>CM059583.1:146927500-148127500 GCA_030407085.1 Trichopria drosophilae
ATCGACACCTAGTCTAAATGTACCTCTAACATAACTGGAGGCCAACCCCTTTCGCACTGGCTGGTGGGGGCCGACAGGCACTAATCCTAAAATCGCGGGACTTAACGTTATAAAAATGTTTCACTAACATCTTGAACGTTTATATTGAGAAAGCCGTGAAGCAGGTGTGACATCGGATAGTAGAACGAGGTAACAAAATGGGTGTTTCCGGCTGCAAGGACAACCTGCTTATCGACGGATGTTCCGAGTAGGCATTTGCTTACGCACTGATCAGGACTTTACCACGCCCGTTAAGGCCCTGAGTTCAGTTCAAGCGCAATCTGCCGATAGCTTGGCCAGGCTACATGAAAGAGTGTGATACAACATCGCATTAGCGTTTAAGCTTGTGGCTTAAACATCTTCAAGTCCACCCAAATATACCGTGAAATGTTGAGGACCTCTTTGTGATGTCATCTATTTTACTATTTTGTATCGCAGCATTGCCACTATTTGTTTTTTTCCGAGAATCTGAAGGGTACATATGTGGACATCCTCGTGATGTGCATCTGATCTCCCATCTGCTTTTATATGGATGATCTTAAAGTGTACGCCGAGGATGGTTATTTGCATCGATCTCTGAACATCATCCTCATATACTCAAGAGATATAGACATGGTATTCGAATTCGATAATTGCGTAGTTGTTCCTTTGCACAGAGGAAGCTCAGAGGAAGCTTACACATACTAGGGAGTGTTCCAAAGATACATCCAGGTAAAATTGTTTTTGTTTTTAGGGGTGAGCTTTACGTGGAATTGATCATTACTTTTTTGCCTCTTTGTAAAGTATAGATAATATAGATGCTAACGTCATTGGGGTTTTATGTTTTAGTCGAAATTCCAGTACAAATCGACGTGTCTTACGTATTAATTATTATTGGATGCTATTTCAATTATATTTTCAAAATCTTTTTAAATCAGGAAAGAGTAAATCACATTTCATCTGAAAAACTAGTATACTTTCATCTTGCGATTGTTTTGATGGCAAAGCTATAATGAAACGATCTAATAATTATAATTTGATTCCATAACTTTGCTTTTTGCGTGTGGCAAACAAACTTCCATTAAAAAATGAAAGTTTAAAAAAAATGGTTACTGTGGACTTTGGTACGCCCATCCTATTAGGGGATTGTGTCCCCTGGACCACTGATTTTATTCATTTACAAGACAGTCATGTTTTAAAATCAATTCAAAGCCATGTAATTTATGAACAATTATTTTAAAACTCGCAAAACGCTTAAGAAATGTACAATCTCTTCAATATAATTTAAATTTTAGGATAGGCATAAAGGGTAATGAATCCTTAGTTTATTCATAGCGGACACGATATCTTTCTATAAGCTAGTAAATAGTAGCTCTACCCAAATGTCATTCACCGATTTTTCTTGCAGCAACATTAATTACGTTACAAAAATTACGGACGGGTTATTCTATGTTTAAAATAAAAAACAGTCGCACTGAGAAAAGTGTATTTTACCCAGTATTAGAATTCTTATGCCTCGAAAAAGATAATATTTTATGCATAGGGATTGGAATCTTTCTATTGCCTGTTAAAAGACGAAGATTTTAGATGATTCTAACAAATATGTCAGTTTATTTTAGCCTTTTCTCTTTAGCTAAAAGCAATTTGTGTTTATGGAAATTTATCTAGCAAATTAAACTATTAAAAATGCCTTCTTTTAGTCATAATAAAACATTCTTTTAAAATAGGAGAGTTTAATACAGTTTCGTATAACCTGTCAAAAACAAATGCTGAAAGACGGAGGATTTTACTAGTTATAATATTTCTTTTAAGAACTATAATACACTTTTTAAAAGCCCAGGGATAGTAACTGATAAAATACACTTTTCTCAGTGCGGTAAATAACACTTGGGTAGGGCTACTCATAAGTTATAACTGGTACAATATAGCCGTAAAAAAGAAAAAGAAGGCTTTCAAATTCAACACAGTTCATATATTTTTACGAATATAATGAACATTTTTTTTAAACTCAACATGCGGTGAATATAGAAGTTATTAGTTCAGTTCAAAATAAAATTTTGAATCAAAATGCGTATAAATAATCGACGATCTTTGGAGTTCCCGGAAGTCGATGTTTTTTACCTCACCTAAAATTCTGTAGTATTATAAGACTGCTTTAACGCCTGACCTTTATATTTGATTGAATTATTCAACCAGCACCTCAACGATAATGAATTAAAAATAACTTTTAATTTTAGTTTTATAAGTTTCAATATTTTGTTACATTTGTTCCTAATTTTAAACCAAGTTTTGAATATTAGAGAGGGGGAAAAACACATCCTTTAATTCAATTATCCGGTTTATCGACATAATAATCGACAGTTCTCGAAGTAAGATTTTTGCTTATTTAAAAATAATAGTAAATGTAAAAAATACTGTTAAAATTATATATATTTGAACGGCGACTTCAATAGAGAGGCAAAGCTCAATTATTTTATTTTTATCTTATTTCTATTACCTCGCGTACTACGTCAACTATTGAAGATTACAAGACCTCTTCTGTTAATAGTATTCTGATTTATTCTTATATATACATCTATATAGAATATTGCAGAATTATAGGAAACTCCAGTTT
Source organism: Trichopria drosophilae (assembly GCA_030407085.1). Classification (NCBI taxonomy): domain Eukaryota; kingdom Metazoa; phylum Arthropoda; class Insecta; order Hymenoptera; family Diapriidae; genus Trichopria; species Trichopria drosophilae. The sequence goes on from CM059583.1 coordinate 146,930,133, forward strand.
GCTTTTTTTATGATTCTTCCAGAAATGTTTAGCATACATTCTGGACTAGTAGCAAAATCTAGTAACAAAATAATAAGGGTGAAAGGTAAAAAGATAAAATTATCTATTTTAAACTTCGACGAAAATCTGCATTTAGTCGAATTAACGTTAGCATTAATTATTGCATCATCCAATATAATAATACGACCAAAATAGTAATGTTTCCAAAAGTTCCAACGCGTGGTCCTAATCTACTTAACGAACGGAGAAACTTGGTCTACCGGGAAATAACTGCGTGGTACGTAAGTCGTTCTCGGCTTATTACGTAATTTAAAAGCAGCATTACTGAGACATCATTATCAACCTTGCCTACATGTAGATACACACCGGCATTAGAACCAAAACGCAATTTGCAAACGCGCAATTGAGCGCCTTCTTCTGAACTGAAATACCCAAGAATTTACGGAATAACCGCAGATTTAATTGCCATTAAGTCTTCATCAGCATTGTTAAAATCGATATTGGAATATTACACAATTGAACCTTTTTGCAACCATTGCAAGATAATTAATGGATTAAAATTATTATTATTCAGAATTCTATAAATTTTATTTTAGTATCATATTTTTTTTTTTGATAATGTTTTACGTAACTTAAATTTAGTACGTAATTTAAATTTATTCAATTATTGAATAAGAACAATCGGTGTTGCTATATATGTTCGAGTTCAAGGGCTAAAAAATGCCTCAATTTCATTTTAATTTGGAAGAATTTGTTCATTCGTTGAAGGTGTATGCATTTTTTTTCGACAGGTATTATTTAAAATTTGAAATTCTACTTGTTGAGACATATTAATAAACTTTTCTAACTGAGGTTCGATAAATTTTACTTAAACAATGCTGTCCTAGAGAAAGTAGCCGCTTTTTGAAGATTGTTAATTATGAATCCAAATATTAGGATTTAAAATGAAGCAATAATTGTAATTGACATTTTACAGTAACAGCATTAATGCCACAGCGAAGACGATTTTTCAAATTATGCATTTTATGATACAAGTAATTATGGTTCGCGATTTTTCAGCTGTACGCCTTAATTGATATTAAATACATAGAAAAGACAATACGCTATACATGCGATTGCTGTCCTTAAGATGGACCTTCGAAACTGATCATTTTAGTAGGAGTATCATAAGCGATAATATCTAATAGCGAATTCGATTATTTCACCGGTTTGAAAAAGTTTAATAAATTGTTGAAGTCGCTTAATACATAGAGTAAGGTAAATATTAATAGTCCGAACTTACTGTTAATAAAACATAGTGGGAGTTGTTATTACCTAGATTATTGAATTTTACTATTATAATCCGTGATTTCAACGAGAGATTTTAATTTTTTATTAGGTATTATTATGAATTTGCTATGTTGGTTTTAGCTCTCATCATGCTGTAATAGAATTTATTAGATTCGTAGGTTCCATCTAGAGGAAGGAAATCACATATACTTGCGGGCATCATTCTTTATAGCAGACCTTAAATAAAACAACTAAAAATTTTAGTTTTACAAGTATAATTTGTAAATATATATAAAAAAAAATATTGAATTATTTTATTATTTTACTAAGAATAACATCTTATCGTATTATTGCCCTCGAACGCTCCTTCAGAGTTTATGGCATTAGACTTAGGAAGTCCCTACCACCTCACATTTGTAACATTACATTAATTGATACCTTTAAATCCCATCTATGTCGTCATCTTTTTTCATGTGATAATCCTACCACAATCTAAAAATCGAATTGATTTATAATTTTGAAGTATAAAAGTTATAGCTCTGGTATTTCATGATTGTTATATGGGCATTTGTCTTATGACGAACATAGGTCCATTAGTAGTTACATTAGGCGTAAACCACACGGGTTCAGTTAAATTTTAATGTATAATTTTTTATTGACTTATATCACTATAATTATTGTTTTAAGTAACTTTAATTATATAGAGTCAACCGTAATATTTATTTATTCTCCATTATTTTATTTTATATTAATTTTAAATTGTAAAACTCTAATGTATTTATCTTTTTTCCACAAGGGATCGCAATCCCATGGAAAAATAAACATTACTTACTTACTTACTAAGAATAACGTATCAATAAAAGACTCCGCACAACAGCAGAGGAAAAAGTAATTCTGTCTACTTAGCTAATATTTTTTAATATTATTGTAAGAAATAAAATTTAAAATTAAAAAGGCCCCTGTAAGACATATTTCATCAAACATTCTCGAGGCGTTACCTATTTTAAACTTTGAAATATTTTCACTTGAAATTTCTTTGTGAAATCCAGTCCAGTACCACTAATAAAGCCAAACAGATGGTGAATCTGATCACAGTTGATGCAAGTGACATTTAAATGATACACCTTGATCCGTGTAACCACTATTATCAAAACTTTATACTACAGGACTCGTACTTTATAGCTATATATATGCACCATATATATTATTATATTAATTATACTTTTGTAAAGTTTTTGTTAGTAGTAAATACAATTAAAACTCCAGTAATGATGCAGAGAGTTATGCACCTCTATAATAGTTATCTGCCGTTATTGTCGTGGGTTTTTAATGACAATGTCTTAAATTAATTACAGGGTTTCCAAAATTTATTATTCCAAACATTCAAGACAAATTACGGAATATTTCGTTCCGATTCTTTTTTTTCTTCGAAAAAGGTGTTCTAATCAGATTAGCAATGAAAACCATATAAAAATAATCAATACAAATTTGTTTTAACACGACTCGATAAATATTAACATTTCTAGAAATTAAAGAAAATTGAAGTGAAACCTAACAATCATTCACAAATAATATAGTCGACGTAACTAATCTAATAAAAAATAAATAAATAAAATATAGTTACTTAATACTATAGAGTTATTGAGCAATTCCTGATATGGGCCCTCCGATTGGTTGCCAGATATAAATAAATAATATACAAAACCAACTATTTGAGCGCCAATTTATAAATTGCCATTCTGAAATTTTGAAAAGCAACGCATATCAACTTAAAGCTGAAATAGTGTGAACGTGACATTTTGCTGCCTAGTGTATATTCCATTACAGTTTTCGGGTGTAAATTGCAGATTTAAAACAACAAAAATCTAAAAATCCATGGTTTTTGAAAGAAATCTAACTGTAATTATATACAAAAACGATGGTTAGCAGATCTTCTTCTTGGCCATAACTTTATTTAACTTTATTAAACCACTGACTTTTTTATGGAAAACCCGTCCATTCCGTCCATAAAGGATTAAATAATGAAGAATCCTTATTAGTTTTATATTTAGAATAATCATAAAATGATTGATTTGCTTTTCCTTTCGTGATTTAAAGTGTTTAGAACAACAAAGTAACATCATTGTCAAGTAAATGCATTCTTTATTCGATTTCTTCGGGTTGGGAACGTGATCGTATCTTTAACTCAGAAATTTATATTCTATATTTCACTTCTGCATGCATCAAATTTTATTAAATTTTATTGTCGATTTTACGGGTCTATAAAAACTTAAATTACCCTAATGTATTCTGTTACGTAACTCTTTTTATGAGTTAAGTCGCGTTACATTTTCTCCACTGCATTTACATGAAAGTACAACTTGACTTGCGATGGAAGCTACTTTTACATTTTGGTAGTTCGCATGTCGGGGATCCGTAGAAAAGAGATGAACGAACGGACGTAGAGTGAGGTAACTATGTATGTCACGTCTGGGTTCTGGATTACATTTATACCCCATGCCGTGCCTCCAGCGCGGTAGGCGAACCCAGGGGGGCGATGCGCCAATACGTGCCTATAATCTTCTGCCACCCTCTCTATATATCCGTATCCTCAACATCTCAGCTTCCCTTGCATATACACTCTTTCTCTCTTCCCATATCCTTTTTACACTCGTCTTCTTTCTTATACGCTGTCTTCTTTCTCCGATCGCTCTTCATCGAAAGCGCTCGCGTAATGGTAAAAGGCAATGTATGATCCTGCATGCGCACTCCGCCGTAGATCTCCGATCCGACAAACGTTATTTCTCCTCAGGGACACTTTATTTCTGAACGATGCCCAACTCATGCCTCGAAAGCTTTTATTGCACTGGACCATTTCGCGTCCAGCCCGCATACAATTCGGCGTGGACGTCATTGGCGATATACCCATTAGAGTAGTAATTTTCTCACGGGTGCAATACACCTTAGAGTCCCTATAATAAGAGCTGCACCTAAGGAATAGAGTGCAAGGACAAGTCACAGTTTTGCTGCTTGCTATGCTTCTTCATCCCAAGTAGCAAGAGGAGTCACATCTATCAAGCCAAGGACAGAATACTCTCAAAAAGATATATTTACCACTTTTCTGCAAAAAATATCGTTTGGTATATATGCAGGCATTGCCCATACTCGAATGATTGACTAGGCACTCGTGACGAATGCACTTGTAACGAAATTTACCATTTTCGCATAAGGAGTTATAAAATCTGATTTCACGCCCCCGGCGCCAGGATTGAACTATTTCGCCAATGAAATGGATAAGAAAAGAGTTTCCAACTCTTTCGAGTTTTAATTTGTTATCATTGACTCACATTTTAAACATATTTTCCAGGTCACGGGCGTAAGCTTTTAGACAGCAAACGCCAACACGCTTATCATATGCTTGTGTACAAAGGAGGATGCCCACGAGTATATGTGATTTCCGCTCTCGAGATGGAACCTTCGAAACCGACAAATTCGGTTAGAGTGTGATGAGAACTAACACTTAATGGAAAATTCGATTGTTTTATCATCTGGGAAAATTTAAAAAATCGTTGTCAAAGTCGCGAATTATACATAGAAAAATTGCTTAAAATCTAAGTAGTAACAGTCCGCACCTACTGCGAACAACTTACAGTGCGGCTTATTACTACTGAAATTGCTGCATTTCCTATGTAGAATCCGTCGCTTTAAAGGCGTTTTTTTTAAACTTTCCCAGATGATAAAACAATCGAATTTTGAATTAGGTGTTAGTTCGTCATACCCGATTTTGTCGATTTCGGAGGTTCCATCTCGAGGATGGAAATAACCTATACTCGTGGGCATCCCCTTTTATTTTTCACAATGTTGGATTAACAAAATTTTAGTTAGTTTAACTAAATCAAGCTAAACAAAAGTCTGAATATTTTGTTCTCACTTGATATCTCTCAATTTAGGTCAATTTACGATTTATTTTTATGAGTGTATATCGGCAAATCAATCTGATAATATAGCAAATATCATTATATCGGATAATTTTTTACTGAATTAGTCGAAACATTTTATTTCTATATTCTATATCGTTAATGCTAACTGTTATACAAAATTGCGGTAATTCTGCTTTCGTCAACAATTTAAGACTAAACACGACAGTAATTTCTTATAGTGAATCATACAAATGTCATCGTTAAGTTTAAAATACAATTTTGTAGATAGAATAAATATTTCTTCAGTAATTGTGAAATATTTTGTTCTTTCTTCACTGGGCTAATATATTCGTTGCAACTTATTATTCTAAATATTACGGTTATTGAATATATCCAAATTCCATTATCACAATAGTAAAACGTACTGAATTATCAATAGTTCTAATAGTAGTACTTTTTTTAATTTAGTCTGCGGAATTTGTAAAAATGACTTTGAAAAGATTATTGCATACTAATTATTATAATGGACGTATAACCTTGATAGCGAAAAAGTCATAAAAACATTTAATGTTTCAAACGTATTATATGAATATTTCTAGCAGTAGGTTGTATATTAATGAGAAAGATTATTTTCCTGAGTAGAGTAGGAATATAAACGAAACATTACACAGATTTCATTTTAGTATTTCAACTAGGCATTTATTCGGATTATATCTCTCTTGTTTTTAAAATTATATTATTAATTCTATGGTTCAAAAATGACAAATAACCCGTGATTTATGCAGCTACGATTGATCCGTGCAAAAAGTTCATTTTTCGATTTTGTTATTTGGGTCTAACTACCCGGGAAAAAATGGATTATATATAATTATATACAATTTTTGATACAATTAGATCCAATTGTATATAATTATATATAATTATATATGGATTTTGGCCGTATATAATTATATACAAAGCCGTCAATTATATACAATTATATATGCTAATATATAATTATATATGTTTATATACGATTATATATAATTATTTACTGCCAAAATCAATATATAATTATATATAATTATATATAATAATATATAATTGGATCTAATTGTATCAAAAATTGTATATAATTATATATAATTGGATCTAATTGTATCAAAAATTGTATGTAATTATATATAATCGTATACAGGGTCATCGAAAAGTATCGGACCCCCCTAATATCTTCAGTTAGAATGCACTTAGGAGAAAATGTCCAATAGCAAAGTTGTATGGTTTCAAGCGGGGAGTAAGATGATGACCTTTACCATGTCCTTCAAGGTCATTTCAAGGTCAATCTTATTTTTTTAAATAGAACCCCCTACATTTTATTGCATATTCTTATAGCTTATCTCGAGAGCTTTCCAAAACACTATAATAAAATATTTTTTTATCAAGTACTTTTTGAGTTATAAAGGTTTGAAGTTAACAATTTGTTAAGTGGTGTGCGAGTCCGACCAGTTAAGGCAAGAGTGGTGTGCGAGTCCGACCAGTTAAGGCAAGAGTGGTCTCATTATTCCGCGCACAAAAGTATTAAGGTTATGATTACTGAAAACTAAATAATATTTTACAAGATATTCTACATTTTGTGTCAAAAAATTGTTAACTTCAAACCTTTATAACTCAAAAAGTACTTAATAAAAAAATATTTTATTATAGTGTTTTGGAAAGCTCTCGAGATAAGCTATAAGAATATGCAATAAAATGTAGGGGGTTCTATTTAAAAAAATAAGATTGACCTTGAAATGACCTTGAAGGACATGGTCAAGGTCATCATCTTACTCCTAACATTTTCTCCTAAGTGCATTCTAACTGAAGATATTAGGGGATACTTTTCGATGACCCTGTATAAACATTTATAATTATATATTATTATATATAATTGCATCTAAATTTATATATAATTATATATAATCCATTTTTCCAGGGTATGTACATCGTATATAGAAAAGTTTCAATACAATTTGCCACATTTGAAGAGTGTTATTTAAAGTTGAGTCTACGAAGTTAGTTCGCAAAATACTTAACTTCCAGAGCAGCTGATGAAGCTTAAAAGAACCAGGTATAGTACAGTCTATATACGTACTGATTAGAAGGTGGAAAATTTGATACTGAAATTAATCGCCATTGTCTTTATAGAACTGTCGCCAGAAGTCAATAATGATTTAGTGGTAAAGAAACTAGAGTTTCAGTGTTTGTTTTTTTTTTTTGTAATGTTTATACAATTTGACGGAAATACATAAAAAAATACATAATACAAATTCAATATGTATAAATGACCAATTTCTATTCACAAACACAAGCGAGTAATTTATTCAATACAGTACATAATGACAGTTGAACGTCAAAACGAGGTGAACGAAAGTTAAGACATTTTTTTGGACCATTTTCCTTTCGGGTTATTGTTAACCCATTAAGTTCCGGAGATGCACATTTTTTAATTGATTTTCGACCTTTATTCTCAACAGGAAATAAGATTAATATTGGCTTAAAAGTGATCAACCCTACAATATTCGAGTATGCCCTTGCGATTGGTGTGGTCAAAATTGCATGTAAATGGCTTCAAAAGCTAATATAGCGCATTTTAAATAAAAATGAACAAAATGTTGTGGGATCTTCAACTAGAAATTTGTTTGTTTTGTCCCGAATCACCCTAAACTCTTCAAAACGTCAATTATATATTAAAAAAATGGATGAATTTTTTTGAGAAATTTTTCTTTTGGATACTACAAACTTTAGATAAAATTTACTACGAACAAAAATGGTTTGGAATGAGTCAAATTAATATCCATAGATGTGCAGGTAGAAAAATGGATTGTAATGGGTACTAGAATTATTATACCCGGTACAATATTTTGGTATTTCTATCAGTACAGCATTCATTACTGTATCAGAAACAATCTAAGTATCGTAAGAATATACAATCTGTATATAGTAGAATAAAGTTTGTACTAGGTACTTTCGCAGATTATAAAAGCAAACGAGTACAATATACAATTCGTATAGTGTTTATTTTTTATAACATTAATAACTTAAACAAGATAAAATTTTACATTATTAATTATTCCCTTTACTTACATTTATTGCAATTAAAAGGCGGAGGCTAAAAGTCAAAATTATGTTCACCGTAGAAAATTCCGAATTTCAGAAGTAATATTTATCTTTAGGCTACACCTTCCATAACATAACCGTAAGAAATCAGCTTAAAAACAATTTAAGAAAGTTGTAAACCATTCAACTCTTCATGTCGACGCCAACCTATTAACAGTTTTTATCACGGATCATCGACAACAATCTTATTTTCGCTGTAAAAAAGGGTCCAATGTTTTTTTTTTCACTTTACATTTATTTTCATTCTAATGCCACCGAGAATCAGAATCTACATTAATATATGAGTTAGCTAAACATTTTATTTAAATTCACTCCACAGCACCGTTCTGCATGCAGTGTCACAAAAAGATAAACACAATGCATAAATCCTCAAAACTCTCTTATATTAGGTGAACATAATTAAGCATTTCGAATTGACCCTGTTATATACCACTATTAACGTCAGTCAAGAACGTATGTTACTATATCGATCTTCGCGGCTCGCAAGCAGCTCTTCAGATAAGGCCTTATCCTTCTAAGAGCGATGAAGGATAAATGAATGCTGCGTGAAAATAGTAAATGTAGTATAATAATAAAATAGTGCTGTATTTCAAGAAATGGAGGAAAATTAGAGGGATTATTTATCTTGTCTTTATGTTAGCCAATACCTCTTTAGTTTGTCAATTATTTTTAATTCATTTGCTAAAAATGTTTAAAAAGGATGCATGAAATCGTATCGATTTGCAATGCCAAATTGGCTCAAGGTCGCAAATATCGATCGCACGTCGATTGCGTTAAAATCTAGATATGAATAATAATCTTCTGAGTACCCCTCGACCTTCAAAATTAATTATATATTTCCCTCAAGTTTCCCTACTTATCAACGGGAGGGTTCGTTTTAAAACGCTGTTAAAAGTTGCAACGTACCGAAGCAATCGAGAAGTATTCGATCATTTCGAGGGTCTTGGGGTATGCATTACACCTAATAACTCCATGCTGCACAGGAACACATACATTCTCCAGATATTTTAATCATTGAAACAATTCTGTGTCACATACTCTGAAAACTTTGATTAGTCTTTCGTTCAATGGAAACAATTCATATTTTTTATTTTTTAATACACGTATTAACTGCTACAACATCCGTTTCTATTATATTTATAATATAACAGAATATCTATCTCTTTTGAGAATATGTTCGCCTATGATTCGATTGCTGATATATTTAGATTTGGTTTAAAATTGTATAACTCAAACTTTTTTCCATCTGACTTATACATATACTTATATACTATAATATCACTGCTTCTCATAATGTGATATTAAAGACTTGTGTTTGTGCGTACTAAATCTGATTTCACATCACTTCATGAAAATAATCCAACGAGTTTATGTCTAAAGGCTAAAATAAACTGACATATCGGTTAGAATAATACAAAATCTTCGTCTTTTAACAGGTAGTAGAAAGATGGCAATCCCTATGCGTAAAATACTATATTTTACGGGGCATAAGAATTCTAATACTGGGTAAAAAACACTTTTCTCAGTGTAATAATAAAAACAAATTTCGTGATCTGGCTACTGAAATGTAACTGCAAACTTCCGTGTTATATATGCTAAAATCATCTATTTTAAGATTATAAAAACTTCTTAGGCCAGAAAAACCTGCTCAAATTCGAGGAATGAAGTTCTTGTAGCCTTAAAATCTACTATATTGAAATTGTATATAGTATCTTGTCAAACGTTTCGACCCTCTTGGAGGTCCTCATCAGGGGCATCTATTAAAATTTCTCTGAAATTAAAATTTTAATTTCATTCTACTAAAATTTTAATAGATGCCCCTGATGAGGACCCTCGTCGAAACGCTGGGCAAGAAATACAAGACCTGCCGGTCCTTTATAAACATTAGGATTGGAAGAAAAGAATGGAACCGTGTTGGCCATTCTTTATACCTTTTATTTATGGGAGAAGACGGGGCGAAACGGCGAACGGGGCGAAGACGAATCTCAAATATTTCCATTATGATCATACTGATTGTGAAATATCATATGTGGTTTCTTTGTTTACACCATTTTTCACATTTTTAGGCATGATATTTCATTTTGTATTCTCTTGCCTACCTTTGGGAACGAGAAGTGTAATTTTTAAACAAAATTTTCAAGTCATTTTCCTGTACTTTGTTCTCAGATTGGTCTATATTTTCATTTTGGCAGTTTAATAATCACTATTTATATATTTGTTCTAACAGTATATTTTTTGGACTTATTTATAAAACTTGAATTGTTCCTTTTTTGTGTGTTTATAATGAGATATCGTACCAGGAAGTTCAAATGATACTTGGGATGAAGCGGCGAAATTTTTTCCAGGATGTCTCTATTCCGTGATTATTTTTTAATTTAGAATTCCCTTTTAATGAAAGCATTGAGTAACTAAAAACGATGTTAAAATATGTGATCCTGATATAATACGAGTATTCAAAGCTTCCGAAGATGCAATTTCTTTTTTTACTGTTGTCGGAAATGTTGATATATCTGAAGAGGTTCATTCCACCAACGTTGAAAATTTATTTTTAATAAAACAAACAATAAAAACTTAAAAGATTATGACTTGCACTTAATTTTACGATAGTCGTCTCAGAGACCTCTAAAAAATAAGGATTCGCCACTTCACCCCGTGTTTTTAAGTTTTTTAAATTGGCCATAGCTGATCATCTGTAACACATATACCGTAAGTAACATGCATGTAAATATTGACTATGAAATTACCTTTCAAATGATACTTTGCATCATCCTAAATACGAACATTCAAGGAGAGATATGACACACGGAAAAAATTCTCGCAGCTTCGCCCCGCCTTCCCGTATTATTTGTACAGTTCATCGACTACAGTTGTAACATTTTATTTTGATATTTAATGAATAACATAATACATAGTTGTGAGGATATATGGGAATAGGTTGTGAACATTTTTCTTGGATCTCTCACAAAATCCTTGAAGATGTATATATGCATGCACATTTTGGAGCGTGTGCTAAGTGATGTAATTAAGCGTGAAATATATAACCATGCATCATACATGTTCTTGAGCTAATATATTGTTACACTTTCTAGTGTAAATAAGCTCTGCACGTGAGAATCGCACGGTTTGTTTTTATCAATAGTTAATTCTCAATTTACATCCGTTTAAATATTCAGAAGCGAGCCTCAGGAAGGTGCGCATACTGGTTCGTGTGCAAACACTGTCTCAGTATTCCCATACTTATTCGAGTTTCAACGGTGTTACTCTCTCGCGACGACAAAACCGGGGATAGCAGCGTTGTTAGGCGCTCTGGCTCCCAGCACGTACTTACATAGAGACAAGGGTTACGACGCATACCTGCTTGCCCGAAACCAGCGACTCACACATTAAATTCTAAAGCCGCTTTCTATACTTTGAGGCTTTCGCGATGACTACGATGCTCGCAAGCACGCGAACTGCTACTGTACTGCGGGCTAAACTTTCGTTGGACAAGTTTAAGTGGTACCGCGACAATAGAGATTGTAAGATACGATCATTGAGCTTTTCGAAATTCCTTTCTTTGGGATTTGTGATTTGAATCCGCGACTACTCCCATATTTGCGTAAACAGATTCCAACAATATTATCAAAACCTTATTGGGTAATATTTATTTCATGATTGATTTCATTGTGTTTGAATAATATGTGAATATTGTTTGGTCAATATAACCGACTCCGACAGTACTGATTTTATCAAAACCTTAATTCGAATATTCTCGTAGCAGCAACATATTTTCTTTGAATCAATGCTGTGAGTGGGAATACTTTGGCATATATCTTCAAACTATTAAAGAGATCGTTAAGGTCCCTATATCGTATATGGGCAAATTCACAGAACTTTTCATTTTAGTAAAAAATTTTTTTTTTATTTTCAGCACACGTTTTTCTTGTGGTGCATATGCTTAGTCGGTCAATTTGGAACGAGAAACCATCCTTGTAATTTAATTTTAAGCGGTGGCGACATGCACAGAGGAACAACTTGCTTTCAACTTTTCACTGTTGACACAAGGATAGTCATAATTTTTCAAAAACGTTCACAATTCACATCAATAATTCACCTTAACAATTTAACTTCATCTAATCAAACACTGGTAGAAGGTTTCAAACGCCACTATCAATGTATTATTTACAAATATTGCAGATGTTTGTTTCATCACAAATCGGCACGAAAGACTTTTAGAATTTCGCATAGGTAAACACAGGCAAATATATTTTGATTCGTTACAATTAAACACAGTAAACAATATTTATGTATATAGTAAATATGTGCATGGTAATAATTCTCGAGAACTAATGGTTATTTTCGTAAGAAATAGTAAAATGACATTTACGCCAGCAATGCCAACATAATTTTTTGATTCGCTAGGTGAGAAAAATTCTCATTTTCAATGATAATGACTCAGCCAAGTCACTATTTAAGACATTGTTCGTTATATGCCGCGAAAACATAAAATGGCCATTTTAAACGTACTGGATCAAAAGATGAGTTAAGCCTCTGCAGCCTTACGTTTAAATGTCTCAGTAGCGCCACTTCCGCTTCGCGTCATTCAACAAAACGATTACAATATGATCTACCCTCCCAAAGATGATATTGTTGATGTGCTATAGGAAAAACTGTTTTTTTTTTATTTGCGAGTTAGGTTTGGTCCATTCCACCTATAATTGAGGTGCTCTCATTTCAAGACTGCGTAAAGTACACACTTTTGACACGTCTCAAAATCTTTGATTTCATGTTAACTATGAAAATATGTTGATAGATTTTAATCTCAAAGGACGGCGGCCTTTAAAACTGTTAACTTCGAAAAAATTTTAAAAATACAAAAATCTTATTACACATTTTGGCGGCACAGTAACATCCTTCTGAAAAGTAGCACACGAATTTCTCAATTAAAAAAAGTTATATAATTAAATAAAGAAGCTATTAATATTCTATTGGATTTAGTTCGATAACTATCACGGCATCCAGGAAAAACTGTTAAGAGCAAACATTTTTAAGCAATGTATCAATCTTCGTTCATTTGGGTTCTTAAAATCACTTCAAAATCTTAGTTGTTGGGCTTATATTTCATAGGCATCAATATTTACTAATATTTTACTTATTTTCCACCATACATTTATTCCAATATAAATATAATAGTACATTATGTGCCAAGGCGCAATTATCGATCTTCGACGATTGTGAAGTTTGTCGGCCGAGCGAAGTGAAGGTAACAATCACACTCGTCGAAGATCGATATTTCGCCCGTTACCAATAATATATTCTTTAGGCCGAGACATCGAGTTTTACGGCCGGTGGGTCAAAAATAACATTTTCTCTCACTTAAATCTGAATTTAAAAATTCTTTGGATTTGCTCATATCTCATTACTGCTTTACCTACTTCGTCCCATCAGAGATGCAGATTTTTCTTAATTTTCAAGCTTTATTCTTAAGATTTATGGTAAATAGAATTAAGTTCTATGGTAAATAGAATTAACATTCAGATTTCTATGAAAGATCATATTTACACATTTGAGTCGTACATTGTTGCGAATAACATTTTCACTGTGTAGTTTGTATCTTCCATTATAAATTTTGAACATTGAATATCATAAATGCTGATAGGTGATTTTCAGAATATATGCAACAATTTTTACAAAATAGAAAATTGCACACGGATATTGGTTTTTATGATTCTATGAGTATATTTATACACTATAAATGAACATAATGATATTTTTTAGACATTAGTATGATTTTAGCCGGAATAAATCCTCATATAATCCTGGAGTAATTTATGTAGGATAATTTCAGTTTTATTAATTAATTACATTTTCCATATCACAAATAGTTAAATTATATTCTATTTTTTACTGAAAAATCACCATTTTGATCTTTCGAACCGTTTAAATGATAGAGTGTACTTAAAAATTGTAGATTAGGTCATTTTGAAGTCAATATTAATTCGATGGCTGATACGGAGAACCGGACATCTCAAACGTGAGATGAAATACCGGACATTTCACGATTTTCTTTACGGATTTATTATATTGTTGCAACTTTTGAAATGTCCGGTTCTTCGTTGCACAATTGTGAAATGTCGAGTTCTTCGTCGCACACAAAACAATGGCCGGTTTTCCGTCGCAAACTTTTAAAACGTCCGATTTTTCGTTGCAACTGCCGAAAGATTCGGTTTTTCGTCATAAAATCGAGTTGTCCGGTTTTTCGCCTCGCGTTTGTGATACACGGTTCTTCATAACAGCCATCGAATTGATCCTTTTCTTATTAAGAATGAAGCTGTACAATCCACTGAAATGTGCTTCACTGAAATTATAGTTTCAAAGTCGACTGCAAAAATGCACTCTGATTTCTCTAGATCTCGCGCTTATCAAGCAGGCAGAAGGTCTTATATATAATTATATTAAACTACTTCTGAAGAACTCTTTTAGTATATCTGAGCCAGCATAAAGTTTCGGTACAGAGTATCACAACCTATAACATAACATTATGTCGAAAATACACCGAAATTTAATTCTAATAGCTAATTGTTTCGATATTACTGCACGGAAAGGGATTCTATATTCAACAAAATTCGGTATATTTCTTGTGGACAATAACTTTCTTTTGATCAACTACGTTAAATTCTTATATTTCGAAGATATAATTTCGATATAGATGAGTTTCAGAGCTATAACGCAGAAACGTCAGACAGCGCAACTATAGAATTTGCATATCTAATACTAAATGAATTAATAATAATTAATAATAATAAATAATAAAAAAATGAGTAATTTAAAGTAAATATTAGAGTGATGTTATTTGTTTTATACGATCGATGGTAAAGTTCCCGGCAGATAAACTTATAAATATCGCAGAACTATTGGAAATAAATTTCACGAAAAATTGTATCAAGATAGTTACAGTACCAAATAATAATTCAACTTTTCTCTTTATTTAATCATTATCGCAATGTCAAGATTTAATAGTTATTCGCACGTGCCGAATTCGGCAATTGGAAATATTATATATTTCCTTGTTTGTCAGAATTTGAACATGTGTCTCTCTATTCTTGTAATCATGGCCGACCATGCAGTATACAGGAAATTGGATTTCGTGATTTCTGCATCAAAACTCCAGATGGCTTTGGATTCGATTGGAATAGAATATGAACGCATCAAATTTAATATACACAAGGATTTATCTTTTAGCTTTAGTCAGTATTAATTGCAAGTCTAAAACGCTTATGACGTTATGAATAGTACAAAGAGCATTCTAATGTTGTAAAAGATCCCTACAGCTGTTGTTTATATTGTCCGCGCAATAGTAATAACAGCTATGATAGATTTCGGTTTATTCTTTGTTCTTGGAAAAGGTTCAAAGGTCGTTAAATATTTTGCTTTTATGTCTGGTTACTCTGTGTGTCATTTTTGCCTACTTTATAATATTATCTCTGCAGTATATAAAAATCTGTCCATAAAATTATTGCGCGGTGATGTTTGTATTACAGACATTGATTAAATTTATCGTATCTTCCCTTATTCCTTCAGCATTTTATTACGAAAATTTTATTTGCCTCGTAAAAGCCCACTGCATTTTTTTTAAATATATATATTTTGATATGAATAATAGTACGTATTAGTGTACATATAGTATAGAGTTTACAGGAAAAAATTGAGCCGCAGCTGATATATGTAAACACCGTCTGTTAATGAATGACATCTATGGGCTGCTTAACATGTTTAATTATATATGAAATGGTTTTTATTTGAACAACAATAACGGCATTACGAGTATCTTTGCCCGATATATTGCACAGGCCTGCAAATGATGAGGCCATGTCATTGGTGGAAAGTCGAGTGTCCTTTCGGAAGTAATTTTTGCGTAGTATTCGAATCCGGGGTCAGAATTGATCTATCACCTTAGGATTTTGCGATATTTGAGGATATACCTACACAAAAAATGCAGTTTCTTGGGGACTTTTGAGATTATCTACACAAGACACAAAATTTGGATGAGGGTTTCCATTGGTTGGAGCATATTCTACTAATCGTAAGCTGCAATTTGAAAGCCACAGAATTCAAATGCGATTTTTTCTTCACCATGTTACGCAATTTTGAAATTACGAGAGATATCCCATTGGTGTCTTGAATATTTGCATTAAATACTTTGAGGGTAGATATTTTTTACTCAGTATTTACTTTTGAAAATTTGCACTGGAGGGTGTTTGGCGTTGTGAATTCGAATATGATATCGAGGTATTAAAATGTTCGAATTGAAGAGGACGGATTCGAAATTACATATGAAAAAGTTTACAAAAAACATTCATAATATTGAAACATGTTCTTAATCATAAAAATTCAAATATTATATAGTTGCTTATATTTTTGCACTTCACTTTCGAATAACAAAACCATGTTGGCCCGTGTCATTTATTTACGGTAACCATTAAGAAACTCAAAATTGATCATCAACGAGTGTCGATATATTCGTTCATAATTCGCAATAAAATGCGATTTTTTCCAATATTGCGGCTTCAGTATGTCTGAAGAGAAATTTTTATTGTCGTATTCGAAAATAGAAGGCAAAAATATGTTAAAAACTGGTTACGATTCTTTTTTTGAGTGAGAAAGTTCAACCGCTGTTTTACACACTTATTAGGTTACGATTCCACTTAAATTAAACACAATATTGTTCAATTCATATAGACGTAAAACTAATTCTACTTCTACAAAATTGACAATTCTTCAAAATCTTTAAGATTTTCTTCTAAAAAACGTAAAACGCGAAATGTAAAGTAAATTAAATCAGTCTTTCATAATCGGGGCAAAGTGTGAGAAATATGAGCGCATTTATAAAACACTCTAAAATTCGTTTCGTATACATACAAATTTATGACCGTATTGTGAAATACCTATTTTTATAAATTATGTATTTCCAAAACCTGCATTTTTGTTTAATAATAAGAATGCTTTTAAATAATGCTATTAGGCGAAGATTCATGAAACCATTAGTCCTGTGCGTTACCAGTTTGATGCTAATGATGGATCACTTCGCTCTAACGAAAAGACATTTACGCATAATTTTGTATTAAAAGAAATTGGGCAATGTAATAATTTATGTTGAAATGAAATTAAACAACTTCATGTCTACAATTTGTGTACAGACAATATATGCAAATTAAATCTCTCTTTTATATCAAGTTATTAACTGTTATTTTCACTCATTTCTACGTAAAATGTTCAATGATCTAAAATACATGAAATATTTGATTATTCGTGATTCGTAGAAATTAACTTATTGATTTTATCGGCAATATGAAATATATTTATGTGTAATTAGGTTTTACTAATTACGTAATAATATGTTATATTCTTAGGAATACTTATAGTTTCATTGCGATTTTTTAACCTCCTTGTCGCTATGAACTTTACATATCCGTCGTAATCTTCCATCGCGACTTGCGAGATCGTAGGAGAATTTGTGCATTTTATTCATGATGTATGAAGCCGTCATACTGAAGGTTTTCCTGAAGACATGATACAACGTGGAGAGTACGACGAATACTCGAATGTAAATTGGATGTACACATACCACGTATCTGAAAATAGTATGCTTATATATTATGACATATTACTTCCTTTCTAGGTTGTTTAGAATGCCTATCGATGCAGAATGTTCAAGAAGATAAACTCGTGTTTAGGTTATGTATGTATAAAATAAGTCTTTTAAGTTGATGATACGTGTTATTTTAACCTCCTATGAGACAATATCTGCTATAAGAAATTAGAAATTACAATATGTTGAAACATTTTCGGATAGTATTTGAAGTCAGAATTAATCGTCTGGTTTAATTAAAAGAGAAAAACGAGTGAAACTCATAAAAATCGAAATAAGGCCATACTATTCCTTCATAATTTAGTTTCATTAAAAATTCCACCAAATTTATGTAGGCTGATTTATTCATAAGCCATTTCAAATTTCGCTTCGAGGAATTTTCCGTACGAATTAATTCCAGCGTACTGCCTTTACAAACAACTTATTTACCATTTTTGTTATCCTTGAACTATTTACTACCATATGTTATATTGATTTATAAACCAATTTTCACGTATAGATTTTAAAGAATTTTAACATTTCATGAATGAAAATCGTACCTTTTATACTTTTGTTATAAAAAAATGTTCATGGGATTCATCACGATTATTTTCTGTGGTATTGAAATTTTTTAATTTCTTCAAATATTAATTATTGGTAATACTTAAACAGCAGCGTCAAGAAAAAATGCATTATTTCTTTCTTCGTCGAAAGTCCACTCTGAGACAAATTTCACGATTGTTTTCTATTAACTTTTTCACTACCTTAAATGCAACTGATTAATATCAAACTACTTGGAATAGTTTCAGAAGAGCAGAATGTACCAAATTTCATGGGCATATTAGAATTTTTAGCACAATTTCAATTTTTATTGTATACCAAGCAACTGTTTTTTATCAGGTTTGGTTAAAGCGCATAAAAATGGAAATTTTGCTAAAAATTCTAATATAACCATGAAACTTGATAGATTTTGCTGTTCTGAAACTATTTCAAGTAGTTTGATATTAATTAGTGGCTTTTAAGGAAGTGAAAAAGTTAATACAAAACACTGGTGAAATTGGACTCCGAGTGGACTTTCGACGAAGAAACAAAAAATGCATTTTTTCTTTAAAAGAAGCAACCGATGATTACCAAAATAATCATGTTAGTTTTACGAGAGCAAAATATCATTAATAACATATCTATATCACAATTTGCAGCCGAAATTTTATTTTTGTCTGAATCACGGAATAAACAAAATTTAATAACATCATATAAAGATGCAAAGTTATATACAAGGCTGTTTAGCTTTCTGTGTCATAACCTTTCTTTACACTTATGATTTCAAATTGTCATTGCAAATAACACATCAAAAGCTTCATTGAAAGAAAGACACATTAAGATTAAGGATTATATGGACTACGTAAATTCTCATTCCTTCACCAGATTCTGGGAAAATCCGGGCAAATTCTGTCCTACTTTCTAGGCAGATTCTGCTAAAAGATATAGACAGAAGTTAGTATGCCGGCCAGAACTTATGGTCAATTTTCTTACATATTTGATTACATATTTTTTATTAGTAAACGCGTCATTTGAGAATTTGATTAAATGTATGAAATTAGTGTCACACGCACACGCACGCGCACAAGTATACGCGGACGCATGCATGCACGTGTATCCTCAAAACACTAAGAATTGGTGTGGAATTGCATTCAATGTAACCGATGACCAAATCGTAGATCATTCTAACCAGAAAAATTCGTTCTTATAATTATATTTGATTATAATAAACTTTTCGGGTAGTTTTAACATAACCGACTATGTTCTTATAATCTGTCCTTTAATTTCGTTAACATATTAGATTCGACCTGACCGAACTGATTAGAAAATTAATTGGTTTTGTATCCATGTATAGTGTCAAGATTATACATTTTTGAAAAATTTTGTACGTCATTCGTTAAAAAGTTAGTTCTCAATTTTTGTACAATTTACAGTTACTAAAAAATGTCCATTAGAATGTTTACACGAGTAAATTGATATTAAAGTAATGATTAAATATTTATATTATACATTTTCAGTGAACTTGAGAATATGAAGGGGATGATGCAGAGATCCGAAGAGAAAAGGGTGGTGACACGCCACTGACAGGTCCAATCAAAACGATATATGCGGTTCGCAGTAATTATACGTTAATAATTGTATTATAATGATTCTCATTATACGTCAGATAGCTGGTGCTTCAATTATAACGGCCATTAAGCGAAAACAAAGCCGTGGTTGCACAGGTGTATTATGGCTTTTGCAGGTCGAGGCTTACGATACATGATTCTGTCGTAATTCACGTTCTTTGCAGGAATGTATGATTTGAAATGATTTTATAAAACATTAATTTATTCATTTACCTCCGATGGAAACTGATTAATATTGGATTTCTAATCACCGCTCCGAACATTTGCTTAACGCTACCATTATTAAATTGTTGTAATGCCTCTCGTTTTTTTTCGTTGGTAAATTGAGTGCAAATCTATTTTTGGTTTTCAATAAATTATTCAACATAGTATACTACTGTAAAATTAAACCAAGCAATATTTACTACTCAAATTTGTTATCAGTATATTTATTGAAGAGAATAGTTTATTGTAAATCGAACGTCCGTCTGAAAAATGTTTGTTATGAAGGCAAGAATAATTGTACGATAAATTAACAGTAATGAGAATTTAAATAAAAATAAAGATATGTGACACTAGGTAAAACCCAGTTAATCCAACTGTGAATAAATTGAGAAATCGTTGAAAACGGGATGGATTTTTTATTTACAATCAATATGTAAGATCGAAATCTCGATTCAATATCATATTTTGAAATTATTCAAAAATAGCAATGTAATTTACATCGCTTTAGGCGTAAAGTTGAAACTTTAAAAGCGCATTTTTTGAGTTTTCAAAAAATTAAGTTACCTAGTTTCCCTATCAACCAGAGAAATAACATATATATATATATATATATATATATATATATATATATATATATATATATATATATATATATATATATATATATATATACAGGGTGATCCAAAAGTCCCGGAACAGCAAAATATCTCAGCGGGAGTGCATTTTCGAGGAAAATGTTTCAGACAAAAGTTTCAGGATTTTTCCCTGGCTATTTAATGGCGATATTGAATTTGACCTTGAACATGACCTTGAAGGTTATTTCAAGGTCAAGTTAATTTTTTTAAATGGGAACCCCTATTTTTTTTCATGGATTCTGAAAGAGCGGGAAATTCTACGTCCGAGTATGATATGATCGATTTTTCCAGCAAGGTCATTTCAAGGTGAAACTTAAAACTCCCGTAACGGCGAAATATCTCAGAGGGTGTGCATTTCTTTGGAAATTGTTTCAGACAAAAGTTTAAGGATTTTTCCTGGGATATTTAATGGTAGCACAGAATTTGACATTGAACATGACCTTGAAGGTTATTTCAAGGTTAAGTTTGTTTTTTTTAATGGAAACTGCTATTTTTTTTCACGGATTCGGAGAGAGCACAAAATTTTACGTCCAAATATGCTATAGCCGTTTTTTTCGGCAATGTCATTTCAAGGCCAAACTTAAAACTCCCGGAACAGCGAATTAACTCAGCAAGAGGCACCATTGAATTTAACCTTGAAAATTACCTTGAGGCTTATTCTAAGCTCAAGACTATTTTTTTTTAATTGGGACCCCGTTTTATTTTCGTAATGTTTCCAGAGTTTCCAGAGTGCAATGCATTATCATTGTTCCCGGATAAAAATATACATTTTTTTTTACATCCGATACGTTTATAAATACCGTATGTATGGGTAACATTTTTACATTGTTTCCAATGCTACCGCCGGCTTTAGCATTACCCAAGATGTACCGCGTGGAGGTAGCACGGTCGGGTTTACACCTCTTCGGGGTGCTTTGTTCAGGTGGTTCCCCTCGCCGTCACCTGTGCGTGTGCGTGTGCGTGTGCGTGTGCGTGTGTGTGGGTGTCCCCAGACAGTTAAGGCAAGATGGGTATACTAAGATTTTGATGAAATTATGTATCTTACTAAAGCTTATGCTCAAAGTGATTGCCATGAACTTCTTGGCAATATCCCAAGCGATTATAAAAAGTCGATACGACTTTTTTAATCATATCTGGTTCTATAGCCGCGATCTCATCCCGTATTCGTTGTTTTACTTCCTCAATATTCACCGGTTTCGTTCGATACACTCTATCTTTGAGATAACCCCATAGAAAATACTCAAGGGGCGTAAGATCCGGAGATCTTGGTGGCCATTCTATTACACCCCTTCGACCTATCCACCGTTCTGCGAATACATCTCTCAAATAATTGCGAACATCTGTTGCATAATGGGGTGCTGCACCATCTTGCTGAAACCAAGTCAGATCGAAATCCTCGCCTACAATAACCTGAATAGCAGGGATGATGTCGTCCCTCAATATATCGTGGTATTTTTGACCAGTAAGGGTACCCTCGATGAAGAAGGGCCCAACTACCGCATTGTTTATAATACCTGCCCATACGTTTACTTTTTCAAGATATTGAGTAGAACGACTATCGCCCATCCGATTAGGATTGGTTTCACTCCAATAAGACATGCTATGTCTATTGATTGCCCCATTTAAGAAGAATGTAGCTTCATCAGAAAATACGATGCGATTCAAGAAACCGGCATCAGCATCTATTCGATTCATCATTAATTCCGCAAACTGTAGGCGTCTATCAGGATCGTCTTCATTCAATTGTTGTACGAGTCTAACTTTGTATGGGTGAAATTTTAAGTTTTTAGTTAAGATCCGTTGTACTGTACCGTAACATAAGTCGTGCTGCTGTTTAACTTTCCTGATGGAAGTATGAGGATCTTCCGTTATTGACAGCGCGACATTCAACTCATTTTCTTCAGTTGATGCTGTTACTGGACGACCTGCTCTTGGGAGATCCTTCACAGTACCGTGAACTTCAAAACGATTTATTGTTCTGCTAACAGTAGATTTAGAAATCGGTTCTCGTCCCTCTCTAAATGATGCGTTAAATAAGGTTCGCACATTCTCTAAAGATCGCTGGTTATCACCCCAGCCTCTCATCATGAGAATGGTTATTGTTTCTCGTTCACTTAGCGCAGCCATTGCTCTTTGTACGAAATATACGTATGTATTTTGTTACTGAAATGATGCTTAATACGTTTAGATAGGAAAGGCGTTTAGATAGGAAATCCATGTATCTCACAAAACGATAAAGTTAAGACCAAAATGTAACCTTATAAGACTGTACACGTATGTATAAATTCAATGTGAATGTATGTTGTTTATTTACTTCGCTGGTGACTCGTGCTCTCTGTCGCTGTTCGCGCGCCCAAGTTCACTTTGCACAAGTGTTGCGTAAGATGTATGTATACACTTTTTTTAAACAGTTTATTATTCTATTTACAAAATTAGAGGACAAGCGAGGGACAGGAACTGATTCCTAAATCGACTTTTGGCAGAACAATAAATTGTTTCAAAGTTTACGGCACTGTAAAGGATCTCCCTAGAGCAGATCGTCCAGTAATAGCATCGACTGAACAAAATGAATTTAACCACTCTCAATACCGGAAGATCCTCATAACTTCGTTAAGAAAATGAAACGGGGTTCCAATTACAAAAAAAAAAAATATTCTTGACCTGAGAATAATCTTCAAGGTAATTTTCAAGGTCAAATTTTATGCTAGCATTAAATATCCCGGAAAAAATCCTGAAACTTTTGTGTGAAACATTTTACCCGAAAATGACCTCTTGCTGAGTTAATTCGCTGTTCCGGGAGTTTTAAGTTTGGCCTTGAAATGACATTGCCGAAAAAAACGGCCACAGCATATTTGGACGTAAAATTTTGTGCTCTCTCCGAATCCGTGAAAACAAATAGCAGTTTCCATTAAAAAAAACAAACTTGACCTTGAAATAACCTTTAAGGTTATGTTCAAGGTCAAATTCTGTGCTACCATTAAATAGCCCGGGAAAAATCCTTAAACTTTTGTCTGAAACAATTTCCAAAGAAATGCACACCCTCTGAGATATTTCGCCGTCACGGGAGTTTTAAGTTTCACCTTGAAATGACCTTGCCGAAAAAAACGGCCATAGCATATTCGGACGTAAAATTTTGTGCTCTTTCCGAATCCGTGAAAAAAAATAGGGGTTCCCATTTAAAAAAATTAACTTGACCTTGAAATAACCTTCAAGGTCATGTTCAAGGTCAAATTCAATATCGCCATTAAATAGCCAGGGAAAAATCCTTAAACTTTTGTCTAAAACATTTTCCCCGAAAATGCACTCCCGCTGAGATATTTTGCTGTTCCGGGACTTTTGGATCACCCTGTATATATATATATATATATATATATATATATATATATATATATATATATATATATATATATGCATTTAATTACACAGATTTTGAATGACTTTTGTTTTTAGGAATTTAGTCACTTTTATAATTAACATTACTACAGCACTAAATATTAGGCCGTTTTATCTCATAATCAAAATACGAATTCCAATCGCAAGGTTTTTTAATCCTACGGTATATCCGTGCCAGACACATAAGAAATATTTAAAATGCCGGCCTAATGTTTAGTACTGTTTATTAACCTTTATTTACATTATTTATATATTAGAATATTTTAAAAATAAATGTTGTAGTTACCAAGAAAGAAATGGTCCATGGAATTGCATACCGTTTGTGAAAAATCCAATAATTCTTATAGAATCTATATTCTATTATTGAGTAGCAAAAATGTATGATACATCGTAGATTTTCTGAAATATGAATGGTATGGTAATTGATAAGCAATTAAAGCAATCTTAATTAAATTTTAATGTCTCATTG
Organism: Trichopria drosophilae; assembly: GCA_030407085.1. Classification (NCBI taxonomy): domain Eukaryota; kingdom Metazoa; phylum Arthropoda; class Insecta; order Hymenoptera; family Diapriidae; genus Trichopria; species Trichopria drosophilae. Next base: position 146,954,912 of record CM059583.1, read on the forward strand.
TTCTTTTTTTTTCTAGAAATGTTAAGGCTCGTGGAATATTTTTATTGTTATATAGTAACGATTCATGGCGAAATCCGATTTCCGTTAAACTCAATTTAATGTAGTTTTTTTACATCCAAAAACTAAACGAGAAAGGACGAAAAAGGGTTGACAAAGAGAGTATTAAGTACTTTCCATCTGGTTCTTCGTCCCACGCTGTCAGCCAGCCAGAGAGCCAGCTGTGCGACAATAAGCTGATAATTGAGCTTTTGAATTATTCTTACGGTTTAATCCGAGTTTAATAATACCTTCTTATTCTTAGTTGTTTTTTATCCACAGAAGTAAAGTCACTTTTATGGGGGACCAAACATGTGACGTAACAAATCTCAAGCAATGGGTGATGTTATTTTATATCTACAAAACTAAATATATCCGTTGTTAATATGTTCAAGATATAAGTGTACTTAGAGCACGTTCAAAGCTTTCTAGGTATAATAACGCCAAAATTATCATTATTGATACAAATCCACTATACCGAAAAAGAGAGGATATATGTTAGAAAAATAAGCATTAGGTATAATTTCTGAAATACATAGAGATATAAGTTTTAAAAAATTTAATTAGAAAATTTGGTTTATAATTTTATGTACAATTTTTCATTTGAAGTTGAAGAAAAATAAGTACAAAAAGTTTGGGAAACTTGTTTTTTGCCCTGGAAAAGCTGCTAAAAAAGGAACATATTTTTTTTTATTCCGAGAATTTCCCCCTTAATTCTAGTCTTTGCTAGTAAGATAATAAAGGGGGACTTTTTAAAAATAAATTTTAAAAACTTTATATTTGAAATGAAAAAAAAAACAAATGACAAAAACAGTTTCGGAAACAGGGATTGTTTTATGATAAAATTGCGTTTTAACTATGAGAAATCGTTTATACTTAATTAATTTTTCAAAATAAATTATCTTTTTATATATCAGAGAATTTCAATTTTTGTCTCAAAATAGTGAAATCAGGTATATCTCAAAAGATTGAGTTAGTGGGCAATAATTTGAAAAAAAGTCTCTTTTTACTGACTGAGTATTGAAACATCGGAGAATAGACACCAGATCATTGGTTGGTAAGTTACGTTTTTCCCTATATTTTATAGTTTTTTTGTTTGTTAAGTTCTCAACAACAGCAATTTCATAGGATATATCGGATAGTCTCAATTATCATTTAGTCTATGAATGAATGGCTTTCGATTACGTTCCTCATCTTCGTAGGTCTTCCTGTAGTAATTGTTAAAAACATCGAGCGAAGATGTCGATGATCCTGGATTTTGAAATGCGAGGAGATAATAACTTCGTACGTCTTCTTAACGATTTTCTAAAAATAGTTGATATATTCCTCCTCTGAATTCATTGGTCCGTTTCTACAGGATTAGCTCTGCATGTAGGTTTAAAACTTTAACTACGAATATATTACTCCAAAATGTTTATTATATTGTCAAATATAATTACTTTTTTTTGTATTCATTTTTAATCATACAAAAATATTTGTTCTGTCGCCTTATAGAGTCAATATGATTAAAGCCCATGACTAATGACCATGATGTTAAATTTAATACATGTTTAGGCATTATATTTCTACACTAAATACATTACAATACAATTCAGCCATTACAATGTTTGCAAATGTACAGGTATGTCGGTATTCCAATCGCCGTTTCAGGTATTCATTTTCAGTAGGGATTTCTCAGTAAAACATGTTGTATACTACAGGAAGTTTATGATGCATAGAATTTCTTCTATATAATTTTCAATAGGAGCTTATTGTTAGATAGAAGTGAATGTAGACGTGATTTATATGTATTTTAGTATATGATGGGTTCACACATTGATGGTGCCTATTGATATAACTCTATATCTTAAATGACAGTTCAATATGAGCCTGAAATGCCAAAGCATGAAAGTTGTAACCTAATACAATCTAAAATTTCTTGCAGTAAAAACCGTCAGAATTGAATATTCCCAAACAGGACGACTCAATTTTCATTATTTTCAAGTGCAAACGACTTTTAATTTTTCATTGTTTTAGGGTAAAACTATCTTGCGCTGATATTTCAGAGCTATTTATATTGAACTATTGTTTGGGATACAGTTGTACGATAGGAGCCGAAAAATTTTTTATGTTGGACTTCTGATGCGCAATTGAAATCATCAAAAACCTCGAAAACTCACGTATACCGAATCTCAGTGAAATCGTGCGAATTATTTAATTTCAGTCGGCTTTATTAGATCCGTCATTTTGAACTTTGTGAAATACGATATTGCTAATAATAGTACAAATATAACTACAATTTCGTCATAATACCATAATCTTGATATGTGTGTTTTTCTATATTTTCTTTCAATATAAGACGTTTATTTCATTACTTTCTATACTATAACTTTGCAATTATAATTATTCCACTACATCGAATCCACTATTTTGAATTTTTAAACATAGACACCAGATGCATAATCAGTTACTAAAAAAACGCCAAGTACCAAATTTCAAGCAAATTGGATCAATTTTTTAAATATTTGCCCTTTTTGGTCCGTCATATTGGATCCGCCATTTTCAATTTAAAAAAATCTATTTTTTATGGTTTATATTATTAAATGGTTTATGTATTTAAGTTCTAAATCGTAATCCACGGTCACAATTTCAAAATTAGTTCATGTCATTACAGTATCTCACAAAATGTTCCGAAAGTACAAAAAAGATATTTTTTGAGGTTATGAAGAAAAAAGGAACTAAATGATAGACTCTGACTCCAGATTTGGATTTAGCGACTCAAAATACGTCAGACAAGTCTAGTTCGACGGACAAAAACTTTTTCTTTGTAGGACTGTTATCAATCAATTTTCACTGGAGACGATCATACAGATCGATATTTGTCGATTAGCAAGTTATTTCTAGAGTCAAAATGTTTTCAGTTTTTATTACACATTAGGTGTAATACGCAGCGCAATTAATTATTTTACTATGCTCTTAATTATATATTTCTGAAATAAATGCAAGTTTTGGGCCCTACTTATTTTTGAAATAAATATACACAACACTATAGATATAAGGTTTGAGAAGTAGTTTAAATGTACCGGTTTAACTTTTTATTCTCAATGTTGACCGCGCCGCCTGATAAATATAATTCGAAAGTACGTTGGTGAATAAACCGATAAATAATTCAGAAATACAATTTGCCGGTCCGGGACTTTCCAGTTCAATAACGAAAACGCAAGCGCGTTAGTGACTATCTCTTGAAAAATCGCACAGTGACAACGACGTAGAATTTTGGTGGCGCTGATAAATTTAATTTAGCTGTTGCCGCATTCCGTGCAGCCGCCTGCTCGTCGGGCGTGTTTAGCAGGGGCTTCTTTCATCAGTAGATTAGTTAATTTTGGTGCACCTATGCACCGGCATCCCCGAGTCCCCGATGTAATTAGCTAGACAATAGGATACAGCTGGCGTCTATCGCTTCAATGATGTTAGGTCTAACCAATCTCTGCTCACACGATAATAATTATTACGCGTGTAGTTTATGTGCACTAGCCAGCATCGTTTCTGCCTTCCAAATACCACTTTATGCCGTTTCAGTTCGAAGAGTTTGGCACGATGTACACCAGCTACAGGCAACGATACATTGTCTTCAGCTTAAGATAGGGACGTGTAGAAGCACTGCTTCTATTGCGAATAATACAAATGTTTTGTTTACGCCATCGAACAGCAACCATCAATTGTTTGTTAGTACGGAGTGAACGCATGATAATTATATAAATAAAGTGAGATCATGAATAAAAGAGACTTTTTTATATGTTAATTTATATGTTAATTTGTTTTTTAATAAATATTTCTCTCGGAAAATTATCATTTATCAGTATATGTTTGTTACGCACTATACACATCATTGATGATCCGTTCTGACGTAAATAAAAATTTGTTTGATGGTTGAATTGCCATATCAGAATTAAAATTTATCTTTATATTTATTTGAAAGTAGATTTACTTTTAGTCAATATCATATTTCATTTGAAAGACACGATGCTGCCATTTTAAAATTCCTTGTATTCACCATGCGCTAAATTTCTTAATTTATCAATATTTCGATTAACAAGCTGGAATTAAACAATAACGTACCGTAGTGTAACTTGAAAGTCGAATTGACGTCGGAAAATTACTTCCTGCGCATTTCGACTGAGAGAAGGTTGAGTTCACACTTTGTTTTCTGAAATAACATAACCTAAACACAAAGGGTTGGATTAATGATGTTATCTATGCTTACACGAAACGTTTCCAGTGTAATAAAAGAAACATAATAAAAGACACAAAAGAAGCTGCAGGATTTTTATGGACTTTTACAAATCATAAGAAACTGCGTAAATTATTCAAGGACAATCGATTGATCAATCCCCGGGAGGTTTTTGATACCGTATGATTTAGAAAATGAAGTATCTAAATAGTGATCTTTTAAAAATTCATCTACTTTACTCAAACATTGGAACCCATTCCCATTAACCAACCTTCGATGGATCGATCCTCAGGCAAATGGCTCGATAAATAATTACTTTTTTGTGATCAACATACATTTAACAGTTTATAAAACATTCAGGTGATAAACTAAGATAACCCTTTCTTCGATTTGTCGGTGATTTTAACCCTCCTGAGCACCAGTTTTTGTTTTCCCATATGGAAACTATGTAGTTTGGACGAATATATTCGTCATGGTGCACAGGTGGTTTAATACCACAATTTGGGAAAAAAAAATAATAACAAATAAAAAAAAATTTAGATTTGCAATATACCACGGTTTTATTACGAATACAGCTAATTCAACATGAACCAAATCTGGACCATTGCTAATTTCGACCTTCGGGGCGAATATCGTAAATTAAGCCAATTTGACAATAGTTGAAATTGAACGATTTGATCTATTTTTATAGAAACTGGATCCTTGATGTAGGTGAAAGTGCTCATAAAAGTGATCGAATATCATTTTGACATTTGTCTCGGCTTTATGAGCATTGAGCTTTAAATTACAAGCGAACCTCGTGGAATTTGAACAAAAGCGTCAAGTATTTTTAAACGGGTATTGCTAAATGTATTTTCGACATAGTTTCTCATCTGAAGTAATTACAGGCCAGTTTGCGCACAGAGTTCATGAGTGAATGTAGGGATCGTACAACAACTTCGTCATTCTAATTTAGTCGATCGTTGGCGGTTGTGTGCTCGCGCGCTCGCCACGCAATAGTGGAATACCGATACGCGGGTTACATCAAAGGGAATTCCCACCTCGCGTGGTTCGGTTTGTAGTGGGGCCCAGAATTCGAACACCGCTAGCGTACAGTTAAAATATCATTGTATTGTATCAAACATCCAGCGTATCGTCACCGACATTTGATCTATTCGTGTCAAGTTGATTTTCCTTTGTCATGTTTTGTTGACAGCTGTTAAAAATTATCTATGATTGTGCACAGCTGTTTAAACTACATGCAAAACTCAATGTTCACCAGTGTACGTCAGAAAGAATACATAATCGGGAAATACGAAATAACCGAAGAGTACTCTTTTACAATATTAACTCAGTATGGTCTTTGCCCTTGTAGATCCGTTAAATGGTAAAAAATACGATTCAGGTATAAAAATATTATAGTTAGATGTGTGTTATTGGAAAATAGCCGATAAAAATTTATAAACAGATGCATTTCGAACAAAAATTGACGAAGTCTATAACACATTAGCAAGTTCCCAGTCCGAATGATGGACCGAAAAAATGTAATGGATATTAAAGAATAATAATATATTACTAGTGTCTAAACCAATTTTTAATAACATATCGTACGGTAAAATCAAAGCGTACAAAAGGAAACTTCCAATTGCTAAATATTAAAACGTAGTTTATTTGATACCTTGCCTCTACTGTGATAAAGTTTATATTGGACAAACGGGATAAAATTGCAGACAAGAATAAAAGAACAGAAAAAGAATATTGAAGGTAGCGAAAATAAACATACGGGGTTAATGTTACAGAGACTTCTGGAGACAATTTAAGTTATGATAACGAACAAATTTTAGCTTCAGAATATAATTTTAACACAACAAAAGAATTAGGATTAACATTTACAATATTTTATTTTAAACGTTCAACGTTCTCACTATGTTACAATAAGATGTGTCGTTTTCACTGGAAAAATTGAATTTTATTACCAAATATTCAAAACACTAAAACAAGTTACTTAATTACGTCCGTCATACGTAATGTATTAATGTAGTTATATTTACCGTTGTTCTTCGATAATTAGGTACGTAGTATCGGCTCATTCTGGTATCTGCACAACATTCACAGTGATGAACGAATGAAAGCTATATGCTTTTTATTTTCTTTCATGTTGATACCTTCATAACGTTTCGTTGTGCAAAGTGACACCTCAAAGAAAAAATTGTACTGATTTTTCATCATTTTTATAATTTTCAAGTATGTCAAAAATAGTAATTAAGCGAGAGATCATAAAACTGTATGTACAAATGAATAGAGCAACGGCACAGTAACAAGGAGAAAAGATAACACATGCATTAACCTAAAAGGCAGTGTCCAAAATAAGAATCAAATCGGATGAAAATATTAAGAGAGCTTAGAAGTTTACAATTCTATACACCAGATAACATGAGTACCTACCACGCTATTCCAAACGTCACAGCTTTAAAAATTATCCATAAGTTCCTTACATATCACATATTGCATCTTTGATTGCGTAGACTCTATTTAAGTTATGTGTATTACTTGTATTGTACTTAATAAACCTGCATCAGGGTTTCATAAGTTAATAAATAAAAAAAAACGAAAACGTTTAAAGCGTTTTTTCTAAACAATTTCGTCACAAAAATATGGGTAGAATTTTTTCCCACGAATATCGACGAAAATGTGGATCATCAATGTCAACTTCAACTACGTCAGTAGTATCTGTGGAGGGAAAAGAGTGCACCAATTGAAAATAATTCAGGTAAAAAGATACTCCCCCAACTTGAAATGGTGAAAATTCACTGAGTGCCACTTGGAAAAAGGGCCCACTGACAAACAGTGAAACTGATTCACTGCTTTAATCGGTGAAATAAATTTACCGCTTGAATCAGTGAAATTGATTTACTTGAAACGGTGGAATTGATGCACTAACGGTGAGTGAGTGGTTTTTATTTCTGCGATGACAATCACCTTGGCTGCATTGAAAGTCTTCTACACCCACATCATGAATTAGTGTCAGTCCATGTATCGATATAAAATGTTTGGACAGAGCACTTATTCCATCGTTGACTGTGCAGCCACATATGCGACATCTAGGTCGTTACATTTTCATTCTTTAAATATTTTTAAAAAGGAGGCTCATCACCTACCACGTAAGATTTTCAAAGCTAAAACCAATTTCACGTCGTATCTGCAGACAAATCTCCAATGTCCCTCCTCAATGAGTAATATGTTTATCATGACACTATGAACTACCTACGGGATATCGAAAGAGAATCAAAAACTAAGCATGTCATTTCGAAAAAAAAACATGAGATTATCGAGTGACGTCAGTACGATCACGGCACATTCAACAACAGCCCACCATCACTTGAAGTTTTCCGAAGAGCGCCAGGTAGCTTCAAAATCCAAGCAATAGTATTTTTGGAATATTATAAAAAAAAATTCCTTCTATATTGTTTAATAATATTTATAACGCAGGATACTTCAATGCTCCTGAAATGTTTCCAAAGGTTTGATATTTCGCTGTTCCTGTTATAGATGGAATATTTTTTGGGAGTATTTTTTAGGAGTATACATATCCTCAATTGTTTGACCGTGTAGTAACTGACTATATATAAGTCACTGATAAAAAAGTGAACTAAAATGTGATATGTTTCACTGTATCATCAGTTAAAAAAATATTAATTTGTTCATTTCACTGTTTATGCAGTTGTAAAACACTAATTCAGCAGTGAGTTAATAATATAATAATATATAATGAGTTAATAATATTTTTTTTTGTTTTACCACCTTCTTCGTACACTGTCACTACTCCTTGCTTGAGAACTGCCAAAGTGGGTACGTGTTTTGGGGAAATACAAAAAGAACCTGAGAACGATGGTACATCCACTTGATTCACAGAAACTTGATCGTAATATACTTGATTAACAACAGCGAAGGTGAATTTCATTTTGTTTCCTGTTTCAATTGAGATAGAACTTGCAACTACTTAGAATTTTGACTTCTGTAGTCAATAGCAAAACCATTGTCGAACTGACATAGTCGTTGCCTGTCACCCTATATCGATGTTTTTTAAATACCGATACAATTTTGTTTTATCAATCTCATCATATTTTAATAATTTCTAGATTTAATAATAAATTAGTAATTTTTAATTACATAATAACTCAATATTTGATGGACGTCTTTGACGAGCAAATCACGATGTTTTTGTGATGTATACTTTTAAATATTCTATCAAATTTTTTCTGATGACAGAAACTTGTCTGTTCGATCAGAAATCGATTGCCGGTCGAAAGGTCCTAACTCCCAGTGCATCGAATCATTCCACTTATGTCCTCATTTTTTTTGAAAAATCTTAAAATAATTCAACCTATCTGTCGTCTGTATAATCGGCGTTTCTAATCTCTCAATTTGAAATAGTGAAACGGTAATTATTCAGTGATTTTCAGTGAAAAAGGAGTCACTGTTTCAAAATAGGAGCTCCATTTTTACTTTCGCACAATGAGTTTCACCGTTTCCAGTTGAGAGAGTATTTCGATACTGCAAATGGTACAAGATCCATTCCGACTTTCATAGTTGAAGTCTACATCTCAACTCTCGTAATCGATGCTTTTTAAATGACAACTTATGTCGAGATCTTTTCAAGCCGACATTTCTAGTCGAAGTTTCAATTCCAGCATTCATAGTCGACGGTGCAAGTAATAAAGCCTATGCTGTATAATTTATATTTTTATTTTATTTATGAAGAATGTTTATTTCAGAAATAAATAAAAGAGAGAACAACAAAGAATATCAAGAAAATGTACTGGATGTTATTGGCAAGCTCCTGTTCCATTGGTACCAGCCAAACCAAACCTTTCTCCCCATATCGTAAATATAAGCGTTGTAAACCATCTTCTTCTGAAGTTAGTGAAATTAGTGACAAGAGAAAAGGCTTTACTGTGGCCTCAAAAGTTAAATCGTATTGCACAAAAACTACCATGAAGATATTTTTGAGGATAATAAAAGTTTCAGAAACAATTTGATAAACTGAATGGCTCAGAGATAACTCGTGACCAATTTAAAATTTAGCCTTATATCAGAGCATTGGAAGGAATGAACAAAATAATTGTCGATATGATTGCTTTTCATTAAAAAAAGTTCAGCGGATTTAAATTGTTTAGAACAATTAAAAAACCATTTTATACTCTGCTAAGTATGTCAGACACGTTAAACATGTACACGGTTTTAAATCATGTACAAGAATGTGTTAAATTCCTTGACAGCGATAGATTGGGTGTACAGTCAGAACAAACTTGTAAATCGATTTATCAGGATTTTAATAAATATAAAATTAATTTCAAAACCAGTGATAAGTGCATTTCGAGACTAAAAAATCATTCATAGTCATAATTTGCATTAATAGACATAGAGCATAAAAAGTCATTGAATAATCATCAAGGTATATTTAAATTAACCAATAAAGTTGATTGATTGAAATAGCAATATTGTGCAAGTGATGCAGTATTATTATGTAGAACAATATTATTGTTAAACATTAATAATTTTGTGTTAAAGAAATTTGTTTTAAAAAATATGTAATCATGCTGCCTCCGTCCCTTTAGTTAGTCCCCGGGAATGCTAAAAGCAGTTATACGATATTATGTATTTCATTTTTTAAATCTTCCACAACACAAAAAAAAATTAGCTACGATTTTTGTTTCAATGGGAATATTACCTGTTTATCATACTTAATCAACCCGCGAAGGCGTTTTGCGTCACCATTTTCAGCAAAGATAAATTGGCTTCAAGCTGGGTGGGTAGACGAATATTATAATGGCAATATTTAAAGCATATTTACATTCGTATAAATGTTAAAAGTTATGTCAAAAGAATGGTATTGTCCTTGTTGAGCCACTGTCTCTTATTCGAAAGACAATAATTTCTAATAATATCTTATAATAGAAATTAAAACTTCCCTAATTTTCCTGTAATATACATTTAGCATTCTCTCTCAAGTGGATTTTTATAAATTAGGTCAATTTTACATGAACAACAACAACAAATTTTTAAATGAAATTTTATTAATTGAAAAGTATCAATTGAACTTATTAAAATGACACTACGATAGAAACTCTAACGGACCACTAAATATGAATTATAACGTCGTTTATTAATAGGCATCTTAAGGGGGTTCCATAGTCATTCGACAAATCACATTCGGGTTTTCCTAGATTCCTACATTACCGACTGAACAGAAAGTAGTTCTAAATTCCGGGAGAGGGCGCCTCTTGTAAATTTCATGATCGCCATACATAAGTATATGTGCATGTATGTATGTACATACGTGCTTGCGCGCTTGTATATGTGTTTACAGATGATTGAGTATCCGCGGGGCCTGCCCACTGCCCGCCCGAACCAGTGCCGTCAGAAAGGACTAAAGGAGCCGTTTTCAGCTGAAAGGAGCCGTTTTAATGCGCACCTTCCGCGCGCAGGTTGCTTCGGTAGTCGTCGGCGGTCTGAGCTTGTGGGCCCTCGGGAGGGGAGCGGAGCGAGAGGAAAATATCGGGCGCGCAAAAGTATTAAACAAATGACGGGGGATTGAACTTTATCAAATACTTCGAAAATCAAAATCATGTATACTCGTCGTAGTCGAGTGGTACAAGCACATGGGTTGAAGCGCAGCGCGTTATTTTTTTAGTTCGATGTCGGGGATTTTTTTTTTTTTTATTGTTCATTTACTCAACATTTGTAACGAAAATAATTTTTTACTTGTTTACTATAAGTTATTTTATTTACAAAAATGAATTGTGAAAATAAATTTTAAAAACATTAAACAATATGTTTTTGCAGAATGACATTTGTAAGAATCGAATTCTCTGTAATATTAAAAAAAATAAATGTACAATATCTTATTGTAATTTCCGAAATAATATACAAAAATTACAAGTCGTACATTTTTTCTAAAAAAGTTATTGTAGTTAATATACGCTTGTAATTGATTATTTTTTATATGTTTCAAATATAATGTAGACCTTCCGTCTAATTCCTAATATCGGGCGGTATCTTTATTTATATATACGGCAACAGTTTATATTGCATTTACGGTAAATAGAAAGATCTTTTACAGAATACAGAGTAAACGAAAGTATCGTGGAAACAAATTTAGGAAACAAATATTTGGAATACTCGATTAATGTCATATTAAAATAAAAAGATGTTTTTTTACTTCTCCAATGAAATTGTACTAAATTACTAACTGCTTTTTTGAAATATTTCAATATTATTATACAATAATATTTTTATCCCGTTAGAAAACTTATATGATTACACTAACAGCATTCTGTAAATCAGTATATCTGTATAGTGTAAAATCTTATTTAAATTAGTTATACATTTTCACCAATATTTTTTTAAACATTTAAACCCTTTCACGACAATTTTACTTACTTTTAATTAAATTGATTTCAAGAATATGTATCATTCAGCAAGATGGTTATTCGTCATTCATTATTTACTTTGTTTTGCCTACATTATGCTATTATTTATAGCTATGGGTTTTCTTTTACGTATTAATTAATTAAATAAATATATTATACTAATAATATTGTAATACACCGATTAAGATATCGAAAATTATTACATTATGTTTCAGATACTGATTTTCATTGACCTATTAAAAAACCACATGTTTGGCACGAGATTGGGTATATGGTCTTTTATTTATCAACAAATTGTCCAATTTCATTCCCGACTAGAAAAGGTGATAATTAATTCGTAATAATTTGTAAAAATTTTTGCAATAAATTTTCACTAAAACAATATCAAAGTTATTTTCTTGTTAGAATCTTATTGTTTTTTTCTTGATCACAGCAAATCTATTGTATTTTGAAAAAAATCAGTATATAATTTATTCTGAAAATGTTCAATTGCAACAAACGTTTTATTAATTCAGAAATTTGTTAATACAACTTATTTATCAATAAACCTAAGCGTATTTTCATTTTACACTTGCTACGAATATTCTAGAATGTGCCACTCAATAATTCTTTTTACTCTGACAACCGATAGTTGTAATTATTCAATTTTATTACCACAATTTTTTGCTTTTCACAAATGCATAAAGGGATAATTAAACTGTAAAACATTGTCAGATTTGAGGTTTAATACTCTACAACATATTTAACTATCGGAAAATAGTAAAGGGGCCATATTATTGTCTTGTTTACAGTATAAATGGTTGACGCCCAAATATGCAATTTCTTCATGAATTTTGACCCTGGTAGAAAATTCATTTTTGACATGATATTTGTCACTTTTAGATGTATGGTAATGACATTGCCCATAATAAAATTCGATAAATTAAAAATAAAAGCTAAAATTTCAAGCTTAAAAAGAATGTGTATAACTTTTCGATTTCAACATTTGTAAAGAGCTAATTTTTGGCAATAAGAAATTACTTGATAATTTTAATTCGTGGAGTTTAAATAAATAAATTAAATGTAGTATCGTACTCCATGAAACCACTTTGTATATTTGAGCGTTTAGGGTTCATGTAGGTTTTTTCTCTCTGTGTATAAAATAACTTTGAAATTGACTTGAAATATAATAATAAATAATTGGAGTTACTGACTACTCAGCTTTCTTTCATCTTATACAGTGACATCTTAGATAATATATATATATATACACAAGGATTTATAGAGTAATGCAAATATTTTCTTCCTAACGTGCACTCTGTGTTAAGATTTTAATATTTTTTTTAAAATGGTGTTTCTATTCAACGTAATTATCACAAATATTTTTAATGTGATACACTTTTTTATAACGACAATCAAAAATTATATCACATTAAAAATATGTATGATAACTACGTTGAATAGAATTTTATTCTTTTCAACAGATTCATTATTGTTAAATTGAACTAAAAACTTAATATAACAGTCAACAAAAAAATTATTTGCACAAGCTGAATACCTATAAAGGCTGACAATACGTCGAATATGTCTATAGAAACATTGAGCTTATGTAATAATTTTTTTGTTAACTTTAATTTCATTTTTAATTCAATTTGGCAATAATGAATCTATTGAATTCATTTAATAATAATATATTAAAATCGATATTCTGATCAAGAATTAAACGAATATCGGCAACATTCCCTTTTACAAATAATCTTTCTAAAAAAGATATCTTCATTCCGGGAAAATAGTAAATCCTAATTGTATTATATTTAACATATAACATATACACTATAAATAACATATGGTTTTAATTTGTGTATTGAAGCGATGGTGTCGATCATATAAGCGTATATATATATATTTCTTTCCTAACATGAATATTTGTTTTTGCCAATTTCTCAATTCCAATTTTGCCTTTACTTAAATGTTATTGAAAAATCAGTATATAACTTATTCTTAAAATTTGCAATTGCAACAAATATTTTATTAATCCAAAAATTTGTTAATACAACCTATTTATTAATAAACCTTGAGATTTTGCGAACGTTTTTTTACTATTTTGTTATAAATATAGTAAACTAAATTTATTGTATATTGTTATAAAAGGAAAAATCAGATTTAAACCATTTTTTAACGAAATGATTATTACGAATTAATTATACTGATTTTTGTCAAAATACAATAGATTTGCTGTGATCAAGAAAAAAACAATAAGATTCTAATAAGAAAATAACTTTGATATTGTTTTAGTGAAAATTTATTGCAAAAATTTTTACAAATTATTACGAATTAATTATCACCTTTTCTAGTCGGGAATGAAATTGGACAATTTGTTGATAAATAAAAGACCATATACCCAATCTCGTGCCAAACATGTGGTTTTTTAATAGGTCAATGAAAATCAGTATCTGAAACATAATGTAATAATTTTCGATATCTTAATCGGTGTATTACAATATTATTAGTATAATATATTTATTTAATTAATTAATACGTAAAAGAAAACCCATAGCTATAAATAATAGCATAATGTAGGCAAAACAAAGTAAATAATGAATGACGAATAACCATCTTGCTGAATGATACATATTCTTGAAATCAATTTAATTAAAAGTAAGTAAAATTGTCGTGAAAGGGTTTAAATGTTTAAAAAAATATTGGTGAAAATGTATAACTAATTTAAATAAGATTTTACACTATACAGATATACTGATTTACAGAATGCTGTTAGTGTAATCATATAAGTTTTCTAACGGGATAAAAATATTATTGTATAATAATATTGAAATATTTCAAAAAAGCAGTTAGTAATTTAGTACAATTTCATTGGAGAAGTAAAAAAACATCTTTTTATTTTAATATGACATTAATCGAGTATTCCAAATATTTGTTTCCTGAATTTGTTTCCACGATACTTTCGTTTACTCTGTATTCTGTAAAAGATCTTTCTATTTACCGTAAATGCAATATAAACTGTTGCCGTATATATAAATAAAGATACCGCCCGATATTAGGAATTAGATGGAAGGTCTACATTATATTTGAAACATATAAAAAATAATCAATTACAAGCGTATATTAACTACAATAACTTTTTTAGAAAAAATGTACGACTTGTAATTTTTGTATATTATTTCGGAAATTACAATAAGATATTGTACATTTATTTTTTTTAATATTACAGAGAATTCGATTCTTACAAATGTCATTCTGCAAAAACATATTGTTTAATGTTTTTAAAATTTATTTTCACAATTCATTTTTGTAAATAAAATAACTTATAGTAAACAAGTAAAAAATTATTTTCGTTACAAATGTTGAGTAAATGAACAATAAAAAAAAAAAAAATCCCCGACATCGAACTAAAAAAATAACGCGCTGCGCTTCAACCCATGTGCTTGTACCACTCGACTACGACGAGTATACATGATTTTGATTTTCGAAGTATTTGATAAAGTTCAATCCCCCGTCATTTGTTTAATACTTTTGCGCGCCCGATATTTTCCTCTCGCTCCGATCCCCTCCCTAGGGCCCACAAGCTCAGACCGCCGACGACTGCCGAAGCAACCTGCGCGCGAAGGTGGGCATTAAAAACGGCTCCTTTCTGACGGCACTGGTCCCAAGCGTCCATAAATCACGTGACCTGGGGGGGGGGGGAGGTCTGACCAGATATCACGTGGATTTTTTGGAAATTATATTATTTTTGGATTCGCCCTATTAAATTCACAGCGTATATATCCTATCGGCGGAAGACACCATAAGAGGAATATGGAAAATCGGACTTATTAATATATGTCGAATATCTTTGTAAATCGAATTTTTTCGACACACACGGAGAGAAATCTGAAAGGATGAAAATGTAGGTATTCCTTCGCCACTGTACTAAGATTTGGTGCTGGTGTTGCACCATGTGTCGCGTGATATCAATGTAAGAAAGCCACAGTCTCAGACTGTGAAAACGCTTAGGATGAGACTGCAAAACTGCGATGCTTTCTTCGAGGCTTTCTCCCGCCTAAGTTTTACTTTTTAGACTAGGGCTCTCCGGGACTTTTTTGTAGGAAATTTCCTCCTCTACAAAAACGGTTTAGTAAATTTTTGCTCTATCTTGTACCGTTTTCGATACAGAAGCAATAGAATGAAAAACAACGTATTCAGCGTCCGACGCCATGTTTATCTTTTGTTTTAAAAACTCGATGTTCTTCGTTCTATCGCTTCCGTATCGAAAACGGTGCAAGATAGAGCAAAAATTTACTAAACCTTTTTTGTAGAGGAGGAAATTTCCTACAAAAAAGTCCGCGAGAGCCCTAGTCTAAAAAGTAAGATTTAGGCGGGAGAAAGCCTCGAAGAAAGCATCGCAGTTTTGCAGTCTCATCCTAAGCGATTTCACAGTCTGAGACTGTAGGTTTCTTACATTGATATCACGCGACACATGGTGCAGAACCAGCACCAACTCTTAGTACAGTGGGAAAGGAATACCTACAGTTTCATCCTTTCAGATTTCTCTCCGTGCAGGTTTATTTAGGAAATAGTTACTTTTAGTGTCTTAAAAACTGCGTAACGCAACAATAACATCTACATAAACGAAATTTCTCTACATTGTTGCAGGTTGAAATAATTCTTAAAAAAACATTTCCTACATATTACTTTATCGAAAAATATGTTTTTGCGAAGCTGTTCATCAAATTAGCAAAATATGCTATTCATAGCGTCAATTAGGGTCCATTCATATATTACGCAACGGATTTTTGACTGCTTCCCGCTGCCCTTCTTTCTTTGACAAGTATTAACAAAGTGCTTCGCCCTCCACCCCCCTTCCCCAAATTTTATACTCAATTTGTGTGAACTTTTCTTCCGTTCAATCAAATTGAAAATATATGAAAATCACAAATTCTACACAAACATTTGTTTTATCGAATAGGTCAACTCTCATTTATAGCAACTATATGTACGCTGCTTAAATTGAATGCTTGGAAACTTAAATTTGAATGTTTTTCATTTCAGAACGTGAAACGAATAAGGTAATAATGTCTTTTTACTACTACACGTAGTGATTTGAAATAACCAATACAGCTTGTAATTATCTACTATCCTTTTTTCAGTGAGTACCTATATAATTTTACAATTAATAAAAGAAAAACAAATAAAACGAAAAGGTGATAATTTCATTAATTTAAAACAGTGTAATTAATACATGTTTCTGAACGCCACTCATTCTTGAGATGAAAGAAATGCTATACAATGGCAGTAAAAAAATTAAATTTGTTTATCAAAAAGTGAATACAATTTATAAATACCATAAAAAATGAATTCATAAGAACTCATGTGAGAATCGTAAGGGAGTTCAACGTAGAGATCACCTAGAATCATCTGGGAGAGGGGGGAGGGGGCAAATATAAAAAATAGATCAAGTGACTTATGGACGCCCCCACTATCAGTTTTCGCGTGGGACCAATTCTTAGCAAGATTATAAGCTGGGATACACATATACAAGTAGCACGTGAATATATACACTATGGTGACCCTTCTTTGGGATCAGGACAAATTTTAACATGACCATCCCCGAAATCGGCTAAAAAAAAATTTTTTTTTAATATCCGAAAAATTTCAGCTTTTCAGTTTTACTTTCTACCCATCCTGTAGAGCCTTCAAAAAATAATTTTCAGTTTTTTAATTGGAATTTTTGCTGAACTTGGTCTACAAATGTATAAAGTAAGCTATCTTTCCTTGGATGATTTCCAAATCAAATGAGCCTAGTCCGATCAAAAACGATCAATTTCTCGTTCAGTTATTTCATTTCGAACTCACTTTAAAAAACGCTAAGATCCTGAACTATGTCAATTAATTTACAATATCCTTTATCCGCTACAACTCGTGATAACAAAATCTGAAGGTACTGCAACAAAGATTATCATTTTCCTCGGCTTTTTTCCTATAAAAAGTCTACTTATCGACCAAGAAAAAAAGAGTCAACAAGTTCTCGCGATGTGAAATAGTATATTTCTTCCGACAGGGAGGACAGCAGACAAGCCTTCCTGACGTGCAAGATTGCCACCCGAGCCCAAAGCGAATTTATACGATTTCAAAAATAAGTGAAAATCATATATTTCCGAAAAATGTAAACTTTTTTCATTACTACCCTATTGAATGACTACTTTAGAACTTCTTTAAGGGGAGGGTCCAGGCAGAAAATCATCTATATGAAGCAGTCGTTATTCTGCTAATTATTTCTGTAGTAATTTTTTACGAGGAATTCAGTGGAAATTTTTTTGACCCATAAATCTCATCTCGAAAAAAAATTTGTTTTTTCGAAAAAATGCTATTACTTTTCTAAATTAATTTAAAAATTTCACAAAATTAGGATGAACATAATAACACATTCTCGAAATAATTGCGTATGGATTTTAAAAAATTCTGTTTTTTGCAAAAGAAAATTGTTATGGGGGTCAAAAACATTTTTTTCATTTTTTATTCTAGCACTACCGAATTCCACGTAAAAAATTACTAAAGAAATAATTTTTATGACCCTTACATTTCAGCTCGAAAAAATATTTGTTTTTTCGGAAAAATGCTATTACATTTTTCTAAATAAATTGAAAAATCCTAAAAAATTAGGGCGAACATAAAAACACATTGTCTAAATAATTACGCATAGATTGTAAAAAATTCCATTTTTTTAGAAACGAACAATTTTTTTTTGGTCAAAAAAATTTGTTGCGATTTTGATTACATCGCCATTGAATTCCTTGTCAAATATTACGACAGAAATGATTGTATGGGAATTTTTGAACGACTGCTTCATATAGCTGATTTTGTGCCTGGACCCTCCCCTTAACGTCATAGATTGATAAATTATATAATTTTTGTATAACCCCTCCTGTCAAAAACTCGACTACATCGCTACTTTTTGTGCACTAGCGCGCAAAAGAAGAGGAAATTCTACTTTTTCGCACCGTTTTCACACCACCGCGCAATAAAGTAGCGATTTTGTCTCCTTTTTTTGACATGAGGAGTTATAAAAAATCATGTATGAGCGCATACATAGGGGATGTTGACTTGTGATTGTCGCACTGGCTTCGCTCGATTCCCCTACTTAAGTGCCCTTGTTACATAAATAGCTATTACGACATCTTTCCTTCAATCTTTGATTTAATTTTTGGCGCTAAGTCGTAACAATTTAATGAAATTCAATCAATTTAACAATTCAGTGCGTTTCAAAAAGCCTTCATATCTAGAGACTTTTCGTACAGCAATCGAATGACTTTTTCGTATGACTCTTGTTCGAGTTTTCCTATACGTCTGTGACCCCTTAGTGCTCCCTCACCCTTTCATCAGACATCGGCTGCACTTCTGAGGTATATATAGCACATGTACGAAAACTCGGACTAGATTCATACGAAAGACATATATTAAATTCATACTAGCTGTTGCTGCCATCTTCGAGAATACGATAGTCATACAAAAAGTCCCTGCGTGTAGAGCCATTCGATTCGGAAATGCTCCAAGATAAGATATCTTACTGTATACATTTTTAGGTCAAGTTCGTCAAAAATTCCAATAAAAAAACTGAAAATTATTTTGTACTTATGTAAAAACAATGTTAATATTCGAGCCTCTACAGGGTGGGTAAGAAGTAAAACTTAAAAGCTGAAATTTTTGGGATATTTTTATCAGGACCCTAAATAAGGGTCACCCTAGTACAGTAGAACCTCACACTAGTGAAACGGCCGGGACTGCGGTTATTTTTTTCCCTCACACTAGTGAACTGACAAATTTTTGCGATTTCGCACAGATTTGTGCAGTTATTGTTATTTTTTACATTGTGAGGTAAATAATACACATGCAACTTTATGGTATGTATGTCTACGTACATACACAGACGTGTAAAATGAGGAAACTGATGGTTCACTAGTGTGAGGTTAACACTAGAGAAAAGTGTTCACTAGTGCGAGAATTTCACCAGTGACAGGTACACTAGTGTGAGGTTCTACTGTACACACATATATGGTGATCCGACAAATTTCAACAAACCAGAACGAATAAAAACAAATGTAATTACTTTGCAACGTCACGAATGACGTTATTCGTAAATAATTGTATTTCATTTTCGGACAAAATTCTTCGTATTTAAACTTCGGTATGCCAATTGAAAGAAAGGTGTATATATAGGCTTTGTAATACATATTCATAAAAATTGATGATGTAACATTTCATTAGTAGTGGGTTCCGGGTTCGCCTCTAGGCAGATTAAACCCTACGTAAAGTTTCAAAAACATCGATATACGTGTATACATAGCACCAAAATATATAAATATCTCCAAACCGTGATACATTGATGACATATACCAAATGTTTCAAGGATCTGGAAATGGTGTTCGCGATTTACAACATTCGGAATTTTTCAAAAATAAAAAATACGAATTAGTGTCAAACTAATTTATGTATGGAGAGCTGTCGAACTAAAAAAAATCTTCAAAATAATTGAATATTTGTTGTTATTCATTCAAGTTTGTCGTAGAGTTTCAACCATGACATACGTTATATTGATAATAATATTACCTTCATCTGGATGTGAGACCTACCGAACTATTATTTTGTTGAAACACGAGGTAAGGTAAAATCCTCTATCGATAAATCTGGTAGTCCATGGGTGTAATTAAAATGACAACACTATCCAATTTGGTGCACTTTCCTTAATTACAACAGTTGTTGAGAGATTTTGGTTCTTTCAATAACCCTTCTCGAGCGAAGCGTTGGCCGGGTGGGTTGCCTTCAACGAACGAGACTTCGGTTATTTCAATAACCCCTCTCGAGCGAAGCATTGGCTGGATGGGTTGCCTTCAACGAAAGAGATTTCGGTTATTTCAATAACCCTTCTCGAGCGAAGCGTTGGCCAGGTGGGTTGCCTTCAACGGATGAGATTTCGGTTCTTTCAATAATTCGTCTCGATCGAAGCATTGGCCGCGTGGGTTGCCTTCAACGAACGAGATTTTGGTTATTTCGATAACCCCTCTCGAGCGAAGCATTGGTCGGATGGGTTGCCTCCAACGAACGAGATTTCGGTTATTTCGATAACCCCTCTCGAGCGAAGCATTGGCCGGGTGGGTTGCTTTCAACGAACGAGATTTCGGTTCTTTCAATAACCCTTCTCGAGCGAAGCGTTGGCCGGGTGGGTTGCCTTCAACGAATGAGATTTCGGTTCTTTCAATAACCCTTCTCGAGCGAAGCGTTGGCCGGGTGGGTTGCCTTCAACGAATGAGATTTCGGTTCTTTCAATAACCCTTCTCGAGCGAAGCGTTGGCCGGGTGGGTTGCCTTCAACGAATGAGATTTCGGTTCTTTCAGTAACTCGTCTCGATCGAAGCATTGGCCATGTGGATTGCCTTCAACGAACGAGATTTCGGTTATTTCCATAACCCCTCTCGAGCGAAGCATTGGCCTGGTGGTTTGCCTTCAACGAACGAGATTTCGGTTATTTCGATAAACCCTCTCGAACGAAGCATTGGCCGAGTTGGTTGCCTTCAACGAACAAGATTTCGGTTATTTCGATAACCCCTCTCGAACGAAGCATTGGCCGGGTGGGTTGCCTTCAACGAATGAGATTTCGGTTCTTTCAATAATTCGTCTCGATCGAAGCATTGGCCGCGTGGGTTGCCTTCAACGAACGAGATTTTGGTTATTTCGATAACCCCTCTCGAGCGAAGCATTGGCCGGGTGGGTTGCCTTCAACGAATGAGATTTCGGTTCTTTCAATAACTCCTCTCGAGCGAAGCATTGGTCGGGTGGGTTGCCTTCAACGAACGAGATTTTGGTTATTTCGATAATTCGTCTCGATCGAAGCATTGGCCGCGTGGGTTGCCTTCAACGAACGAGATTTTGGTTATTTCGATAACCCCTCTCGAGCGAAGCATTGGTCGGATGGGTTGCCTTCAACGAACGAGATTTTGGTTATTTCGATAACCCCTCTCGAGCGAAGCATTGGTCGGATGGGTTGCCTTCAACGAACGAGATTTCGGTTATTTCGATAACCCCTCTCGAGCGAAGCATTGGCCGGGTGGGTTGCTTTCAACGAACGAGATTTCGGTTCTTTCAATAACCCTTCTCGAGCGAAGCGTTGGCCGGGTGGGTTGCCTTCAACGAATGAGATTTCGGTTCTTTCAATAACCCTTCTCGAGCGAAGCGTTGGCCGGGTGGGTTGCCTTCAACGAAAGAGATTTCGGTTCTTTCAATAACCCTTCTCGAGCGAAGCGTTGGCCGGGTGGGTTGCCTTCAACGAATGAGATTTCGGTTCTTTCAGTAACCCGTCTCGAGCGAAGCATTGGCCATGTGGATTGCCTTCAACGAACGAGATTTCGGTTATTTCCATAACCCCTCTCGAGCGAAGCATTGGCCTGGTGGTTTGCCTTCAACGAACGAGATTTCGGTTATTTCGATAAACCCTCTCGAACGAAGCATTGGCCGAGTTGGTTGCCTTCAACGAACGAGAATTCGGTTATTTCGATAACCCCTCTCGAACGAAGCATTGGCCGGGTGGGTTGCCTTCAACGAATGAGATTTCGGTTCTTTCAATAATTCGTCTCGATCGAAGCATTGGCCGGGTGGGTTGCCTTCAACGAACGAGATTTCGGTTATTTCAATAACGCGTCTCGAGCGAAGCATTGGCCGGGTGGGTTGCCTTCAACGAAAGAGATTTCGGTTATGTCAATAACCCCTCTCGAGCGAAGCATTGGCTGGATGGGTTGCCTTCAACGAAAGAGATTTCGGTTATTTCAATAACCCTTCTCGAGCGAAGCGTTGGCCAGGTGGGTTGCCTTCAACGGATGAGATTTCGGTTCTTTCAATAATTCGTCTCGATCGAAGCATTGGCCGCGTGGGTTGCCTTCAACGAACGAGATTTTGGTTATTTCGATAACCCCTCTCGAGCGAAGCATTGGTCGGATGGGTTGCCTTCAACGAACGAGACTTCGGTTATTTCAATAACCCCTCTCGAGCGAAGCATTGGCTGGATGGGTTGCCTTCAACGAAAGAGATTTCGGTTATTTCAATAACCCCTTTCGAGCGAAGCATTGGCCGGATGGGTTGCCTTCAACGAACGAGATTTCGGTTATTTCGATAACCCATCTCGAGCGAAGCATTGGCCGGATGGGTTGCCTTCAACGAAAGAGATTTCGGTTCTTTCAATAATCCCTCTCGATCGAAGCATTGGTCGCATGGGTTGCCTTCAACGAACGAGATTTCGGTTCTTTCAATAACCCCTCTCGAGCGAAGCATTGGCCGGGTGGGTTGCCTTCAACGAATGAGATTTCGGTTCTTTCAATAATTCGTCTCGATCGAAGCATTGGCCGGGTGGGTTGCCTCCAACGAACGAGATTTCGGTTATTTCGATAACCCCTCTCGAGCGAAGCATTGGCCGGGTGGGTTGCTTTCAACGAACGAGATTTCGGTTCTTTCAATAACCCTTCTCGAGCGAAGCGTTGGCCGGGTGGGTTGCCTTCAACGAATGAGATTTCGGTTCTTTCGATAACCCGTCTCGAGCGAAGCATTGGCCGGGTGGGTTGCTTTCAACGAACGAGATTTCGGTTCTTTCAATAACCCTTCTCGAGCGAAGCGTTGGTCGGATGGGTTGCCTTCAACGAATGAGATTTCGGTTCTTTCAATAATTCGTCTCGATCGAAGCATTGGCCGCGTGGGTTGCCTTCAACGAACGAGATTTCGGTTCTTTCAATAACCCCTCTCGAATGAAGCATTGGCCGGGTGGGTTGCCTTCAACGAATGAGATTTCGGTTCTTTCAATAATTCGTCTCGATCGAAGCATTGGCCGCGTGGGTTGCCTTCAACGAACGAGATTTCGGTTATTTCGATAACCCCTCTCGAGCGAAGCATTGGTCGGATGGGTTGCCTCCAACGAACGAGATTTCGGTTATTTCGATAACCCCTCTCGAGCGAAGCATTGGCCGGGTGGGTTGCTTTCAACGAACGAGATTTCGGTTCTTTCAATAACCCTTCTCGAGCGAAGCGTTGGCCGGGTGGGTTGCCTTCAACGAATGAGATTTCGGTTCTTTCAATAACCCTTCTCGAGCGAAGCGTTGGCCGGGTGGGTTGCCTTCAACGAATGAGATTTCGGTTCTTTCAATAACCCTTCTCGAGCGAAGCGTTGGCCGGGTGGGTTGCCTTCAACGAATGAGATTTCGGTTCTTTCAGTAACTCGTCTCGATCGAAGCATTGGCCATGTGGATTGCCTTCAACGAACGAGATTTCGGTTATTTCCATAACCCCTCTCGAGCGAAGCATTGGCCTGGTGGTTTGCCTTCAACGAACGAGATTTCGGTTATTTCGATAAACCCTCTCGAACGAAGCATTGGCCGAGTGAGTTGCCTTCAACGAACGAGATTTCGGTTCTTTCGATAACCCCTCTCGAACGAAGCATTGGCCGGGTGGGTTGCCTTCAACGAATGAGATTTCGGTTCTTTCAATAATTCGTCTCGATCGAAGCATTGGCCGCGTGGGTTGCCTTCAACGAACGAGATTTTGGTTATTTCGATAACCCCTCTCGAGCGAAGCATTGGTCGGATGGGTTGCCTTCAACGAACGAGATTTCCGTTATTTCGATAACCCCTCTCGAGCGAAGCATTGGCCGGGTGGGTTGCCTTCAACGAATGAGATTTCGGTTCTTTCAATAATTCGTCTCGATCGAAGCATTGGCCGCGTGGGTTGCCTTCAACGAACGAGATTTTGGTTATTTCGATAACCCCTCTCGAGCGAAGCATTGGTCGGATGGGTTGCCTTCAACGAACGAGATTTTGGTTATTTCGATAACCCCTCTCGAGCGAAGCATTGGTCGGATGGGTTGCCTTCAACGAACGAGATTTCGGTTATTTCGATAACCCCTCTCGAGCGAAGCATTGGCCGGGTGGGTTGCTTTCAACGAACGAGATTTCGGTTCTTTCAATAACCCTTCTCGAGCGAAGCGTTGGCCGGGTGGGTTGCCTTCAACGAATGAGATTTCGGTTCTTTCAATAACCCTTCTCGAGCGAAGCGTTGGCCGGGTGGGTTGCCTTCAACGAAAGAGATTTCGGTTCTTTCAATAACCCTTCTCGAGCGAAGCGTTGGCCGGGTGGGTTGCCTTCAACGAATGAGATTTCGGTTCTTTCAGTAACTCGTCTCGATCGAAGCATTGGCCATGTGGATTGCCTTCAACGAACGAGATTTCGGTTATTTCCATAACCCCTCTCGAGCGAAGCATTGGCCTGGTGGTTTGCCTTCAACGAACGAGATTTCGGTTATTTCGATAAACCCTCTCGAACGAAGCATTGGCCGAGTGGGTTGCCTTCAACGAACGAGATTTCGGTTATTTCGATAACCCCTCTCGAGCGAAGCATTGGCCGGGTGGGTTGCCTTCAACGAATGAGATTTCGGTTCTTTCAATAATTCGTCTCGATCGAAGCATTGGCCGCGTGGGTTGCCTTCAACGAACGAGATTTTGGTTATTTCGATAACCCCTCTCGAGCGAAGCATTGGTCGGATGGGTTGCCTTCAACGAACGAGATTTCGGTTATTTCAATAACCCCTCTCGAGCGAAGCATTGGCTGGATGGGTTGCCTTCAACGAAAGAGATTTCGGTTATTTCAATAACCCCTCTCGAACGAAGCGTTGGCCAGGTGGGTTGCCTTCAACGGATGAGATTTCGGTTCTTTCAATAATTCGTCTCGATCGAAGCATTGGCCGCGTGGGTTGCCTTCAACGAACGAGATTTTGGTTATTTCGATAACCCCTCTCGAGCGAAGCATTGGTCGGATGGGTTGCCTTCAACGAACGAGACTTCGGTTATTTCAATAACCCCTCTCGAGCGAAGCATTGGCTGGATGGGTTGCCTTCAACGAAAGAGATTTCGGTTATTTCAATAACCCCTTTCGAGCGAAGCATTGGTCGGATGGGTTGCCTTCAACGAACGAGATTTCGGTTATTTCGATAACCCCTCTCGAGCGAAGCATTGGTCGGATGGGTTGCCTTCAACGAATGAGATTTCGGTTCTTTCAATAATTCGTCTCGAGCGAAGCATTGGCCGGGTGGGTTGCCTTCAACGAACGAGATTTCGGTTCTTTCAATAACCCCTCTCGAATGAAGCATTGGCCGGGTGGGTTGCCTTCAACGAATGAGATTTCGGTTCTTTCAATAATTCGTCTCGATCGAAGCATTGGCCGCGTGGGTTGCCTTCAACGAACGAGATTTCGGTTATTTCGATAACCCCTCTCAAGCGAAGCATTGGCCGGGTGGGTTGCTTTCAACGAACGAGAATTCGGTTATTTCGATAACCTCTCTCGAACAAATCATTGGTCGGATGGGTTGCCTTCAACGAACGAGATTTCGGTGATTTCGATAACCCCTCTCGAGCGAAGCATTGGCCGGGTGGGTTGCCTTCAACGAACGAGATTTTGGTTCTTTCAATAACCCTTCTCGAGCGAAGCGTTGGCCGGGTGGGTTGCCTTCAACGAACGAGACTTCGGTCATTTCGATAACTCTTCTCGACGAAGCATTGGTCGGGTGAGTTGTCTTCAACGAAGGAGATTTCAGTTATTGAATTGTCAACATTTTCAATGTCCTACATACTTGCGCCCTTTCATATTTTTAGTTCGTGAGGATCTTGAGGTTCTAAACGTCATAAAAACACAAGGTAATTGTTTACATCTTACTGTGTGAAAATCTGCTGTTTTACGTTCTATTGCAATTATTTTTGTCTGTCGTTGCAATTGCATTATCTTATTTTCATATTACGAGGAGGGCCCCAAACTTCGCCCTCCCCAGTGAGACGCATCCTTCTTGTTCGAGCCGGTGACAAAGTTTATCGACGTAGCGCAGTCGTTTTTTATTTGGTTCGTCTCTCCTATTCGTATACGACAGACTTCATCATTGAAATTCAGGATATTGAATACATTTCATTTTCAACAAGGAAATAGTTTATTACTCCCATTTTGTGATTTTAGTAGTAGTAAAGGCCACAAAACTTGTTTACCGACGACTTGCCTTTCTTCAATTCTCTTACGCTAGTAAATTTGTATGTTTCGAGTTACTTCCTCACAGATGCATGGGCAAAACGAGAAATTTCAATTCCATGAATAATAACCATTGTGTTGATAGAATTAGTTTTGTTGTACACAGCAATTTCTGTCCATTTTGGTTTATCTTATTCGCATTGATAGAGCTGCAGCATCCTCAAGTAATGAGTACATATCACGAATCGTTTGAGGAAAGACAAACGAAATTATGAATTGATTTCAGTTTCTGGGAAACGACTGCACTTTCTGTTCTTCTATGACACGCAGAAAGTGTCTTCTCATAACTGTTGAATTGGAGCAGTAATCAATTGTCGTAGGATTTTCACCCAACACAACAGATGCGGCAAATGCAGCGGCGTATATTCCACAGCTGGTACCATCTGGTTGGACTGTTACTAATGTGCAGAATGTAATATTTTCAAGAGATACAGTTGGAAATCGTTTAACAATGTAATTCAGTTCTTCATTTACTAATTTTCCGTTCGTTACGCTTGGGAGGCTGTCATAAACCTTCAGCACTGAACCGTCGAAATGGAGACATCTCTAGTGGTTAATAACATTTCCTCCCATTATTTGTACACATCGATCACTACTTGCCGGTTGCACAGCTGCTAAGTACTGCATGTACAAAACACTTTCAACTTCAAACCCGTTGACGCCATTTATGATTCTGCAGAATGCATCTAATGACTCGTCATTGAGGCAGCTTGATGCGCCGAGAATGTTTTCTTGTATCATTTCTGTGGTGATCGATCTTGTATCTACGTACTGCTTTATCGATTCTTCGGCGTTTAGTGCATTATTTTCCACAACACTCTCACATGTCCCGAAATCTGAACCCGTTTTAGAAAATTGTGATTATTTCTTAAAATAAAATCGACACCTTTTCACACAGACGTAGACATATATCAAATTTCTGTGAAAATACCTATGTTCTTAGTTCTTTTAAACTCGACATTAATTCGATTCTTACTCCTACGTTTGGAATAATTTCTTTGATTAGATCATCCGTAAGACCCTTAACTCGTCTCATATTGTTTATTTTATGACCTAATAAAGCGTATCGAATAAATTAGAATGTTATATTTTTCTATTAACTTAAAAATCTATCTTTACTCGACAAGCACACTTTTCTGACAAGAATTCTTTCAAAATTCTTTAAGATATAACGAATACGAATACGACATTACGACTGCAAACATTGCGAGAACGAGCCATAATATAATGCATGTGGATACGTTATGCTGTGCATTTACACAAGGTGAGCACTGGCGTGCAGGGAAATCTAATGACGTTTTTCACTGACGACTTGGCCGAAAACCAGAATTTTTTTAATGCATTTTCATATCAAAATCAATTATTTGGCATTACAACACATCGGCTGGCGTGCCGTTTGAAATCAAGAGATTCCGCGCCGACACGGCCGGCCAACCAGCGGGAAGTCGCACTGCGCGTGCGCGGGAATCCCTTTTACATCTGAGTATGTATGTACAGTAGGCCCTGTCCAAATGCATAGCGTTGGTGTTTTTAAAATGGCGGACCCCTGTCCAAATGCATACTTCTCCTTTACCCCCACTACGCAGCTTTGATCAACCAAGTTAACACATTCGCGTGGTATTGTACACAGAATTCCATATACATAACCTCATTTGCGCGGTAACGGAACGAGTATTTAATTGAGCATATACCAAATATTAATTGTAAAATGGAAGGCTTAATAGACATTATTAATTCATCTACGAGTAATACATCAACAAGTAATGAAGAAAATGCATCGACAAGTGCTCCTGCAGTAAAGAGG
This sequence comes from Trichopria drosophilae, assembly GCA_030407085.1. Lineage (NCBI taxonomy): Eukaryota > Metazoa > Arthropoda > Insecta > Hymenoptera > Diapriidae > Trichopria > Trichopria drosophilae. The sequence goes on from CM059583.1 coordinate 146,983,444, forward strand.
GTAAACTTTTACTATTAGAAACCTTGAATAAAAAAGCGCACACTGGACATTAATATACGATTATAATTAACATTTTATAATTTTTAATCAGAAAAGGAACAGAAAGGAGGAAGTAAAGAGGTTGACGTTCGCTGATAAAATCCAAATTTTGGAACTTATAGAGGCTGGAGAGCCTCAGAGCAAAATTGCAGCTAAATTTAATCGCAATCAATCATCGATTAGCCATATAAAAGCTAATAAGGAAAATATCATGCGTCACCAAGAAATTTTAAAGAATGAGAAAATGAATTTAAACAGAAGACGATTCTCCAAAGTCATCGAGTCCGAACTAGACAAGAAATTATATTCCTGGTTCGTGCATACCAGAGCAGGTGGAATTGTTACGTCTCCGTAACTAGCGCGATTACCCTTTTTTTTGTATGTATTGACAAATCCGAAAATTGTCGTAATTGTATGTCGGTATCGGACAAACGAGTTCCTTTCTTTTCATATAGCGTTGAGATCACGTAGACGTAGCATGTTGGAACGAAACCGTTTCAAATTAGACCTTCTTTTAACTTTCATTAGCCATAAATCAGAAGATGGCTCGCGTTGCCTAAGCCGAAAAACTTTTCTTATAACTATCAAGTTACAGGTTTTTGACTTTTCTAAGAATAAAAGAGAAAACGAGTACGTTCTAAATAGCTATCTACGACACCGTATGTTATAACAATAATGTAAAAGCATTAGTTAATGCATGCTTCCTCCTTGGCCTATTTCCAAAACCTGTCCAACACACAAATCCACCATTTTCAAAATAGAAGGGGAAAAACTCAAAGCGGGGATAAAACTATGGCTCACCATAAATACGCGGTCGCGTACAGAAAATCAGACAGAGTGAAGACCAGACTAGAAAGACAGAGTGTAGACCAGAGAGAGGACGAGTGGACCAGAGAGAGGACTAGAGTGTAGAAGAGAGAGTACCACAGAGAGAGGACTAGAGTGTAGACTAGAGAGTACCAGAGAGAGGACGAGTGGACCAGAGAGTGGACTAGAGAGACCAGAGAAAACTAGAGAATAGTAGGAATCATAGTAGAGGATCGTGGGGAGATTTTCCGGACGATGCAGACTACTTCGTCTGCTCTACCACGAGAAGAATTCAAGTTCTTCAGTCACAGAAGTTCATCTGGCCAAGCAACCAATTTCCATAGAACGAGTCCGTCGGAACAACTGATCGCCGTTCAAAAAGGGACCAGCGAAAAGAAATGGTAAGTATCTCTTTATTTTATAAATAAACAAATGATCCCTCTCTTCTCCTTTCCTTTCGTGACATAGCGGGTAGGCCTGCGAAATCACGCCAACCTTTTCCATTTGCGACATAGCGGGTCGGCCTGCGAAATCGCACTTCCTTCCTTTTCGTGATATAGCGGGTAGGCCTGCGAAATCACACCAACCTTTTCCCTTTGCGACATAGCGGGTCGGCCTGCGAAAGCGCACTTCCTTCCTTTCCGTGACATAGCGGGTATGCCTGCGAAATCACACAAACCTTTTCCCTTTGCGACATAGCGGGTCGGCCTGCGAAATCGCACCCCCCCCCCCCCTTTTCTTTTGTGGCATAGCGGGTAGGCCTGCGAAACCACAGCTCCTTCTCTCCTACATATTGCGCACAGCCCACCGAGACGAAGTCGCCCCTCTCACGCGACTAATATTCCTGTTTTTATCATTATTTTTTTCCTAAATAACTCATCTTTTTTAATTCTAAAAATAGAGACAATATAAATATATATTTAATATTAAAGACCAATTCTTAGGGAAATACCTTCCTCACATTCGATGTTCCAAAGATTTCTAGCAGAGCGTTAACTAAATGAACAATACAATTGATTAGTTTTATAATATTTTGTTTTCTCACTTTCGCGAGTTCTAAAATAAAAAAATGAATATCTAAAAAGAAACAAATATTTTTCAGTCAAACGCCGTCGAGCAGGACAAAAGTGTCAGCGCCCAAACTTGCCAAAGGTCGTTCACCTTATCCTGGAGGAAAATGATCGACAGACTGCTGAGGAATTTTTCCCCTTAATAGAACCTCCCTTATCCCTCTTTCCCCTCATCCAACAACACCACTTTGTACACCTAAAGAAATGTTATCGAACCAGCAATAAAGTAATTAATTTCAACCAAATAAAGTGTTTCCTTATTGTACCCTTATTCCCGACTTTCCTGTGTCATCAGTAGCCCCCACTCACCTAAAGAACCCAGTAATTCTACTGAGTTTCACGCCCGTGTTACTATTCGGTTTATATCTCGTTCGAGATATTCACTGGGTCGTAACAGAATACCAGTGAGTGGAAAACTTCTCCAAGAAACGGCAAAAACTTTCAATGAACTTCTAAAGGGTCCTGGCAATTTTACAGCCAGCAATGGATATCTGGAATCATTTCAGAAAAGACATTCGATGAGAAGTTTAAAAACGCAAGGTGAAATACTGTCTGCCGATGCAACCCGCTAAACAATATTCCGTTACAGCAACATCTTTGAAACGTCGCATTATAGCCATGCGACCAAACTTGTTTCATTGCAAAAACATTTTTGGGACGTCCTTGGAACCAGAAATGTCCTGCCACATTTACGGTTTTTAAATAACGTTTCATTCGTAACGTACCTGCGACGTTTGAAAACTATACATCCAACGTTGTAAAAACGTTACATTAAACGGTCATAAATAAAAATTATAAGAAATTCGACGATTTATTTTATTCAATTCGAATTTTATTATTATTTATGTATCGTTAGATATGTTATGAAAGAATATAGTTTTATAATTTTACTCGCAAATAAATCTATGAATCTAAGAAAAATCCATCCCGACCGAGGATCGAACCCGGGTCTACCGGTTACAACGCTGACGTCTTAACCACTACGCTACGCTCGCATACGTATTACCATGCGAACAAGAGCTCTTATACTCAATCGTAGAAGGCTTCTTGATAAATGCGGGTTTAGTTTAAACAAGATATGTTTAATTAATTTTGTCATTTCTATATTGGGAATAATAATATTTTAATATTATTTGACTATTTTGTAGTAATTTATTGTAATTTAAATAAATATTTTTAAGATATCCGTATAATATTTTTTTTAAACGAAATGGATTAATAGATAATGTTTAAAAAAATGTAAAGTTAATTGACACACGTATATTTTACAAATGCACTACTTGGAAATAAGTTATGAAATTACGCGGATATTAAAATTAACACAAGTGAACCACTTTTTAAATTATGAATTAAATTTAATACAATTTACATTAAAAATAATAAGGTGCGAGTTATTTTTCTGGACAAGTGACGGAAATTTACAAATTTTGTACATAAATGTATTAAAAGCGAACGAGTTTTTTAAAATAAATACACTGTATATATAAAATGCATATTCTCTAAATATTACAAAACCCGTTTCAATTTCAAATGTGAAGTATAACAATAGTTAAATTTCACTTCATTGCAGTCTCAGCCTCAAATTACTCTATATTTTAAATTATTTTGTGTAGTAAATATTTTTTTAAACGAAATTGATTAATAGACACTGTTAAAAAAAATGTAAAGTTAATTGACACACGTATATTTTACAAATGCACTACTTGGAAATAATTTTATAATTACGCGGATATTAAAATTATCATAAGTGAACCAATTTTTAAATTATGCATTAAATTTAATACAATTTACATTAAAATAGTGGAGCAGAAGAATTCAAAACAATATTTCGAAGTTACATCGATGACTTTGGATATGATGTAGACTGCATATATAATTGTGACGAGACAGGTCTCCTATGGAAAGTGCTTCCAGGAGATACACTTGTCCAAGGTGGTATTAGAAAAGCACCAGGTTGGAAGCTGGCAAAAGACCGTGTCACTCTAATGATGTGTGCTAATGCTTCTGGCACTCATAAAATTAAATTATTCATGATTGGGAAGGCGAAACGCCCACGTGCATTCAACGGTTTAAGTAGGCAATCACTGCCAGTTGTGTACGCTTCACAAAAAAATTCCTGGATGGACAAAACTTTATTTCTACAGTGGTACACTGAAGTCTTTTTGCCTGAAATTGAGCAAAAACACAGAGACAGTGGAAAAAAATGTCTACTGGTGTTGGACAATGCTCCTACTCACCCACCGGAGCATGAATTAAATAAAATTAGTGACCTGTGCTCAGTGGTATATTTGCCTCCACACGTGACATCCCTAATTCAACCTATGGATCAGGGAGTTATTGAAAAATGTAAAAGGATATATAGGAAAAATCTTTTACGAGCACTTTTGATTACTGAAAACGCAAATGTACAAAATTTCATGAAGAATCTGAATATTTATAAATGCTTATTATATGCATCTGATGCCTGGGACTCATTAACGCAAAATAATTTAAGAAATGCATGGCAAAAAGTAATTGCAGAAGAATCTGAAGAAATTGATAATCTCGGATCAGTTGACGACATAATTTCAATTATGCAACAAATACCCGACTACAATGCTGTGAATGCTGAACAAGCGGAAGCATGGTTGACACATGGTGACTACGACCCTGGCTGGGAACTTCAATCACACGAACAAATTGTATTTGGAACGCTTGATGATGAAGAAGAGAATAACCTAGAGGATAATGAACCGGATGATCTGACACAACATATGGCACCTAGTAATATGGAAGCGTTTAAAGCCTTTGAAGTAGTGCAAAAATGGGCACATAGTAGATGGGACCTTAATTCAGAGCAATTAAACGTAATGAACAATGTACGAAGTATGTGTTGTGAAGTAGCATTAAGCGATTATAAAAATAATACTCCGTTAAAAAAATGTAACTCTATTTTATTTAAAACATAGGTTGTAATTATTATAGATTAAAATATGAATTACATTATTATTTTATTAGTGGTAATAAAGTTTAAACATTAAAAATGAGTCAAAAGTATTTTTTTATTATATTTGGTCAAATAAGTTTCCAGCTTTTGCAAGGATATACACTTAATTACAAATAATGCATGTGTGAACGTATGTGTGAATTTGGAAGGAGATATTTTTTATTGATTCCGTAACAATTCAACAAGACATAATTTTACAAAAAGAAGGTTTACCGGTAATCCTGATTGAATATCGCACGAAGAGGGTTACTAATGCAATTAATGCAAGTTATGTATACATTTGGAAGGAGATATTTTCTTTTATAATTATGAATTAAAATTTATAGCTTCATTTGATTTAAAATTTTATATTTTACAGTAAAAATTTGTAATGTAGAGGAGAATAAAGAAAAAGTCTATTAAGCGCATGAATCGTATTGACAAGGAACTCGTTAAAGTACTTTGCAGCATTTAAAACTGACAAACAAATTAATGATATTTCTACTCTTTATTGATCTCATAACGATTCAGCAAGACATTTGTGGCACGGTTGAGTAAATAATTAAGTTAATAAACAAATAAATATACGAATAAAAAATATTGTTGATGATTTCTGCTGTTCGGAAAAATGTGCTCTTATGATGGAGTAAGTTTTAGTCAACCATTGACTTAGTCGACTGAGCCCATAGTTGACTAAAACTTGACTGTAAGACTGACAGTCAATTATGAGTCAAGACTTACTATCAGCTGCCCGAATGTTGCTTGGGGTAAACAGTCAAGTTCTTAAAAATTCATTCAATTAATAACATTTCAACTTACTCCGTTTCACTGCATTTGACTTTGTTAATCGTAGAAGATTTATTTATAAGAGCACATTTTTCCGAACAGCAGAAATCATCAACAATATGTATAAAAATCTGTGACAACAAATCATCAATGTGATTTTTTTATTCGTATATTTATTTGTTTATTAACTTAATTAATTACTCAACCACAAATGTCTTACTGAATTGTTATGAGATCAATAACGAGTAGAAATATCATTGATTTGTTTGTCAGTTTTAAATGCTGCAAAGTACTTTAACGAGTTCCTTGTCAATACGATCCATGCGCTTAATAGACTTTTTCTTTATTCTCCTCTACATTCCAAATTTTTACTGTAAAATATAAAATTTTAAATCAAATGAAGCTATAAATTTTAATTCATAATTATAAAAGAAAATATCTCCTTCCAAATGCATACATAACCTGCATTAATTGCATCAGTTATCCTCTTCATGCGATATTCAGTCAGGATTACCGGTAAACCTTATATTTTGTATATATTTTATAACATACACTGTAAGTTCACATAATTATATATAAACATAATATGTACATATTCACTCATTTACATGGTAGGATAAAAGGGATAAACACAGGTTTTTAGCGCGCACACATATGTCATACCAACTTAACATACATATATACATTGTATATATGTGAGGGCTTGTAGTGGGGAGAATAGCGGGGAAGAAAATATGCGTTTGGCCAGGAAAAAATTATGCATTTGGACAGGACTATGTATTTGGACAGTATGCATTTGGACAAGGCCTACTGTATGTAGTTCGCATAACCTTTTATGGCTCCCATTGTAATGTCGTATTCGTATTCCTGTCGAATTGTAGTGCGATATCCCACATAAACACGCGCTAAATAATACCTAAAAATATTTCTGAAATATATTGTGTATTAGTATAAATGTGTGTTTTTATTTTGTAGCCCGTTGATAATGCAAGTTAAATTCTAATAAAAAAGATAATAATTAAAATAAAAAAGACAGAGAATGATGCACCTGTGAAATTATTCATTTTCAAATCCCATACTTTCCCACATTGAAAAGTTCCCACAATTCCATTTCCTGCAAACAAATTGTGTAAATATTCCTCTCCTATCTAAATTTATATGATTAATTTAATGCAAAATGTAGGTATCGTGGAGGGTACACATGTATTGTTTTGTTTTGCAGTTTTTAAAAAAAGTATATTTAACTACATATACACAAAAAGAAATAGTTTACAGAAATACCAGTACATAAAAGTATTTCATAAGAGTATTTTTCATGGATGTAATCTTATAAAGTTATTGTGAAGCCAAATGATGCGCCTGATACAGAATGAACGCCCCATTTAAGAGTAATAGGCCATAGCAGGTTTTTATTTGATATTAATGTTTTACATATATTTCATAAAAATAACGTGCTTTCTTATGTTGACAACTTGAAAGAAAGTGATGTACAAAGTTTCAGCCTTTACGTACAATTGATTCGAAATGGCATTAGTCTTTCTGAAGTTTCAACTAGTCGATGATTTTTGCCTAAATTCGACTTTTCTAATTGAGGGACAAGGGGCAATATTAAAAATACAGGCTGATTCTACATGACAAAACAAATCAAAAAGCTACAAATGATTTGTTTTGTAAACCTAATAGATTGTGAGAAAAAAATTTATGAATTTTGACAAAAATTGACTAGTTGAAATTTCAGAACGACTAATGCCATTTCGAATCTATTGTACGTAAAGGGCAGAAATTTTGTCAAGCACTTTCGAGTTGTCAAGATAAGAAAGCAAGTTATTCTTATGAAATATATATAAAATATTAATATCAAATGGATACCTGCTATGACATTTTACTCTTAAATGAAGCATTCATTCTGAATCATGCGCATCATTTGGCTTAACAATAACTTTATAAGACAGCTGTGAAGATTATTATTATGAAATACTTTCATGTACCGATATATTAAATTTGTATTTTACTTGGGCTGAATACAAACCAGGTTCGTGGTAACCCCAAACTTCGAGTTTGTTTATATTTTTTACAATTATTATGATCGAAGAATACAGGACAGTAAGTTTGAACTGATGCTTCGTCTTTTAGATTAGCTAATTTCTGTTAAGAGCTGTCAAATATTTAATAGTACACTGTACTATCTAATGTTAATATCTAATAAAATAATGGTGTAAATATCTTATAATACAGCTTAAGAACTGTCAAATATCTAACAGTAAACCAGGTGTGCGCTGAGCCATTTCCGTATACTATTAGATATTTGACAGTTCTTCAAACATTAGCTGGTCTAAAAGACGAAGGATCAGTTCGAACTTACTGTCCTGTATTCTTCAGTCAATAATTGTATAAAATATCACTCACCGAGCGTAGCGAGGTTAGAATGCCCACTTTCGGTGCATGCAGGCTGAAGGACAACAGTATATAAGCTCCAATTGTATTATTGGAAGGCGATAGTCACACACATTCTCACTAACACACTTCAACAAAAATTGTTCCGCCTCAGGACATATTTGTAATTAATTTGTTCTTTTTTTTTTTACTTACCTTCAAAAATTTCGATTAACTCGTTCAACGAGTTATTCTCCAGCCAAGTGATAACTTGTCATTCCAATTTGACAATTTGTTCTTCCATTATCACTTATGAGAATTCGAGTAATGACATCACACGTACACGAACCTCGCGCGTATGTGTGTGTGTGTGAACTTATGGCAGTCATCACCGTGCGAGGGCAGCACCGGCTATTTCTAGCACGGTTCTTATCCGAAATCTCGCGGTGACTGCCATAGCACAGATAAGAACCGTTGTTCCGAGAAATACGGCAAAATTTATTTCAGGGATTACGCTGCCATTACTGCACGGAAACGATTTCTGTAAACTCAGTAATGTTTCTGATCATCGTAGAATTACTTTCTTGGAAGCCGATTTTGCAATAACTGCCTAAAACTTCTGTATTTATCGAAAAACGATTTGAGGTGAACGAGTTTCAGCGCCATGTTGATACCGTGGCAAATCGCGGAACTGTAAAAAGTAATTAAATAAAATTAAAAAATTAATTTTTATCGTTTTTCAAAATTCTGCTTCCAAGAAAGTGAAAGTAATCGTTTCATGAGATCGCTGTTAAAATTTCAGCGAAATCGGTTGAGAAATGGCGGAAAAATCCCTGAAATAAATTTCACCTAAAAATGTCGGTAAAAATTCTACTATAGAACCCCCTTAAGTGTTAATTATGTTTTATTAACGAATCGAAATATTGTTTCGTGTTGGAGTAAGGAAATAAATATTTCATAAAGAAATAGTTTAAACTTCGTCTCTTGCTGTATGGTGTCGGATCTTTATTGTAATTTTCGGGGAAGGTAAATGCAAAAGTTAAAACTTTTCGCGTGCTTATTTATCTTCAATAAATATTCCACATTTTTCTGAAATCTTCGAAGTTCTCTTTTGAATTAAAATGCTATAACTTTTTATCCCCGATGGACGCATCAAATCCCTTATCGTGTTATTTCTCGAGTATCGTAGCCTAGTTTACTGCGCTGTTGCTTGGGTCGCTAAGTTTTCTCGTCAACTCTGATGAGATAGTGTAACTGTAGTGACGTGCATTTTCATGTATTACAGCTTGTTGCTATCATACTCCTATTTACATTATTAATTAATATTGATTGTATAAGTTTGCAGTACAATAGATAATTAAGAGCATAACGGGTTATTTACGTTATAATACGTTTTCCTGTTCTTTATGCATATGGACAAGTTTACTGAACATTTATTGTGTACTTTAAAAACTGCAGTTTATATTTTATTTCCAGAAAAAATATGCCTGAAGGCGTATCACTATTAACCAAGAAAATTTATGGTTCAAATCTTATAAATCTCATGTACTAAGGGAAAGGATTGTTTACTATAAAGAAGGCTTCTTAATAGTTAAGGAATCCTATATTTAAATACGGCGAATCGAATGATTTTTAAAGTATGAAATAATTATTCATTTCATATATACAGCTAACAATTCTTTAGTGCAAACAACGCATTTTATATCTTAAGAAATATCTGTTAAATGCAATCAAACATTTCTTAATAGTTAAGAAATCACTTGTATACTATACGTTTGTAGCTATAAAGTAATGCTTTCTTAATAGTTACAAAATTTAATGGTTGGAGTCGAAACGCATCGTAACGAAACCTCAAATGACAACACGGATGTTTTGCTTGGTTTTTAAAGAACAATTGAGTGACATTGCAATTCGGTAGTTGTTATTGTGAAAATAAATAAATTAAAGATATTATATATAAGCCGTCTTAAATATATTGTCGCTTACATACTTATGTATATATGTCGCGTTTCATAAACAAATACATCGTATAACACATGCCTCTGTCTTATTTATGAATTTGCGCAGCTGCCGAGTTCAAAGTATACATTATTATTATTAACTATTAAAAAATGGTCAATTCTGATGTAAGAAATGAAATGCTAATATGAAACGAATCGCCTTTAATATCACAATGCCATCTTTATATTAAAAAACGATTTTAACTTTTCAACTGAATGATATTTCTTTACAAGAAATAATCCTTTTCTCAGTGTGAAATATTCCGAATATTTCATTGTGTCATTTCATCAGTTGTTTAATTGACCCATAATACAAATACATATATAGGCATATATTATGGAATACTGGTTTTTATAATACTGTTATTGTTTTTAATGTTTTTTACTTATTTTACGAATCGCTGTAAAGTTTAATTACTGTGAATATAGTCATTTGAAAATAAAATTATTCAGCAGAATATTTTTAGGGACTCTAATTATATATGTCAAGTGAGCACGTGTCTGTAAAAAGTGATTGTATATTTAAAACATTACCATTTTTTTGTAAAAAATGTTTGCCACTTTAAAATTCAGCCATTTTAGTGCAACTGTGAATTCTGGCATTTAAGAAATAAAAACTTTCTCTTCATGCAGCGAAAACCAACATCACATTCAATGTAAAAATTCACTCTTTCATTAAAGTTGATTAATTTTCACTCTATAAAGAATAAATTCAAATTTTGTATTATTAATCTCATCATATTTTAATAATTTTTAGATATTAATAATGAATTAGTAATTTTTAATTACATAATAACTCAATATTTGATGGACGTCTTTGACGTGCAAAACACGATGTTTTTGTGATGTATACTGTTAAATATTCTATCAAATTTTTTCTGATGACAGAAACTTGTCTGCTCGATCAGAAATCGATTGCCGGTCGAAAGGTCCTAACTCCCGGCGCATCGAATCTTTCCACTTTGGACCTCATTTTTTTCCTAAAATCTTAAAATAAACCAACCTATTCATCCTTTCCATCATACAAACATTATGAATTTTTCTATTAAAATTTGCATGATTTCTTATCGAGCAGACGAATTTCTATCACCAGAAAAAATTTGTTAGAAGAATTAAAAATATGTAACACAAAACATCGTGATGTGCTCATAAAAGATGTTCATCACACATTTCATTATTATTTAATAATTACGGACATAAAAATACATTTATTTAATTTGATTTTTTCATTTATTACTAAGAATGGTTTCTAATTGAATCAGTGACCCATTAATTTCCCGCTGTTTCTCACTAATTCAGATTTTGGAGGAAGATTAAATAAGTAATAATTCGGGAAATAAGGACAAGAAAAATCTTTCCGAAAGTTAAATATTTATTAACATTAGAACTTAATTAAGTCGTAAATGATGCTTCAAAGAATTTAATATAATTTTAATGTCTTGTTCTCTGTATTTATAGTAGGTTTTTATTTTTGAAATGAAACGAAGGATGGAAATAAAATTTAAAAAACTTTTGCATGCATCCTGTTGAGTTTTAACTTCGGAGTATTGTCTGCATACATTGCCTTTTCCGACCATCTTTACGCTGTAGAACATTCATGAGAGGCGTTGGCGGTAAATGCAGCTTTTATGGCCCACCTCGAGCCGGGTGATATACATTTATGATGGAATTTTCTTCTTCTTGTAGTCGTTCGATACTTAATCATCTACCCCCGAGCTGGTAATTAATAAAAACTTTTTGTATTTATTGCAACACGTCGCGTACTTCACACATAGCGCCATTTATATTGCTGCATTTTTTATTTTTTAATAACCCTATATACAGGAAATACTTTTCAGATCTTAAAGTTATTTTATAACAATATACAAATTATTTTCAATTAATGCATATAACGCAATAATACTTTTTTAGATATTTCCTTTCGTTGGCATTAGAACGTATTGTATCAAGACGTATATATTTTTTGCAGAGTACTCATAAAACCTGACGACATACGTCGGTCGCAACGGATTCGACCTGAGCACGGATCAGCTGGACAAATATTGGAGCAAAGATTTATCGGTACGTGGTTCTAGAACCTGTGAAAGTCCCATCGTCGAAAGCTGCTCTGATGACATATTCATAAGGGTATAAAAGTAGTCTCTCGGACCTTCTACGCACATCCCCTTTGGAACATTTCGAAACTCATGCAGTTGAGAACCAGATCAACCGAGAGAGTACGAGAGAAAGGAAGAGGTGTAAAGGGAAGGCGAGATGCGTCCTGAGGGATCGCCAGTATTTATGCCCATTTCACGATGTTGTACTGGCAATCGGTCGCGTTGACACTTGAGCACCAAATGGCCTGTTATTAATGGTCTATACGTTATCCACGTACACGAAATGCGCAAACTGCTTTATCATTCCATCCAATGTATGACGAGATGGATTATTTATTTGTCTCCTTTAAATAAGTAAACAATAAGGCAACAGAAAATGTAGTTAGTGCAATTAATTTTATCTTTTTAATAATGCTCTATTGATATACCAAAAAAATGTTAAATGTAAATTTGGGGATGCCGAAAAGTTACAATTTAATCCAGCCTAGATATAGAATTTTAATCCATCAGAAAGTGACGCTAATCAAGCTCTGATTAGTATTGTAATAAATTTCTGTTTGGGATGCATTTTTATGTTTTCTCTTGTTTTCTCTGCTATGCTGAATTAAAACAATTCATGAACATTTGAATATGGTCTACTTTAAATGATTCGTCTGAGACATCAGTAATTCATTATAAATATAAATAAGATATGGAAAACTATTTCATCATTTTGTAATAAATTTCAAACTATACAACATTACATTTTACATATTTAAATCACCGTTCATTCTTGAATATTGAACATTTTCAAAACTCCATTTTAACCATTCCTGTTTTCAAAATTTAGCTAGATTACCTCAACCCAGACAAAAGATCGGGAGGAAGTATTGTTTGTGGTTACATAGCCAAACAAATTTCCCTATAGATTTTTATCAAATGTCGACGCTTTAAACCCTAAAAAACTCGAAAATGCAATAAAAAAAATTGTGATCTTTTGTAATTTTTTTTCTCGCGATATTTCGCGAATGGCAAGACCGATTTTAAAGTTGAATCTCTTTTTGTTGTCATGGGCTAACTTAGACCTGGTTAGTTTGTGGAATCGATTTATACTAGACTATTGGAAGATCGAAACAAAAACTGAAAAAATGCGATTTTTTTTGCGTTTCTTATAAAAAATACAAATTCTCACGACAAAAAGAAAGACCATCAAATTCTTTACACAAAAAAGGATTATCTGTATATTGTTTGTAAAACCATCACATATGCCATAAAAGACGAATAAGTATAAAACAATTGTTTCTTTTATATTTGTTTTCAAACATATAAATCGCAATAAAAAATTACATTAAGAAAAATGAACATGAAAATAACCAACTCGACGTATGCAGTATGATCTGGCATAAGAATTTGAACAATACAGTAATCTAAGAATGGGATCCATGTGTGACGTAGAGCATTTTTTCTATTGTCAATTAAATAGCTGGGTCTATCAAACCTTGCCCATGAGCTAAAGGTGGAAGGTTCCATGGTACAAGTTTTTAAATTTGTTCCATGAGATATGATCAAATACGAATCAACTTATTTTTATCTTTTTTTTTATAACATATTGATTACTGACTTTTGCACGTGATTGTTTTATTATGTTTCAGGATATGAGGATATTTATATGTGTAAATTAAATTTTATCTTCAAGACATATCCATATAATAGAAACAAAGCAAACCCATTTAATCTATACTTTGGAAGTGCCACATAAGTGTTTTCTTTTTTATTAAAAATTATACATTTTGTTTCAAAATATAGTAATATAATCAATGTTTCTAAGAGTATGTGTGTACCCGCTATTCTATCGTTTTCCTATTTATACATTGAGAGGGATAAATTCAAATTGTTGTCTTTAGTAGCAAAGTAGTTTTAACGTTCTTGAATATTTATAACGTTCCTGTTTAGTACAGCAAAGGTGAAATCGGAACAAAAAATGATTAAGCAACTTCTTTTTTTACTAGTGGTTTTCAAAACTTTGAATTTACTATATCCTGCCAATCGATAGAGAGGGATGTGCAAAATAGATGCGCGACAGCGCCAAGTTGTTGGGCCAAAGCGAATAAGCCATCGTACGTATTACGAAGTGCCATTTTAATTAAGATAGTTTCCCGACTGCTAGACAAACGCTGGCATACTCAATCATTCGGTGCAATCCAGCGGTCCAGAAGAGAGAAAAAGCACGAGAATAATGACTATGCATAAGGGGAGCGCAAAGGATTTCATATAAATGATAATGTTCCACCGGATAGTTACTTCTATGCTACCACGCGTTCGCAAACTCCACGTTCTGGAATAGTTCAAAAGAATTACAAATTCGACAGGTCAAAATTGGTAGGATAAAAAGTAGGTTCAACTGTAATTGCAATCTATTTCCATTTTATTTCTTCAAATTTGAAAATTAGCTGAATTAAATAGTATATATTATGTGATTTATACAATAATATATGGAGCTTGCGAAGATACCTGAATGCATATCCTGATGTAATTAAGATTGGAAGTTTAAAAAATCTGTTTATGTTGAATAAAAATACCTGTGCCATATATAAACTAAAATTAAATTGGTGGATCATTAAAAATAGACAATCGAAGCTATCTGTTCCTCGTCTTAAAAAAAATAATTGTAATGGCAAAAAATAAGGAAACAGAGTAAAAAAGCATTTATGCTCCATAATTGGATAGAATAATAACTCCACATTTCCGTATATTTCGATTGGAATCGATCGGGTTTCTTCGCTTCGGCTCCGAATATATTCGTATTTGGATCAGGTGTCCCAGAATTAAACCTAAAGATGCATAAAACTCGATTTTTCCGTATATAGGTGTTTTTAAAATGCCTATTATGCGTATGTTCTGTCAGCTCAGTAGAGGAGTGTATACTACGGCAACCAGAATTATATCAATGATTTTAATATCCACTTTTGACCCTGAGCACGGAAAATTATCTATTCTGGTTTCGAATGCAACAATTTTGTTTGTTAGTGCTCTGGTGGAAATGAATGCAGTTTCTGGCTAATTTTTCTGAAATCCATTGTTTATACCATAAAGGCTAAATAAAATACCCAGAACCTGCGTTCATTTTCATCGAGGCACTAACTAATAAGATTTTTATTTTGGGGGTCCAATCATATTTAGGTCCAAGTGGCTTTGATAGAAATGTTACAACAATATAGTGTTTCTTATATGTATGAAAATTGAAAATGATTAACAACTATGACCTATGGCCTGAGTCGACATAAAGTTGAAAATGAGCATTTGCAAAACTTCGACCCCGACGACAGACCAGCCGAAGTATTAATAAATAAAAGTTACAAAACACTTACTTCATGCACTTGTATTGTAATGGACTATTCGATGCACATTACATGTTTACGGTGTTTTGCTAATTATTGTCTGTATTATTATGATCTTATATATACAATATATATATACATATAATTCGTCAAAGATATCTTGAAAGTGTCGAAAAATTCTTTGATGGATATATTATAGATATCTTTAAGACATCTTTCAGATATATCGAAATAGTTATTTTCGTATCAAGGGCGTAAAAGAACTTATGCGCCCGTGGGTGATCACCGCACCTGAGGGACTGGCGAAGACTACCCGGGGGGGGGGGGGGGGGTCGAACCGTCGAAATTTTATGAAAAACTAGAGGGTAATTTGTTTGCCGAGGTGACCAAATTCAATACTTTTTCAGATAATAGTTATAAGCATTTTAAACCAGTTTTTATGGCATTATCGTTGACTTTAGGAAGAAAATGCATACAACCTTTTTTGTAGAGAATACCATGCTCTATCTTTTTTATTCGAAACATTTTTTAATAAAGTTTGTATTTTTACAAAATAAATGCAAAAAAATACGAAGAAACTTAATTGGGGTTAATGTTTTTTAGTAATGGACCGTTTCCTCTCCCCAAAATCTAATCAGATCTAAGTTATGCCAAGAGATGTATTTTTAAAAAAAATTATGTCATTACGCTTATCCATACGCGAGTTATCGCGAGACAAAAAAACGGGACTTACGGACGTACGTACGTACAAGATCACAGACACAAATTTTTTTTTTATTGTTGAATTGGGCTCCTTAGGGTCTGAAACGTCGACATTTGATGAAAAACTATAGGGTAATTTTTATGCCCAAAGTGGCCAAATTCAATACTTCGTCCAGACCTAAGGTTTGGGTCGAAGTAATATCTAATGGGTACATTCGATTGTTCATCTATTTTATCTTGAGGCCAACATTAATACAATCCTGGAATTTGAGCCAGTTTGAATTTGACTTTCCTTCTTACCTAATATTAATATGTACATTTCTTGATCAGAAGATTTATCAGTGCTACCCCCCCCCCCTCCCTAATTCTATGATCACCATTGCGGATTGCTCTTTTTGTAAACTGTAGCACATCTCTGTGATCAATAGCACGTATTCAATCTATAAAGTAATTTTGTTTTCCCAACTGGAGACCATGAAGCCGACGAATAGAAGGAAGGAACTCTGCTGGTAATTCCTCAACATCATTGGACACATTAAACCCTATTCACTTCTAGAAAACATATTGACCAGCTCGTTCAACAGTACACTGATCTTGTTTACTAAACTGATAGAGTGTTGAGTGATCGTAGATTTGAATGATGTGTCCTCGCGATGTCTCACGCACAAGGATCAGTCTCTCTTGACGACTCTTCTTTTTCAAATTGTAGTGTGTAAAATAGTCTGCAAACAATTGCAGGTAAAGCGGTGAAATGATGGGGTGACACAATGAAAAAGAGAACAACGGAACCATTTATATAATGGAACAATGCGAAAAGGAAAAAGTTTTAGAAAAAGAATAAACATAACTTTACAACTTCCGAAATGATTTCGAAGGGCGTGGGGGGAGAGTAAGGTTCAGAAAGTGGGGCAATGTATTGCTTAGGTATTGAGTCGGTGATATTTAAGTTTTAATTTATCTCACCTTTCATCCCTTTCCTATTAAGCAGTTAGCAATGTATAAAGAAAAATTTAATTGGTCAATCATGTACTATATCAATGATTAAGGAAAGCAATGAGAGGAGGGTAATTAGATTATACTTCCTCTGCGTCGCCCCAATCCTACTAGTAGACTTTTCTTATGTTAATTTTCGTGATGAAAACTAGTAACGCTGCTGAACATCTAGACAACGAAAAACAATCGAGCGGTATATTTGAACCATACAAATAATAAATGATGAATATAATCATTGAAACATGTTTACCTTTTGCCAGTTCCCATTCTAATTTAATATATTGATTATTATGTATGTTTATTCATATTAACTATTTTTCATACTTAATATTCATACTATTTATATAATACTTAATATTCATACTATACCGCTATTTGGGGGTCCAATCATATTTAGGTCGAAGTGGCTTCGATAGATATATTACAACAATATAGTGTTTCTTATATGTATGAAAATTGAAAATGATTTAGAACTATGACTTATGGCCTTGGTCGAAGTAAAATTGAAAATGAACTTTTTACAATATATATATATATATATATATATTTATTTATTTATTTATTTATTTCCTCTACCTTCCACCTCGATCGAGGTATCCCAAAAGCTCCCAGAGAGCTTGTCCGGATACAGGCGAGTACCATTGCGAGAGCTGCAGGTCGTCTTAGATGGCGCCATACTCACATTTGTCGAGAATGTAGGAAACTGCAGAAACCCACATTAAGTACAGCATCGGCCATGGCTCGATTTCCGCCTGAAGACAATACCTCGAAAATGCCAAACAGACAGCGTGGTTCGTCTTACACATAGCGAACTGCTGCCTGAAAACAATTTCGAAAAATTGCCCACCCGGGGATTGAACTCACGACCTACGACTTCGTAGTCCAGTACGCTACCGCCTGAGCTACGAAGCCGATAATATACATATATATATATATATACATATAATTCGTCAAAGATATCTTGAAAGTGTCGACAAGGTGTTTAACGGATATCTTTTAGATATCTTCAAGACATCTGTTAGAAATATCCAAATAGTTATTTTCGTATCAAGGACATAGTAGTATATTATGAAACTAGTGCGTAAAAGTTCATTCTACGAATGTGAAGGGTTGCGGCCCGAGCCGTAGGCGAGATATTCGACTTCATGAAGAAAATGCATACAACCTTTTTTGTAGAGAATTTAATGCTCTGTCTTTTTTGCGTGAAATATTTTTAAATAAAATTTGTATTTTTACAAAATAAGTGCAAAAAACTACGAAGAAACATAATTGGGGCTAATGTTTTTTAGTAATGGACGGATGGATCTGCATCAAAATCTAATCAGATCTAACTTATACCAAGACACGTATTTTAAAAAAGAATTTA
Organism: Trichopria drosophilae; assembly: GCA_030407085.1. Classification (NCBI taxonomy): domain Eukaryota; kingdom Metazoa; phylum Arthropoda; class Insecta; order Hymenoptera; family Diapriidae; genus Trichopria; species Trichopria drosophilae. The sequence goes on from CM059583.1 coordinate 147,001,958, forward strand.
TGGCGATATGCTTATGAGATATTGCGCACACAAAACTCTGGAGTAAGTTTTTTGCCCGAGTTGACCAAGTTTAACACTTCGTCCAGACCTAAGGTCTGGGTCGCGGTAAAAATATATAATACAATAAAGAACAAGAATATTGCGACAGTTTAAAGCCTGCAATAAAAATGATGTCACCTCTTACTATCATTTAAGGACGATTCGTCATCCAAAAATTTTAGAGTGATCCATAGCTCCATAGGGTGGTCCTAAACTCTCTTTTTTCTCATCGTAATTATTTAAAATGTATTTTTAGTAAGCATCGTAATATTAAAAATTACTTCTGACAATAATTAAATAGCTATATTAGAAATGAGATTATAATACACGTGGAACCCCCGAAAAATAGAGCTGGCTATTCTGCTGAATGCAGTTATTGCAGGTAATTGTGATCAGGGCTACGTGCATGAATGGAAAAAAGAAAAGAAAATTAAAAAGTTGAATGGCAAAATAGACATTTCAAATAATTTGAAATCATCTTATTTTTTTAATTAAAAAATTCCATGAGAACTTGAAATTTTGCACTATTATCTGCAATTTGCTAAATAAAATAAGGAGTCATTTAAGGACAATGATGGACCACCTTCTTTAAAATTGTCGAAAACATCGCAGTTTTTTCTTTGCATTCTGAATCTGCAAAAACCGCGGCCATAAACCACGTCGATCTGCGAAAAATACAGAGCAGTGATGCAGGGATATTGCAACACTTTAAAAGAGGGAAAACATTTGATTTTGGGATAAGCATAGTCATTCTCACGTTGACGCATTGTATGGACTCTTTGCTATTAACGAGCAGTTTTATCGTGGAGTGTTCAATTTGGTTTATCAAATTTATATATTTTTTTAATGCGGGTATAAAAAATCTAGTGTTTGTGTTAGTTATATAAAATCACGTTCAATATGTAAGTGCAGATAGAGAATTAGATATGCAGATGTATCTTTAGTTACATCGCATGTAATGCTATTATTTGCATTGTACATTTATTTTTAATTGGAGTTCACAAATACGATTCAGTTGTGTCAATTTCGAAAAGGAATATTTCAATTAGGCAAAGTGTGAAATTGGTTAAAAACTCAAAATCAATAATGATAGCTATTTCTACGTAATATTTGTTCTGTCACATGAATGCTCGTAATCTGTATTCAAACAGTGAATATGGCAACAGGCGAGATTCGATTGCGTACCAGAACCGTCGCCAAATATTCCAGAAATATCTCGAATGATTGGTTCGCAATTATGAGGCGAAAGGTATAATTAAAACCAATATCTCATTGCTGCGCGCTATGAAATTGCATGTAAAATTGATGGAAGCTTACAGGCTTGTGCGGTAAACCGGTGCTACTAATTTTGCAGACTGATTAAACGACAGCTTTGAAGGCTGAACTAGATCCTATCGAACGAGGTCTTCAGTCGTGATCTGCAAAATTCAATTAGCCTAAATGCACTTATCCTTCCGATGAATTGGAATACCGATAGCTTTCAAAGTACTAATTCTACAGAACATTTACCTTTATCTGAGAACAAAATTGCCTAAGATTGAATGAATACATTCCTTTGATCCATGTTTGTCCGAGCATATGTGCACTTGCTCATTTTTATTTTATATCTTATGACGATACTGCGGAGAAAGAGAAGCTATGAATTAGTACCAAACTGGACATAGAGTTGTTTTACTATAACTGAAAAGAAACAATGATTATTCATATTATGTGCTAACTACTTCCAAGGTCAATGAAAATATAAATTCGTGTAAAATTGTTTTCAAGTTTTAAATTGTCGTACATTTGTATAGCTGAATAACGTCATTAATTTTGAACTGATACATTTTGAAGATCATTTAGTCTTCTGTAGTTTTGTAAAAATAAATATTATTTATACCCTTTGGTGTATAAATTGTACAGTACAATGCTAAAAATGACATGAAATTTAATCTACGGCCAACATCCATTAATCCATTAAATTTAATGAATTTGTAACTTAAATGTGTCTTAATTTGTTATTTGTAACTTAAATTTGTAACATAAGTTTTAGGGTTATATGGCATTATTCATTAAATTTCAATACCGTTTAAGAGTGTATTTCAATTACATGTACTTGAAGTTTCAAACGTATAACAAATATATTTATCAAACGTGAGTCCAGAAGACACTCCGTCTTATACTAACTAGATAATAACTATACACAAATCATTAAGTCAGTATTTTGTTACAAAATTCTCTCCATAGCGGATGAAATTAAATCGATTAAAACTCGTCTAAAAATCCTACCTAATTCACTATCCAGCAAATCTGTTCAGCAAAATTACGAATCAAACTATAAAATTATTAAATGCAAGATTAACAAACTATTTACAATGCTTACTGCATATGTACTGTTTCGCAGTAACTTAATAATTCAAATTTAGAGATGTTTATACGTTTTATATTTATTAATGATCCGTCTAATCTTCAAACTTCCACCTAACAATCTTTTTTATTGCTCATTCGTATCGTATGGCGACGAAAACATTTTTAACGAATTATTTTCCTTTTGGATGTAATGTGTTTACAGATGGGTTGTATTTATCTCTGGATTTGGTCTTTTCAAACTGGTTTTTCTATTAGTTTTCCAAATTTAGTATCCTTTCCTTTTTCAGCACAAGCTCTTGTGATTTTTTGTAAACGGTTCTCGCAACAGAGAATTCGATTCCGCAAAACATTATCTTTCAAATCGCATATGAGGCTGTAATATATGCCAACAAACTTCTGGAACGTGTATATGCACTGATTGTCAGTGATTTTCGATGATTCAAATTTAGAGAGTAACGTGTGTTGTTTACGTTTCACGGATGTTATTCTTTTCATTGTCCGCTGTTATTGGGAAGATTTTACACTGCTATTAAATTAGAAGGCATTAGTTTCTCACGAATATTCGCTTAGTGCGGATCGTCCGTCTGCATTTTGTGTGTTTGGTGATAATACCACTCTTGCCTGTCCATTTACAATTGTTGCTTTCTGTCGCGAGTGACTACAGAAACAGATTAAATATATAATGCATATCCGGAAGATCCCGACGAAAAAATATATGTCCATGCTGGGAATATAAACTCCGAAATAATTTATGAAAATGTTAACGAAAATATTAACTAATGAACGACATATTCATGTTAAATATAAAAATCGTGCAAATGTGTTCCTAATAATAGTTACACTTAAAAAAGTTATTAGTGTAAATAATTGTATTAAACATATTCTTATTAACAGTTTTTTACCTATTTAGATTGATTATTGATATTGCAGGCTTTATAATATAGTTAAAAACGTAAGAGGCAAGGGAAGGGGCAATTTTATAAAGGTAACTTTTCGACTATGTGTCTGATTCGTCTTCAGAACATTAATGAAAACAGTGGTTTGGGACCGTACTTAATTGTGTAACATGAGTTAAGTGATTATGCGAGTATGATGCCCGTTAAAATAGATTGCTTTTTCGAAAAAAAGGATGAAAGCAACTCAGTAAACATAATGTTCGAAAAGTCCTACCTACCAGAAACGTTTTATCCTCAAAAATTACAATAATAAGACAATCTCAACTTAAATTCCTTCGTTCGCTCTATTTTTCCGGGCACCACGTTCATACATCCACACAATTTATCTTACCCTATTTATTAAATATAGGAAGGTCCCAAACCTCTGCTTTTATTAGTTTTCTAAACATGACTCAGACACAGAGGCGAAACGTTAATCTTACAAAATTGTTTCCAACTCAAAAATTGTTTTTAAATTCAAAAAATAATTTTTAACTTTATTATAAGGCCAGCTTCCTGCCAATACCCCGATTTTTAATAAATATAAATTAAAGTATTTGCCTTTTAATTATATAAGAAAAATTAATTTTTTTATTTTTGTTTATACAAATAGACTGAAAAATATCAATAATCAATCTAGATAAGTAAATAATATTAAAATGAAATTGATCTGGTTCACAAGTTAGAAATAAACGTGTTGATCAACGTGTTACAACCGTACTCGAGAGCTCACTTAATCTGGAAAATTATGTTCCTTTGATAGATTTATGGCATGAGTTTAAAAAATTCAATGTAAGTGAAATAGACTAGTTAAAATATTACACCGACCGATATATATACCTTCATTTTATAATTATAACATTGAGTATTATTATAAGTACAAATAATTCTGCATTTGAATGTAATTCAAGCTCTCAAGATTGTTTGCAATAATATTCATGGCATACCAACAAAAGATGTGTAACAGAACTCGTGAAATTTAATTATACTGAATTATTACTCTGGACAGTCTACCTTTTAACCAAATTTATTCAAGGTGATTAAAACTTCAAAAACTGAAAAATTGACTTTCTTTAAGAACCAAGTCATCACTGTTTAAGGCTCTGATTGATCTTTCTGGTAAATTTTCGGTGTTATATATAAGGATTAATACAATTTTCTGTATATTCTATATCTTGAATCCAATGCAAATTGAAATATATCTTTTCATTAAAAATAAATTTATTAATCCCGGATTTAGTACAGTCATTATTAAAAATATATAAGAAATTAGGAAAAATTAATAAAATACTTGTTAATTTGAAGGATTGTATTATACGCACAGTGCTAAGATCAGAGAGACGCAGGTCTGAGTTCACAATAGTTTTTCCGTGCACGTAACTTGATATTGCATTCCTCGTATTAATCAATGTGATCAAGGAATATCTTGGCATACAATACGTACGAAATAATTTAGAGGCACTTCGGAAAAAGAATTTCGATAGAAAGATTGGTGCAAATGCAGCATATAAAAAATTCTTTTTTAATAATAATGAACCGAATTTGTTCGATGTAATTTATATTTTTTATGCAATAAAGTGTTATTATTGGCGGTTGGAATTAAAAAGTTATCAGTATTTGATTCTCTATTGCTCTAGACTAGATTTCTATACGTGTTCAACCAAAACGTTTTTTGGACACTTTCTATTTTTGTACGTATATACGTCATTTTTGTACTATGTATACTATATGTGTACTACAGTCATCGTAAATCGCCAAGTATCAGCAGTAGAGTTCTTTGTCCCGATATAAATCCAAATGAAAAAACCGGATGCTTTTGTGAACTCGGAAAGAACAAAAAATCTGGGCTGTTCACTTCTTTCTCCCATGAGTTAAAACTTTCGATTTCGACATTTTCAAATACGTTAACCAAATAGGATTATCATGTTTCAAAATCTATTAATTGTATTAGCATTATTATTTTGCACCTATTGGTTTTCCAGTGCACCATTTACACGAATTAATTGTTCTTGACATCGATGGCTGACCGTTTTTTACCCAGTTTTAGGATAGCTTATAGCATAAGTTGTGCTAGTTCTATCAAATGCAGCAATGATTTTTGTATTCAGATTTTTTGGTATGGCCACCAACTTACAAGGGTGCATAGACACTTTCCATTTCCATCTTTAAACCAATCGATTGTAAATAAACAGGGGCACTTCAGCTTATGCGTCACTAAATTTCCTTTTTTATCTGAACCGTTGAATTGACATTAAATGTTTTGGAAAGGCTCGTTGGTTATCACTCTCAATGATTCAGTAATATAACATTTTTATCAATCTATCCTTTCAATGCTTCATCTTCGAAAATCAACTCTTGTCTGCACTCTATGTCTGTCATTGATTAAAATATCACTGATCTTCATTAACCCATTAACGCCGAAGATCGCCGATATTTTGACTTATTTTCGAGGCCCGATATTCCAATTATAGCATATAAATATTTAAAGAAACCATATGTTTTCTAGCATTTTTGGATGTGCTCTTTCAGAATCCGAGCTCAAAATTCAATTTTATTGCATAGAAAATTAAATATTGTGGTTTTTATATTAAAAAATAGGGAAAAAATTGCAAAAATATTTTTTCATCATTTTTTTTTACAATGAAATCACGATAAAATGGCTAAAGTTCTTCGACCATCGGTGCATAAAATAGTTGAAGTTCAACAGAATATTTTTCGAAATAGCGATAATCGCCATTTTTATTTCATAATGGCGGTTTAACCCCCTCGCTGTACTGTCAACATTTCTAAAACACTGTAAAAAATGTATAGTACAGACGATTTACGTACAATTTTCTATAAAGGGGTTTTGGGATCGCTGATTACGAATTTGATATTAGATTTACAAAATTCAAAATGGCGGATCCAATATGGCGCACAAATTTTGTAAAAAGCGTTCGATTCTGTATGAAAATTATTACCGGGGAGTTTTTAGGGTCGCTGATTACGAATTTGATATCAGATTTACAAAATTCAAAATGGCGGATCCAAAATGGTGGACAAATTTTTTAAAAAGCGTTCTATTCCGCTTGAGAATTATTACTGGGGTGTTTTTTGGTCCCTCAATAATAATTCTTCTGATTCAGTATCAGAGTCGGAATCATCGCCGGAGCAACCACAATCATCTGCATTAGGTAAAACCATTATATCATAAATTTCATTTAAAGTATCATGTTCATACTCTACATGAGACGAAACAGATAATTTCGGACGGAAATAGAAACCATTTCTACATTGAGAACGAAAATACGTCGATAAACGCGAATGCAAGCGTCGACTTTCAATTGTTTTCGCGGTGACTTCCCATAAGTCGCCGCTAGTTGCAGTCGCTGATTTTCGTTCTCAATATAGAAATGGGTTTCTATCTACTACATAATGAGCAAGGCGGGTACGATCTGGTATAATGTTATATATGAATATTTACGTTGAAGTATTGAATGTCTTATTTCGAATTCCGAAGATCAGTTCTTAAGCTATAATATTCCATAACCTTTAGCACCTTCAGATCCCCGAATTATCTCACTGATCCTTGAGTTTGTTATTGAAAACTGTGATATTCTGCAATTCTAATTCTAACTTTTTTTAAGGAACAGATATCACTTTTTAAACAGTCATGTCCCGAGAACGTCCACGATCTGTTTCACCTCATGTAGAGTATGAGCATGATACTTCAAATGAAAATTATGATAAAATAATTGCTTTACCTAATGCAGACGATTCTGGTTGCTCCGGCGATGATTCTGACTCTGATATGGAATCAGAAGAATTATTAAAAATAACGCACAAGGAAGCTTCCAAAAGTTATATAAATGATCAGAAAAAATTGGAAGAAAATTACGTATTCAATTGGGTAGATGGTGAAAAAGTATGTTTTGATAGCGTTGTGGATAAAGTATTATTATCTGAATCCACGAAAACACTTATACGGAAAAGTGAGCCTGTGCAATTGTTTGATTATTTTTTCTCCATCGAAATGAAAAAATACATCATTGAGGCATGTAAAGAAAACAAGTTTGATTTACGATTGGATGAACTCAATACGTTTATAGGAATCATCGTTCTTAGTTCGTTCAACAAAAGAAAATCACAAAGAGACTATTGGTCAACAGATCCATTTTAGCATGCCAAGTTGTCTCGTCTGCAATGTCACGTGATAAATTCGAAGAAATTAAATCTAACTTGAAATACTCCAAGTCAAAAGACCAAAATCCAGATGATAAAGCGTGGCGCGTTCGTGCTTTACTAAAGCAATTTCAGTGTAATATTCAAAAGTTTGGATTTTGGAGGACGGGTTTATCTATTGATGAAATGATGGCCAAATCATATGCAAGGACTTCATTGAAGCAATTTATTCGAGGGAAAACCATACGATTTGGTTTGAAATTCTGGGGCCTTTGCACAGCTGATGGATACGTATTAAATCTCGAATCATATTGTGGGAAAAATTCATCAAATGGGGAAAAATTGGCTAAATGTGCATTAGATTCTCGTGTGCTAATGAATTTATTGGAACCCTTTTTTATTTAAAGCAACCGCTCCAGGAAAAGTATCTCAGTTTCATGTGTATTTTGATAATTTTTTTACTAACTTCGATTTAATCGTTCATTTAAAAAAGTTAGGTTTACGAAGTACAGGAACGATACGTGACAATCGAGTAAGGGATAAGAATGTTATCGATAAGAAGAGTCCACACGGTTCGTACGCTGTAAAGCATGAACAAACCAGCGGAATCAACTATATCACTGTAGTAGATTCAAAACCCGTATCGATAGCTTCAACAGCTGCAGGCGTAACTCCATTATTGCCCTCAAGACGTTATAGTTCAGACGAACGACAAAAAATTGATATACCTTTTCCACAAGCATTTCATGTGCTTCCAAGTATCTGTTCAAAAAAGTGGACGTGGGTTGTTTTTATTCGACTAATACAAGCTGCTGTTGTAAATTCTGTGACAATATACAATGCTGCCCGAGATGGAAATAATAAAGTTGGAACAAAAGAATTTGCCGTTTCCATTGCTAAAACCTACATACAAAATAGGTCAGGCTAAAAGAGATAAGCGACATGAGATATGTAAAGAAAGCAAACAAAGACGCTGTTCAAATTGTCCAATAAGAACGAATAATTTCTGCAACAACTGCAAACTATACTTGTGTAAGAAATGCACGGAAAAAAGTCACAAGTAGGGTTTCACGGGCAGGTAAGAGGACTAACCTAATCTAGTTCCCGGAAAAGTGAGAGGCAAGGGGACTCACTCAAAACAAGCACCCCGATGGAGGATCCCCGAGATGGGGATCACGCAAAATGTAGAATGTATTACAAGGAGCTATTATATACTGCTAATTTAAAATCTGTAGCAAAATGAAGGAGTAGAACAGAAGAATCATTTAGGTTCATATTCATTTATCATCCGATACAAGTTACCTACTGCTTCAAGTCTAGAAAATCTGCTGAGAAATTTAAATCTGATCACAAATTGGTATCCCATTTGGCGACCCCAAACCCCCCCCCCTCCCGTAATAATTTTCAAACAGAATCGAACGCTTTTTAAAAAAATTGTCCGCCATATTGGATCCGCCATTTTGAATTTTGTAAATTTGATATCAAATTCGTAATCAGCGACCCAAAAACCCCCCCGGCAATAATTTTTATACAGAATCGAACGCTTTTTACAAAATTTGCCCGCCATTTTGAATTTTATACATTTGATATCAAATTCGTAATCAGCGACCCAAAAAACCCCTCGGCAATAATTTTTATACAGTATCGAACGCTTTTTAAAAAATTTGTCCGCCATATTGGATCTGCCATTTTGAATTTTGTAAATTTGATATCAAATTCGTAATCAGCGACCCAAAAAACCCCCCGGCAATAATTTTTATACAGAATCGATCGCTTTTTACAAAATTTGTCCGCCATATTGGATCCGCCATTTTGGATTTTGTAAATATAATATCATATTCGTAATCAGCGACCCCAAAACCCCCTTTATAGAAAATTTTACATAAATCGTCTGTACTATACATTTTTTACAGTGTTTTAGAAATGTTGACTGTACAGCGAGGGGGTTAAATCGCCATTATGACATAAAAATGGCGATTATCACTATTTAGAAAAATATTGTGTTGAACTTCAACTATTTTATGCACCGACGGTTGAAGAACTTTAGCCATTTTATCGGGGTTTCATTGTAAAAAAAAATGATGAAAAAATATTTTTGCTATTTTTTCCTTACTTTTTAATATAAAAACCACCATATTTCATTTTCTATGCAATAAAATTGAATTTTGAGCTCGAATTCTGAAAGAGCACATCCAAAAATACTAGAAAACATATGGTTTCTTTAAATATTCATATGCTATAATTGGAATATCGGGCCTCGAAAATACGTTAAAATATCGGCGATCTTCGGCGTTAATGGGTTAATGCGTTAAAATAACGCTTGTCACGTAATATTATTGCTATTGGCATCACTATCGGTATTCGAAATGATTTGATTACCTGCAGTCGCAGATATCTTCTTATTTAAGCCGTAAATAAAATCAACTTGAAGCTCCTACAGAAGACGAGAATTTAATACGACAATTTTCATATTAAATTACGAAAACGCTATGAAACCAAAGTGACCTTTGGGATTTACTTTTTGTTTTACCTCTCCTCGCCACAATCATCAATTGCAAACTAATGAAAAAATCTGTACACCCCAAGAATCAGTTTTTTCGAAAGAATATTATGAATTATATCAACGTATATATATAATAACGTTTAACTGCGAGTTCTTATTATCGATAGGTTAACTGAAATGGTGTTAACAAACCAACTTGATATGTGAAGTTTTCATACCTATCTTTATTAATATTACTAATATTTACGTTATATTTGTTTCTTAATACTGACGTATATTGCAGATTTTTTATATATATTCATATTCGTTGCAAATAAAATAATACAAAAAATATAAATTATGTAACTGAAATTCAAATGCCACATCGATAATTGGCATTCTATCATGGACCCTCAGAGAGATTATCTATAGGAAATCATTTTTTGATAATTAAAAAGTAATATAAAAATCTTATTTCGTTCCTATAAAACTATAAACATAAAACTAATGTGCGTAGTTACTCGTGAGTAATTGCTATTTCAAATTAAACGATTGAAAACCACTAAACTTTTCACGGCTCTGATATTTTTTAAATTTAATGTATTGATAAAAGAAATTTGTGTTCTTTCGCTTATATAATTTTGTTTTTTATTTGCATCAAATAAAATGCATATTCTATATCTTTCTTTTACGTTCCATATGGGGATACTCAAACAGCTCTTAATGGCGAGAAACATGCATTGTCGGGAATTATATTTCGTCAATTTATATGATGAAAATAATAAATGTACAGGTTCATAAATTTATCATTTATTCATCTTATATCATTTTTGGATAATTTATAAACTGTCTATTATACGAGAAGTTCCTTTAAAACCAGATAATACGTTTTTTTTACAACCTGAATTCTAACTACTATTCTTCTTTTTATGTAAATATGTTTTGTATTGGTTGTTAACTAATAAAGTCTAATATTTGTTCATCAGAATTAAAAAAAATCTTCTGTGAAGTGTTTAATAATTTTTTAAGGTAAAAGCTATTGCTAAAAACAGCTACAGACATATTCTCCTTCAAAAACATATTGTTAACCACATTTCCTTTTTCTTACGTATATAGTTCTTCTAGCCCTATTTATTGATAGAAGTCATTGAACTGTGTGGAAACTGTTAAAAAGGTAAGTGTTTGTGTTGCATCAGACATATCGTAGAATTGACAAATCATCTTTGACTCGTTGAAAGTTCATTACGCTATTTACCGTCTTCGATACCGAGGTTCTTCTCTGACATCAAATACTTAACTGTTATATAATTACTTACATCGCTAGTTAATCCACTTTTCACTCTACACTCTATCTTAACACTAAATGCCTACTCTTAAATAACGTTCTTTCAATCTAGATAACAAATCTCTTACCACTAATTTTTTGTATTCTGGCCCACCCTCCCCTAACACATAACGCTGATGGCCATACTTTCAGTAACGTTCGGTAATGCAAGGACCGACGTTCCTTCTTCTCTAAATTGCGTTTCGTAATTTATAAACAACCCCTAAAAGATAGTCCTTTTCTAGTTATGTAACTGCAATAATGTTGTGCGCCTATTACAATATTTTTGCTTTATTTCAACTATGCGATTCTCCAACAATGCAAATGGAATATTACAAAAACAGAATTTGGAACGTTAAACTGCAATAAGATTCAAATAGTCAAAAAATTGATTTTTTAATGTATTTGATATTAAGGAAAAAACCTATATAAAGCTAGATTTCATTGCAGAAAAAAGAACACGATTAAGTGTCTTATTCTCTCGCAGTTCGTGTTACATTTGGATGTTAGTTGCCCAACTGGACCTTCCTCTGAAATCTGTCGTAGTTCGGAGAGAGAACTTTCGACTTGATTACAGACACGAAACGATACAACGTGCAAGCGGACTTAATATCGTATAACCCCGTTGCGAATGCATCGCATTGAAGTCTCCATTTGTTATGGAGATTAGAATTAAACCGAGTCTCTATATCTGAAATTTGAATCGAACACAGTTGATTGGATATGCCGCGAAAAATATTTGTGTAGATTGTGAGAACAATTGTGAATTTTACGAGAAATTGAAATTTATTGAGATTGATATTTCTTAGCGAGGACAATGTGTGTTTGTGTAATTCGGAAGGTGTGGTAGCAAGCGACTTACAGGATACACTGGCGGCAACATAATTAATCTTACAACAAACGCAAGTTTCAACGTTATTTAATACATTAATAAGCAAAAAACTTTGCAAATTTCCTTGCACTGACAAAATGCATATAAAAAATTCGACTACCTTTGTATAGTTGAACGAAAGTAATAAAATTAAATTCTGTTTTAGTTATATAAATGCTGTTTAGCTATTTAATTGTACAATTTTTATTGAAATTCGTAATTATCGGTTACAGGTAGAAAAATATATAGTGAAATATTAACATTTTTAGGTTTCCAAGAATTACCAATTGTTAACCCTCAGATTCAAATATTTTTCGAGAACCGAGCAATGTTGTGATTTTTACTTAAGTTTTTCAAATTATTTTACGCGTAGTATTGTCTTCATACCCGCAAAAAATTAGAGGTGACCTGGTTTGATACCTCTCCTGCCATACCATACCGACCATCCTTTCCCTTTGGATGGTGCTACCATCTGAAATGATAGTAGTGTGACTTAAAGCTGTCATAATGTTGAGAATTTGGTCATAGGCATCAACACTTCTCGCACTGTCCAAACTTATCACGTCCGATTATATTGTGACAACAACCAGGAGCACTAGCTGTACGGAACCGTATGACATGGTTTAGTAGGATTTTACGTCAACAGGATGAAGTTGCGTCAATCTGTCTTAATCGTGTCGTAATGTTAGGTGCTGCTTGGGAGTGGAATCCATTTTTGACCTTCACATGACATTAAAATTTAAAGATACGTTATTTTTTTTATTATTTATTGACTTGGGTTGACGCCAGTAATAAAAATGACATCAGCTCCATTGTTCGCATTGAAGGACGATCCGTTCTGTCCAAAATATCACAGTGGTCCATAACCGAACTCGTAGGGATGGTAAGAATTCACCCCCATTTTTGGCAACGTAATTGTTTATAATCTTTTAAGGGCAAACGTGTCATCATTTAATTCTGACGATAATTTTGTATGTTTATTCTAGAAATTTTATCCAAGAGAAAACCCGAATATGAGATCTGTCGATTCTGCAGTAATCAGTAATCAGTAAGTAATTATATTGCGAACATCGCTTCGCGCAGGAACGAAAAACCGAAAAAATGTAAAGAACAAAATAAAAAATAACTTGAAAAAGTAAACTAGAAACTTTCTCTTTTAATGAGACACTATGGTAATTGTCTTAACCTTAATGTGAGACATTTTGGGACTTTTTGTTTTCACAGTGACATTAAACTAAATTTAACCACAGACCTTTTTTATTTCGTTAACATATCAATTCATGTTTGTTGCTTAGAAATATATTACATTTCATTTGATAATATTCGTATTCCTAGTGATAATGAACATCTTTTCAAATTCTAAAATATAAGTAATAAATATTATATAAATAAATATGGGATACCTTATAACGAGCAAACAAATGCTAATTTTGTAATATTAATTGAACTTTTCTAATTAAATTTCTTTCAATAACAGCACTTGTCACTAGTAATATGAAAGTATAATTTTTCATACAAGAGCATTAAAGTTTTTTCTATGAATGTGAGAGATGTACATGCTTGAAAAACGTTTTTCATCACTATATTACATAAGTGAGTGCAAAGTGCAATCGAAAAAATAAAAATAGGTAAAATCCCACTTCACACATAACAAAAAAAACACCTTTCTACTGTTTTTGCATGTATAATACTATTCATATTTTTTCGCATACATAATTTCGATTGCTTACTATGCTGCGACCCACTCGCAAACGATACAATTGGAAATATGATTTATAAAAAAGTATAACGTGGTATTTAGTAGACGCTTTTTTAGAATTCGTGGTTTTCTTATAATTATAAATTAATCAGTGGTAAATGTACGTGTTGCAAACAATACTGTAAGTAACCGATCATACAGTTCATTACATAAAACTGTTTTTTTTTCACTTTTTCGAGTGCGTCACTAATTTTTTAATTTTTTATTAATAAAAAAAATAAATATATTTCAATTCGGAGTTCTTCATGATAACGACTTTTTTTTATAATTCTAGAAAATGGAAATTAACTGTTCGTAAAATACCGGGCGGAAGCGCGTAGAAATAAAACACACAGTAGTCCGGTAAATTAAACTTAGTTTTTATTCGGCTTATGGCGACGACACGAAAACGACCGAACGCAAGGTATCAATCTCGTAGACGATCCAAAATCGAAAGGGGGTTGGGAAATGAGGAGTCGCTCGTTTTTATACGCGTTCGTCGTTAGGCACTCAAACAGTTCGTTGTCAAGGAAAGATTGTCCTTTGTTTTTAAATTTCCCGATCGTTCTAGAAATTTCGATTTCGGAGGTTTCAACCTTCTATCCCAAACTCTTTCTCTCTCTCTCTCTCTCTCTCTCTCTCTCTCTCTCACTCACTCTCTCTGAACAATTGAACGACATTTCAAAGGATAGTATCGACGATGTGTTCCTCGTGGAATCCGTGTCGGTAAGTTACCGACCGTTGATCTCCGGTTTGCAAACCTTCGGACTTCTTGTTCGCCGGAGGGCCAGCCACGGCAGATCTCGACCCCCTCGAGTCCCCGCGCGTAACACCCTCCAGGTACTATCCATCGGAAGGCGAATCGCCGGCAGATTTTCCGCTCAAACCTCCGGGTTGCAAACCCCCGAACTTCTTGTTCGCTGAAGGACCAGCCACGGCAGACTTCGACCTTTCGAGTCCCCGCGCGTGACATCCTCCAGGTACTATCCATCCGAGGGCGAGTCCCCGGCAGGTAATAATAAAACCAAATATTCTAAACGATCCTCGAACCAACTCAAATCCACCATGCTCCGATTTCGAAACGACCCATATATGCTGCGACTCCGAGCGTAACATGAACCACTTTCAAACGTCCTTGCTCCGAATCGAAATTTCTCCACATACATAATCATTTTCGTATACCGCGCACGCAAATAGACCCACGACTCCTCGATTTCCTGAACTCATTTACAATAAATTTGATAACCCGTTTACGCGAATGTCGTCGCCATATATGAAGGGCCCGTACATAAAACCTATAGGCACCCTTCTGTGCGGCTACAGCCGACTTCTGTGAGAAGTACCTCCATTCGGGTGTCCGACGGCGTGGGGAAAACTGCAGAAAAACCCACGCCAGGTACCGCAATTCGATTCTATCCGGAACATTAACGTTCATCGTATTTTACAACTAATAATCAATAATGCCATACGTCAGATGGAAATCGCAATCATTATTGATTATGACTGTTTTTATAATTTGTGATGTCTATAACATTTTAAATTATCCCGTATACTCACTGACATGTAATACTTTATATAAAACCAAGTAAGATTTCAAAAATAGCAAAGTATCCAACGAAAATTATTTATGCAATAGATATTGTTGTTACGGTTTGCTTAAATTGCGTTTACGCATTTTTTGTATTTTTGTATTTTTGTATTTTTCAATGGTACTTTGTGCACACGAAAAAAAAATTTTCAACACATTGCAAACATTGTTTTTAAAATAACTTGCATCCCTTATATTCGTGTAAAAACTCATTATATAAGTAAAAATACGCACTTGCAACGAAAACTATGAAATAATCGCTGTAGGTAGTTTAGATGCTATTATTGGACCAATATAATACAACAATTCAAGTGGTATGAAGTCTGCATGTTTATGCACCCTGTTCGATGTATTTTATAATAATTACTGTAGCATTTCACCAGAATGAGAAAATTATAAACAAAACTACTTCATTTCATTAGAGAAAATCGCTATATGATGGATTTCACGTCAAATGTCCAGACAAAAAAAATAATTTCTCCAATGGAGCCCCAATTTTTTTTATGAGTTGTACTATAGGTTAGTAATTATTCAGGAAAATATTTTTTAATTTTATTAAAAATTGGAGGAGTGGGAGGGGGTGAAAGTTTTGAACTTTTTTATGTCACGCGCTACTTTGTGTATTTATTCCACTTAAACAAATAAATACAAAATTTGTTTCATGATTTTGATAGGATTTTTTATGAACTTTCGATTGGTGTAGTCCATTTTGAATTTATTTTTTATTTTGACCAAAATTTTTGAAAATCAAAAATATAATTCAAGTTTTTTCGACTTTGGGCACGTTTTTTTTTTTTTTTTTATATATTTTTAACAGAAAGCTGAGGGTTTTTCCTATAAAATACTTGAATTTCAAAACATCGTTTTTTTTGTTTTCGAGAAATTGAAGTATAAAGATTGCGCGTCACGGCAACTCGAAGCACCAATGCACCGCGCTGCTACGCTAACGACTTTGGATTATTGCCGACAAGTGGCTGAACTCGTGACATGTTTTCTCATACATGAAACGTTATAATACAGAAATATGGTAGGAAATATGATATTTACTAAATCCCTTTATCACTCATATTGCACTGTGTCTTTTATCATGCGTTAAACTGTAATTATCAATTTATTTGATCTGAAAAGATAATTGTAAGTAACTGCACTTTTATTGACATTCGCAAGATATTTTTTGTTTTAGATATATCTTCTTTTTTTTTCTTGGGTTTAATTTTTTCATTTATTTTTGTTTTATTAAAAAGTGAATGTTAAGGCAAGAAACGTGTGGAGAAGCAGGTGGATGCACCCACTAAAAAAAAAACTATTAAAATAACAGGTTTGATTAGTGTATCTGAGAGTTTACGAGAGAAATATCCTGAACTTCCAGAAGGTTCAAAAATTTGTACAACGTGAAAGTTTGCACTTAATAACTCTGGAGAACTCAAAAATCAATCTACATATTTCTGTATTATAATGTTTCATATATGTGAAAACATGCCACGAGTTCAGCCACCTGTCGGCAATAATCCAAAGTCGTTAGCGTAGCAGCGCGGTGCATTGGTGCTTCGAGTTGCCGTGACGCGCAATCTTTATAATTCAATTTCTCGAAAACAAAAAAAAACGATGTTTTGAAATTCAAGTATTTTGTAGGAAAAACCCTCAGCTTTCTGTTAAAAATATATAAAAAAAAAAAACGTGCCCAAAGTCGAAAAAACTTGAATTATATTTTTGATTTTCAAAAATTTTGGTCAAAATAAAAAATAAATTCAAAGTGGACTAAACCAATCGAAAGTTCATGAAAAATCCTATCAAAATCATATCTGAAACAAATTTTGTATTTATTTGTTTAAGTGGAATAAATACACAAAGTAGCGCGTGACATAAAAAAGTTCAAAACTTTCACCCCTCCCACTCCTCCAATTTTTAATAAAATTAAAAAATATTTTCCTGAATAATTACTAACCTATAGGAAAACGCATAAAAAAAATTGGGGCTCGATTGGAGAAATTATTTTTTTTTGTCTGGACATTTGACGTGAAATCCATCATATATACAATTGATATGATTGCTTCATAAAATTTGTTTATACAATACCAGGAAATAAATAGCACGAAGGTTAAAATTAGATGTCATGAAAGTTTTATTTAATTTTTATTAGACGCACCATGATATGACATTAAAAAACTTGAAGCAACAATTGTTTGCATAACCTTAAATAACGTAACAAATTAACAATCCCTCAATATATTAAATGCTAGTAGCGTTATTAATTTTCATGTTAATAATATTTAACAATATGTGTACACGATTATTAAAACCAATTCTTAATTTAATTATGTCCATTATGATACAACTAAACGATATTAATTTAATTTAATTGCTAATATTTAGATATTGCATTATAATTACTTTTCTCTTACTTGCAATGTATGTTGGCAGTTATTCTCGTAAAAGAAGTATTTATTGTTTTTATTATGAGCTCATAAAGTAATATATTTAAACATATTGAAAATACATTCATTAACAGTTTGTATTAATTGCAATATATACACGTGGATTGCGAATACCAGAACTCAGTAACGTCGCAACATCTCCGACATCGCCTTAATTCTCTATACATATGTCTTCATCGTATTCCAATTATATAACGAATTTTATTTCAAGAAGTACTCTACAAATCGTACCAGTTATCTGTTCCCACTACTAGTTATCATTCCCCACAATAGGCCACAAAAGGGTTAATGCGCTAGTTTATATACATTTGGCAATTACAATTCTACGAACAATAGAGCTCTCCACTATTATATTCTACAACCACTTCATACGTAAATTGTAAGATTAGCTAGCAAGCTAAACTATTCAGTAAATTGGATTCTGTTTTTCTCATGATATTGATAATATATATTTAATTTAACAATTTTTAATTGGATTTCATAATAGGGCCACGAAACGTTCTTCAGCAGAAATCGAACAAATAAATTACATTTTGAATATATATATCAAATAGTACATATCGTAATCATTATATTGCATATTAATACGAAATTTAAAGTGTATAGGACAGCTGCAATGAAGCAATTTTTAAAGGAAAGGGACATTTTTAAAAATAATACTGTTTAGTACAGACTGCGATCATATTATAAAGTTTATACAGGAATACATTAAAAGTTGATTTGCGTGAATTCAATGATTTTGAATATTAGCAGAGAAAATAAAATATGCTATAAATTAAAAATTTGTGTACAAATGTTCAAATGCGTAATATATTAGAGATTGACTATACTTCAAGTAGTATTACACTTACATTTCGCATCATTCCTTATAAAATTTCGCTTGTACCATGTGTCTCACTGAAGTATTAAAATTTAATAGAATCTTTTTGATACATTTTATTACATTTGTTAAGAAAACATTCTGTGAAATATTACACCAAAATATTTTCAAAACCTTTTTAAAGGCTGCAGAGTAATTTCTCATTTCTGTTGTAGATGATTGTTTTGAAACTGGAATAGTCGAAACGATAATAATGCATTCTAAAAACACCATATAGCACATCGAATGAAACACATCCCGGGAAAAAATGGATTATATATAATTATATATAAATTTAGATGCAATTATATATAATAATATATAATTATATATAATTATATATGGATTTTGGCCGTATATAATTATATATAATCGTATATAAACATATATAATTATATATTAGCATATATAATTGTATATAATTGACGGCTTTGTATATAATTATATACGGCCAAAATCCATATATAATTATATATAATTGGATCTAATTGTATCAAAAATTGTATATAATTGTATATAATCGTATATAAACATATATAATTATATATTATTATATATAATTGGATCTAATTGTATCAAAAATTGTATATAATTATATATAATCCATTTTTGCCCGGGATGTTTCTTTCAGAATTAAACAAATAAAATGTTTACGTTATAGATTACTGCTATTCTACTAACAGCGATATTTTGACCCTAACTTTTTTTTGTTTCATCTTCACTTACCTATTTTTGTTGTAAAATGTTCTTCAGTATATTCATTATTCCATATCGATATTGTACCAAAATGTTATGAAATAAACCAATACACCTTTACTGTTATGATAAATTCAATGATAAATAAATAGTATTACTCCACAAAGGTGTAGATGAAAGAAACACGTCCTGCGCTCGTTTAGACTCAATCATTTTAAAAAAAACTACCTACAATATTTTATTACTTTTTACTTCGACCCAGACTAAGTCTGGACGAAATATTGAATTTGGTCACTTCGGACAAAAAAATTACCCTATAGTTTTTCATCAAATGTCGACGTTTAGACCCTAAGGAACCCAAAGCAACAATAATAGTATATTACTCAACGAGGGATGTAAAATAAAGAATGCCTCAGACTACATGTTTTACACCCTCGGCTTCACCTCGGGTAAAAATTACACGCAGCCTGAGACATTCTTTTTTACTTCCCGAGGGAAGTATACGATTTTTCTTCATAACAGGGAGGAAAAGAAGAAACTTTCCTCCCGCAAGCGGGAGGAAAGTTGCTGCTTTCGTCCCAGTATGATGAAAAAAAATTGGTGTCCGTTAGGTTGTACGTCCGTCCGTCCGTCCGTCCGTCCGTCCGTCCGTCCGTCCGTCCGTCCGTGGGCAAAATTTTGTATACGCGATATCTCGCGACTGGCAGGACGAATTTAAAAAGTACAAACAGATTTGGGTTTCTCTTGGCCAAACTTAGATCTAATTAGTTTTTGGAGACAATGCATACTAGATTATGGGGGGGTTTAACAAAAAAACGCTCAAAAAACACGTTTTTCCATTTTTTAACAAAAAATACAAATCGTACAAAAAAATGTTTAAAACAAAAAATATAGAACATCGAATTCTCTACAAAAAAGGTTTTATTCATTTCTTCGTAAAATCAACGATAATGCCGTAAAAAGCAAATTAGCAATGCATATGTATGTATATTATATACATTACATGAAAAACAGAGACAAAGAGGAAGCAGGGGAGTGAGGCGGGTACCAGGGGGGGGGGCTAACTTCAAAAATTTGATTAAATTTTATTTTAGTATAAAAATTTGATTAATTTTTGTTTTTTTAAGCATCAGTGTGAACAAGACGTGCTCATTTATTAGTGCTTCGGCTGATCTGCGGTCGGGGTCGAAGTTTTGAAAATGCTCATTTTCAATTTTAATATAGGGTAAATATGCCAATGAATCGACGACTACCAACGAATGGACGATTTTCTACTTTCTATTTCTTATGAATGTATGATGCACAACATGCAACAAAATACATATTTTTATGTTCTTTTAACATTCGAAACAATATTTACAGTACTATTGATCTTCCAGTGTTTATTATTTTGTAAAATCAAAGCAAAGTTTTAAAGCCATCCAAAACTGGTACTGAAAACGTCCCATTTGATTTAACCCGTCTATTCATTGGGGTTTAGCGGATTTTTTTACAAACGTATGAAGACGAGGTTAATAATTAAATAAAATCAAAGGTTGAACTACACGGTCATAAAGAGCAGAGTCTAACAATTCTAATGGTGGTATCATAATTAAATTTTCATAAAAGAATTCAAAAGTTACAATCGATCAAAGTGTGAAAAATGGTTAACCGTCCATTCATTGGCATATTCACCCTATTTAAGGAACAAGATATTGTTACAATATATGTATAGAAACTACTCGAACCTAACGATGCTACAACTACCCTCTGCCGCCTTCTTTCCTGGCAGTGTTAAAATGGGAATATTCCCGGAAGCAACAGCCTTTCGTTAGGGAACTGCAATACGAATTTAGCCAAAATTGTAGGCACCCGGGTCGAAGGCATCTAGTTTATTTTTATAAATAGAAAAATTCTGCATGCAACATCTTCATCCTGTTGATAATGGAACCGACTTGAAATCGCTGCTAAGTTTTTTTTTTTAATTTCTCATTTACCTGTTCATTACGTCCAGTAAAATCACTTGCTAAGTAGAAATTCTCTATTGCTGAAAAAAATTATATGAATTAAAGGAAGGGAAAAATGCATAATCAGTAAATTCATGAATGAAATAACTTTATTTCCAAAATGAGCGGAAGAATGCGCAGTAAATGTATAAACATAAGTTACCAATAAACGATATACTCACAACCGGTTAACGACTTCCCGATAATTATTCTAAAATAATGTATGCGCTGCATCAATCGCCGCATTACGTGAAAAGGTTCAAAGCCTTAAAAAATACGCCGAGAGGAATGAAAACGTTTGATTTTCTTCTGATCGTCGAACATATACTATTACTTCTTTCTGGTACTGAATATTGGACTTTATTCTTAATTGACATTTCGTCTGCCTATCTGCGTCAAAGAAACTTACCGTTTACTATGCACGTGTTTTTTTACAAACGCAGTCATTGCGACTCACATGTATACTCATGCAATTTTATGTCTAATAACATTGACATGTTCGACGTTCGATATTATACGTAGTGACTTGGGATTAAGGAGAAGGAGAGGGGGAAGGAGGTGCACATTAAAAGCAGGTGATGAGTCGCGATTTTGCCCTGGATAAGATAGTCGTTCTAATGTCCTTCAAGCGTAGCAGCATATTCCTGTATAAATACATTCACATACATAATTATTTACAAAACACTGCATACTGACTCGAGTTGATGAAGATTTTTTTTATCCGTATGAATTATTTGTATTTCTTTGTTTTATCCCGTTATTAAATTGAGATACGCTTTATACAAGATTGCAAATTAGAATGGGGTTTCTCAACGTCCAAATCGTGAACGCCAACGTTTACGCGTCGACACGCAACGAATTCGTTATTCCTAATGTAATTTTTAATGAGAGGTATTTCACAGGTTTATTATACATACATGCGGCTCATACTGATCTACGGTAATGCGTTATTACATATTTGGCACTCCTCAGTGTTAGAAATTATGTACATTCCCGGGCGCTAGTTGGAATGAAATTTACTTTCGAGATATAATGCTATCAAAACGGGCGAATGGTGTCGTCGTATTATTACAAACATCAGGTAGATGTACCAATGACTGCTCATTTCTCTACTTTTGATGAACCCAATGAATTTTAGTAAACATTCATAAATTTAGTGAATATTTAATACATTTACTAAGATACTCAATATTCAAAAAATGCAAGAGCTTGTTAAAATTTTGTAAAAATGTAGAGAAAATGGCTACGTGGTTCTTTTAAGCATCCAGTTATTGGTACTTTTACCTTTTTATCAGTAACGTATTCGCTGCGAGTATATATTGGGTCGTTACGGTCCATGATGCAGTCGCTGGAAGTTAACGTTTATACATGTGAATCAAAGGAAATTTGTACAGCGAACTATGTACACTTTCTTCTTCGTTTTCTGTCAACTTACGTACTAAATCTATGCCGCGGTAATTCGGCGTCGAAGCTTTTAAAATCGAAGTATCGTAAATATTATACGTTCAATTTAATCGTTATCTTGAGCACCGAAAGTTGTATTCGTTTCTTGCTTATTTTTTACGATATTCTTACGTGAACATTCGGTATTACGACGATACGTTAAAGTAAGCAATAATACTTTCAACTTGTTTTTTTTTAGTGTCGCTTGGTACGATTCTTTCGAACGCGTGTCGCGGTAAATGTTTCGTGACCAGATGAGAATCTTCGGCGATCCTTCGGACAATTTGTCTTTGTTACCACTAGGTACGACCAGGCACGAAAAACATTCGTACAAATCACACAGTGTATTTTGAAATGTTACGAAGCACTATTTCCGTAAAACATGCTAGCGAATCGATCCTTTCAAATGAGACAAATGTCGGCTACAATATTTCTGATTTTAATAATTCATGAGGATAAGTGTATTCATTTTTATAGGCAATATTTACACGATAAATTTCGGTGCAAACATTTTTTCTAAATCATAGACTTTTTTTAATCGAGTAATTTATGCAAACTTTTATCTTGTATTGGCATAATTCAACATTATTATAATATTAACATCTAGATGAAAATAAATATTTCTGGTTTAAAGACAATTAGATTCAGACATAATGAAAATATAAAAACGTAGATGGAAATTTAATATTTATGAATAAGTCATTTTCTTAGCAGCCATTAACAATAAGCAAGACAAAAAGTAAACTTAAACAATAAGAATATGCTTGGAATAGAGCAGATCCTAAAATTAGTTAATAAATGTGTTATTAAACATCATGTATTTACTGACAGTTAATACTAAATTGATTAACAATATTCAACATAGGTTGTTTAAAAACTTCTTTCATTTTTTTAATATTATATATTCCTTAGCTTCAATTATGGTATTCAATGCTCGGTCTTCATTCTTTAACGGGCAATTTAAGTACGTATTGCAGTAGCAATAAATATAAGTATTAATATGAGCAGATTTTTTAAGCAGTTTATCTATTTTTGGAGAAGACGTAATAAATTAATGTATAAACAAATTTTGAACTATGGGGTACTGAAAATTGCGTATTTTCTCCTTTGTGATCGTTTACGAGCATTTTTATTTCATATGCCCTAAACGAGCTGCACAAGAATTAATTTTAAGAACGAAAAATGTCTTAAGAGAATTTTCTATGAATGTATGCGGTCCACCTATAAATAAAAAAGGGTTAATTTTATTAAAGTCTTTAATTTCTGGCATCGTGAAACATATTTCACATTTTCGAGTTTCTGTAGGGTCAGATAGTTTATTAAATTTTTATTTCAAAGAACATTGTCCCAAAAACGTATAGCTTTTTGAAAGTCGGACCAAAAATTACTTTTACTACTTAAATTCGAGAACCATTGACTTGATCATATTCTAAGCGAATAATTAATTTTTATACACTCTGGGCATAGAACTTGATTTTGCGCCCTGCAGTGAATTATTCAGCTGCAAATTATTGAGCCCACCCCATCGTATTTAAAAATATCATATTGAACATGGGCGAAAGTCGATCTCCGACGTGAATGTCACCCTCACATCGGTTGTTCGACAAACTTCGCACTTGTCGAATATCGGTAATTGCGCCCTTGTTACATAATATACTATTGAATAAAACGGTACATATTCAACATAATGGGTGGTCCGGTACGACATTCAGTTTGTACGCATATTTATTGATAATTTGGATTTTGTGAGTCGTGTTTAGGACAGGGACCCCTCAGGCAATCCACTGACAAGTCCGCAAACCATCCAGGGATCACCTCCAATCATAAAATTCTAAATATAGTAAACATTTTAATTCAATGTGAATGTAAGGTACATTATCCATAAAAAGTAAGAATTTTATAACTATTCCATAAATCCCTGTTTCCTATCCATAGAAAATATGGATCGGATGGAGTGATGATAGAGTATGAATAGTGCAAATTCTGCTTAATGAATTATTATAAATATTAGAAAAATATAAGATAAAAACGTACAGTAAGAGCCAAATAGGTTTCCTTGTTTAAAATTCCATGGAAATAAATACAATAAAACAGAATAAAATAAATTAGTGATATAATAAGGACTTCATGCCTTAAAATGAATTCGTTTCACATGCCTGTTCTTCCCTTATTCCCTAATCTTTACAACGGATTTTAAAAGTTACTATTTTCCACGCTGTTGAAAAAAATAGACAATCATGGTCTAACGACAAAATTCAATTAAGAACTTTCGGAATGCGAACAAGATAAACGAGAAGAATAAACTGGAATTTTTTTACGTACAGTTTTAGTTAATATAATTTAATGAATCGTTTAAATCTTTACATTTAAAATATATAATTTCTTTCGAATATATTCGTGACAGTTTAACTGATTTTGAAATAAACATTTCGTTAAAAAGTGTCAGCGAAATTGGAAAACCTGACTATGCAGAAAGCAGCATAATGAAATTAGCACGGCCAACATTAACTCGGTCGATTTTGGTAAAAGTGCAGAGAATGAGGTTTAACTCGAATGGATTCGTGCGAGAGGCTCATTAGGGCACTTAACTTTTTAATGAAGTAACGAATTCTACGGCAGGGTGGCGTAAAATTCCGTTAAACGACATAATAGTAGACATCGCACCGTGCATTACGTCCATGCACTGCTAAACTGTCCTCCTTGTACGGCAAGAAGTTAGTTTACCCTCTGTACTCCCTGCGGTGAAACTTGAAACACTCGCTCGACCGACCGACCGGCCCTGGAAAATCGCTAAGCTCTCGCGGGAGCACGCGGATGATACTTCGAAAAATAAATTCGTAAAGTTCGCACGAGTTTCGCTTCTCTGCAGGAAAAGTCGGGAGCGCCTGCGTGTTTTTCCTCCTCGATAAATGCAATGCGACGTTAAGCCGGAAGCGCATCGCTGCCGCTATCAGCCACCTCCTTCTCCCCGAAAAATCCCGTAGCTATCATCGATAACTATTGAGTTACCGATCCTGAAACTTACGCGTGTACCTTTATTCTCGTGGGTACAAAGACGACGATTTTTAGCCGACATATCTTGTCGAAAATTATGAAAATGACTTTGGAAATTTTCCTCAAATCTATCTTATTTTACGAACTCGTATTTATCATAGTTTTTTGTATTAAAAAATAATATTTACGTCAATAGTGGTTATTTAGAATTAATTATGGGCTGCCCGCATTAATATTCCAACAAAAACAAAAATTATTTCTTCGAAGCTTCGTATAAATAACTTATACTCGCTCTTCGTTCAAACATTAAGTCTGAAATCTTTTGGAGGTGTCTGACCAAATACGGATTATACCACTTATTGCGTATATTATTGCCACTGGTTCTATTTCGTAACAAAAATTTAACGCATATGGTATTTTTAATGTTCGTTGAATGTACGACACCTTTTTGAGTCCATTACGTATTCAGGTAGATCAGACATAGACTCTTTTATACAATTGATTTTATTGCGCTCATTTTAGACGTCCGACCAATATCGTCTGTTTTCACTTGCGCAGTTCATCTGCTTCATTTTTATTTATCGAATCGTAGATTGTGTTTAAATATTTAAACAAGTCAGTTTGGTAATTTTAAACTCTTTAAATAATTGTTAATATTATAATTCACTTTTACCTGAAATACAGGTAAAATTAAAATGAACATCGCGGACAGTTAAAATCTTGCAATGCCTTAAAATGCATGCAAATTGAAAAATGTATGTTCGTGACAGCAAAATTATACAATTAAAACAATGCAGCATGAATATATGTAGTGCATGAAAAAATTTCCCGCATTCGGAACATTTCTGTTTGCTCGGTAAATCGTCATCCTACTTTTCATCGAACGATAATTAGCTCTCGGGATGAATGTCGCCATTCTCGTTTTCCTCATTTCATCGCCAAGTATTGTTTACGTTTCTGACATTGTTACCCGTTAGTTTTTCTGAATGCGCACTTTCGAGCCTGGCAAATAAAAAAGTACGTTTCCGAGAATAACATAGGCGTTCTCCGTCGAGGGAAGTGACGTGCGTCGTGCATTAACTTCACTTCGGCTTTTGTCGGGGAATGGCGCGTGTGGGACACAAGGAAAAAGCCATACGAGAGATTCGGGAAGTAGGTAAGTTGGTACAACGAACGAGTGATTCTGCTGTGCGGAGCTTGTATCATCACTTCGCGTTTCCAGCTTTTCTCGCCTCGTTTAACATGGCCCATTCATAATGGGATGGTGACGGCTAATCTTTTGTCACGGATGTGGACGCAGGCGAAAAATGAGTCTGGAGGAAGGTATGCAGACCACGACGGAACATTCGCTATATCCAACTCCCTACGACAGCGTTACCTGTTGTGTATGTGATTTTATATGAGTGACATTGAGTATAAATGACGAACAACGTGGCAAGGAACATTATGCATTTACTCCTGAATGCCAAATGTACGTTTTCTGGGCAGAAAGAGACTGAATGATACGATAGTTCGTAAACTCAAAGCCATGCAGGTAAATATTTGGCATTTATGTCACTACTGTACTGATGATTTACACAATAAGCAGCTGTCCATTTCCTGTAATCTTTTTACAAGACATTCTTCATCATGCTAACTGAATTATTTTAGAGAAGAGTATATACCCACAAAATCAGCTCTATGCAATACACTTTGAAAAAATTTGAAAAAATTATATCTTTAATAATTTTTGACGTGGAATTTAGTGGTGCTAAAAGAAAAAGTGTAAATTTTTTTTGCCGAAAAAAAACTGAATTTTTTAAAATCCATGCGTAATTATTGAGAAAATGTGTTTTTACGATCACCCTGATTTTTTTGAATTTGTAATTTAATTTTGAAAAATATAGAAGCACTTTTTCGAAAAATCAATTGTTTTGTCAAGTTACAATTTTGGGTTAAAAAATCGTTGTTTCATTTTTTATTTTAGGGCCACTGAATTCGACGTCAAAAATTACTAAGGATATAATTTTTACAATTTTGGTCAAAGTGTAATTTATAAAGCTGATTTTGTGGGTATACCCTCCCCTCAATGCTTTTTGTTTCTCAAACTATTGTAGCTGAGATATGTTTTGATCTAAGGAGAGAACCCTATCAATTTCGAGAAGAAATCAATTTCATTTTTTACATTGTCGTGAAGATTTCGGCTTCTAAAATATCCAGTCAAAATGAGATCTGAAAAAATAAGAAAGTTACAGAGAAAACCAAAGTTGAAATATTTCATGCTTTATTCATTCAGAAATTTTCAAATGCGTTTTTCGGGAACTCTCTTTCTCAAATTGGTATTTCTAGAAACCCAATCAACCGATACTTTGAATATTTTATGGTTATTTTCTTATCTATGTAACAAGAATTTTCATAAATTAAACAAATGTTTCTTGTACGAATAAAGAGATGTTTAATATTAACACTGCTTTTTAATAAATTGAATTTTTAGAATAGATTAATTCATGTTTTAATACTTGAAAAGTTAAGAATTATACTGGTATTATCGACATAACATGTTTTCCTACTTTTACAAATTCATTTGCAGTACAAGTAGGAAACGGCATGACAATTATAACTTGTACTAATGAAAATAGCAATAATACTCAGAAAAGTTGAAGTATCACATCTGCCTTTAGCTTTATTGAATTATCCTTGAAACCGAATAGTACTTGGTTAGCGATATTCCGATTAATCATGACTATCAGCATCAAATTAAAGCAATAATACCATTACCGAAATTATCTCTGTAATTCAACACTGATTTGCTCTAACCAACAATCAATTTAATGATCCAAGAATCCGAAAATGGACAATGAATCAAATTTCATGTCTTTTCAAAAGTTGACAGCACTGTTATTACTAGAAACAATGTTGAAAGTGTACTACAAACAATTCATTTTTGTTATACTGTTTATGATACTATTCCATACCGACTACATTAATTGAGAAATATAATGCATTACTGTTTTTTAATTAAGTTTAATTTCTAAGTAATGCAATGTGAAGAAAATGTACTGTAGTGTGTATATTCAAATATATAATAAACACAAATATAAGTAAAATTTATTATTTATAATTATTTCGTTTACAAACAACGAAACATTAAGAAAATGTTGAAATAATGAAAACATCTAAAATTGAAAATAATTAAATTATTAATTAACTGCTTAGTTTGTTATTTTGTTTCGATGATATTTTAGAATAACACATTTGAAATTTAAGTTAATCACAGTGAATTGAGAAAAACTGCCCAATTTCAATTTACATAAAATATTTGCACTTCACTCCATTTCGTATATTAATACAGAGAAATTTAATATTTATAATTAACATTTCTGTGTTTTACTATTTCCGAGAATTTAATGAAATTACAACCTGTATTTCTATATAAAATACAATAATGATTGAATTGGGAATACTGCATTATATGAATTGTTTTCAATGAGTACTATGCATAAATTAATCGGTTAAATTGTATTTAGTAAGTTGGTCATCATTTTTGACGTATTACGTTCGTTATTACAATTGCTCTGGGTTAATAATGGTGCTTTATTGACGATTCATTAAATTAAAGTATTTAGCGTCATATAGTTCGTGACGCGTGTATTTTCGTTATTTTGTAAATGCCTACTGATGAATTCTCATTTAAATGTTTGCCGATGTCTTTATATAATATATGATTTGTACATGTCGATCCCTACATACTTATAAAATTACTCGGATACAATTGTGTGTACTTTTGAATTTCAGAGCGGTTATTAATTATATTGCGGGTTCCATAAATTTCGAAATAAGTTCTCCGTTTTAGAAAAATGTTTAGTTTTAAAAACTTTGACGTTATTGTGACCTTTGTTATAAATGAATTTAAATTATTAACTGTTTTATTTTATATTTGGCATATTTCATGTACAAATTTTTCTGTTGACGAATTCTAATAAATTATGTGAAATTTATATTTTAATTAAATAACATTCTAGCGACATATCTGTACAATAATCATTTTATTTTTATAAATTCACTTGATTTTTCCGAATATCAGTTAACCTGCTTTTGCACGTTTCTGAACTGAATTCCCTTGTTTTATTTTATCTGCAAAAATTGGATTTATCAGAATAATTTTAACGATATATCTCTAGTGAACGCAACATACACATATGTCAGAAATAAATTCTAAATATACTTAATACAGAATCAATTCGTCTGACAGGTCTTACAAAAATGTTGACAACATTTTAAAATCAATATTATTAAAGTGTCGGGCTCTTTTTGATCAACAATTTTTATATCAAAGTTAGATTTATTACAAATAGTCAGAAGTAATGAATTTTTCTTCTTCTACCGCATTAGTTATTTTGAAAATTAAATCACAAAATTGTGTAAAAGAGAAAAAGCCACGGGTTCCCATGATGTTTATCAGTAAAGGAGTCAACGCAAGTCGGAACTCCTATATAACTCACAGCAAGCCTTCAGTTTATTACTAGAAAAGGGGGCGTAAACGTTCATCGTAAAGTTTCCTTTGATGCACAAACACAACGATCGATGTTACTTCACATAATGGCTTCTGAATACGTTAAAATGTTAAAGGGTCCAATAACGACAAGTTTTCAATATTCAAATCAATCATTTCAAAAAGTCCTTGATTTTTTAAAGTGGAAATATGACATTCGAGAAGTATCCGAAAAAATATAAATCCTGGAGTTTTGTATATAAATTCTGAAATTATATAAATCAATGTAATAAATTGAATTTTATAACACAAAAACGAGTATGAAAATGGTTTTTAATCGTGTTTCCCAGGTAACAAAATAATTTAATATTATACTTTTTAAAATGTTTTACAATAATGATCGAAAATTTCAGTTATTACTTTCTTTTGTCACTTGTTATAAAATCTGCATAGATTACGAATTATTCGAAGTAGGTTGACAATCGTGGCTCACAGTAAATTTTAAATGTTAATAGTAAAACAAAAGTAATATTTAATTATTAATAAATTCAATTGTCATGTTCTTTGCCCTTAAGCCTCTACCTAATTGTTCAAAATATATATATAAACTACCAATAATTCAGAGAGCATATAGAACTTCGTTTTTGGAATATTTGCTAGTATTTTCCGCAAACCCTCAATTATTCCCAAATCGTAAAAAATAGTTGTTAAAAATTCACGCAGAAAACGCGGGTTTATCGGATTGTCGGCAAAATCGCTGAATATTCAACACACCATGCGTACCTTCATTACGTTATAAATCCAAATATCGAAGCCTAATTAAATTAACGATATTAAATTTTCATTTTAAACCATTTTCGGTTTGAAAATCGGCAATTTCATGTATAGTGTGCCAAGTAGGGAAGGTTAGTCGACGATTAAAAAACCATCGAAAATTGTTTCATCAATGTATTTCAAAAATGTGAAATTCTATCCTGATGTTGATATAAATACAGATTTTTATGATCTTTAAGTTGTATAAAAAAGTACATAACGATCTAAAACGAGCGCAGAAAAATTTGAGCACATTTTTCTAAGAATTTCTCTTCAAATAATAGAAATTTCATTACTCATTTAGAAGCGAGTGGAAATATCTTTACAATTTTCTATTTTTTGCAACCATAGGAAAGATGCAATTTGTTTTGGATTGTTTTTTTTTGCCAAGTTTAATATGTTTACAATTTTTGATCGTGAAATATTGCAACCTTTTTTTATTTGTTAAAATTTACGTGATGTTCAATGAAAAAGAATGTATTTTTTCAATTGTGGTTTATTATATAAAATAAATATTATTCAAATTAATATAACATTAAATGTGATTTGGCTTTTCATTTTTAAGGTATATATGTATATATCATCTACATTTTCAGGGATTATCTCCCGATGATGGTCAGTAGTTAACCGAAACATTGAAGTTCCTCAACATCTTTTTTTTTTGCAAACATTGAAAATAATTTTAATATTTTTTTATTTAATTCCGAATCACGTAATATTTTCTATTGCCTGGGTGGTATATTTAATTTTTGACGGGATTAATATTTTTTTACCTTAGATTATAATTATTTTTGTGTTATTTATGCGATTCCACTACTTGTGCTTTCTCCCTTTCTCATGAACAATGGAACAAAAAATTAAATACCAAATTTCGATATCAAAATTGTACCTGAGATACAAACACAACTCTTATATATAATACGATTTTGGTTTAACAATGTTGTATATCAGTTCGACTTAAAGTGATTTCAATGAATGTGAAATAACTTTAAAGGTTTTTAAAATCCCTAAAAATTATCTGAGACGTTTTTTATGATGGCGTCGATCTCTCTTATATAAAGTTATCCCTTACTCCCTTTCCTTTTTAGCTATTATTTTTTTCCATTATTCTTCACTCCTCAAAATTACCGTGGGACTTGAAAGATCGAAGATTTTTTTTATTTTAATGTAAAAAATATTAGATAATTTAAATGCAATTCTTCCTAGGAGATTGTGGAAGCTCTTTCTGATTGCATGTGCAAAATGACGGTCTTATGTTCAAAACATTTTGAATTAAATTGAAGATGAAAAAATCATTATAACTATATGGAAACGTTATATGAATGATAAGCTCAATTATAAAGAATCTGCACCAAACGATGTAATATTCCAAATGGAAAGGACGATGCCTACGAGTATACGTGATTTCTGCCTCCAAGACGGGACCTCCGAAATTAACAAATTCCTTTAAAGTATGACAACTAATATCTAATGGCAAATTCGATTGTTTTAGGATGTGGAAAAGTTTAATTAATACCTATAATAAAATAATATAATAAATATAATTAAAAAATGCCGTTAAATCCGCGGACTATACATAGGAAAATGCAGTCATTTCAGTAGTAATAGGCCGCAATGTATGTTGTTCACAGTAGATGCGGACTGGTACTACTTAGATTCCAGTATTTTTCTATGTATAACCGCGACTTTGACAACGATTTTGTAAACTTTCCCAGATGATAAACCATTCAAATTTCCCATTAGGTGTTAGTTCTCATCATATTCTACCATAATTTGTCGGTTTCGGAGGTTCCATCTCGAAGGCGGAAATAACTTATACTCGTGGGCATCCTCCTTTGTGGAGGATTAAATAAAATGCACGATTCCAGAGATTTTGGCATCGCAGATTACGAATCTACTGCTCTAATTTTCAAATTCAGACATATGTAATGTAGTGGAGTACATTTTTGTAATAGATTTTAAAAGAGGATAACTACGAATACGAATGGCTTAGGCTCTTTAGGTGTAACCTCCGAAACTACCTAAATCGGACAGAATATAATGAGATTTAACACCGCATACCAAAATTGTATTTTACATAGGAAAGTGCAGTGATGTAAGTTGTAACGGCGAATGTATTACAAACCAACAATGGTACGGACTGTTACTACTTAGATTACTGCATTCTATATGTAAAATCCTTCAACAATTTCAACAATGATTTTTTAAACTTTCCCACCTGATAAAATAATCGAATTTCGTATGAAGTCTTACATCACATCTAATTCACAATAAAGAAGTTCTAGAGATTAGAACTCGGGGGACAAAACCAACTATATTCGTGAGCATCCTCCTTTTATGCAGGACACCCTTCTGGAAGTTTTTAGATTGAAAACCCTATTTTAGAATATAATATCCGAAAATTAATAAAATCTAATGAAATAAGCCATGAGGGTATTTTTTTGATAGTTCATTTCGAATCTTCTAAGAGAATTAAAAAATGGGTAATCTAAAATGATAGATCTAAATTTTGAATATTGCTGAAATATAATTAAAAAATTGATATTTTCTCAATTTCGCTGGCTCTAACTAGACAAACATTCCTCGTGGATCACACGAGGTCTCATTCAAGTAATTGCATGGATTGTAAAAATCTAAAAAAATTGTTTCTCCTTTGTTAAAATGGCTTAAATAGAATCCAAGATATTTGATAGAAAAAATAGTTTTTCCACTAGACTGCAATAATGGATCTTCACCGAAAATCTATGTCTCTTATCAAATGTTCGCATCAGACTTCTGGTTCTCAGTTTTGATCCTTCCATACACTGAAGCATGGGAAATTACACTGGTCAACACGAAAATGTTTCGGAGATGAAATGAGCTAATCTTTGTTAATTCGGGGTCGCTGAATCCGAATGCGATAATGAAAATTTTTTATTAGCTCGTGGTTCCACGAAACACAGGGTCAAAGTTCGAAAAACCGCCGTTTTGTGCAGTATTTGAGATAGTATACTGTTTTAATTGGCAATTTGTTTGTATGCGTGCAATGTTCGTCTCACTGATACCGTCTGTATCTACTGAGCCCTATCCTGCTGTGGATGAAGTCAATATGAATGATATCTTTTTATATGAATGATATCTTAATAAAATAAATTTCTACACGTAACTACATGTACTTCTGAGCATAATTATATTAATAGATTGATGCTCATCTTACATATCAAACGAAATCTCATTTCTATAGCGGGTACGAAATAAGGCCTCGAATTAGTGGGCAATCCTGGCGGAGAAAGTAGTTACTAGTGTCCTCTCAAATATATAAAGAATAAGGCATTTTTGTACTTGTAACGTTCAATTTAATACCGCTTTCCGTTCGCACCGATTGACTTCATCCACAGCGCGATAGGGTGCAGTAGATACAGACAGTAACAATGAGACGAGCATTTCACGCATACGAACAAATTGCCATTTACAACACTATTTTCTTTACTTGGTTATATTATATTTTTTACCGTAAAATAGGAGCTATAAGCATTATTTTAAGCTACTACTAAATGTGTTACCTCATTTTTGTCGAAAAATATACTATCTCAAACATTGCACAAAACGGCGTTTTTTCGAAATTTGACCTCGTGTTTCGTGAAACCAAGAGCTAATAACAAATTTTCATTGTCAGATTCGGATTCAGCGACCCTACATTAACAAAGATTAGCTCATTTCATCTCTGAAACACACAATTGCTTCAAGTTTGTTGACCAAGTGTTATAGGTTAGATGTCAGAAGTAAACAAACAATAATAAGAGATATATTTAAAAACAATAAAAATAAAATAGATCACCGAGCTGTTACGAAGATTCTTATTAACAGCAGATAAGAGAAGGTGACGTTTACTGCGCGTCGTCAAAGGCTGAGTTAATGGAGCTTCCTCAACGTTTGAGAAATTCGTTCAGTATCACGTGTCAACCAAATAGAAATATTTTCAATTATTATCCTAGCACTTCGAAATTTATGCAGACGAGCAAAAAATCAAGTTTTATCGGCCATACATAAAAAATGTTTTAAAATGACGGATCTTTTCTCTTTTAGCATTCCCTAAAGTACAAAAAAATAAAAAAAAAATTATCTATTATAAACACTTGATAATGACAATACTTTCTAAGTTATAATAAATAAAAAACCACTATTTTCGACGTAAAAATTAAAAAAAAAGCAGAACTTGCAGATTTTTACAATTATCTTGAAATGTAAATAACACGGTGAAAGTGGAAATAATGCAAATTTCTGATATAAAAATTTCACATTAAATCGGTCATATATAATATAGTATATTATATATTCTATATTTATATTTACAGATACATGTGTGCGTATGTCAGTATAAAATTAGACAGGACGAATTAGTGCATAGGCCGAAAACATATCGTGATGCACAGGCTGCATGCATGCACGGGGCTGCATTTTATGCTTATTAATCGTAATGCGTATCACACAGTTCGTGCCGATACGCTCCGGCCATTAAATGCGTGGTGCACGATATAACAACGTCACAGAGCAGTATCTCTGTTACGCCTCGGTTAGCGTGGACTGTGGTCGCTCACGCATCGCTTAACATAATTCCCCATCCGACCGGCACTACATAGATTACGGAATGATACCTCTGCAGTGGGGCGCATACAAGATATATTATTAGAGATATTTCACTATGTCCATTGTCGATCGTACGTTTGTAGACTCTCTGGCCGGCCAATCGCTCACCATCCCCGCTTCGCTTTACGACTTCTTATTTCGCACCGGTTACTTTTTTATCGAACCGTTTTTCATTTCAACAGGTTTTTAAACTTGAAATCTAATATTTTACGTTCATTGCTGCTTTTATGGCCTTCGCAAGCAGTTTAATTACACTCGGTCGCCCTTAGACTAGGAAAAGGAGTACCTCACGGTGGTGCGTGTACTTAGTTTTTATCAACGTCAGTGCTCGAAAAATTTTTTGTATTAAGACTATTTTTTTACCATGGTATTAGTAAGAAAAATGTAGTTCTTTCAGGACAAAATATAATTTTTGTATTAAGAGCGTTTAACAGGCTTATATATTTTACAGTTTATATCCAACAATAAACGATCGTGTTAGATATATCTTCGTAAAATACGTATATAAACGTTACTATAGGAGTGTAGTTATTTCTTTACAATGCTATTAAAAATTGATTTCTCTAGAGATATATTGGAAAACTTTTATTCAATAATTTCCAATAAACATTAATAGTCCCTGACGTATTTTGTTGAAATTTATTTCATACAATAAAGATAAAAGTATTTTTAACATGTTTTCAAATTATTTCATTTTACTTTTTATCTTTTTTTAATAATAATAAGCTTTACCTTTCAAGACCACTTCTAAAAACCAACGTTATTACTTGATTATGTTTTAAACTTCATACTAGCGTCTACACGACCGCATCGTTCTTTATTAAAAAGAAAAAGACAAAAAATACTACCATGAACTATACTACAAGCTTGTCGCGCCGTACCAGAAAATCTCTTTTAAATGATTCTATCTGAATAAGAAGTAGGAAGCAGAAGATATGAAAAATACGAGAAAATTCTTTTCCAACTTTAAGGAATTACGAATCTTGTTCCGTATTTATTTTTTGTTCAAACCTGTTTTATTGTATTGGCAAACATATTGCATTCCTATTTCACAACGTATAGAGAATTTGAGAAAAATGTGTATTTTATAAGTTATATAAATAAAATATTTCATATCTTTTTTATTTGGAATTAAATAGAATTTGTTTTTTTTCCCGTTATTACAATGTTTTTATTATAAATCTAGATGATGATTTATAAATTATCGTAAAATATTTCTATATGATATCCTTTTCAACACTCCGGGAGTAGAACTCGATTTTGCGCCCTATAGTCAAATATATAGTATGGATAACGGGCGAAATATCGATCTCCGCCAAGTGTATTTGTCACCCTCGCTTGCGCCCTTGTTAGGTAGTATACTATTTGGAATTGTATATTAATTAATTTGATTATTATAAGATTGCGGTCATGTAGAACTTTCTTATTACATTCTGTCTTATTTTAATCGTTTCCCCTGAAGTTTTTCTCCAAAGCTGCGCGAAAAGCGAACTTAAAATATCTGGTTTATATATTATATGTTAATATCGTTATTTAAAAATGTCCATTATTTAGCCCATCTTAAAACCTGTCAGTTGACTTCATTTGTGACCAAACTATTCTAAGGAACCAGCCCGTCCGTCCATAGATTAAATGTTTAAAGGTTTGGTTTAAAGTAAAGTAAAGTGAGTGGGAGTAAGGGGAAAATTAATATAAGAGAGATCGACGCCATCTTGAAAAACTTTACTCTTCAGAATAAGAGAGGTCCTACTGTAACTCGCCGCATCTAAATCAACGACGTTAATACCAAATTCTCACTTCAAGGAACTTCATGAAAATAATAAAAGATTTCTTTCAAAATTGGAGCTGTTTCATCATGTAAATGTTCGATCTGGGGAACAGATTGTAAAAATAAGCGTCAAATTTTAAAATAATAGCAGTGTCCAAGATGCAATATATGTCTTCTTCCAAGAGATGCCAAATGTTTGTGTTTTCGAAATAATCATTTGATTATATGTGACAATGAATTGCAGATTTCTAATTTAATTAAACGAGTAAAAAAAATTAGAATAGGATTTTTGAAAATATACGACATATGTCTGTAATATCGATTCATTTGAAAAAAATTCTACTGACACTGCAAATAAATTTTCAATACGAAATTGTACAAAGTACTGAACGTAATTGTTAAGTGAGATAATTAATTTTCGACGAAGATATATTATTACAGGTATTGTCACGTAAATGACGTGGAAATAATTTAAGATATAGGAATTGAAAACGTTTTCCTATTTCTTTTCTTTTCTAAGATAGAAGATATGTTTAAAAGAATTCAATAACATTTTAAAAATAAAGTAGTTGCTGATTAACAAGAGATTTTGCCAATTACTTATAAGTTTATTGGGACTGACCATTAATTACTTTTTCTACTTAACAATTTAATGTATATTTATCATTTTATCAAGATTTTACCAAGTTTCCTCGTTTAGAAAACGTTAAATATTTCTCTTTGTACTTTTTTCAATTGCAGTTTTTCGGGCTCTTTCAGCCTATCTATGTTACAAAGATTATATCTTAACGAGTTTCTTTTCTTGTCGTGGGCAGTTTCCTTTCCTTGGACAATTCCCTAAAGTACTGCGAAACGTGATGTTCTTTCAACAGAGGTGAAAAAGAATAAATTTTAGTCGAAAAATATTATATTTATAAATAAAAACATTGTAAAATTCATACCTTTAGGAATGTATGTTTCAAAATATCACAACAAATTACAAAATAATTAAATGAAGTTTAATAATAGTAAAAAACAAAACAAGAAAAGTAAAATCTTTGTTCAGCATGAGTACATAGTTAATGTCTCTGTTTGTACTCAAAAACCTAGTTATTCGCAAAATAATACAATTATTAACATCTATATAGAATAACATCATAAAGCCATGAGACACCCAATTTTTAACAGCTTAAATAGACAGTAATAGACAAAAAAATTATACTAGTACAACTGTAAATCAATATCTTATTTACTATTAAATTAAATTATAGTGATTTAAATGAATAGATTTTGAAAGCAAGTATAGCAGAAAGTCAAATTATTTATAGATGATAAAGTAATTATTTGTTATTGAA
Source organism: Trichopria drosophilae (assembly GCA_030407085.1). NCBI lineage: Eukaryota > Metazoa > Arthropoda > Insecta > Hymenoptera > Diapriidae > Trichopria > Trichopria drosophilae. The sequence goes on from CM059583.1 coordinate 147,040,869, forward strand.
TCACATATTCAACGTCGAAAGTTCTCTTCCAAAAAAGAGGCGTAAAGAAACATGTAACCAATATTATTGAATTATCTAATTTAGCAAACTTCTACTTCATAACCTATAAAAACATATCTGTTAACTTGATAAAATGCATTCTTTGCTCAATAAATAACATATCATAAATATTTATAAAGTTACTTAATTACAAACTGTAAATATTGTCTTGAAATAGAAGTATCAAATTTGACGTGAAGACATTTTGGGAAGAAAAACTTCTATAAACTAAGATTTATCACAATTATTATCGGAGAAAAATCGACTGATCAAGTAGAATCATTGTTGCAATACTTATTAATCATTTCTGATCTAGTTAGTAAATGCTTATTATTTAGTTCTGTTTCAGATTAGTATGAAATATAATCATTTACCTTCAGCAAATAAAAAAATTGACAAAACCGTTCAATTAGAAATTATTTAATTTAAATCAAAATACCAAGTTGACGGATTCTATAAAACACTCGGATGTCTATAGTACTCTGTGTGAATACGAATTTCGTAAACCAAACTCAATTAGCATTCAATCGAATTAAATTGGGTTTCTATGAAGTTACTCGATACAAATCGAATAAAAGAGAAACCCCGCGGCAAGATATCAATAGAAGCATCACTTTTGGTAGAAATTTAAAGTTTGACAAGCTGAATCAATAAGCAATGCAATTCCTTTATAATAGTTCTAAAAAGTAATTTTTTATTCAAATAAAATTATAAATATTAAATTGAAACAATTAAAACTGTTCATATCCATAATTCAGAAATCTTTAGATACACAGTTCATATTTTAATATAAATTTTAGTTCATTCTCTTCCATAATGCACGATTAAATGTAAGTAGTTTGCATAAATCATCTCGTAGGGTACCTTACTTGAATCACCAATAATTAAAGAAATTAATATCTTACTTGAATATTCATAATTCGTACCTGGTCGACACTCGTTTGAGACTTAACATTTCACTATTCACACGTCTTCTGAGGAAATGTTAATTTTAGTCTCTAGGTAGCTTGTTATTAAGCTGCATTGTTCGAATGATTGCTCGGCTTTTTCAAAGCGCGTTGCATCCCTTCTCTTCTTGGGTAAAGGGTCATTCTTCACGGTTACGCTTTTAGAATTCGGTGGAAGTAAAGGAAAGTGAACCGCGAACAACCCGCCATTTTTCACGGCATCTCCAGCATTAATCAAACTCGCCCAACTTTCTAGCACCTCACCCTCTCAGGTCCGGATATAACTTCGCCTCCACGTTTGGAGCATAGGGCAGCAATGGTGGGGCCACGTGAAAAAATCACCCGTGCCGGGATGACGTGGGGCACCGCTACTTCTTCATCATCCAATCAATCAGGAACGACTTTAGTGCGGCAAACATTCGAAGTTCGCCGAAGATTCAACAAGTCACATCATTCGTTCGTTGAAACTTTATGGTTTTATCAGCAATTCGTGTCATTCTTTATTATAACGTCAATAAAAATTTGAAATATTGAGTTGCCAGAAACATTACTTATAAAATGTAGTGATCAGCTTATAAAATGATAAAGTGAGGATTTGAATGATTAAATTTTATATGCTCCTTGTGCTATTACTTATATTAGATATGCATTGCTACAAAAGCGTGATAATTTCGTAATTTGTAACTTACAGTAACTACAACTTTCATTGTGCGAGGATTGTCTGACCGAACTGCCTGTATCTACTGCGGTTCGTCCAACACTGATGAGAGTACATCGGGAATCGTACTTTAAATCGTATATTATACGCAGTTGCAGATTAAGAGTCAGGTAAAACGTTAAACGGTAACTTTCAGAAGTACGAGATTTGTTCTTTTAATTTATTTACTTAATTTTGTAAGCTTGCAAATCAAGTTTTGGAACTCTAATTATTGTTATTGGCATTAAAGTTAACATTAAGGACCTGAATCAATCCTTTTCCTGTACTTGTCTTGAATGTTAGGGCGCTTTCGTTTATCATCCTCATCTATAAATATCCTCAGAAACTCCTCAGAACTTTCCAATTACAGCTTGTATCATCAGGTTATTTGAAAATGTCTTGATAATACGAACAGGATGATTAAAGTGGTCATCTGAACATTCTGAGGACGTTTTAAGGAGGGTATGCTGTAGAGGTCTTATCTAAATTTGAAGACAACAATTTCTTATTTAGCGCAGTATTGGATATTCGTTATAACTTGCATCCGGAATACATATATCGACTTCATTACCAACTATAGAAGTTAAAGTTAGCACAGTCAGACAGGTCGACACACATTTTTGAAAGTTACTTTCCTTCTGTTTTACCGTTCATCTAATACATATATTGTAATGTATTTGAAATTGTTAGGTCATAAAAAACATCGCGCTTCTATCGAAAAACATACAACAATTTAAATTTTCATTAAACAATTATGCATAAGAGAAAGATGTTACAGCTAAAAATATTAATTTTTATCGTTGTATTGTGAACCTGACCATACGAGAAACATTTTGTTATATATTTAAAATTTCGATTTAAGGCAAGCTTGGACAGGTCATGAAAGTTAATTCTTAAGTTCTTCAGTTGATCCGTTTGCTGATAAAACCACATATTTTCGACAGCGCAGAAATACGTTATTCAACAGTAAACGCACAGACGCACGAGTCTATTATCCACAGTGTCTGTCTTCACGTTTCGTAAACTCTGCAATATATCATTAGTAACTATGTTTCGCCGCCCGGCAAAATGCGGCAAGTCTGTAGCACTGTATATTTCAATTGGCGGCTTGCGGAACGTAAGGCGGCATGTATGGCCCAGTAAGGATGTACTGCACAGCGACGACCATCAGCTGGGGTGCACTCCATCTGATGATGAATGAGCTTCCTGCAACAGAAATGCATTTCGCGTGTTACACTTCTCTTTAGAAACGACCAGCGGGAAAAGTAGCTGAGAAAGAGAAGATGGCAGGTATAAAATGAAAACATCGGCAAAAACAAAGTGGCCCTTGGACACGGATCGAGCGCGACAGGGGGTGGAAAAAGGCGGAATAAAAGACGCGGGATCTGTTGGATCGGTGAGAGGCGGTTGCAAGGGAGCAGGGATGCTGTGACTGGGACGAGAACGATCGGACTTTCTTGAACTTTCACTAAAATCCCTCGAGTGCGTATCCGTCGAGGCGCGATGGGGTATTTCTGGTATCGGCGATACATCGATCCTCATTCGCGTGTACGCTGGAGAGGTTCGACGAACGATTTCGAGTATTTCTCCATTACTTACTAGCTGGCTAAAAGCCATTGGTGTAGCGGGCACTCGACTAGAGTTAACTCTCAGTATGCTACTTTGAGTCCACTGAACCTAATCCCGGAATGCGTGTTTGTTTTTAGTACAATTTTAGTGGCTTTTTAAAATGCGTTTCTTTTTCTTAATTGCAACTCAAGTCTCGAATGCGCATGCGACCTCATGTTGATGTACCAGGCTCAACCGCAATTTCATAGATTATGCTGGGTATCTCTTTAAATTTCTCATACCGTCTAACGAAGTGAAAAATGGGGCTTGGCGGTTTGCAAGTTTATGCATCGCTTTTCTGGGTATACGGAGTCGCAAGAGCCCTTTCATACTCCACCCCCTTTTACGCGAAATGTTACGTTTATGTATGCTGCAAAGTCTAGAAAGAAAGGAGACGTGCGGGAGAGGAGCAGAAGAACCATCTAGATCGAAGAAGCTGAAGTACTGCTACTCGAGAAATGGAATGAAAGGGGAATAGGACGTGGACCGGGGTAGTTGTCGGGGCGGCGCTCGGGGTGATCGGAAAGGGAGGAAGAGAGATCACAAGTATCTAATTACGTAATTACTTAAAGAGGTATAGCGCGACTCTCGGCTGCGTAGGAACATTGAAGTGTATATATACAGTGAGCTCAAAAATATTGTCAGAAAATTCTCGTGTTCACAAGTAATTCAACCGCACAACTAGATCAAAAGAGTCATTTAATTTGAATATCATAACAAGATGTGTTTCAAGAGTAATTGAAACTAAGTATATTCAGAGAGTGTACGCAAAGATATTAAATTCTAAGGATTTTACGACAGTTCGGCATTAAAGGGTTAATATACTAGTTGGCTCTTTTCGTAGATTCAATGGTATTTCTCTTACTTGGATGGCCAATTTTAACAAATGTTTGTGTTTAGTATTATACTTTAAGAGTTTAACAGATTATCATATCCTTATAATCATTATTTCAGAGTAAAGTAACTAATATCGGTATAATATTTATCTGTTTTGCGGAATAGTATCGAGTGCTAAATTATAAAATTATATTTATATATGTGACATGCCGTAGTTTGTAATTGAATAATTGATATGACAATCAATGTATTTATTGGGAAAATGTATACGTCACATTATCTCTATAACATGGCATCATTGTGGCAAATTTTTCCATTGACAGTTGAAAATAACTCTACAGTTAGGAATAATATCGGTCAAGAAATGTTTTAATTCTAATATATTGAAGGCCTGTGACTATGAAAAGGAAAGGGAAATTCATACAATCATTCATGAACTGCATGCTGACGGTCTAACAACGACGGAATAATAATGTTATTATTATTATTATTAACGTCTTTATTGTCAAATATAAAACTAATGATCTCTACAATAATACATACATATACCTACAAATACATATGCCTAATTGACCTAATACTGCTTCGACGTCAGTTTACAAGAAAGTAGTCACAGACCATATTTAAAAAGATACTACATGCAATGGCGTAATTTGTTACATATTTTATATAATACTGCACAATGAATTAGCATGGCAAAACTTATAATTCATGAATAAATTGAAGAGGGATCGCAAAATATGTTTGCAGTATAAACAAAGGATAGTACCGAACATAATCATATTCCCCTCCAATTTTCTTAATGTTTTAAAATGAAGAATACCGACTGGCTAGCAGATAACGATTTGTGGCTGATCAAATATAATAAAGATTCGAAAATTATAAATAAATGCTCACTTTAACTTGAAAAGTAATTTAAACTTATTTCACTGATTCAGGGACTATACATCGATATTGCATATCTGAATAACAATCCACTGACTTACACACACAAAAAAATCCTTCAAACTAAAAAGATAAAGCTATAAGATTAACAGATTTCATCTGTTAACTCAGTGACTGCTGATTTTGTTTCTAACCGTAGACAACATTATCTAGGTTGGAAAATCTGTTAAATTTACAGATTTATGTTCATGAATTCAGAAATATATTTCGCAGTACTAAAAATGTATTCGGTATATCTTACCAACGAATACTTTTTATCCAATGGGTGGCTTTTGCATAAATGTATATATGTGAATCTAACAAATATTATTAGTCCATTAAATTATATTATAAATGGGAAAACACCTTATTCAAATTTGAAACAAAATTTGTTTGATTAATTTTAAGCAGTTTTTCTGCTTATATCGTTACTAGTGTTAAGAACTCTAACGGAGAATAAATCAAAATGTTATTATCATTTTTAAAAGTACTCGTATCTGTCTATATAGGACGAGCAACCCCATTAAAAAGCAAAAATCCATTTGGAATTATAGACCAATGAAACATATATTAAACTATTTTTACATTTCTTGAAAATCATTAGTAAATGTTACAGAACTTTTAAATACGTATGACGTTATTTCTAGACATTTTATTTTAACAAAAGTCGAGTCAATTAGCATTCAAATAAATTACCACGATCTAAAACGTTAATATCAAATCCAATATCCATTTTTTCTTTACAGTGTCGTTATCAATAATTTTCAGTACTATTAAAAAATATATTAATAACCAACCTATTTCTTGATCGGTGTCATTACTTTTCATTCGTGGAAATCAAACAAAATGTATAACGTGTCAATTTTATAATTTCCATCCCCACCAAATATTCACCACGAATCAAGTGTCTTATCAGAGTTACGATGATTTTCAGCAGTAATGAAGACGGTTCACTAATCGATTATTTCACGATGAGTTTACTTATGACAATAAACTTTGAAACCTGGCACTAGCAACTTACAGAATCGGTAACTCCAGATATTGCCTACTTGAAGAAATTACATGTCCTCATTGCCTTGCCCCATCCTTTGATTTTCCAACGATTCTAATAATAAATTCTTGCTTGAATTTGATAACAAGAATGCCTTGAATTATCTTCTTATCAGTTAGAATTGGATTTCATATGGTCCACTCCCTATATTTCTCGTTTTGGCTTTATTAAAACAGAAATACAAGAAAAGTCGATACCGTATTCGGTTACCGAGTCAAAATCAATTTCGTTTTATTTTAATAACAGTTATTCGGCTAACCTCAAACTAATGGGAATACGAACAAAATCGTCCGTTCTTCTTTCTGAAGTCCGATTGTAATGAACGATTCTTGTTTTGAATTTTATATTAATCTTTAGAGTAATAAGGTGGGTCTTTGAGATCTACTTGAAAGTAATTAAGTCCTGTAGGTTGCTCCATTAAAAAAAATATATATGAATAGATTGGAAGAATCACGACGTTAAAAAGAGAACAATATATATTTATGCGTTTTTTAATCGAGTACCCAATTCGGGACCTCTAGTCCAAACTGTCGATTTCGATTTAATACCTTGAGTATTCCTCTCTCAACCATTGTCGTAGTAAACCATAGTCTTGATTCTATTTTATTTAGGATTCGCCTTACAGAACAATTTATTTTTCGGTAATATTACGATTGCTATTTTAACTTGAGGGATTGAAGAAGGTACCTTAATTTTTTAGATTTATGAAGTAATTTTAGTGCTCGAAAAGCCTTGTAGTATTTTGGCCCCACCTTATCACACTCTACGGGTTCCAAAAATACTGTAAGAGTTAAAAAACTGTATCGAAGCGAGAAAAAATCTTGTTCATAATAGCAAAAAGAAAAGGAAGAAATTGTACTCTAAAAGTCACGTTGTCCCGTCTTCTCAATTTCTGACACTTCAGAATGCATCTTTTCAAGCCTCCGTGCTTCTTGAAATTTATGATTGATGTTTACACTCCATATAATTGATTGATCTAATAGTATCGTGATAATAGTTTAGTTTTAAGTAGCAATATTTTTAACTTAACCAATTTTCAACGTTGCCATGACTTTGAAATTGTTCACACATGTAGGGCTCTTTATATTACTTTATATATCTTCATATAGTGTTTCGTCCATGTTACCAGCGATGGGTAACACTGGTCAACAGTGAAATTCTTTCGAAGATGAAAATAGCTAGACTTTGTCAATTTTGGGTCGCTGAATCCGAATCCGATAATAAAAATTGTTGATTAGATCTTGTTTCCAAGATATAAGGGGTCAAAATTCGAAAAAACGCCGTTTTCTACTATGTTTGAGGACCTTTGGTTGATCGATAGTTTTTGATGGAGACGAGGTAAGGACTTAGGTAATACCTTAAAATAATGCTTGTAACTTCGACTTTATGGGTGAAAAATGTAACACAATAAAAAAAAAAAATTTGCCTTGAATGGTCATTTTTCTGTATGCATGAAATACCGGTCTGACCGTACACGGATGTAACTACTGCAACTATTGTGCTTTAAATTAAAATATTAGGCGAGCGGGAACTTTTGCGGTTCACATTTTTGTGATTAACCCTTTTTTAATGAAATTTGCTATACAAGGGTTTTTGGAGTCGCTAGTTAGAAATCTCAACTCAAATTTTGGAAATTAAAAATGGCGGATCCAAGATGGAGGCCAAAAATTAAAATGTTACTGTTCCTCATTAAAATTATATACAGGGTTTTTTTGAGACCGCTCAAAAACCCTTGCATACGAAATTTCATTAAAAACGGTTCATCACAAAAATGTGAATCGCAAAAGTTCCCGCTCGCCTAATATTTTAATTTAAAGCACAATAGTTGCAGTAGTTACAGCAGTACAATATCAGACCGGTATTTCACGCATACAGAAAAATAACCATTCGAGGCAATTTTTTTTTGTTATTGTGTTAGATTTTTCCCTCATACAGTCGAAGTTACAAGCACTATTTTAAGCCATTACTGAAGTCCTTACCTCATCTCCGTCAAAAGGTGTGCCTCCTCAAACATAGTAGAAAACGACGTTTTTTCGAACTTTGACCCCATATATCTTGGAAACAAGAGTTAATCAACAATTTTGACTATCGGATTCGTATTCAGTGACCCAAAATTGACAAATGTTAACTATTTTCATCTCCGAAAGATTAAATTGCTTCAGTTTTGTCTACCGGTGTAATTAATCGCATATTCCACTAACAAGTAATAGTACTCAAGCCGACTGGCCTGCATGTTGGTATATTTTTAGAACTTTGCAAAATAAACGATACTGTTTTTTTATCGGCAAAGAAGAGGGTTTAAGAGTTGAAACTGATCCTTGAATTATTCCAAAATCCTTAAAATGTATCGTAATATACGCGCAGATATGAAGCAAAACTTATTTCAATAAAAATTGGTGCCTGAGGATTTTTTTTGGTCGGTAATTTCGAATCTGGGGTCATATTTAAAAATCTCAAAATGGCTGACCCAAAGTGGCAGATTAAATTTTACAAAGCTTTATTGTTTTTGGTCCGCATTTTTCGATGCTCCATTTTAAATATTGAAAATTTTACTTCAGAATCAAAATTAGCGAACCAAAAAAATCATCAAACAGCAAGTTTTGCTTCATTTGACGGTGCATGCTATTATACATTTTAGTGGGTTTCGAGCAATTCAGGGATCAGTTTTAATCCTTAAACCTTCTTCTTTCCCGATATAAAAAAATACTTATCGATTATTTTTCGGAGTTCTGAAAATATGCCAATTTGCAGTCCAATCGGCGTCGGGTCACACTTGGGTAGTGTTACTTGTAAGCAGTAATTGTTGTCTTAATGGACTTTAGTATTTTTGGCAAATTTGTTGTGGACGTTTCGGTTTGTTGTCCCTATATCTCAATTAATGAGAATTTGTACGGAGTTTCAGCAAATTTTGCGTGAGAGAACTTTACATGTTCTAAGGTATGCAATAAATCTCGGAGGAAAGAATGTAAGAATTAAAACAGTGGAGCGAAGATATCTGAGAAGCGGAGGCTCCCGAAAAATATATATAAAACTTTGGAAAATGCACCTTGCGCCGCATAGCGTGTTATCGCCGCACGAAGGATTTTACACACAGCCTGCACAAATTCGTAACATCAACAAATTCCCTTTGATCGACGATGCGTGTCGTGTACGAAATCTTTTCGTAGGGCGGAATGAGGGAGGAGAAAAGAAACGAAGAAAGCGAATAAAAGCCTCGTTTTCGCGGGCGGCGAGACGACGTTAATTGGCCGGTGGCCACGGATGCGCGCGGCTGCGCATAATTTTCATGCGGAAATTTCTCGCGACACTCAAGTCGGTGCGCTCCACCCACAGTCGAAATTTCCGGGACACGCGTCTCTCCATGGGCTTCTTGATAGGCTACTCGCGAAAATTATATTTTAGCCCCGCACACCAGACTGCGTAGCTCCTTCGAGCTTTTATTTCTCGCGCGAATTATTTCCCGAGTAGCTACTCGACTGGTTTAGCGAGAGCTCTTTGTCACATTAAACGCCGTCTACCTACACGTACCAGAAGCTTGTCACGGATGACGTGTATATATTCATAGGTATACGTGTTGCACATATCACCTACGTACATGCGATGTCTCCGTTCTTCAGAAACGTCTGCGTTTACACTCGTTCATACTTATGAATTGCTCATTTCAACGGCTTGAGCACTTTTCTCCTAATTCGCTCTCGGAAATTTTGTTCTCGCGAGATACTCCTCCAGCGTCGAGCGTAACTTGTCTTTTCGAACGTAAAAGAGAGACACTACGTGGATAATCTTCGCTATACGCCGTTTAATTAGACCATTTTTCAGACATTTCAGGCGACATTCATTTTTCTGACTTTTATAAATGTTACTGTGGATTTTGTAAACATTTGCTCATGTGAAATATTTTGCTCAAGTTGTTGCTTCTCACTCGAGCAGGTAATTTTTCGAAAAATTTATAGGGGAGGTCGGGGTATTATTGGACACGGGGTGTTGTTGGACCGCGCGATATTTTTCCCGTTTGTAACGCTTGGAGTCTCCATCAACTAACATCGACTCGTCTTATCATAATCTCATTTTCTATTTAGCACTTGACTTATTTTGACGCATTGTTACCTCGCTATCATATAAAACAAAATTTTTATGTTTGTAAAGTGTTTTTTTCACTTAGTGTTTTGGTCATATTTATAACATCCTTTGAAGAACCAAGTCAGGTAAATATATTTATAATATTCTTGGAACTATAAGTTTTTGATGAAATTTGCTTTGGGTTACTTATACGCCGACATTTTGTAAAAATGAGCGTTCGGGGTGTTATTGGACACTTGTGTGATTTGGACACTGATGCGGAGGAAAATACTGATTTCTACATAATTTACATGAAAAATATGCCCGAGAAAAAAAATCGCCGAAACAAAGCCCATTGTATCGCAATTGTGGTCGAGGTGTTCACTCGAGTTGTGTCGGAGCAAACCGGAACACTTTTACGTGCCTTACTATATTTTATTCATTATAATATTAGATATTATTTAGGGTTCATTAACAAATAAACATTTTCCAGCAATTATTTTTATTTTTTTTATCGATTAACAAGACTGCCCAATAATACCCCGAGATTTTTTAAAATCTCAAAAACCAGTTTTTTGCGCCAGCTGATACAGAGTGTACAATTTTAAACAATTAGGTCAAATTGATGGTATCAAATGGAAGGTTACTTATCGTACCACAAAATCAAGCTTTGAAATTTTGAGAAAAAGCAATTTTTTTTAGAGTTTCTGGACAAAATAAGAATGTGTCCAAGAATACCCCGACCTCCCCTACGAATTTTGTTAGATATCCGTAGTAGAGCCGGATACTGTGTACTATGAAGAACATCTATTAATTATATAAATACCACACCAGGATTCTTTTATTGGATAGTCCCAAATAGAACATTGCAAAATATAATAATACTTCCCATTTTTTTGAGTAGATTAATTGATATTATATTTTTCATTCACAACAATGTAGCATCCTTCGCGATTTTAGTGATTTTATAAATGAAATATTTGAAAATCTGTGTAACATATTTGTAATCTCTTATCATTACAGAATCGGCTCTAATTCCCAGGTGTAATTTAGTTACCCTAAACGGCTGAAAATCGTTTAGTATTTTATCTAATTCATAAGAATGTCCTATATTAATACAGTAGAACCTTCTGGAACTTCCATCTTTAGGACTCAGAGGACCATGGGAGTTACTGATTCACGTGGCGCAAAATGTCAACTCAGGACCGGGCAACGATCGCATTCGAAGGTGTACTCTAACAATGGAGGTGACCTAATCCACCTCTGAAGGAAACATCAAATATAGTAACTACAAACAAATAAACTCACTGGTTCCACTTACAACACATACAACGGTGGTGGTGAACCAACTTTCGCCCAAAGTCAACCATAAACTGAATTTTTCTTCTGATTATGCCTCTTTGGTGTTCCACGAACAGTTTAAGATCAAAAAGAAAAAAATCGATCAGCATCTTTTTGAGAAAAATCAATTTTTATATTAATTTGTTTTCATCTTTTGAAGCAACATTTTTCATGACATTGAAAACTTCTGAAATACGGTACTTGGGGGGTTTTCGGGGACGCTGATTACGAATCTGATCTCCGATTTTCAACATTCAAAATGGCGGATCCAACATGGTATACCGAAACTTTAAAAGTTGATTGTTCTAAGTGAAAGTTGGTCCTCGTTGGTTTTGAAGGTCGCTGATTACGAATGCGATCTAAAATTTTGAAAATTCAAAATAGCGGGTCGAAAATGATGTCCCAAAGCGTAAAAAGTTTCTTGATCGAAGTTGGTGGCTCGAGGATTTTCGGGGTCGTAAGATTATAAATCTAACAGAAAACTTATGCATAAACTGGAGTTTTCTTCTGATTATGCTTTTATGGGATTCCACGAACAGCTTGAAAGCTAAAAATAAAAAACAAGATCGGGCCTGTTTTGGAAAAAAAATATGTATATATTTATGTATTTATTAATTTTTAGCGAAGACATTTTATAAAATTAGAGGTTTCCAGTATTATCTGTGCGTTTTTCATTTTCAGTTTCACTATCCTTAGATTCTACAAAGTATGAAAATTCAAATTGAGATTATATTATTTGCCTATTACTTACTTACTAATCTGAGTAGTTGAATATTTGGCTTTATGGTTTACAATATTCTACTATTGACTTTATAAATTAGTTATTGGCAAATAATATTCTCTGCTGATTATGCTGTTCGTGGGATACCATAATATATAATCACAAGAAAAGTCAAGTTTATGCATAACTTTGCTGTTAAGTTCATAATCCCACGACCTCGAAACCCCACGAGCCCCCTCCTCCCACCCTTCGATCAAGCGACTTGGTCCCACCATTTTGAATTTTGAAAATCTGAGATGATATTCGTAATCAGCGACGGAATGAAGTTTAATGCATAAAGAGTCAAATTATTTTCATACCATTGATGTCAAGAATTTCGTTTCTTTTCTTTATTAATAAATAATTTTCAATAGAGTGCTAATGCATTGCACCTTTTTTACTGTCTCGTTTTAATATTTTAATATTTATATGAAAGGAAAGGAAACTATAATTAAATCGCAATATGTTGATTTTGTGGAATAAAAAGAAGGCACGCTGCATCTGGCATACACCTGAGCACCACGTGCATCATCGACACATTCCTTTCGAATGCGGTTTAAACCGTACCCACAGCTCTAACAGCACGTTCATACGAATTATGATTATGAGACTGAGTTCCGCGAGTCTATCCTCGCACATGTTGGATGCTTCCATAATTAATTACGGGATTCCACGCCTGCGGAGGGATACCGTATATGTATTTTGTGAAGCGCACCATTATTCAGTGCAATGAATGACAAGTGCAACGTCGTTAGACCTCGAGGTGTCCAACTGTATTCAGATTTAGACTGAGCCTATACATTACGAACATCAATTGTTTGTATATACAATCGACATAAAGATGAAGAAGTGGTGAGAAAGATTGAACTTGTTCTGGTAATTCACATCACGATCTTTGATGCGATTGTACACAAATTATTGATGTTTCTAATAGAAACAATTTGGTAAAATGTGGGTTTGAATGCTGCCTATGCAAAAATCTTTAAAAGATATTAATATATGCATCGTAAAAAATAGTTGCAAGTCTATTACAGGTCATATTTTTTTCAAACATTCGAACAAGCTTTAAATATTGCATGGATTTGAACTTTGGATTTCCACACCGCTGTATCCGACTTTCGCGTGTGATTTTCTATCAGCAGTGCAATGGTAAGGAAATCACAGATATCATTACCGATATTTTACAATCATTTTCAATAAGTGAATTGCTAGTTCGCAACATTCGTACGTAAATTTTGAAACATTCCAAAAAATGTTTTCGTAAATTTATCGGTTGTATGAACAAATTCAATTTGCAAGAGAATTCTGCAATAACAAGAAAATAGCATAAAGTTTCTTCGATGAGCACTCAGTAACGTTTCAAACGAAAACTGAAATGATAAGAAATGTTGTCAAAGTATGGATTTAATAAGTACCAAAAATGGAAAGATAACTATGTACTAAGTTATCGCATAATATTTGCCCTTGTTCTTCGTGACAGTAGACGATTATGTAAATATTTCAAAGTAATCTAGAGCGACTTTATGTTGCAATTAGGGCGCAATATATTATTCATATCTCCGTTCACGATAGTCGTGTGAATAGCATAGCGTGTACCACATCTCTTTTATTGGTGAATTACTATATCCATAGAGTAAACTTCCATAAGTATGGAAGTTTTCCCATACCAGATGTTAGATACTTCCAATCAAAACATAGGAATTGTACAGTCGATTTTGTTTATACTGTATTTCGAAACATAACACAGACTATTTGATTTGTTCGAAACGACTAACACATGTGGTCATATTGCAGAATAATAAAAATGTACATTAACTTAATGTAAAGATTTAACTGGTGCAAGTAAATTCTCCAAAATAGCGAAGCACATGCCAATATAACATTGTTGATTTTGCCAACGCTTCTAATGTTACTAGATATAAAACAATATGCTAATAAAATATAATTACGACAATTTTGAGAGTAAATGTTAATTTTATTTTATATTTAAAATTTGTTAATAACTCAACCTTCTTTTTACCGTACACTTCACTTTTAACTAAAATGAAGCGCGACGAGATATCCTTATAAGTTTCATGAATTTGATGTCTGACTGCGCAAGTTGTATAGATCTTTAACAAGAACATCAAAGACTGACGTATAAAGGGATAAAAAGGAAGTATTGAAGAATGAAAATTGATTTATGATTTTAATTATATCGAGCTTCTAAAATCGCATCGAATTTCAGGTTTTGCAATAAAGACATACTTCTCGATGAAATAGTAATTATTCACAGATATCGCGAGACTTGCTGCAATCTCATTGCCCTCTTGCCCGAGTTTCAGTAGTAAGCAATTCGAATATCCCGTGCTCCAGAAATGAACAAGATATTAAGCACATAGTTTGGCAATGCGGCTGGTATGATTCGTACCGCATAAAATTAATCAAAGATCTCACAAAGCAGAAACTCTAATTGCCTAGTCATTGTTTCCTCATCCAGAAATTGCTTTGAAATATGTAGATTGTGAAACATATCTCACAAAAAATGCTTCCAATCGCTTATATTTTATAGGGCTGGCATTCAGTATGACATGAAATAAAAAACACAATCAAGTTTCCACTTTCTTCTTTTAAATATTTCAAGACTTTTACTGTAATCCAATATAGTTTTCCACGGCTCTTTATCATATTCTTACGAACTTTACAATGGAAGGTAATGGATATACCTCCTTTCTAGAAGCAAAAAGAAAAACATGGGGAGTATAACAAAATTCGCCGTAATAATTAGTGGCAAAATTACAAAAAATGCCAAATGTATGTTACACCTCAAAGCTACAGTACAAACACAGTTCTCAGATTTACTGGACATATGTACCCATTGATTATAGGAAAAACATATATTTCAATGTAAGTTTTCATGTTCAAATTCAAGCTAATAAACTGTATCTTTATTCAATATACTACGCACAGCACATGTGTAATGTAATAAGTAATCTCTTTCGTCTATATTTCAATTCCTCAAACTTTATTGCTTTTGAATTATTGTTATTAATTAAATTAAACCTGTAAGTTGTGATATATAAAATAAATAATTGTGAACCGTTCCCGATATACGGCAGATGGAGTGCCTCATAAATTCCCGATGTTACTATACTTACGGGAAACAATTGACCATGAAAATTGCTCATTATAATTTCCTGTCGTGTTTTACAAAATTTTATCATTGAATACAGTACCTTTTATTGTAAAAGAAATCTGTTGGACATAGTTCATGATTAATATCTTTACTGGTTTACTTGATTCATCAGAGCTTACAATTTCTGCATAATTTTATCTAAAAAAGTAGGAATGACTAATATTTTATTAAATTTCCTATGGTGATAAAAACTGGACTTTGCAAATAAAATCGTTTGCCAATGTCGAATGTAGTTTCTTCAAGTTAGCGGTATTAGGACATTAATAAATTTCTTCAATTTACGATAAAGATATAAAATGAAAATATTTTTTAGAGATACCGTTATTGAATTAACTATTTAGTGACTTACTGAAATATTTCCCCCCATATTTGAAATCCTGAAATTAAAAAATCTATGCAACAAAACATGCACTTTTCAAATTAAACCACCTAATTCCATTCACAGTTACGACATTTCTTTTCTTCTACCCCTACGCTATATATTTCCGAATTATAAGAATAACAAGCGGATTATACAAAAATTTCAGCTCTCGCAATGTTGTCATTGAATATTTGAATGTATATTCTAATATTTTTCCACATTTATTATTTTGAATATATAATTTATTAATTATTCTTTCACATTTAATGGGAACGTGTATACGTTTTCACTCATTGGCGAAGTTTTTAATAACTCTCTCTGGAACAGGTTCATGTCGTCATTTTGCAAAGATGAGGCGCAGATGTATATTGTTCGTTCTTTTGTAACGCATTAACAACACTTTTTATCCCCGGTATTGAAGCAGAATAATGTATGAGCAAAATGCCTCCCTTTGGTCTCCAGAGATTGCAAACACAGTTTCAGCCATTATATCACGGATCCTAGAATGGAGATCAAACCACTGAACCAGTTGTTTTTTATGTTCTTATTTTCTCGGAAATGCCCTACGGATTGATGACGTGAAATCGTTGCAAGCTATTTCGTTTTTCAATAACATGAAAGTTGTGGAATTCATTCTCTCGTTTATTTTCAGGCAATGCAATAAACGGCGTTTACAAATCAAGCATCAAAACTAAACCTTTAGAGCGTGTGCTCTATAGATATATTTAATGCAATTAATCTTCTTAAATCGTAAATAATATTAAAAGAGTAAATGACATTAATACAAGTCCAATTGGGGTTTATCTACTTTATTTTAAGATTAAAAATATCGATCACACTACGTGCAAGTTGCGAACATTTGTTACAATGAGAGTAATTATTTTTGGTATATATTCCATTTTTTTTTTTCAAAGTAAAAATGTTCCGTCTTTCAAGGGTCACACCATTCTGGAATTTTCAAAAAATAAATCTTTTTACGCCTAAAAGCTGCAAAATGCTCTTAAAAATAAGATATAGGCATTGTTTGTAAGGTGGAAAACATAAGACATAAAGTGTTAATTAAAATGTTTCACCACGATTATGTCAAAACTCCTTTTTTCAATACGTCCAAAAGTATAACTCGCTCAATCCTACTGATTTACTTAAAATTTGAAAAAAATTTTCCAAACAAGATTGCCTAGATAGGGTTAGGGATTATTTATATATGTTCCATATTTTATTTCTTATCCACATTTTTACTTAGGTACATATTTTTAATACAAATATCAATTTTTTCTTCAAATATCCACCGTTTCGCAGAAAGTTATGTGGAAAGCAGCTGTAAGTCTTTTTCGAGCTTTTTGTCAAAAGAATTTTTTTCTAGTCGCCTAACTTTAGAATAACGTCGGGTCTGCGGTTAGTCTTCTGAACAGCCACCATTTTGTCTTAAATGTCAGAAAAACAATTTTTATAAACATTTAATTATATACATAATTAAGTTCTCCAAACATCATTTTCTTTTTTTCGTTGTTTTTCATGGAAAAAAATTTTAAATTACGTGGTTTTTTACGCTTTAGAATAATGTAACCCTTCGCAGAAATTTTGAACATAATTTTATCTTATTCGAATATTTTAAAAGCTCCTACAACTTTGATCGTTAGTATTTTAAGTGCTTAGATTATGCCTTGAACGGAATTATAGTTATCATTGTAATTCTGGTAATATCGACATTTTTTTCGAAATTAATAAAACAATTGACTGATCTGCTAAAATGCATCCAGTTCAGATTAATCTTATAGAAAAATAAAAAGAACTGCCAGTCCTTGGGAAAAGATTTGGCCAGTTGTGAAGTTCAAGACAATTTTTCAGACAAATATTTAAGATGGTATATATTCTCTATTAACTAATAATTAACATAGGGGAATAATACTTAGTTCTGTAATCGGATAAAATAATTTTCCCAACTAATTGCTCAGTGATCATAACGTTTAAACCATAATATTATTTACAGTAATCATCTAAATTGTTTCACTTATTGGCAGTAGCAATTTAATTAGTTATTTAATATAATTATTATATAAAGCTCGGATTAGTTATTCTTATCAACTCGCTTTGAATGTTAAAAATTGAATTTACTAAGATATTGGGTAGAACCCCTGAAAAGAAGTTAATTTTAAGTTATTGGTAAAACAAGAATACACAGAGGAATGTAACAATATTCATTTCATTACCCCGATAAAGTTTTTGTTGAACCACTGCTTACACTTCAAACATATTTTTTTAAGTTAAGGATATTTTTAAACGTTGCCGACTATTACCGAATAACTACAGAAGATGATGGAATATTTTCTGCAGGCATTACCGAACTATAACTAAAATCAAGATTTTCTGAAATGGTTCGGTAACTATTGGAGAAAATTGTAACAATCCTCTCAAGACATTTAGCATCATTGTCAACATTTCTGATATCTCCAATTAGAGAACATTACGGCAGTTTTGGTAACCAACATTTCTTTTATGTAGTTTTGTATATGCAATGGATGTACTCAAACAAAATTAATACAAGAAAAAATTCAATTAATAATAAAAATATATACAAAGTAAAAAAAGTAGATGTTATGTCTTCTTTCAAGTAATCATTTTTTTTATAAAAACGTTTTGGTCATAGCGAGTGATTATTTTATGCAAATTCGATATGTATGTCACGAGATTCTTCTGTGGGAAAATAATCATACCCAATAATAGTACTTAATCGTAAACCTGCGACTTCAATCGAGTGCTAATTCAAGCTGACACTTATTTAATCCAATCAGGTAGA
Source organism: Trichopria drosophilae (assembly GCA_030407085.1). Classification (NCBI taxonomy): domain Eukaryota; kingdom Metazoa; phylum Arthropoda; class Insecta; order Hymenoptera; family Diapriidae; genus Trichopria; species Trichopria drosophilae. Next base: position 147,059,465 of record CM059583.1, read on the forward strand.
AAAGTTGATTAACATCAACGCCATCCGTTCAACCCATTAATTATATGAGCACGAGATTATCTTGTCTAATAGCTTGGTCTGTTCTTGGTCACGTGTCTACATAAGCTATTCTTTTCTCAAGTTTTCTCACCTCTGTACTCTCTTAGGATAAGTGCTCTACCAATATGTGCACACTGCGATTTACTGTGACAAGAAACTATGCAAAACTTTTCCAGCTTGTACCGCGGTTATAGCTACGTTATTGCATTCGATGTCGTAAAAACCCCGTTTAAGGTTAGCCTTTGAATTCATCGACATTTAAGAGCTGACACGTTTTCAATCCGTGAGTTACTTTTACTTTGTTTTGATTTTGCCTTGAACTGCGTTTTCTTCGCAGCAAACGTTCCAGAGGAACAAGTTAAATTCAGTTTTAAATCATTGAGAGAGGAACATTAAACGATAATATTTGTAGAGTAAAAATATATCTTCATCATAAATTAGGAATTTTCTTTACAAAATTATATTGAATTCACTACAAAAAATGAGAAAAATAAAGATTACAAACCTTCTTTGGCGATCACTCATTATTTTTGCTATTCCCCGATCGCCACATTGAATTCGTCATGATTATGATTGCCAAATGAATTGGAAAATGATCAAAGATATTGAATCAATAAAAATGTTTAAATTTAAAACAACAAAATTTCAATTTGGTTAAATGTCACTTTATATATAAGAATTACGCAGGTGAAACATGTATTTTTTGAAATTTTAGTAATTTATCGCAATTTTTAAAGGGATATACTGTATGAAGCTTAAAATAATTTTTTCCGGAATCTGCAAATATATTATTCACCTTCGTCCAATTAATTATGCATTTGGAAAAAATGGCGAGTTATCAATTTTTCGGTAAAACTTTTTCAAATAAAATCCGCCAAATTGCTTTCCGACCGCACGGAGGCCCAATTTTTATTCTGGAATCGAAAAATCACACCGCAAAATACTAAAATCTGCAGGTTTCATAATGATCTTTATTATATTTCAATTTGCTATTGAGGCTTAAAATAATTTTAACAGGACAAGTTTTTGGGCGTTACTGGGTCAAAAGGTAATATCCAACGAATGATCAGATTAATATTTTTGACGAGTAGATTTACCATGGTAACCATGATTTCTGTTAAGTTTGGTGAAGTTTGATGATAACGTTATAATGTCGTTTGATCACGATTGATGGCGATAGTCGTTGAATATGCTATTGCCTGATAAACGGTTCAGTTAAGTACGCCGAATGACGATGATGATAGTGATTTTGATGTTCGATGATTATCACGGTCTGGTATTATTTTACCATTACAAGCCTATTATACGTTTTGTACATTAGTATTCAACATAACCTTTTGTCCCGAGCTCAATGTTATGTGATTTTATATTAAATCGATGAACATCTATCTTATTTTTCAAGATAAATGTACATAAATATCTGTTCGAGAAATTTGTCAGATTTCTAGATTTAACAATTGCCATAATAATATTGGTTCCTCTTTGATCACTCAAGCCCAGTAGAAAGAAGAAATTTTCGAAATTTACGAATTACTTAAAATAAGCATTATGCAATAGGAATTCAAATGAGTAAACACTGCATTAAAAATGACGTAAAGTTGATAAAGTTATATATAGTAACTTATAATTGATACACTTTTTAAAAGGTGTTCGTTGAATAACTTAATTCCTTCATGAAATCTTTCATCATTCTTTGTAATGGTATGAAGTATTCCTGGTCGTGACAGCAGGCGTGAATGTCTCTAGAATTAATTTTTGGGGTAAGAATAAAGTCCCCTATGACATTGAATTGAACTTGATCCTTGTAATATAAATACCATTTCATAATAAAATGAATAACGTACGTAGAGGCAAATAATATAAAATGATTAATATTGTAGATTATTAACCACATTAATAAATAAAAGTAATTTGCATGGAGACTGAACCGTATAAATCACATTGAAATTATGAAAGTTATAATTAAATACATGGAACGTAATCACAAGACATTCCATTCATATATTAAAATAAGATAGCATTAAAGTCAGTGTCAATGTGTCTGATAATATTTAAAAGCTGTACAGAGATGAATTCACTTAATTATAAAATCGCATGTTTCTGTTATAAACTCAATTAAATATTACAACCGATAATTCATTGACAAATTGAACGTTATGTTAATAGAATGTACTTCCGTATGTATATGTCAGCTTTATCAGAAACATGTAAATGATTCCCGAGTGACTATGCGGCATTTTTCTGCTGTCAAAATCAATTAAGGTACGACATTCCAATATACGTCCGTGGTAACTGACAGTAGGTATTCATATTGATCACGAATTTTCTATGTATGCATTGTACATTTATCACGAATGCTGACGGGATCCGTTTGATACCGTTTGTTGAATACTCATACTTGTTATTGTGCTTCAGTGTACAGAAGACTTTACTTTTACCAATGGTAAGATATGTCTTGTTGACATTATTAAGAATACTTTTATGTAAATTATTATTATTCATATTGTAACGATCAATTTGTATATACTCAAATGTAGTCGATTTCAGTACTTTATTACATACTGGTAAAAAGTCCTCAAAATTTGTATGACGTGTTACAATTATAATTTTAGATAATAAATAATTTAAATGATAATAATATACGAATCATTTAATAAGAAAATGACTGTTCATAACATTAAATTTGTAAAACAAAATGGAAGTTTGTTTCAGATTAATTATATTAAATTAAACAGTTCAGTTTTGAATCTTTCAATTGTCATTTGAGTTTTCATTTTATTAACGAGTGCAGAAATGTTATAGTAATACTGAAGCATCGTGGATTACCTTTTAGTTCTGCTTTTTTTTTACTTATGACGGGATGATTAAGCAAAACGAGCTTTTTAATATTCCAGGTGAATCTGAGAGTTATCCGTAATATATTTCCCCTGTAGAGTTGAACATTGTACACGGATTGTGGAGCTTTTGAAAAATTGTTTCGAATTGAGAGTTATGTGTATGAATTGTTTTCAGAAATGTGACCTGAGTCTTGAAAAACTTGAAAACATGCTTTCCTCTGTTTCGCATTCTTCGAGAGTTTGCTATTTTCCTCTCATTCCGCTGGCTACCGCATTGTTATCCGTGGAGAAAACCGACATAAGCATTTCAAATTTCGCATTTTCGCACGGACGGAAAAGAAGAAATCGTTATTGGAGTTTGTTCATGGTAATGTATACGAAATAATACTCGATATTATTCTATCAATATGTAAACATTATTTTTATATGCACGTACGAAAATATGTATTGTGAAGGATGTTCCGAAGTTGCTATTTGGTGTTCTAGAATACATATTTTTATTTTCTGAAGAATATTACTTTTATGAAAAACAATGTTATTTCTCTTCGTCTAAATTATTGTGCAATATGAATACATTTATTTAATATTATATTTAAATTATATATTGGATTTATTTTCATAATTAAAATAGTCATTTATTTTATTTAAAAAAAATAAAAAGTTCTCGATTGAATGATATCGTCAAAGAATGCCCATATTTATAATAAGTGAAATAGTAATGAAGTATTTTGGCCTACTACTATAATCAAATATGGAAAATAAACAATAGGAGTATTGAGATAAAATGAAGAATACTACAAAAATAGATTAAAGCGGATACTGGATGGTAATTAGTTATTAGTATTTTGATAATACTATAGAATATTGATAAATTAGAAATGTTTGTCGATTTATTAGGAATGACGTTTCAACCCTTGGTTCAGGTCAACTTCAGACAGGACATAGATGAGTGCGGTTCTAGTCTTATAAAAACAGGGTTAGTACTCTGTGACTGCGGAGTGTGGAGAAAACATTCACGAAATAATTTAAACGAATAATTGGAAAGAACATTTGAATTAGTTATTGTAGTATATTAATTTTCAAAGCGGATGTTGATTGTATTTTTCTCCGCTGTTTTTATAAAGATTGCCTATATGGCACCAATTTTTTCGATTTTTTTTCCTTAGCAAGTTTTCGTTATTTTATCGTAATCAAATTCCCATTTCATTTCTATGGTGAATTAAGCCAGTGTGTTACTTTTTATTAATTGGTTATTGAAATTATTTTTTTGTGTTCTTTTAATCTGACTTCTAAAGGTCTATAAGTTTGTCCGATATATGACTGATCACAATGCATATATTTTGTATATCCCATCCCTTTCTTTTTCAGTGGTCTCTTATCATTTCCAGGTCTAATTTGCGTAATATTTGTGTTAAAGGGGATAGAAATTATTTTAATGTCATTATTTTCGAAGAATTTTGCCGTTTGTTCACTGAGGCCGCTAATATAATGGCAACTGATTGTTTTTATTATTTGTTGGCTGTTGTCATTGTCGTTATTTCTATTATTTGTATTGAAAAGAATTTAACTCAATTTAATATATAGATTAATCAATAAGACAGGATAAGCAGTCTCTGATAAAATTTGTTCAACTATTATTCAATTTTTTTTGTGGAAGTCGGATGAAGATAATTTTATCGCGTTGTCCGTAAACCATGCCTATTTTATAAAATTGTGAATCTGTAAAATGTTTTATGGAATCAGTCTAGTTTTAATATGCCATCTCGCATGATTAAAATTTTGACATCGAGGTAGTTCATTTCTCGAATTTTTTATTTTCCAATTCACAAGTAAAAGTCTGTTGTCAAAATAATAAATTCGTTGAGGATGTTATTTTCTAAGCCTTCTGGGATGCAGGTGAAAATGTCACCTGCTTATTTAAAGACGAAAAGGAGGTGTGCAGGATAAATTCTTGAAAATGTTATTTGTTATATTTAATTACTACATTTGCTAGAATGTGGAATTTAAACGTGAAATTACTATCATTATGAATTATTGTTCTTCTATAGATTTATGTCTTTTCATTTCATTTCATTTATGTTGTATGCACTCCATTACTAAATCGTTAGAGATATTCGTAAACATCGATACAACATCGAGGGAAATCATTTTACAGTTTTGTGATATTTTAATATCTTTAATTTGTTCAACTTAGAATCAGGGACCTTTAGCATTGGAATTTTTCCTAAGACTTTCGAGGTTATGTCATTACTTTCTTTTGTTAGTATGACTGTATATTCGAATTTCTATATTTTACAGGTAGAATAATCTGAGACAATATCTCTTATTTTTGTCTCCCTATTGTTTTTTTGACGTTATATCTATTTGTTTTGTAGATGTAGTGAAGAGCGAAATTGGCAAATAGCTGCAAAATATGATCACAAACATTTTTGATTTTATAAAACGCGCGTACAATAAGGCACCTTTATCATGAAAGGTTTACGGAATAAATTTGCATAAATTCATTCTAGTATGTATGATCCAGGTGAATAAAAAATCGGGCATTATAATTTAGTTTTATTAAATCATTAATTTAAATATATTTATTATTTCTTGAATTTAGAAAATAAACTCTACCCTTGATGTTATTAATATTCCACCGATTTATTGCATATAAAATGATTATTATATGTTTGCATTCATTCGATCATTTTTAATGATTCTATGCTTTTAAAACACATGACAATGCAAAGTGTACTTTGATCTCTTATATGAGGATACTTTAATATTATGAAAAGATATATTTATTTCAATATCTACCGCAGATAAATCCAATTGATTATCACTATTATCCCTTTGAATCGTATCACGTACGTCTTTGGAAACTGTCTCAAGGAAGTGATGATATTGGATTTCCGCCTTCTAAGAACATAGATAAATACCATCAGCCCCTATCTACAGGATTTATACTCAAGGTTATTGTAAGCCGGTTGCATGTTAATACATATTACATGTGGGTTATTTTTAATGGTTACCAAATTTCGGAATAACCAACATTTTTTGCAGATCGCGATCTTAGAATGTAGTTTTCTTAATAATATTTTAATCAATTTTTTATATAAACTAGAACATATAAAATTGCTCAATTATTAATCGGTATATTTATTATGCATACAGCATTTCGTTTGAAGTCAACTAAAACACCTATGTACTAAGGTTTTTTATAGTATATTTTAATATGTAATCTATACCTTAATTAATTGGATTAAAAGACAAACCCCTACAATAAGCTTAATAATGTATTTCGCCATAAATATGGAAATGCTTCGCATATCATATATTAAATAATATTATATCCTATAAAAGAAATTAGTTTATATTAGAAATATATTAATTTACTAGATATACATCCTGGTAGAAAAAGAGACCAGTTTCTGGCCAGTTTTATTGGGTTCCATTGCTTAAAATACAGAGACCAGAAAAATGGCCAGAAAATGGTAATATTTTCTAAAACAAAAATGTATCAATTAAAACTGATTATAATAGAAATAATGAAAACTATGGAAATTACAAATAATGAAAAGATTCAAACTAAATTCGACGTTTTCGAAGTAACCAAATCATAGTTTTAACAAATTAAAAAAAGTTATCACAAAATGCATAGGTAATAAGCTATATCATCATTTAGACACAAAAATATTAAAAAGAAAGATCAATACATAACATTATTTAAGAATTAGTATTAGCATTATAATTGATAATTACTGGCTAGAAATGAGTGATTAATTTATATTATTTTAAAAGATAATAATATCTGAAGTAAATATTTTGATAATAACATTGATGATTAATGATGACGAATGCTAAGGATTGATGGGATTGACAAAACAATGATGACTGATTACATATCGTGGTCATGAACAAAGATGATTGATATTAATGTATGTTGCTATTCTAGGACTACACATGTAATATAACTACCTGTGTTTACATTTCTTTTCTAATAAAATAAGACAAATTCAGTTATGTTACAAAACACTTGTTAAAAAACTTAATATACTTTCTATTTTGATTAAAAACAGACGAGTTTTTAGCACTGTAAAGGTTGAAGATTGAAAGAACAAATTACAAATATATAATTTGTTAAATCTGTTTGTATTTATAAGAATGTACCATTAAGAAAATGTAAGTTTGCACTGGTATGTTTAGATGAGACAAATTTCTTGTAATATGATTTCATACCTGTCATATTTCATTAAATTCATTTCTAAAATGACAAGTAACTGCCTACTAACCGTATAATACTGTAATTGATAATGAAATTATTTCAATTTGTTTTCTTTACGAAAGAACGCCTGTCCCTTATAATAAAGTTAACATACGATTTGTATGCGAATCATGCGATGATAAAACCTTTATACCAACTTCTGCTACATTTAAAATTGATGTCTTTTCCAAAAGAAATGTAATTCCAGAAAGTCTAAAGAAAAGAAAATACGGTTTGCATTGTTCTTCACGCCGTCATCGAGCATGCAACGATACTTCAAGTTGTACTTCCTTTTTTATCTATGCGCCACGGAAGTAAAAGGTAGTTACATTTTTTTTACGAGCAATAAAACGGTGGTATAAATTTTGCGTATGTGCGAATGTGTGCACGCAGTATATGGTCGTATACCACTTGCATATATAAGTCGCACATATTCTCCGGTCAGATACATAAGAACGTTTCCATTCTGTAGAAAGTCACTCTGTACGTACCCAAAGATTCTAGAATTCCAATAATAACGCCCAAGGAGTCGTAAAATTTCTCATAGCACGAGATACTAACTTCAATCTTGAAATATCCATAAAACTGGGCCGATCGTCGTCAATTTCTCATCTTGATGAGAGACTTGAACATTACATATCAGATATTCGATATAAACAATTCAGTCGGCAGAATACGAACATTTCCTCGGACATGGAATTTTTTAAATTCAACATAAGATTTAAGCATAGACAGTTGTTGTTACTATATATTACCTTCCTATATTTTTTGTCCATACATCTGGATGCTTATTACATTCAATTTTTAATTGAGAAATGCGGGTAAAAATCATAAACAGAAAAATAACTTTGTCACTCACGTATGTGTTTGAGGTCTATACAATAAACTGTCAATTTCATGTCGTATTTGACATTTGTTGGGGCGAGTCAGAAAGCAATACGTCTTTGTAATATTTACATTTATTAATTATTTACACTCTAAATACTCTTAAGGTGAAAATGACTACATTACAGTGAATTTCACCTCAAAAGAGTGAGAATTGAGCCACCCTTTTAAAATCAAATTTGTTTTCATATTGAAGTAATATCAACCTTAATAAAGGCACCGGAATGATTAGATATTAAACGCTCATACTTGCGTGTATCTGACGATAATTCAAAAACTTATTTGCAAACGTCAATACTACAATGGCAGTACTTGAATTTTTATCGAAATAGTGGGAACTTAATTCATGTACTTATGCAAAATTTCGAACTACGTTTACAGGTTATTAGATAAAAAATAATCGTTTTTTTAAGGTGACAGTTTATTTTCAGGGTTAAAAAGTCACATTTCACTACATAGAAGTCGAAATGATGGATTCACATTTGTTAAAGTCGAACTTGGCTCAAATTCACTTTAAGCAATTCAGAGTGTATGTGATGAAGTTTGAACGCTATCATGAAATCAATGATAAACATGTGACCAGAGTTTAAAATTATTTGAAAATAAATCCCTATTTTAATTGTGAAAAGAGATGCTTATGCATATAAAGTAATAAAAATCTTTTATTTGTGGCGACATTGGAAGAAACCGATATTCTGCAAATGTTACATTTTTTTTTATTTTTATTATTCTCTCTACCTACATTAAAAATGATATTATTTGTTTTAATGTTTCAGAAAATCTTTTTAAATTCTAATAAAGTATGTGTTGATAATATTACAATATCTTATGTCGTTCGACTGTTTCTATTGTCTAGATAACTAGTGTTGTGCACCCGATACCAGAATTGTAACTTTTTGAATATATCATTTTAGGTTAATTTTACAATTAAAAAGTCCTGATACTATTATTAAATCCGGTTCTAGTAGTTTCTTAGCGTATTTCATTAACTTTCAAAAGCCCTTAATATGAAAACTATATTTCAGCGCATAAATTTAACTCAAAATTTGCAATAAATCAATGGTTGCATACTGCGGTAGTAAATACCAAAAAATTGATTTATTCATACAAAACAATCAATGACATTAGAATAAAGCCACTTTTTAAAAGTTAGAACACATTTTTCAATGTTCAATACGTTCTACAATAGTAGAATTCATTATTGTCTGGAATATTTTCGTTTTATACTGAGCATGTTATATATGCGCAGCAGCTGTAGAAACTTGTTTCTAGAACAAACGACAAATGTCATTCACTCTGTTAATTAATTCTATTCTACTTTGATCAATAAACTCGCCTGATAAATGTTTCGTTATTATAACGTATTCTTGAAGATAACCTTATGGAACATTATGATTGTATTGAAAAAAACATTTTTCTTATATTCTTCGATTCATTCATTTTTGTATACTTCTTTTTACATAATATTTGAAAGTATAAATTCCTTGGTTAAGTACAGAGGAAGACCGCAATCTCATATTTTCGTATATATATTGTAAATTAAATTTAGCAAAAAATGTCGACAATGAGTTAAATTATGGTAAAACATTATGTAAAATTAATGTATAATAGGATCGTGCTCTATACAGAAATAAAAAATGGATGAAATCACGATTTAGCTAAAATCTTATAGGCATTTTTATATTTTTACTCAGTTTTCTGTCACATATACGGCGTTAACAGTGGTAGTGTATAGCCTCTGTCATTTGTTATTCAAGCTTCTGAAATTTCTAATTACATTAAACAAAATACGAGATTGATTTTTCAGGACATACTCAGGTCCATTTTTAGAAAAAAATGGTGTCAACTGCAATCTATACATATCAAGATATATATTTCGAAAAAGATTAATTTATAAATTATTATGCATTACAGCAATTTATCTATTATTAACTTTGATGTTTAAAGTTATATATACGCAATGATCTCATATACTGAAAATCGTTTTCTAACATTCTTTTTAAATCAACCTATTTAATATGAACATTAAATAAAGAGGTTAAGTGTGGACTATGTATAAAAACTTAGTTTCAACCCCCATATTTTATCATATAAAAGGATTTTTGGCGAAACAATTTATGCGAAGAAATATCTGAAGCCCTTTGCAAAATGGTGTGAAACCCCGGTTATGTAGCACTAAAAGAAATTATGCTTTTAACATTATTATCATAAATTATTGACATTATTTTTTCAGTGAATCAATTCGTCTGTCAAATTAAACGATGTCACTGAACTTGGTAAATAAAGAGTGATTCAGACTTAAATGGGCTAAGTGATGAAAATTATTGAATTACTAGGTAATATAATAATAAATTGGTATTTGATTCTATAATATATTCTACGTAATAACTGACTAAAGACTAATTTTTGAATTTTTGTTAGTCACATATTATTTTTACATTTTCAGTAGATTTTTTGAAATGCTGCACAATAATATTTTAATTTGCTCCAAAATCTTTCTTTAAAAAAATTATACCATGTTTTCTCACTTTTATGTGAAATTATTATAAATACTTGAAGGGCAAAAAGTTAGGTATAAACATTAGCTTTACAATGGTAGCTCCAGAATCAAAAGTGAGTGATCCGATCAATAGTTATGGACAATAAACCTGACAAACCCGCTACATAACAGGTGTCTCTATATTTATATATATCATTATTTATATTTTCGTCTACTAGTTTAATGCATCAATAAAATGGAAACTAACATAGTCGATGTGGTCGACGGGCGTATAATAAATGAGAGATGAATACGTGGTTACACGAGGTTTCATAAGCCAGAGAACTCAGCAGCCCCTGGCATCCTTGATAGCGATTTTATACTCATAAATATTTATCAAAATAAAAAAGAATATAAAATGTTTATAATGGCTTATTACACATAATTCTTGCACAATGTATTACGTGTTATTGTACGATCGTAATTACTAGATAATAAGTTATTACCGTAATGAGAAAAGCTTTGGTAAAACGTATTTCAATTGTTGATGCTTTTGTGAAAGATGCTGTGGGTTACAAATGGATGCCATCGATCGAAGCGAAATATGGTATGGGCACTGGAAAGATTGTAAACATGCATCGCGTAAACCTGTAACAGCTAATTGGAAATGTTCTTCGTTAGAAAATTGGTAATAATCGTTTTTCATAATCCGGTATTATTTATGGGCAGAGGGAAATGTAATTCATTGTACGCATATGCGCGAAGCAAATACTGAACTCTTCGTTTTTACTGCATTGTTTTTAACTTTATGAGTTGAGATCAATAAAATGGTTGGTGCAGCATTCGCAATTTTGTAACGCTTCCAGAAGCAGACGAATATTATTTAATTGGAGAAAAATATAGAGGGATAACTTATCGACTATTGGAATTTTCGTTCCAATTAGACAACCATTTTTTGAAATTTAAATGGAGCTTAAAATAATATTAACTATTATTACTATTCCTGAATTATTTGAACTCGCTTTTAAATATTTATATTAAAAATAATTTAACGGATAAAAAGTAAAATCAATTAATTTATTATTCGTCTGTTATAATATTTTAAATCGATTTATATTTGAATCCAGTTTCTTTTGAAAACACGAGGAAAAAATTATTTAATATTGTATATAGACATATGGCATAATTTTAATGTTTAGAAAATATCAGCATTATATTCAAAAGATTTGATTTTATTTTTAACTAAACAGAGATAACAATAAAGAGTTTTTAAAGTGTTCAATGCTTACATACTTTTATGGAAGTTTCTCATTTCGACGATATGAAAAGTTAGACATGTTGCAAGTATGTCTTCAAATACAAAGTTATTTCGAAAGTACCCTTTCCTGCGGTACTTTCTATACTCCCAACATTTTCAGAACGAAAATTTCACTCTTTCTTAGAAAAACAACTTTTACTTGCATTTGCCTTCATATAGTGACTTTGAGGGATTACGACTCTTCTGGAAGTCATAAATTTTACTCGCTTCTCGAGTCTAAGGAAAACCGACTTTCCTGCTTCATAGTTCGAAAACCTTTTTCGTTATAAGTCTTATCTTTATCCTAAAGAGAGTGCTTATTAGATACAGGCAGAACTTTTTTTCAGCCAAAACTCAATTGATAAGGATAGTGTAAAGTGTACAAAAATGTTCCGTATTTGTTCATACACTCAAAAAAATGTTTGCAGTTAGTAACTGAATTATGATGATAGAAGAAATTTCACAGTACAAGGAAAACAATACGCAAATATAAAAATATCGAAGTAAACACGAGAACAACACGGAAGAAATGACGTCTGACCACACGCGACCTTTTCTACTTATGTCATATAAACTAGTTGATTATCAGACTTGCATTTATTTGAGCTTTATATTTGAATCAAATTTCGAATGCCCATGAGATATCCATCGAAATCTTGATTATAAAATTGAATTTAAGAGAACTCATATCCGTTTGCTCCCCTGGTAATCACGTAATGATATTTAAATTAAACCCCATTTCAAATTCTTGAAATAGTTACAAATTATTTTATTAATTAGGTGTTGCTGCTACTTTGATCGAGGTTCAGTGCTGATTTGATCAAGTTGCACTATGACTTGGTTGGATGATTGGAACTGTGATATTCTGACGTGGACATGGTTTGATAAAGTCGTGATTAGGCCTAGTGCTCGCTTCAAATTGATTCACATAGAGGGCCGAGAATACGAATGGAATAGATAACCGCTGTCTCCTAGGAATTGTTTAAAAGCTTTCAAGTGAAGAAGTTTGAAGGTCGGGATCATAGGTTAATGCGAAAGAAAGCAGAATAGCATTGAGTGTACAAGTCAGGAATGATCAGGACCCAATGGTATCGCTTGGCAATATATGCACCGGGAGTTCAAAGGAAGATTTCTAAAAACCATATTTCAGTGAATGGTTTGGATTTTGAATTTATATCTGGATTATATTTCAGAATAATTTAAATGAAGTAAAATACTGAACAATGAAATGGGCATCTTCTAATCTTATGATTTTATTGTTGCACTCACGAATACTAAGGTAAAAGATATATTCTGATAATATATTTGACATTCCAATTACAATTTTTCTTATATAATAAACAGTTTGCATCCGACAATGGGATTATAAAAAAGTTTCATTAACAGTCCACGATAAATTCCATTTTTGTTCCGACGATCCAAGAAGGAAATCCCTTTAAGGTGGCAAATGGAAGTGGACTGCTCGCTGTGCAATCGCATACACGGTAACGAAAGTGTCAACTCACGCGTTCGGGTCGGACAAGTATGTGAAAACATTTCGAAAGAACAGTTTACACGGGGCGTTAGCGGGATCGTGTACCTTAAGCGCGGTAAAGGGTCGAGGTCGAAGCCTGCAGGTGCTGCTGAACAAGCAGTTGCGTACTCGTTATTAAAGAGCCGCAGCTACACCAGAGGAAACTCGACTAGAACCCCCGGAAAAAGAGGAAAATAGCGAGATAAGATGGGACATCCTACGTTGTGGAAAGGACCGAGGTAACAAGCGAAATGCACGACAATCGTCCTTTCATACATTTTGAACGTCTCGTCACTATTGTGCGTCAACCCAAAATTAGAGGTGTAAATAGTGACAAATACTCTCTGTACTTACATCTTGCATTAGCAACAATGTTAATTTTTCTAGAATACGGGGAAATCTTATATTTAACTTGAACATTTTCAATTTTACTATAGTGTTTTATATCACATTTGATGTATTGCTTCTGATGAATTTTGGATTTGAAATTGTTCAAACATACTTAAACTCGATGTATCGATTTTGGGAACCTCAAGTATGTTATAAAAATCGAAATTATGTTAAAGTTCTTCGTTCCTTAGATTATGATTTAGGAAAGTAAAACTGAGAATTTTGTAGTGCAAAATCCACCGCAGTTCAGCCAAAAAACATTTGCTTAGTCTAATAAAGAGTAGTAAAGATATTTGAATCCTTGGAATACCTTTGAATCCCGTAGTGTAAATAATTAACATCACCAAATAGGAATAGAATATTGAAACTACTGGACTGTAAATGTCATCTTTTTTTTTATTGAAACTTGACTCCAGGTTCGAAATTTGACGCAAGTAAACTTAGTGCATTGAACGGAAGAATAATTAGAATAGTTTACGAGATACTGTTAAATAACTAGATCTGCATCTAGAAAATATTGATATATTAATGCTTACAAGTCTCTAACAATTTCAATTAGTGATTTCACGTTGATTGGTCATTATCAATAATATCATGATATTTTTTTGCAATAACTAGCAATCTATTTTCTTAAAAATAACCCAACAATAATAGTGTCGAATGCTAAAAAACATTCCACCTCAAAATGGCTACCCTTTAGCATTAATTAATCGGTGTATAAAAAAACGAATAACAAAATAACAAAACGTAATGTTATTATTTATTTAAACAATTTTCTTTTATTATCCATTTTATTACACTCCTTTTTTTAACGTATTATTATCCTTAAAGATTTTTTTTAACTGACCAATATAACGCCAATACTGTAAATCAACTTTTAGTTGGTCGATACTAAAAATAATTGTACAATGTAGTCGAATGGTAAGTTTGAATTTGCTATATTATTTTTTGGGTGATTTTTAATTCATCGAATATTAAAGTGTTGCAAAAAATACATAATTCGGGCAGGGATGTAATATCATTCAAACTACTGTAATGCTATTATAGCGATAGCTTTTAAGTCTACAACGTGACCATTTCTTCCTTGCGTTTTGAAGGAGATATTACATAATAACCTTGGTTGAAAGTTTTGGATTTTGGTATAGACTGTAATCATTATGTCTTTCAATATGTCGTTATATAGTAATGCTACTAAATATGATCAGTTATAGATATTGTAGTTGTTGCGGACATAATCGATGTTTTATTAACTGTGTTACACGAACTTTTTTTCAATAAAAGTGATTTTCCTCATGCTATTGCATATATGCATAAGGTTACCTCTAATATAATTTCTGTAACAGACACTTCTAGCAGTGACGATTCGGATTAAGAATATGTGATTTGTATATTACAGTATCGATTTATACTGAATGGGTATATTTTAACGGAAAAAGTGATAAAAAACTAAGAGAATGTGGAGAAAGTGACATCGTTTTATTTTCGGTATGTTTCGGAATGTCAGTGGGTTAGTTATTCCGGTTTCTGATATAGGACGTTTTATTAATAGCCCTTCCACGTTAATCTTTAATAGTAGTCAATGACTCATCTTGAACGTTATGAATAAAAGCTGTGAGTACTTATTGTGTTTATAGTGATATTAAACCAATTTCGATTGTTATCTTGAGTACATTTTGTTTTTAACTAGAAACTATACTTTATACCAATAACGTATGCAACAGAATATACATTCGTAGCATTTCGTACTCAGAAGAATTCGAAAAAAAATTAACGTTTCGGAAATATATAACGGATTTTTTTATTTTTGGAAGTTCGTTCTAAAACTTTAAACTTTTTTAACACTGTAAAAACAAATACTTCACATGATAACATCTTACTTTAAGTCTATTTTCTGACATAATTCCAGATTTCAGTCGCATTTCTTGTATTAATTTAAGTATTGCTTTTTACAGTGAAGTTTATAAATAAGTTATTAATGAACATCGGTGAATATTATAATTACTGACTCTGAGAAAAAAAATCAGTAATATTTATCAATTATGTGGTTGCCTGTTAGCAGACAAATATTAAGTAATACCAACTACGTTTTAGTTGAATTAATTAAATGTTGTTGAATCGATATCATGATATAGTTGAAAACAATAATTTGTAGTTTCATAGAATAAATATTTAGGTGCTAATCGACAACCACATATTTACTCAAAATTACTAATTTTTTTTCAGTATACGTAACAATAAATTTATGTATATTATTAAGGGTTCAACAAATTATAATTTAAAAAAATAATAATAGAGTCATTGATTATGGAATACAAACAGCATCCCATCGGTTTGTGGAAACTGCATATTTTCAAGTTGCAATTATTTTTGTTACAGTGTGTAAAGTGTGGCTTTACGTAGTTATTGTAATTTTTATACGTACTTTATGGAACCAAAAATATTGTTTTGAAGATGTGCAAAAATGGTTGAATGAAAACGCTTCAAGAAATAGTAGCCTAGTTCCAAACATTATTGTATGGCATGTAATGTTAAAATATTACTTTTTTTACACCTTCACAAATTCGTGGTCTTTAAGTACCGATAAAGTATTCGGAAAGGCATCAAAGAAGTGACAGAAAATAGTATACATATCGCAGGCGGAAACGCATTGCATATAGTCGGGCGATATTAGGGATTCTCACGGTAAAAAATCTGCTACTCGGCTTCGAGGATCAGTAATTTGTAATCCCTCAACCCCCCTCACCACCCTTGTTGCAATGACGTTGTTCAGCCGTACATATGTAATATACTAATACTTCGAGTTTACTATTCTGACATTAATATATATAATCATAAACATTCAGTTGCGCAAAAGACAATGTAATTGAATTATTTAAAAATGTTTATGCATTTATTAATTCGTATACTAATGACATTGCAGCCATTATAAATAATATCGCCTTATGTGCAACGTAACATGTACGCATTACTTCATATGAAATGGGTCAAAGATGATTTTATTCGTATTGATACCCGTTTTAATAATTTTGTAGCCTATTCGCTGGTGGATTCCCGGGTGGATACTTCAGGTGGATACGTTTACAAATTTCAAGAAAGGGCTTCGCTAGAGCCAATCGCAGAACGATTAGACTCCTTTTGTATCGCATTTGAACGAGGGTCTGAGAAACGGAGGAAACACCGGCTCCATGTAGTCGAAGAACTACTTTATCATCAGAGGTTACCTTCTGGTGTTAAAGAAGCTGACTCATGATCAGCAATCGGCCTGCTATCTTTGCCGTAACGGGTACAAGGCTCGTTTTATTTTCATAAGTTATCTTTACAAGTATGGATGTCAATCCAGGATGCTTAATTTGAAATAGCGACTTCGCGTTGCGTCGACCACAGCGCTATTGTAGTCGGTTATTTCGGTAAGTAAAAAGGTAAATGTAAGTCTGAAATAGGAACATAAAGCTTTCGAGTACCTACACTTTCGGGGAATTCTAGATATTATTTTATGTTCCATAACTCCAAAACTGTTAATTTTTGTCTTTTTGGAACCGAACAACTTTTATCTTCAATAATTTGAAACAGCAACCACGAAATCAATCTTTATTATTCGTGAGAATAGAGATTGTAAGTCTTACTGGTTTGGTATTAGGTTATTGCTTTGATACGGTATTCTTTTATCGCCATTATACGGCAATCTTTTATTTTAAGGGGATGCTTGGGTATTAAATACTTAACACCCATTAATAAGATAATATGAACACAATTTATAGGCTTATTATCTGAAGTTTATTGAACATCAATTATAGTTTGACGGTGTAATGGAAAAATAATATAAAAATCTTGTTTCGCCGCAAATTTTCATTATACATTTTACGATTTTACCTCATATTCAGGTTGAAACTGAGTTTAATAAGTAAATATAAACATTAAAAAATCTGCAACTATATCAATAAAGTCATTACAAACTTACACTGAGAGAAATTATTTACTAATAGTTAATGTAAGCTAATTTCAAGGCTATTACATTAACTGTAAAGTTATAAGAATAACTGTAAAGTAAATAACGACTGGTAACTTTGAGATGAAAATACCAGCACTTTCCTACATGTCAGCAATGTTATTGTATATTACTATTGTATTTATTGTATAAAATTGCGCATGTGTATGGTTGTTTATCTCTGTTTAGGTGAAAGTATGATCATGTAAATAAGTGACGTAATGATCCTAACATTAATGTTTATAATTCTCTTCAACTTCAGGATAAAGTACCTTATCTTAATATATACATTCTGTGAGCTTTACTATGAAGCTATTACATTAACTGTAAATAAATATTTCTCTAAGTGTAAGAACTATATCCAATTTTGTGTAACGTATAGTAACATTATTAACTAAATATCGGAATAATAGCGCCGTATAATGTTCCTATTTTATAAAATCTCTTGAAACGTGATTTGAAATATACTGGCCCATCAACTTGGAAAAAAGGTATGATAAATTCGAATTTGTTATTATACTTTTTTTTGTGAAAAGGAAAAGCATAAACTTACAGTTTAATAAATAAATGTCATACATCGTTATTACGGATTTGGTCTAAACGAACATTTCATGTACCGAAGGAAGAACTTAGCGATATTGATGAACACATATTTCGCCTATAGGCGTGATGTTTGGAGAACCGCTTAAACGCTTTACATCGCAAAATTTAGTTATGCTAGAACAGGGAACCAGACGTCAGAAGGAGAACCTGCAAAGAGAGACAAAGAAGGGTGAGTAGGGAAGTTTGTGTCAGGTCATAGGTCGTGGGATATAGCTAAGACGTGGGCCGCTTCCTACACGTCCCGCTTTCTCGCTTGGTCCCACACGAAGCTATGGGCTTTATTCGACACTAGCCTTCCAGCGGCGTCTAACCGACGGCTTATCTCGACGAGCTCCAGGATAGGGGGCGGTAGAATAAAAAATAAAGAATGCATTCGTCTCTTGTCACACGAGCTTCCCCCAAAATCCACCGCATATTTCGCCACCCTTCGTCATTTCAGGCTTTCACACCAGCGCTGCGAGGTATTTCGATTGACATGTATGAAGTCTTTTTGTGGATAGTCTTATTGAAATAAATGTAATCGGAAAGAATCAAACATAATCCAAATGTTATTAAAATAATTATTTTAATTTGTGAGAGCTACAGCAAAAAAAAAGTATTTTTGTGTATAATTGACTAAGAAACTACAGTAAATAACATTTGTTCGAAATCTTCCTAAGATCAAATGTATTTATGAGGAACAGAAGGGAAGTTCTGACTTGCGATCTAGTAGATTTAACCCGATTTGGGACGGGTCAGTTAGTCACTTCAGATTTTGAATACGAGAAGTTCAAGACAAATGAATTATAGCCACAGTTCCAAAGTCTACAAGATAAGTTGACCATATTGTCGCTCGAATTATATGGGACCACATCTCGTAATCAATATAGATTTAGATTTTCGTATGATACTCTATAAGTTTTGTTGCTAAATTTTGTAAATATACAAGTATTTTATTTAAATATCACTTTATTCGCTGAAGGTAGCAAAGAATTATTTATGCGATCAATATAATATATTCTAAAAGCTATTAAACATTTTAAATAAGAATATTCAGTAAAATGATCACTAACACTGTTTAAAATAATCTTATTCTTTTAAATTTGTTATGTGTGAGATTTTACTATTTACAGACAGAAAATTAAGGGCAAAATATCTAAGATCCATAAAAGTGAAGAATGTTTAGTTTTAACAAACGCATTTTTAGTCTGACAGGAGTTGAATCTCTATTTAAAAAATTAAAAACTTACTTATTCACAAAAGAAGTTCCCATGGTACTTGTGGTAGTCTTACGATATTTAGTTAATAATTTTACTATGCATTACTGTTTTACTACAACGTTATTCTGTACAAGTAATTGGTTATAGTTCTTAGTTTTGTGATGATTATATAGATAGATTCACAAATTTTCGAATTTGTATATTTGCTTATTAACCTCAATATTAAATAAAATATCAAATTGAAATGACTAACCAAAAATCGAACAATATTTAATGAAGATTTACAGTGCAAATCGATTTTTATTTTAACCATTACATGGCTAAATTATAGTTAATGTTCAATAAACTTAAGATAATAAGCTTATGCGTATGTTTACATTATCTTATTAACGGCAATTAAGTATTTAATACCCAAGCATCCTCTGAATATAAAACAATAAAAGAATGTCGTATCAAAGCAGTAACTTGACATTAATCCAGTAAGATTTACAATCTCTATTCTAATGAATAATACAGATTGATTTTATAGCTGATTCAAATGTTGCTAATAGACTTCGACAATTAGAATTAAAAAATAAGTAACATGAAAATTTTGTGCACATTATTTCCAATAGATTTAATTATAGTAATTTGAAAAAAAAATCAAATCTATCTAAGTGATTGCACCAAGGAAAAGAAATTGCACCTTCTGTTAAATTAAGTCGTAAATAATTGTATATTGATAATTTCTAGTCGTATTGAGACAAATTACTTATTGCGGTTTATCGACTATCCGAATCTGGACTTACGATAATTTCAATTCCGTAAGTGTATCAAACTCAATTGAGTTGATCTTCCTTTTATAAGGGATGGCTAGAAAATTGGTTTTGTCAGTAATTTCGAATGCATGGTCATTTATTCTACATACGAAGATTGCCACTCTGACTGTGTGTCAGCAGACCTCCCGTCTCGTCGGGATATTTGTGAGCAAAATACGTTTAGCCTACGAAATACGTGCCAGACGCAACAATCTATATAAGCTGGAGTTTCAATCTATGAGAGTAGCTTATACAAGAATAAATTGGGTACATTGGGTTAACTAAGAAAACAGTTCACTGGTAATAACACTGACCGACACAATTTTACTTTTTGGTTGTCTTTCAAAATTGCAGGATCATTTCCGAATTGAGTTTTCGTGCTGAAGATGATGAAGATAGCAGCATTCTTCTATAGCGTCCCATTTTCGAGAAAAGTGCGGTTAAATGTGTCAAAATGTGCGTTTTTTGCTATATTTCGATTGTATTTGTAGCAAAAGAAAATTTATTTTTGACAATCTCAATATCATTTCAGAACGGATTTTTTGTGTAATTTAAATTTGTGAATTATAACGCCGGCAAAATTTTCTCATCACGTCCCAATGTCGAGAAAGGTTACGTTAAATTGTAAAATTGCGCGATCTTTACCGTACTTCGATTTATTTATAGCGAAACATTTTACCTCAATATTCTTGAAAATGCGACGTGAAAAGAGAAGTTTGCCAGTGCCATCAATTTCAGCATTCAAAATCCGTTCGGAAATGGTACAACGATTGTCAAAAGTAAATTCTCTTTTTCTTCAAAAACAACCAAATTTTGGCCAAAAAACTCAAATTGTTATACATTTAACCTTACATTTCTCGAAAATGCGATGTGATAGGAAAATTCTGCTCTTGCCATAATTTTCAGTTTGAAAAATACGTTTGGGAATGATACTGAGATTATCAAAAGAGAAATCTGTGTCGGACAGTGTAATGAAGGTCTTGCTTTCGTTAAGTAATATATCAAATCTAAAATCCCCTGAATAGTAGAATTCCGGTGTATACCAGCTCCCATAAGCGACCACACTTCTAGTTCATGTCATTAGCAAAAATAAAGAACACGTGATATCAAGATTCGATGTAGAGCTGTTCTTATGCGTTGTGTTTTACAGGTAAAAATATATTAAAAAAGAAAGAAGCGATATATCATTTGAGAAATTTTAAATAGATGTTATTTTATTGTAGGCGATCTAATAAAAAAATAACCGCTTTGTGAAATTTTGTTAATAGTTCCAACGACTATTCGCGGACGGACGGAATTGCTAATAAATAAAAACATCACATTTTGTTGAGAAACTTATGAAAGCGTCTTTATTATACTTATCGGCGACGATAGTTTAGAAAAGTACTAAAAACATGAACTAACTCCGAAATCGGGCAGATCAAACTGTCACAATTAAAAATTGACTATCGACTCAATCGATAAATCGAAACCTACTTCGAACATAACTTTCCCGCGTTGATTTTAATCAAGTACAAATATTGTCGCTATTTTAGAAGGGCCTGTACAAAGTTAATCCTATGGGCACCCTACTGTACCTTTGTACCTCCATTCGGGTGTACAATGGCGTAGGGAAATACCACCAAAATTAGAAAGAACCTACGCCTGGTACCGTAGTTGTTAAAACATCGATTCGTCGGTAACATCGAGAAAGGCTAGAAAAGTGAAGTGAAAAGTACCCTTTTTCGAATTTCTATTATCAATTAATACGTTTCTTCATAATTTTAATTATTTATCTGAACGAAAGGGTTTAAGCAAAAAATCCTGTAATTTTCACGGTTGGAAGGAAATGTGATAAAATATTGACTAAAACTTGATCATATTTTAATCAGATTTTGATTCGATTTTGATATAATCACTTTTAGTCGTAAATAGTTAACAAAATATATTGCATTGAAGAACAAATTTTATGATTGACAGACTGTGCATCGTATCAACAAGGTTTATGTTTTTGCGATAGGGAACAATAACATATAATATTGAACGTAATTAATTATTTTCTCGTCTATTCTAATCTATATTTATTTAATCACGTCTGTCTTGAAATAGCATTATAGAGGAAAATTCAATAACGAATTGGAACATTGGATCACTAAGTCGACGTTTTTAGTTTTAAAGAAATTTTAATGTTTCAATATAAAATTCAATATCACAGCACTAGTCAAACAATATTGTTGTCCATGTACTTTGAATTGTCAACCTTGCAAAGTTTCAAAACGAATAGTAAAGATGTAACCAATGCACGTCCTCGCCGAGCGCTAGTGAATGAATATATAAAGCTAGTATATAATAATTGAAATACGTAATCATAGAAAATGTACCAGGAACTAATATATGGCTAGCTTTCAGTTTATATTCAAACACACTTGATCAATCCCTTTACGAAGATTGAACAGATCCAGACTTCATACAAAGAACTTTGTTTTGGGTGAATTTGACCCTCGGTATCGCATATTTCGTAACGGTGGAATATTGCTCTATGGGTATTCCATAGGGGGACTTTCCTGACATCACGTATACTCTCTGGAGACAGATAGCGCATGAGGCAAAGAAAAACGGAGTGAGAGAGATAGAATTATAGAGATAATAAAAGGGAGGATGGAGTGAGAAAGAAAGTAAAGTCGAGACAAATAATGATGGTTGTGTTTATACTTATATATAGCGCTTAAGTTGCATACATATTCATGAAGCTAGCGTAGTGGCATTGTTCGTTAAGCAGCAGGTGACACCGGACCAGTTACCTGAGAATTGCAGAGGCGATTTTCTCGCCGTTCAGTAAGGAGGATTGGATGGAAACGAAGTCACGAGAAAGTTTG
This sequence comes from Trichopria drosophilae, assembly GCA_030407085.1. Taxonomy (NCBI): domain Eukaryota; kingdom Metazoa; phylum Arthropoda; class Insecta; order Hymenoptera; family Diapriidae; genus Trichopria; species Trichopria drosophilae. The sequence continues at coordinate 147,082,590 of CM059583.1, forward strand.
AAGCTGAAGTGGAAGCGATCGGAATAAAGCGCGAACGAGAACGAGAGAGGGGGATCGGGTAATTCAGAGGGCTTAGCGGCTGTTTTCGCGGCGAAGTCGCGAAAGCTCCGTGGTCGAAGCTCGCGCCACGGTTTTCAACGGCGATTGAGAAAGAAGGAAAGCACGCCAAGGAGATCTCCTTGTGATAAGAGCTCTCGTTTCGCGTAAAGTTTAGCCGTTCACCGGAACTTCCTATTGTGTTCTCACTGGGCCTTCAAAGAAGTTACATGGAATCTTGAACTGTAAAAGAAATTATTGCTGAACGAAACGAATTTTTCCTTAATCCTGCGACGCCTTGTTTCCGCACTTCCTCCAAACTCCGCTGTATTTTTGTCCCATCGAACAACTCTGGTCTGATCGTTATTGTGACGGTCGATGGTGATGCTATTCTTTGTAGAGCGTAAAGGTGTTATTACTAGTGAACAATAGAGCTGAAAACTTCGAACGCTCTTCCTAGGCCTCGGTCCAAAACGAATTGTCCGGAGGATGTCCACGACTATCCGATTTTTTTTCAAATGATACCTGCATAGACGAGAATCGATCGGTATACGTAGGGCTCAGGAATAACCGTGTTGCACTCGCCGTTTCGATACCGGAGAATTGGATGATTCAGGGGATGTATTAATTTAGAGATAACGTTACCAACCCAGAGTATCGATGAGAATTTAAGTCTATCTATTAGTAAAGTAAACGGAATTGAGGTGTGATACGCCTTGGCTTGTCACGCATTAAGTGCAAATGCCTACTAACATAACTTTCACTGTTTGCGATCGTGCACTTCGCTTTCCAGGTTAGACAGTTAGACGCTATATCGTGACTGGCGTTGACGGCAACGTACGTGGAAACTCGAAACTGCAAACTATCATTTGCCTTCTAATGTTCTCTGGTATTTGTCTGTTTAGAAGGATTATATGTCGGAATAATCGATATGCGCAGTGAGTAAATAAACGCGCGATGTAACGGTGCTTGCGAAACCCTTCACGTGCCCTAGATCTCTAAATGTTTGGTTTCGAAAAGCGTATGTCAAGAAATTATTTTTGAAATAATTTTATTACTTGGTGTAAACAGTCATTATCTAACATGTGTAATTAAAGATTTTCAGTTGGTAATATGGCGGTGTTTAGCACTGATAATCCGTTTGATTAATATTGCTATGTGCTACTAAAATCTATTATTTTTCAAACTAGGAGCAGTAAAACTTTCTACGAAAGAAAAATTATAATCTATTATCGCGATACTATGTTTTAGTTGATTGGAATGATGCCCAGATTGGAATGTTTCAATTATCATTACTTTTCGTTACTTGATTCTTGTCATGTTTATAAGTGATTCGATTTATCTTTCGCTATGAAAATCGTATTCATTCATTTTTTGTTTAATAGCGATCATGAAAATATTTCTTATAAATCCACAGTCCACTAGATTTGGGTCCGTCGTGAATACAGCGTAATGGAAATCTTGATCAGAAACGAATCACAAAACCATCATATTTTTAATCTCAATCGAGTCGAAATTTGATTCCCAGTCGTTTAAAGCCAACATAAACAGATCTTTTCTTGACCATAAAATGATCCAAATAAGATCGCTTTTTAATGTTCGCGCATCGACAACCACCTTCTCTACGTATTTAAATCGAATCAAAAGTTGACCATTTTTTATCTTTACAGACAGAAATTGAATCACTTCGAAATCTCCCATAATTATAACTCAGATTGTTTTTTGTTTGTCTAACTTTGGTCCTGAAATGACTCAAAACTAGGATCCCTTTTAGATCACATAATGATCTGACCGACTTTGATCAAAATCTGATCAAATTTTGATCAACTTATTTTCTCTCGGGTTATATGTATATATATATATATATATATATATATATATATATATATATATATATATATATATATATATATTATTTGTTGTATGTCTCACGCCACCATGCGATAGCCGTTCGAAACATCAACTATTTTCTCTATATATGTTCAGAAAATTGACGTACAAGCACCGTTTTCGCCGTGTTTATATACGTGTATCATTAAGCAAGCGTATCTATTTATTTCCATTGTTACTGATTAGTTTGAATAGACATATGAAAATATTCAATTCCATATTATCAGAAATAATACAATTATACCATATAATATTTATGGTACCTTTCTGGGATATACACTTTAGAAATATATATACACGTTCATAATGTAGTCCAGGAGAAGGGAGAATGTTGCACAGTTGGAAAGTAACAGCCGTAAGATTATATTGGAGTTTAACTTCAGGAATATGCATGAAATACATATATATTTGTGATGTTTGCAGGGCATTCTACGTCTATGATTTTCAAAATGATAACGACTTTGAAGAACTGGGTCTACAACATTGAAATCCTATTTAATGACATCATTTTTATCTAATACTGTGCAAAAGTGATTTTTCTGTTTTAGATTATTTTAAAATGCGGTATTGAATCAAATTTCGATCTGACAGATTGATTGTAACTATAAATAGCTACCCTGTGTTCGGTGATTTCTTCAGATAGTTCAGGTGAGGGGCTTTTCTAGCAACCACATATGTATTAAGGAACTTTCTTACTGTTATAAGAAAAGAAAAGACTATATTAAATATACGTTTTGAATTTCCAATAAAATACTGATAAATTACAAAAATGTCTCAAAATTACACATTTTTGTAATTTTACAACAGTTGGAATTTTTCAACAGTTATTTTTTATGGCTCAGCTTCATTCTCTTTCGAATTTGAACCTAAAATGTTTTAAAAACAAATAAATTGTATTATTTTTTGTAATATTAGGCACCGAATATTAGATTCCCAGTATAATTATTACGTAGTCTCTGTTCTGGTACGGCTCCGATTAATCTTTTAATCTAAAAATCACGCGTTTTATACAAATTATTTTATAAAACTTTTATTTTTCTGTATTTAATTTGTAATATGTATGTTGATATTTTGTAACGTCACATAAAATATAACAAACTGTTATTTACTTCAAAAAGATTGTGCAAAAAAAATATTGTAATAATTTCACTGTTCTACAGTGCCATTCAACACCGAATTTGTAGTAGAATGTTCAAGATTAAGATTAAACTTGCAATTGCCTTGATGTATAAGAAGTACGCTCTGTAACATGAATGATGAAAACAACGGTATATTGAACTTTGAGATCAAAGCGTCACGTACATGCTTGTTAGTTGAAACGTGAGCACGAACGTAAGCTGAAACTTATGACTTCCGATCCCTTTTGAATTCAATTCGGTTGCCCTCTATAATGTAATCGATTAATCAATAAATACAGGAATTTAAAAAGTTACTAAATGTTTTCTTTTTTAATGTAATAAAATAATTATGATATTTTTCAGTCTGCGTTTTAACAATTACATGAGATTTTGTTTCAAGTACCTTGTTCAAATGAGATTATGTCTTTGTTCCGGTACATGAACGAACAAACACGTTTTGTGAAATTTACAGGAATATATTCTTTATCATATTCGTTTAATATTTCAAAACAAAATAAGAGTATTAAAATTGAAAGAAATAGATTCAATGTAATATATTTTATGAATGGATAGAGCTTTTACATGGAAATTTAAAATTCACAAAGTTTTTATACATATAATATTCGATATATACATGTATCCCTTACGTTTAACTGATACTCGAATTAGTAATTAATTTTTGTTTATTTAAATTGTCCATGCATCTTTCAGTGTACGAGAAGTTATAACATTTATTTTTATAGGCGTTGTTATTCTCCCTTAGATTTTTAATGCAAGAACTATTTTATATCTTATTAAAGATATATTTAAAAAAAAAAGAAAAAATATTATAATGTAGTTTACTAGTGTTAAATTTTTCTAAACAAATTTTCATTGAAAAAGTTTTTCCTATGAAACCGAACTAAATTTTGTTAAAGCAAATTTCTAAAAAAAATCAAAATTAATATTTATTAAGGGCTCTGAAATAATATAACCAAATATAACGTGATATTTTCTCGCAAGTGCCATTAAATATTACCAAATAATCAACGCAATGAAATAGAAATATAAAAATAATTCTCATTTTATTTGAATAAAAAAAAAATAATACTTTCAAGACTAGGATATTCTTGTGTTTGTAATATAATGTTACGGGAAATCTGGTAAATGAGAGCATTTTGAACATAGAAAGTTATATATTGGAAAATGTTTGAGAACGACGTATTTTAAAAACCGTGTTTTCGTAAATTTATATTAATAAATGGAGAGCCGTGATTAATTAAATTACTTAATACACTAAGCTGTTATTTTTGTCTTCGAAAATTAAATATAATGATGTTTCGAATTTGTTGCTAATGAAGGCTACGTGAATCCCACAATGTATAAATAAAACTCTAAAAACACACGTTTTCTGAAACAAAATTATTAAAAAAGCACAATTTAATCAATTCTTGTTTTACGATATTTTGAATTATACCTATATTACACCTGACGATATCCATAATGTTTTAAACATATTAAATACTGTACGTTTAGTGCACTAGAGCCTTAGAAGACGTTACAGTATCATTTTTTAATAATTTAAAGTCAATAGTTTAATAAATAAATAGTAAAAATGGTATTATGTTGAAAGCTAGCTTGAGGATCCATTCAACTAAATGCACATCGAAAAATAAACCCAAGTTATAACAGGAAGATTGACATCTTAATTCAGTAAAACGCTATTTTAGGAAACTAATTTTGGAATCTACTTTTAGGATGTTACTATTATAATAGAAGCATCCTAGAAGTAGGTTTACGAGATTAAACCAATTTTTTGCTTCAGTGATGAAACAAGCTAATCTTTGTTCACTTGATTTCGCTCAATCCGAATTGGATAATGCACATATTTTATGAACTCTGACTTCAAGAAATACAAAGAAAAATATAAAAAAACGTAGTTTTGTGTTTCAGAAGATATATCTTTTGACAGGGATATCAGGTGAGAGTTTCAGTAATAGCTTAAAATAATACTTACTTCTAACTCCAATTTTACGAAAAAATACGATACGTAAGAAAAATGTTGCCTTAAATAGTAATTTGTTTACGTGAGTCGAATTTCAGTCTGACCATTACTGCCTGTATCTACTTCTCATGATAGCCAAACCTCAAATTTAAAAATTAATAAGAGCGAATAAAAATATGAGTAAAATATTTTCAAAAAATATATAGAACGTAAAAAAAGAGTTAAATTTATTCTGCTTTCGCCAATTGAATTCATCCACAGTGTGATAGTGCGTAGTAGACTCGGTCATGGTCAGACTGGTATTCGACGCATAAAAACAAATATCTATTTGAGGCAGAATTTTTGTTCTTAGTTGTATTACATTTTTTCGTGAAATAGGAGTTATAAGCATTACATTAACCTATTACTGGAACCTTTACCTCATTTCTGTGGAAAGATATATCAGCTCAAACATTGCACAAGATGACATTTTTACGCATTTTTACTCCATATTCCTTAGTCGTTGGAGTTAATAAAAATTATCAGTATTCAATTCTTATTCAGTGACCCCAAATTAATAAAATTAGCTCATTTTATGTACAATGCATTCTCAATATTACATTTCAGAATGTGACATGGCGCATTAGCCCAACATAACGACAAGAAATGATTGATAAAAATTTTCAAATTATAACCTCTTAGGTGTTTTTTTAATACATATCAACATTTTATGACAGATGAATTATAAATGGAGATATGATTTGGTAAGTTTATTCTATTATTACAGATATACTAAAACAATGGTTTTATGATTCAAATGTTACTATATTCTATTGTATTATTTTATAGCATCCATGCTACAGGAAAATAGCCCCATACACATTCGGCGTAATATTTCTGTACTATGGGCAACATGTTACAGTAACGATTCTACGTTTTCCTACATCCAGCTCTATTATTCTGATATGGTTTTCTACTATATCGTGAGTAATTTCTTGAAATGTCTGCATTATAATTAAAATTTATGTCCACAACATTGAGATGACGTATATTCGGATTAGATCTCGTACGTAAGGATTGGTATAAAAAACAGCTTTTCTTGTATCCTGGTTCTGCTCAGAGCCACTAAAACTTTGCCAAACGCTGTGAGACGTGTTTTGCCGTTTATGGACCGTTTTAACGGTAGTAACAAAGATTTAACAAGAAGTTTGACAGTTCATGATGATACCGAAACGCAAAGAAAAAAATGATAGAGTAAATGTTTGCAACTTGATTTGGAACTACTACTTTATTTGAGAAAAACACGATATCAACATAAGGTTTCCATATTGTGTAAATTACTTCTTGCGTTCTTAATTTCTTATCTTCAAATATTAATAGATACCCTATATTTCCAAGGACGTGAAATCAGAATGATTCGAAATTAATGAAATATGAACATTTATTCTGGGAATTTAGTTCTCAATTATTGAATATTTAAAACTATGGTTAAGATAGAAATCGTTATCGAATGAATTGTAAGAGTAATATCCTCCAAGAAAATTCGACCAATTATTCAGGAATGAGCGACCACATATGATAATCAATTTTGATCATTTATAATGATAATTTAAAATTTGCATTACATTACCTCAAAAATCAACCATTGACAACTTTCATTCAACTTTACGTCGCTTTTGAATATATATGTTAATAAATTTGTTTTGTTTGATAGGTATCCATTTGTAACGCGAGCAAAATTAATCGCAATGTAAAATTAACGATAAGTAGAAAAGAAAAGGCTGGGAACAATTTAGTAATTTCTACATACATATCTAGGTAGATTCATTTATTGAAATTAGATCACTTTGCTTTAATAGGACTAATTTTAAGGCAATATTTGGTATTGGAAATACGTGAAGAATTATTCTATTAATAGTATAGATATATATATATATATATATATATATATATATTGGATAATGACTTTATGTGCATTTTATATATCAATTTTCTGTGAATACTCAAATCAAGAATAGATATAAATCTGAACGACGTTAATTGTCTACAAAATTTTGCATTATTTAGTATCAACTTTAGATATGATTTTATTTAATTATTTCTTATTTTACAAATTAGTAATTTGGAAAAATGTCAATTTTACTTCACTTCTTAAGTGTCTTTAGATAATGTGTTTTTATTCCATTATTGCAAACAAAAATGTGCATCATTTTAAGTAAGACAGAGTAAGATGGCACCAGTATGGATTGAGTATTAGTGAAACATAACCTAATCTGACTTGTTCAACCCTTTTATCTTTGTGCACATAACTCAAATCAATAAAATCAGATCGACGCTGTGATGCAAAGACCAGAATAAGCTTTTCCTAAGACTACATTCCAGTTGTAAGTAAGGAAACCAGAAATATCGAGTTTAAGTAATGTGCAATCCATTTTGATCTACCGATAGTAAACTGCTGTACATTAATTTGGGTCATATATTTTAGATTTGGTTATGGTTTTTGCTGAATGTTGAGACGTGAAGTTAAAATTTTGATAAAATTACGTAAATGCAAGTAGACTGGAACTGTCTTTTACATAGATTAATATCTCTATAAAAAAATATAGAAGTAAAAGGGAATCTTGACAGGGAAGTAAGGTAATATCCTCTCTTTCTCATTCTCTCTCTTAGTGAGTCAATTAGGAAGGTTTTGTTGATAATATAGATTAATAACCATATATTAATAAATAATATAAACAGAACAATACGTCTCGATATTTTAGGTGCTTCATGTATTTATGCAAATTTTGTAACTTGTCGAGTGGAAATCTTATATTTCGCATCACCACCATATAATAATGACGAAACACTTCCATTATGGTCATGAAAAATGTAAAAAGATTTTCAAGACTGAAAATGAATTATGTTTGCCGGAAAATCCGAGCATATTATTTCGATCTTTCGCCATTTTCTTTTCACGTAATAAATTGATTGATTTTACTGTCAATCTATATTACAAATATTAAAAATTACGACATGTTACTAAAAGGTACTTTCAAATAACTTTTTACTGTATTTTTACAAATTTTGTTGTAAGTTTACAGTACTATGATGCAAAGAAACTTCAAGCATTTGTATGAAGATTACAATAGATATTTCTTACACTTTATATACGTCTAATTCCATTAAAAATATCTCTTAATTCGGCACAGTTTCATCGAATCTTCAAATGTCATGCACGCTCTTAAATGAACGATTTCATCATTCTACGAAGTATTTGAAAACATGTTAAAATTATGCCAATCACCGCGCATGACACCCTTTTTTTGTCATATCAATGACAAAATCAGTCTAAAGTTGTATGGTATTTATTAAACGATTACACAGCTCCACAACAAAAATAATTTCTGCAACGCGAGCTACACTATCATAACTGTACGTTTTGGGGGTCGCTGAATTTGAATCCGAGGTCTGTTTGATCTCATCAGATCTGAATCCAGGTCCAATGAAGGTCATAATTAGAAAAAACCATTAAATCGATCTGAACCGCTGTTCTAAGTCATTTTGAAGGTCGCTGGATTCGAACCCGAGGTAATTTTGACCCCATAAGATCAGAATCAAGGTCAAATGAAGGTCATATTTAGAAAATAACCATTGAATTAATTTGAACCACTATTTTAAGACATTTTAGGGGTCGCTGAGGTCGAATCCGAAGTCAGATTTGTTTTTCATGTTGTCAAAAATGACTCACATTAACTTTAGTATCACATTAACCTTACCTGATAAAGTCAAATAGACCGTGGAATCGGATTCAACAATACGAAAAATAAGAGTAGAGATTTTCAGATCGGTTCAATGATTTTTTTTCTTAACATTACCTTCATCCTGACTTGATGGGTTTAAAATATCCTTGGGTTAGGATTCAGCAACCCCCAAAACATACAATCGTGATAATGTAGCCTGGCGTGCAGAGTTTTTGTTATGGAGTTGTGTAATCGTTTATTAAATACCTTACAATTTGAGACCGACGTTGGCACTGGATTGGCATATTTTTTTTTTTATTTCAAACACTTCATAGAATGATAAAATCATTGATTTTAGAGCGTGCATACCATTTGAAAATTAGATTGAAAATTAACTGTGCCGAAATAAGGCATATTTTTCATGGAATTCTCCATATACCTATGTAGACCTATGATAGTATTTTACATGATAAAAAAATATTTCTAATTTCGGTATTCAATACCAAATTTGAATTTGAATTTTGTAATTTGCTTTTCATAACGATGGGAAGAAATTAAAATTATTTTTTGGAAAGAAGGACGTGAAAAGACGCAATATCGACTGCTCTATTATCAACGTCGAGTGGATGTGGGTAGAAAGGAACGTTTTCCAAAATTGAAGGGTCGCTGGAGGATATTTCGCGTTCCACGGCATGCGGAGGGCTACGGCCTCGGTCATACTTGAAAGGTAATGCCCAAGTCGTCAAGAGGGAAAGAGCGCAGGGACGTAGTTAATATTAACTGGGTGCTATAAGGGTGGCGCGTGTTGTTCGTACGTAATTTCCTCGACTAAACGCAGTAAGGGATGCCCATGCATATTTCAGGGTGGGGTCGGTCGGTCGGATCGGGTTGGGCGCGAGTGCAGGGAATTCACTGTAGCTGATGCTGCCGTTCGCGTAGCCGATAACGAAACGCATCCGTATATATACAGGATAATGGGGCGCCCGAGAAATACCCAGGCAGGCCATTGCAACCGTTACGATAAACTCCGACGTTGCTGTAGCACGGATGCTGCATAGGGAGTGCGCGTGCGAGCATTCTACGTGTCGGTTCGGTGTATCGCGGGGGTAACACATGGATGCACCGTATATGTAAGTACACCCGGTACCTCGTATAGTGCGATCGCATGTACGCCGCATATATTCACCTATTGCAATCCTATCGGATTAGATCAATTAGTGAAATGGGCCGTCTTTAATACCGCCGATTGGACAGTCTTATCGCCCGCGAATCTTCTATCGGCGACGGCGTGGCGTATTTATCGGGATGCATTTTATCCCGGCAGCGAGCAATTCGAAGCGAATATTACTTCGAACCCTCGATAATAGGTACTTGGCTAATTTATTGACTGGTTGCATCATATACGCATTAAGGATCCTCTGTAAAATCAAAAAACGTGCACATATCGGTTCATTTTATGTAATATAACAAGTAGTGCAAGAAGGTGAAGTGCTGTACAGTGATTTGTAATTATATTAAATGATGCATATAATTTTTTGTGGGTTTACGAGGTGCATATTCCGTACAAGATGCATATTGACCGTACCCCATCCATCGTGCGTATGATAGAAGCTATCAGCTGCACGAGGATCGGCATCAAACATCGTGAACAGATATCTAAGGATTGTATTGGAATGGTGTGGTGTGAGAGTAGCGTTTATCATCGTGCTTTGATAATAGCTGTAGAAAGTGAGACAATAGTGATTATTTACAAGAGGTGCAAAAACGATTTTTAAAAAACCAGGGCGACTGTGCATGGTGCAGAATAGCATACATTGCAGCGACATTCTCGCTATTGGGATGCATTTCATTTCAAGGATTCTGCACAGGGAAAAATGGCTTATAAAAATTATATTCTGCAAGCATTTATCCGAATCTCCAGTAATTAAATGAATTTCACGATTGCATGCAGATAATAATATTTATCAACCATTTCTCTGCTTTCGGGAATTAGGGTATATGCGATAGGAAGATGTAGGTCGAAAAGGAGGGAGGGACCTCACCTGTGCTCTGTCCACGCCGATTCTCCTCCGTTCTCTCGATTTCAGCTTCGCGGGGTGGAGGTCTCTCCGTCCTTTGCGGATAATTCGGGGAGTACGGAGCTGGCCACACGGTCGTCGGCCTTTTCGGAGGTGCCGGCGTGCTCTTTCGTCCTGAAAATAGATTAGGACCTCATCTACCAGGTTCAGAGGAATTTGCGCTTCATGTATTCATCGCACTATTCCACACCATACATAGGCTGACGAAGATTTCAGAAGTATTGCCGAACTTCCGCGTGAATAGTGAAACTATTAAATAATATCGGAATGACATTTCGATATTTCATATTGTGACGTCTTCGCAGCCTTCGATTGCACTTTTGTTGATGATAAATAACAATAAAATTGTGCGCAATTTATATGTGTGGGTGGAATCAAATAATGTGAAATGTGCCATGTGATAGGTGTATGATATATATTCTTATAATTAATAGCAATACTTAACAAACTATGCAGATACATGATATTAAAATTAGTATTCCGCCCTAATTTCTTAAATATTATTCCTATATTCTATTCTAGGGATTGGGTTTTATTTATGTTTTGAAAGACTCAGTTATTTCTGTGACCATCCGGCTGATGTTTATACTGAAAGATTATAAATTATATAAAAGATAAGTAATTATCTAAAAGAGTAAACAAATTAATGTGGATGTATCAAAACATACAAAAGATGTTATAGCCAGCGAACAGACCACCTAAACTGAATCGAAATAATTGTTAATCAACCAAATAACGGTTTAAGCATATTCTTGAGTATTATAGAGTTCCAAATATCCCTGATGATGTGAACTCGATAACTTGCGATTTCTAAACACAATTTTCGTAGATCGTGGAAATTTAACAATAGCGCATATCTTGACATTAATTTTCTGTGAATATGTGCAACAGATGTCACAGAAACCACTGAGTCCTTCGTAAAACCTGTAACAAATATAATAGTTATTTAATTTGGAATAATTGAGATTGAACATATTTACCCAGATTATTTTTTATACAATATTAAAGCGAAAAAAACATAATTTTTAAAGCATACGTGATTTGAATTCAGTCTACTTTGCGAAAGAAAAGCCTTAAAACCTAAAACAATACCCATTTTCTGATCTCCTTGAGCATTTCTGAATTGTAGAGAACTACCGCAATTAATCTTCTACAAATGTTGCATCAAATGATAAATAACAGTCAATGAAATTATAACGAAACTGTTAATTTTGAAAACCTTTATAAACGTTCTAAAATATTTGATAATACTAAAGTTCGAAAATAAATACAACATAAGACCCGGGAGTATCAAACCCAATCTAATTTATAATTACGGACGTTAGCTAAATGAAAAATAAGGCAGAAGCGTCAGAAACGAATCAGAAATAGTAATTATCATCAAATGTTTTTAACTTCAACATGATGCCAGTTTGACTCAGAATATTCCGTATTAACAAAGTTTAGGGTAATCACAACCCACAAAATTCGTAGCCATAATACATTTTTAATGTGAAAAACATAATGTGCAAAAAGGCCGTGATTCGGGATCGGCCAGAACGTTTCGGGTTCAAATCTTTGAAAGAACATTGGTAAGACTTCTTAATCATTTCTTTTCAATAGATTTTATGGATATTTTAGAGCTAATAACAAAGAAGGATACCCAAGGGTGTAGGTAACATCTTCCCTTGAGATGGAACCTCCGTAATTGCGAAATTCGGTTAGATGATGATCAGAGGTAACACCTAATATCAAATTCGGCTATTGTATCCGGCGGGAAAGTTGAGAAAATCGGGGTGCACTTAAAAAACCCGACAAATCACAAAACAAGCACTTCAAAAACCAGACACTTCAAAAAATAGAAATTAAAAAACCGGACATTTCAAAATGAACATATTCTGAAAATGGATGTAATGATTGAGTTCTAAATGTGCTTAATAAATAATCCAGGGGCCAAACTGATTTGACCATCAAGTGACCTACCAAATGATTCCTTTGGTCAAACATTTTTGACCTCGAAATGACCCTCCTATTAGACCTCGCGGACGGCGACCAGAGATAATTTTCTTATGTAGTGATCGCACCAATCGGAGGTGTCTGTATTTTGAAATGTCGGGATTTTTAAGTGTCTGTTTTGTGATTTGACGGGTTTTTGAGGTGCACCCACGAATCGTAGGTATCGGTATTTTGAAATGTCTGGGTTTTGAATGTTTGTATTTGAAATGTTTGGTTTTTGAATATCTGAATTTTGAAATGTCTAGTTTTTAATGTCTGTATTTGAAATGTCTGATTTTTTAATGTCTGGATTTAAAATGTCTGGTTTTTGAATGCCTGTTTTTTAAATGTCTGGTTTTTGAAGTGTCTGTTTTGTGATTTGTCAGGTTTTTGAGGTGCCCCCTAAAATCTTTCTTGAAGTCGCGGAATTTACATAGGAACATGCAGCAATCTAAGTAGTAACAGGCAACCTACTTCGGAAAAAAGACAGTACAGACTATTACTACTTAGATTACTGCATTTTCCTATATAAAACTGCGAATTCAAGAACGATTTTCTCAAATTTCCCACGTAATATAACAAACAATTTTGATGACATGTCACCTCTTATCATCCTGCAGTGGGCTGGCCTAAACTCGGTTTTAGAATTGTCCAGGAAGTCTCAGATTGCGGGAACGACGCCTTCCGATATGAAGATATAGGTATAGGTAGTTTACCGGTTAGAACTTACAAAACTCTAAAAGTACTTGCCAGAACCAAACGAGTTGAAAACGTTAGGCAGAAAATTTCTATTATGCAGCTATTTCGTGAAAATTTATGAAAACTCATAAGTTCACGGAGGCGTGCCCTCAACAAAGCCGTACATATGCGTGCGTGAACTAACCATGAAATGTTGCGCGCTCAGCGGACAATGGGTTGGTATCGGCGAACTTTTCACAGGCACCCGCAACAACCGTTCACAACTATTTCAACAAATCAAGGCTGCCGACAAGAACTAACCCATCCATATCTGTATGTGCATTCGTACCCGGCCGTTAATGGCGAATTCCCTTCAGGTTTGTTATTTCAGTCTTGATACAAGAATTGACGTTATAGACTATTCAAGCATATTTTCCCAACTCACAAACATTTTCTACTTTCATGAATTCTTCACTGCATAAAACAAAATACGTATGGAAAATATTCATAATTGAACTCGACGGTTATAAATTAAAATAGCATCCTTAATTGCTAAATTATGCCGACTTCACTTATAATAGTTTAATTAGATACTTAAGTGATTAATGTAAAAACATAAGACATTTACCAACTTGAAATAGAAGTAGACCTCTTACCATACAATAGAATACGCTTTTAAGTTTGTATTCATTACATAATAGAAATAACAAATGACAAACAAAATTCTGTCTTTTATTACACCGACACAATTGCGAGAAGCTGTAATAATAAAAAAGCTTCACTCTGAACGCGATATCTCATCTTCGAATCATCTGAAACAGGAGGTACCGGATATAGCTGTGAGTATTTCGTATAAGCGATATAAATGTTGGATCCATTCTTTGAATAGTTTTTTTTAATCGTGTACAGAATCAATAGAAAATTGCGTTTTTAAGAAAGCTTCTATTACTAAAAGAAACAAACTTTTATAAAAATAATGCCAAATACCTGCCAAACACACAATTCAATTATAACTGTTGAGGCGCATAATGTGATTTTAATCTTCGTTATTTTTGAAATTAAATTGTTACATTTATTTATAAAGTCGGAGCGAGAATAGTTTAATTGTATAGAACAAAAATTATACGTATCGCATTGTACAAAAAAAAGAAAGAAATTTATGCCGTATTAGAAGGTTAGCGTCAAATTTGGATTAATTTCCCAACAGAAGAAAGATACAAATTTCCACAGACTCATTCGACACCATTTTATTTCGTATTATTTTTTTTGTATTATTACGTGAAAACTATTTTACACAAACTGACACAGACCTGGTATGATAACGTCAAAACAGATGAAACTATTAAAATTTGCATTACGACAAGAATGTCCGAACGTAATGAGTCCTACTGACCTTTAAAGATATATATGTATTAAAGGATATTGTAACAGGTCAGTAAATGATTGATAACATGCAGGAAGACACAAAAATTAAGACTTTCTAATTCGGAGTAAAATTATCTCGTTTCGAAATATTATTTTACAATTTCATATTTTCGTTAGGACTCGCTTTTCTCTGATTGAAACTGACTCGGGATGACGTGTATTTCTAATATGTTAAGCCCCTTGCCCCCGAATCGTCTTGTACTATAATGCTGCGAAATTCCCATTCGTTTCTGGCAACTATGGAGAAAATCAAGTATCGTATTTAATTTGTTTGTGTTCGTTAATTCCAACTCTGGTAACAGTTTTTTGAAATTCCAAATAGCCCTTCCAATATGTCGCACCAATTTTTTTAAAGAGTCCCTATTTATCTGAAAATCATTACTCGGGGGTTTTTTGGTCGATGAATCGAAAGCCAGTCACATTTTAATTTATTCGTAGAACGTATCGAATTCACAATGGTAGGTTGAGAATTTAAAAAAACTTATATTTCCGTCTGGATATATGTATTCGGGAATTGTTAGGATGTAATACGTTTTTAATTTTAAAGAAATTGAGATGGTCGATGAAAAATTGTCAAAAAGTTTTTTCTTGACGATTTTTCAGATTATAAAAGGCTGAAATTTTAAAGAAAAATTGTCCACTTAGAGTGTTTACTTTTGGTCTAACCCGGAACTAGTATTACGGACGTAGGAGGCATGCAGCTCCATTTCTCTATTATTTTTAATTTTGCCCTTTCATTGTTTTTATTAATTATTTCCTAATTTTTGATATTTGTACTGTGTTTTTTTTTCTATGCTTTATTGTATATTGTTATTATTATTTTTCTGCCCGCCATTATGGATCATCAGTTTCAAAATGTCAAAATCTAAAGTTTTATTCCTCATCGGCACCTCCAATAATCTTCAAGTAATAAATTTAAACTGATTTTCATTTAAGAAAAATGCATGAACATGAATAACTACTGTGTAATTTTATGAAACCTTATGCTCATTTATAAAAGCAACAATTAAAATTTAGAAGCTGTAAACGAGTGAGCTTATCTTAAGGCGTATAACCCTCTGTTTAATTTGGACCGTCGTATAGACCTAAAAAATTACATAGTTTTCAAGTTATAGAAAAGGCATGGACGCTTGTTGTCGTTCTCGGGTATACGGAAGCGACTTTGTTGGGACCACTATACTCAGACAGGGTGCTAGAGGGATAAAGAACCAAAGGAATTGACAGAAATATAGGGTTACATCAAAATTCGTCATGATAACATTAGATACAAAAGTATCTGTAACTTCCTATATTGCCTTTAATCCGAAACGGTATAGGTGGTATTGTGCCCTGGAGATGGAACCTCCCCAATTGGCATATTCGTTTATGGTATGATGGGAGGTAATACCATATACCTAATTCGATGGCCCAATCATAGCAGAAGGTTGAGAAAATCGTTTTTGAAATTTATTGTCTGATCAGTACCTACCATTACTACTTGCGTTTCAATTGATCTATTTGAGAATAATGCATTAGACAAAAAAATGCATTAAATATAAAACGTAAGTAGATACGGATACAAGCACATGTATACAGGTCCAGGAGGTCAATATACACATTCAAATGCACAATCATACACACAATCATACGTGGGCATTCTCCTTTGTAACGGCGTCTAGTGATAGAACTACCAAGAAAACCCGGGGCGTGAATTAAAATAAATTATTTTATACTTTGATCGAGCAACACTAATAAAAACCATCAAATATCTGTAGTTACTGAATTATAATGAATTTACATTTTCTTTCTAATTATGTAAAATTATTTACGTAAACTTCTTAATAACTAGTTATTTATATTTTTACATAATCGTTTATATTGATTTAAATATAAAAAGTATAAGCCCGTCACGAAATTAATTAGAAAGGAATTGTTATGAAACATCGATTAAATGTGATGTGTTTCATTACACTCGTTGGAAGAGACCAACTACAAAATAATTTTCTGAAAGGCATTACTTCTGCATATTTGAACATGAAGTTGTTGAATTTTAATACACCAGTTGACATTTTGAATACCATATTACGGTTAACTTTCACGTGAATTATACGTTAATGAACAGCTTTGATAGGGCGAAGAGAATCAAGGATTAAACCCTGAATGCACCGCTTTAAAGTATCGATGTGCATTGATATGATATCAGAATAAATATCAAGTACGTCCATTGATATTTACCACTATGTTGGGAATTTGTTTTTTAAACACATCTGATCCAAATACGTCCTGTAAGCCAATATCGCGAATATCCGTGCAGATTTTATCTTCTTAGTGCTTTTTAGAAAAAAAACATTTATACGATGAGGAGCCACACGTTTATAATTCTGCAGTTTCGTTATTGATTATCAATAGTAATTATAACATTTTCGAGTAAAACTCGATATTCCGACAGTCGGGGGCATGTAATATAAACATAGGAAAGTATTGAATAGTGTAACCCACAAAACCATTAATGCTTGAAAGGCAGAGAAAATTTATTTCAAATTTATCGCTTATATTTTTATATAGCGATATAAATTTTGAAAAAAGGGTACAAGACTATTTTTATTTTTGGGATGGTTCGTTTAAATTGTATGATCAAAAAAACTAAAACCTATTTTTGATTGTATATATACTCAAAGTATACATTTTTTTTTTGTTTTCGAGGCAGATATCTTATGTGACAGAGTCGAAGAGTAAGGAAGCAATATTGGAATAAAGGAATACAAGAAAATCGCAATTATTACAATTATACTTTTTACACAAAATATTGATCAATCTTTCCACGAGATTTATAGTCAATTATTAGATGTTACGATTTCTGCGAATTTTACGGTAGATGGAATTTTTAAACACCGCAGTGTTGCGATGTTATCGAAAAATTTGTAAATGGACGCAGTAGTTGTAAACGAGTATTACAAATTGTATTATATAAGACATTTTGTTAACAAATTTCATTTCAAATAAAATATTTTACGGAACCAATAGCGTTATACAAAACATTTAAAATAATTAAAGTTAAAAAATGTTCTATTCATGTTTTTACATCGGATAGCTACACGTGAAGGTCATAAGTAATTAAAATGTAAGGTGTTGTAAACAAAATAGTGAAACATTTATTACCAATATGCATATATAATCAAATAATCGATTTTGGTACTTGGACGAATTTCTAAAGAAATAACATATCTGCAATTTCACGAAACGAAATGTTGCATGAAATATTTAATTCTATAATCGTGTTTTTGGTCGCTGATCACGATTCTGTTGTAATGTTAAATAGGGTATGTAGTATATGACGGACTATATTTCAAACATTTTTAAAATTTAATCATCATTTATGATTAAGTATTTATAGAGTTATTGCGAATATGAAACTTTACATGCAATAAAATAATTTGAAACAGCGAACTCACTTTAGCCGATGTACGTATCCGAAATTGTATAATTCAGTTGAAGATTGATATTTGCTTGAAGTACCTGACTGATGAGTACAATTTTTTTCGTCTGTAATAGTTTCTAGCATCTTCAATGTACGGTATGATGTAGAAGACTTAAAAGTTACAGAAAACATATCTAAAAGATCAGTTTCAATATATCTTTAAACTTTGACATTCAAAAGAGCGAGAACAAAAATGATAACATCAGGTAAAATAAGGTTTTCGTGATGATAAACAGGTAACATTGAATTCATCGCCAGTAGAAGTCACGTGTTAAATTTGATGCATAATGCGTTTCTTCAATTTTTGAATAAATATTTTAAGGTTTACATATTATGCGAATTTATATCACAAAACAGAGAAAATGATTTGTATGCACGAAAAAACAAGATTCTATTTCGGAAGATTCGAACAATTGATTGCATCAATATTTTTTTTAAGACGAATCGTAAAACTACTGAATTTTAAAATTCTATAATAAATGTATATAATATATATAATTAAATGAGGTTATCATATTTCAAATTCTAGCACTATCAATTATGGACAACATTATTTTTCGGTATTGAAATGTGTAAAAATTCGGTTTTGCGGACTGCACTTAGTCCGTATAGATTACGTTTTCGACCGCGCGTCAATTAATATTCCACGTGATCAGTGAAATTTAATTTTACGGACTAAAAGTAGGCCGTAAAATCGGATTTTATGGCTATATAGTACCGAAAAATACTATTTCGGTACATTTTTAATAAATATTCGAATTCGTAGACTGCTTTTAGTTTGTTAGTGCTACCACAGAGATAATGTTTCATTGTCTTTACGTAGGTAAGAAATAAAAAATAGTGTTCCAAGCATGCGTAAAAATGCTAATATATTATATTCGTAGAAATAATAATTTTCATTTCAAGGTCGTAAAATTTCATTTTTAAGTAGTCGGTAAGATCGGATTTTATGACTGCGGTACAAAAATATTTTTTTTTTAAATGTTTTTTGTCATAATATTCATAAATAATTCTTGGTTTAGGTGGTCACCATACAAAACGTACAATTAAAAAAACTTACAAAATGGTTTTCTATGGAAAACACGAAATGTGAGTAAAAAACAAGTAGTAAACAAAATGTTAAGTAACATCTTTTAAGCAAATATATGCAGCAGTAGAAAAGGTTCTTTTTGAGACGATTCACACTCCATTTTTTTGTACAACTTGTTTTTTACTCACATTTCGTGTTTTCCATCAAAAACCATTTTAGAATGTTTCTTAATTGTATTTTTTGCATGGTGACGTCTAAACCAAGAATCATTTATGAAAATTATGAAAATTGAAAGCAAGCGATCGAGAAATAATATTTGTTCTTATGCAACTGTTTATGTTATTTATTTTGAAAAAAAAATGTTAAAAATTGATATTATGAGTGGTTCATATTAGAGTCGTCGGAAAAAGGAAATCCAAAACTCGTAAGAAATATAATTTCAATAAAATTGCTACTTCACTTTTTTAGACAAATTATACAACTGAAGGCAAAGCAAGATTTTAGTCGAGTTGAGCATAGTTACAATTTTATAAAAGCTTTACCAAATATTTAAAAACCATTTTTTAGCAGATGACTAACTACTTTACTCGTTCGAGCACAAAAACCTCAGAATGGTTGGAGCAAGAGCCAAGATATGGGATCGATTTAGTAGTCAATCGCAAAGTCGTAAATACGCGCAACTGTTTTATTTTTCCGTTTGAAAAGCATCCAAGTTCAACTTGTTGCACGCGATTATAATACGACGGCGCTGCCAAGCATTCTTTTCTGCGGCAAGTTATATTTGCCGTTACACACGAGCCACGGGATTCTCTGCGTCAAAAGGTACACTCTGCCGTATATTTCTCTCGGGGAAATTCCGCGGGAATTAAAGGCGTATGGATCTTCGTCCCGGGTGGTGGGCGTGTATATGCAGGTCCTTCTAAGCCTGGCATCTTCCGCGTCCTCGAGGCAAACAACCGCCTCTTAACCCCAGACCAAGCTCGCTCGCTCGCCGGGTGCAAGTCACTAAAAAGTTTTCGAATAAAAGTTTAAATACGCCCTTGCGAAACTTTGTTTTGCCGTCTATGTATGCATCCGCATAGTGGCGGGCGCTTCGCAACAATATGGCCACCAGGACCTGTCTGTATGCTAAGAGTAAGCGAATATATTACGCTCGGGCAATGTGGCAAGGCCGCTCAGTATCTCAACCACTTTCTTTTGTCTTTCGACTCGATAACGCCTATTTACGAGCTTCCGCGTCCAAGGAGATGTAGATAGTTACGCGCATTACGTCTTCTCCGTACCTCGGTCCTTATTATTGTAGTTACGAGATTTATCCTCGTTGTGTTATTATTGTCGGTACGTGCATGAGAAAACTCGCGCAATGTACACAGGGTGTTTGAAAATGCTCCAAGTTTTTGAAAGGAACTTTGCTATTAAATCTTCCTTATTTGGGATTAAATTTCATGGTAGCTTAGGGTTTTGGAACGTAGTAAAGAGCCAACTTCCGAGTTGAGTATGAAAATTAACGTAATCAATTTTTAATCAGAAAGAATACTCTGAGACTACTTTCGACTGCTGAATCCCGGTAATCTAGCCTCGCGAATTTTTTTATGAACATTTTTTGTAACAAAGAAAAATGTACATTCAAAGCATATAATTATTATTTAGTTTTTTTATTCCGTTCATAATATACAATAAAAAGAGATTTGTACATGAATTTTTTAAACGACACAGAAAAAAACAATTATCCTGCCCAGAAATAAGTAATTATACGTACTAACGAGTATGTAACTATTTATTTGTCGAACCAGCCCATAATTTTTCTCCATACTATTGTAGTATCCTCTGAATAATTCAAGAAGTAGGGTTCTCTATTATAATTTACCCAAGTAACATTAATTGTTGCCGTGGCTACACGTAATCACTATGATCTTGCGGTTAAAGTAAAAGTTAAAATACATTAATTCTTCCTGCAGCGTTGAAAGGTATTCTCGGAAAATGGAATGTAAAATTGACAGCAGAATATAGTGCACACTGTGACAACGTTACAAGATGACTGTTTTAGCGCACATTCTTAAAGTTCTGCAATAGTGAATCTGGTAGCTGCAATGTATTGTGCGCTTATTGCATTGTACGTATTGGCAGCAAACATATGATGGTACTAAAAAAAATTTACTTGACAAATTCAACTACCATTGAGAAGTTGAGCCGAGAGTAGTTAAAAGAAATGCTTTTGTGGTTGGTATAACATTGTTGATGTTGTTAATTTTATTATTCTTACTTAAGTTATTACTATTTATCCAGTAAACGAAAAAGTAGTCCGAATGATTGGAGGTCAAGAAATACGATACTATGCATAAAACTCAAAAAGGCATGTACTAATATAATAAAAAAGCAACCGACAATAGCTGTACTAAAAATAATTCCACTAAAAATAATTTCTAGATAAATTCATAGTTGATTTGACTACTTTTGAACTACGCAGAGTAGTAGAAAGGCTTCAAGAACATTTTCCAAGTTGCACTTACTACCGCAAAGAAGTTAAATCAACTAAAAATGTAGTTCTGCTAAATTCAATTAAAAATATTTCGCTCCAGCATGTTGAATAGTTTTTAGTGTACTAGGTAGTTAGAGTCTTAAAAATGTTTTTAAATGTACTAGAATGAACTGCAAAAATGTCGGTGCCACAACTATATTTTTTGTTGATTTCACTCTTTTATAGTTGTAACTATAACCTATAAAATTCCGTTTAGGACCTATTGAAATACTTTCAGTAGTTAAAAAGTAGTAAATCAACTAAGATTTTTTTTCAGTGTACTTCTGATTCTTTGCGGCCGCAACTACAAAATATAACAATGATTCCTAATTCGATGCTAATGGTCTGCAGCAGCGATATTAACAGTGCAACATCTTATACGCATGTTAGCATGTATATGCACTCATGTAAATAGCAACAAGAGTGACTGTATGTATATTCTATGTATCTATATATTAAGGTGGAGTGAAAAGGTAAAATTTACGAATTTCATACCGCCTGAGTATAGAAGTTGTAGTTTTTATGAGTACGAAAAACTGTTTGAAGGCCGAACTAATTTATAGCACAACATTTTCTGGTATTTCATATCTTCTAGTATATCAAAAAATTCTAGTATGTTTTTGGGTGTGTACAAACAAACAATGTTTTTACATAATATCTTCAAGACATATTTTCTGCTTTTCATAAGCGTTATCGGTGAGAAAAAATTTATCCTGAATTAAAAAATAATGTTCGTCAGAATTATGACGAATTGAGTCATTTTTATGAATTTTCACATATTTTATGGATTTTTCTCGTTTGCGTCTTGAAATTTCTGTTCGAATTTATCCCAAAATTATGTATGATCGTGTAAATTTGGGAAAATTAAGAATTTTTCCTACAAGCTTATGGATTTCATTACTGAGGCTACGTGCAATATTCATTGCGATATCTATGAAGGACAAATTTTTGTTTACAATCAATAAATATCACAGTATGTACGAAAAAGGTAAAGAATACGATGTTCAATAGTGCGAAAATGTTCAATTTTTTCCCTTTGATTTGAAAACAATTATCCAACAATTTTGTTCGTTTATTTGTTTTTGGGGTCAAATACTTTTCCATTCAAACTACGATAACTCGTGGTACATAACTTGTTTGTACAGATGCGAACAAATGTTACAAATTTCCTTAATACAAGGTTTTTCGTATTCTTAAAGCTACAACTTCCACATGCAGGCGATGTAAAATTCGAAAATTGTATTTTTTTACTCCATCCTACTATATATATGTTAAAAGCTATATTCTATACTAAGTTTCTTTATCTGGTTTGATGCTGCATATATGTAATATATCAATTAGTAATAATAGTAAAATAAGTGCACGTAGTAATTACTTTTGAAACGTTTCGATTTGAGGTTCAAATCAAACAAATTATTTCTGCCAATTTATTGCTACAGTGCGGTCTGACTACAGCGCAAAATTACTACTTGTCAGATAGAATTTTTGAAGTACATAAACGAGGCATATACTTTTAAAATTAATATCAAAATTAAAAGAGCCCATGATATAATTTTGTTGGAAATGGAAACCGCACGTGAACATTAGAAACATGCATGAATTATTAGTTAATGATAAAATTATTGATGAATAATTTTCCATATCAAGCTGAAAAAAAAATATATTTACTGATTTAAAATTGTAATAGTAAATAGTGTAGAATACAGCAATATTATATTGTCGGTTTTTTTATAGTACACAAATTTCTACAAAAACTTTACAAAGAACCCATTAAAACAGTAATAGTTTTACCACTAATAATTCGATTTTAGTAACTATTCTAACTCACTTCTTTCAATGTAAACCAAAAAATGTACTTTTCGAATTCGTATAATTCAAGTAATAGCAACTCATAGACGTGTCACTTACTGCCTTTAAACTCACTATTATGTACTTCTATATAGTATTGTTTACTTCAGTCCTGTTTCTAACTTGAAAAATTATAGCGACACTTGAAAGGGAAAATTAGGTGTTGCAGGAGATCTTGAGGACGAGGCTTGAAATAAAATCGTTCAAATCCGTCTATTTATAGAAAGTCTCTATTTGATTTTGTTCGTATGTTCTCGAATTTTCGAAAAAATGATAGATACAGGCCCTAATTTAGAAAAGGATAAGAAATTAGTTAATTATGTTAAATAGCCAAAATATGAAATTGTACGACATTTCAACGTGCACATGGGAAACTAATTCATCACTCTGTTTTCATAATTAACGGCTTCGTATAGTACAAAAATTCACATTGATCCTTGAAAAAACTGCTTACCCTGTATAAGGAACTGAAATAAAATTCTAAACTATGTGTATTCATAATGAAATAAAAATTAATCACAATGCAGTAAAAACAAACATATAAAAACAAAATTGTATGTTGAAGTTTATGATAATGGTAATAAGAAGGACTGGACTTATTAATTACACATTTTAAATGACTATTTGTACAAAAACTTTTAGTACTAATTACAATAAAAGTTTATTGAATAGGCACGTTAGAGAAAGTATATAAAATTAGAACTAAAAATCATTTATTGAAGTCGTAAACAGTATAATCAAAACTAAAGTCGAAACAATGTTATTTTTTCTTTTTTGCTTGTTCAATTAAATCATGTGCTGATTTAAAAGTCCACTTCACTGATATAAACGAATAAACGATGCTCATATCTTCATCTTCCATAGAATAGTTTGCGTACGATAAAAGGTAAATTTTTCTGCAAAACCAATTTTAATAATAAGAATATAAAAAGGTATACCTACATCAATAGAACTATGTAATGCCATTTTTATTAAAACGTGTACGAATTTGTAGAAAAACGATTTATACTATCTAGATTTTGTAAGAATAAGATCAACTCATACTTTTCACGCAATATATTAGAGTGTATGCAAAATGCCGAAAAACCCGTAACACTACCACTCATAGTTTGCAAAAATGGATTTAATGTAATCCATGTACCACATAGTCTTGGATCTGAACGTCTGGCTACAGCGAAAACAACAGTGCGCTTTCAGAAAAGGAAAAATATACATTCCTTTCTAAAGAATATTAAGAGAATACTAAGAGTAGAGCAAAGGAAACGTGCTTTCGATATGCGGAAGCAGAAAATAGAGAATAATGCAGATTACCTATAAACATGTACGACATTCGAAAAAAGACCTATTGTGAGATATACTAAATAAATAGTGATTTCTGAGTATCTGTTTAAGGTACGCTTCCCTTCATAAACAGACCATAATCTATTAAAGTACAATACGCTGTTAGAGATTTTGTTAAAAGTACATGTAATTATGATTAATTAGAAAAGTTTATGCTGGTTTCGAACTTAGTGCCCATATAGATATTTCAAATTAAATTAGTCCCTGCGATGACTTAAACTTAAATCTGAATGTGAAATTTCGAAATCAATTGAATTGACGTTAACGAATTTTTTATACCGAATAAATATTTTCAAAAAGAATATGTTAGTAAAAGTGAATTTAATGAAGTAAATTATTTTTTGTCATTTCTACTACTTCGAAAATAGTAAATTAGTGAAAATTGTTGACTTAATTACCTTAATTACCTATTAGTAAAATCAACCAATGAACCAATGTCACTGCAATAACCATGAATATTCTAGTCATTAATACGAAAACCTCTCTACTGTGCAAATAAGTTCATTCGAAAAACAAACGTAAAATTGGTAGATGTATTACCTGCATTATAATTTAATTATTATATATTTTCAGAATTGGTTTATTATTGCTTAATGATTATAGCAATATATAGCGGTGAATAAATTTATTCATTCATTAACTATTTCCAGAAAAGCATCAATATTAACTATCTTTTAACTATTCAACGGATTGTGGCTTTTAAGTTCGTTTGGACTGGTCGCATTGAACTATTAATGTCCAGAAACAAGGAGGATAATCACATTCTGGCGATAATAGTCTATTTTACCGACTCCCCTTGACATTATCTCATGAAATGTATGGCTGTTTTAAGTAAATTAAACTTCCGACAACATGCATTTGGCACCCAGCTGGGGTAATTTCCGGCGTTTATGAAAAATTAATCAGTTTATTCGCTTCCAAGTTTAAAATTATGAATAATGCTGTAGTTATGATACACGCACATTGAAAAACTTTACTAAATATACTTTTTAGGTTCAAAAATCATTATTTATTTTGTATACCGTTTTTTAAACGAATATTTAATAAATACATTTAAATTTAAATTACTTAATTTCAAGAAAGTTTTTAATCATGTATAGGAAAATACGATTGATTCCTTTACAATTTAGTTTATGTTAACATTCAAATTACTTATTCAATTTTTAAACACGAACAACAAAATTCTCCTTGAATCTGGGGTAGTTTGATTGTAAATTTTTGAAACAGTTTACATAAGTTTAATATCACCACAGGGAAACCTCAACATTGATAAGCTACATAAAGACCATCTTAATAAGCAATTAAAGACATTTTCTTACTACTTCGAATGAAAAAGTGTACTTAAAAAATGCAAAGTGATATCGAAAGATGATTTCAAGAACTTTGATGAATATCTGATGCTGGCATTAGACAAATGTATTCAGACTATTCAATATTACAATAATTCGAATTGCATTATCAGATTATTATATGATAGAACTATTAAAAACTGGCTATAAATTTCAATGAAATATTCGGTCGATCGTTATATGTAAAGTGCTACAATCTATTGTACGATCTCTATTTCTGGTACAATCAAGTTTCCCAAAGCATGCGACTCGGTGCAGAAATTTACCGGGTAAAAATGGTATGCAGGTCGTTCATGCGACGCACGATTGTAAAATTGCCGTAATGCTCCATTTTATGCAATATTTTTAAATCGCTTGTGATTTATTGTGTTTTATTTGTACAGTCACTTAATTAAATAGAAAAATTATATTCAAATATAACTTTTATACGCCATCCAAATAACGTTAAAGAATATTCAAGTTTATATTTACAGTTATCAAGATTGATATGATCTAGATTGTTTGATGTTAATGTTGTTATAATTTTGTATAATTGAAATATTAACAGCAATTCTACATGTAATTACTGTAATCATCTTCGAACAAGGCGCCTTCGCATAATTGTAATCCAACTTCACTTACAGGTAAGTACAAGGATTTTACAATTATATCACGCATGACAGTTAATGACATCTTTGTAAAAATTGAAAATAAATACTTCTGACAGTAACAACAATCAGATCTGGTTTCAAGTAAGGACGATTATAATGGTGAAATTGCTGGACAACGTCAAAATTGAATATATTTTGATCGACGAAATCGTAGAAATGTGCTGTACAAATTCATTAAAAATGGATTTAATTTTTTAAAATGCAGCACATTTAATTTTGTATAAAACATTTTTCAAATATGATCGATATTTGTTATGCTAATTTTTATTGAAATCCTTTTATTGCCTATTTCTACCGATTATTAACCTAATCAAATTTATTCAGTTTTGCCGTTTCAATGAAGCAATATCTTTCAGGAAAATAACCATTCAGAACAATCCAATCTCAAATCGCACCTGCTCATTCGAGAGATTCTAGATCAAACATGAACTTCGGCAAGTGGGAATACAAATTCTGAACGTATCGAATTTGCTAAACCTGCAAAATCGAAAATCACCCAGTTACGCCGTATGCTTCTATTATTGGAAATACAGTGTAATACAGTGAAATTCCATTTCACGCGATGTTATATAGTATCCTTTAATTTTGAAGTGCTGATAGTAGATATATTTGAATAGTTTTAATAACGAATCCTCCTATTACGAGCTCTGGAGAGTTTCGCATCGGAGAAAGAGTAAAAATTGCAAAAATTACCTCTATGCTTATAGTTTTTCAGATTTGATTCGTTATTCCTAAACAAGTGATTATTTAGTTATGATTTGGGATGATAGGTATTAGAAAATTAATAAATAAAAATAATTTCACTTAATACTTGATCTAACCAGGATAGTTATTGTTGACTACACCGAAAAGAACAGGGTTGCGGTACCTAATAAATTTGGTATCGAATATTAAGACGAAAGTTAAACCGAAGAACAGTCCGCACTCTGATATTGGTGAATGTTCAAAACAAATCATTAGCACAGTGTAATAAATTATTTTACACATTAACAATTAGGAGATACATATAGTAATTTTACTACATGTAGAACTCCCAAATCTTGTTAAAGGTTTTAATTCCCCTAAAATAAATGTGCACCAAAGTAAACATCGTGCTGTAAAAAGTCTAAACCCGTATATCGTTCCGGAACATATGGAGTTATATTTTTCCAATTTTTGATTCCCTTGTCATGAAATTCAGTCTTTGAATAAAAATTTATTGCATAGTGTACATTGGTGGCTGATAGTGCAATTTTCAATATGGTAAGCTTCTTGACAAATCGAAGGATTTATCGGTCTCATGCGATTCAAACTCATAATAGGTCAACACAGAGGTACACAACGCTCGTCACTCTCCGACTTACGAGCAGCAAATGCCGGAAATTATTCTCTCCAAAACGCGCATCGCTCTACAGCGATAATTAATTAGAGCTACACGATCGATGAGTATCCTTGGAGAGTACCGACTCATTACTAAACATCCCGGCCTCGATGGACTAACTTCATATCGTGATGTACCCATATTCAGTCTCGTTATGCAGATATCCCCCAAATTCAGCTGGCCGGCGTTATTTAAGACTCGTGAACGCCACGAAACGCCCCGTGGCACCAGGGGATAATTTATATCCCATCGTTCCCTATTATATTCCAAATTGGTTAGGATGTTCTAGTAAGAAGGCACGAATAAGATGATTGCAGCAATAGAATTTCGGGGTGGTGCAATTCATTTTCGGTATAACCATGTAATAGTGACGAAGTTGTGGGTGCGGTGCCAAGGGCATCCGTTTGCTAGGTCTACATTACAACGCAATCTCGAACACCTAAAACTGTCTCTTGTTCGTGTGTGTACCACCCCTTCCCTCCTTCTGTACCCATTCTCTCTCAATCTCACAATTTCTATACATGAATGCATATCTGTCTGTCTCTCTTTCATTCTCTCGCGAACTCCCCCGTGCAGTTCGCATTCTGCGATAATTGAATTTTAAATGCATTTAATTAGGTCACCTGTTCAAGTGTACCGATGTAATACCTCATGTTGGAAAATGAAAATAGTTAGTACGTTCAGGATTGCAGTTCATTCGGATACCTTTGTCCAAAGCATTCTTATATAGAATACATTTTTGTAGTCATTATGCCGCATAATTGCTATATGTGAAGGTAATCTGTTTCCAGCTATCGTGTTTTTGTTATCAAAGATTTGTATATTCGTCGAAAAGTAGAAAGTATAATATATTTTCAATAGCAAATAGTACGTGTTTTTCTATGATAAGCGAAATCAACTAGACATATTTCTTTGTTTATTTTGAAATTTGTTTATGTTTCTCCTCAAAAAGAAATATTAAACTATACGTTATGATCATTAAAATGCTTTCTGCGAATTGCTACTTTGTGTAAAAATTAATTCATTTAGCTTCAAAGATAAAACTGTTTCAATTTAGAGCGATTTTTCTGAATTATGCCAAATTAACAAAGTTTGTTATTTCCGTTTTTAATAAGGGACAATTTAAATTCTAGTATTTTGATTAGTTTAGAAGTGAACAAATTTGTACATACTCTTACATTTTTTACTATTAAGATCATGTTCGTAAACACTGTGAATTTTTGAAATTCCAAAATAATAGTCTGATATCGCTAAATTCTTTGGTGACATATAAAGAATTCCCATGCCAAGTAGAAATATACAATTCATAAATTCGCTCTTATATCAAATTTAAAATGTTCTAGTATAAAACTATAAAAAGATGGAATTTCATCATTTCTGTTTAATTAAGACTTTCAACATTACGTTATTACGAACATTTATATCGGTTTTCTACACGAGCAATGTGATGTATAAAAAATATTTCACGTTGAATAAGAATCCTTCAAACCAGAACAAAGCTCAAAAAATATAATTTTATAATATGTTTCATTTATAAACGTCAATTGGTACCGACCTGAAATGTCATACATAAGCGAGGAAAATATTATTGTTTTAAGGTTTTTGAATATTTGAACATAAATTTATTGTATTCCTTTTTACTGAATTAATTAACTATAAATATGAATGTTAATATTATTTATTTAATTGTACATGTATTATAAAGATTCATAAAACATCGGTAGACTTTTCACGGCCTCTTGGATTTTTTTTTCAAGATATCTGACTCAACCCCTAATTTGACACTAATAAAAAAATCATGCATGTATTTAACATCCATAATAAGAAGAATAAATTGTATAAGAAATTAAAAAGTATTTCAAACCTACAAAAAAGTTAATAGAATTGATAAAATATATGGAAAGATTCATCGAACTATAGAACTCCATGGCAACAATTAAAATAATAACTGAAATAGTAGTAAATCAATATAACATAACATATATGAATTTCATTTTTGTTCAACATCTTATTAAAAAGATTCACTAATATACCAATTTAATGAATATCTGGAAACAATTAAATTTTCTACTCGAACAGGGATATCCATTTACTTCCGTGATAAGTGTATAGCGTCTAATCCATAATAATATTTACTGACAACTGTTCCAATTTTCCGAACTGCGCATTTTAGCGACTCACCAAAAGCGTATCATTTTATGATAGAGTCAGGTAAAAACTGTTGGAGTTAAAAAGCCGTATCGCTTTTATATTGAAACGAATAAATCGAATTATCAACCATTTACAGTTTAAGAGCCCTCGAGCGATCTGAAGCAGGAATAGAGGGCAATGAAAAAACAATAAAACTTTTCGCCACATTTTCGAAAATATCGAAAGAGGAAATTCGTACATAAATAATTTCCTTTTACAATTGAGAAGAAAGCAATTATCGGAAAGATTTATCTTTCAGAAATATTTGAACCAAGTTTTGTTTTTAATCAATATATTTTAGTACATTTTTATTTTTAACATAAATTCAAATGGTACCTACATAATTATGACTTTATTTTTACATAAAGACATACAAACTATTAACAAATTTTTTTTTTTTGCATTTTTTTAAATTTAGTCTTTAAACTGAATGCAAATAGATGTATAAAATAATAATTTTTGTAATTGAAAACAATTGACGGATAATATCTTACCGAGCAGCAAATTTTATAATCATATTCACAATAAGGAGTAAAAATACTTTGAATACATGTCCTCGCTTTTCTCGGTTTCGCACATGTCGCGTTTCTGATGGCTTACCTAACTTCAAAATATTTCACTTTACAATTAGAGATACTTTAATTGTATTGCTTAATAAGTTCTACAAGGAAATACTATGCAACTATATGTGAGCAAATTTGACATGCGCGTCTATACATCTACCGTATGATGTTGACGTTTAATTCTAGCATTTAATTGGTTGCACAACTTCAATATTGAGTTCGAGTTTATGCACGAGGTATATGTCATGGGATACTTATTCTTAATCAGTTTTATATTATTAACTATTTATGTCAATATTATTAACAAATTACTTAATCTTAAAAAAAACTTAATCTTTAACCATTCCAATTCATTTATTCCATTATATCACGATCCTCATAGTCATGACATAAGATTAAATTTAGTAAAAACATTTATTCTATAATGAATAAGAAATCAAAGCAACACGTTAGTAGGTATAAGTGCACATAATACCTTCATAAATATAATAAAAATACAAAGTTAACTGCCTATATTTAACCAATTTCTAAATAATATTCTATACTTAATAATAATACTATTACTTAGTTAAGATAGCACTAATTATATTTAGGCAAACAATTATTATTATAATATTAAAATGAGTATTTAATTATAAACTCCTTTTAGTTATTTCAATAAATTGCAGTACGTCGATATCGAAAGCAGTTCATGTTAAGAACTTGAATATTATTATGCTCGCTTATAACGCAATGACATCTGAGAAAATTCGAAGAAGCTTTCTTCGAAAATATCAGTGGCTAATACAAGTTTATCACAATAAATTATTAGTTCCAGTAATGATTATTACTGATAAAATGTTAGTTGTTTGTTATGTTGACATTGATAATTTGGGTTATTCGCACAATAGAGATAAACGATTTCATCAGTTACACGCGTGGCTGAGGCGATCAATGGGCTTTGCGATCACCTCTCTTTTTAATAACCGGCATTCACATACCGTTTATACCATATTGGAAATCAAAATGTACACCACTCTAGAATTTTCACTCAAAAATACATTTTTTTCGTAATAAATAAATATTTTATTTACGTATTAGATGATCAAATCACGATGTTTTTGCGATGCATACTTTCAATTTTTCTAGCTAATTTTTTCTCGCGATATGTGACTGATGGTTTAAAGATCTCTATATTAATTGCGAAGTGGTTCGATGGCGCGTGTCTTAGTTTGAAGAGCATTCGACCGGTAATCGAAAGGTCCAGGGTTCAACTCCTGGCGCATAGAATCATCCCACTTTAATTTTGCTTTAAAGTTGCCGAACAGCCTTAAAAATAAGATAAAATATTGTTTATAATACGAGAAAGTTTTTAAAGTAAAAGATTTCATAACAAAATTTAAACCAGTTTTTTTCTCAAATCTTCTTTTTTCGAGACTAAACACGTAGGAATTCTTTTTATGTAGCATATTTCAATTGTTATAAACATTTTTAGTGAATACATTTAGTCAAAAAAAGACATAAAGAGTTGAAAAAAGAGATATAAAAAATACATACTTGTTTTTATATACATCGGATATTTTCGATGAAAATTTGTCTCCGTGTATCTATAATGAATTGATAAAATGGTAATACAAACCGCAGAAAATGTTTTTTTATTATATTAATTTACTATACGGCAATTTAATTTGTTTAATTTTATTTTTGTCGTCAAGATTTCAGGACAACACTTTTTACCTAGTGCTACCAGTATAGAAGTATTACTGTGTATAAATATTTTAATTGTACCTTAAATATGGAAAACGTTGTATTCAAGTGACTTATGTCGGCCACGTCTGTGACTTAAGCGAAAAAATTCCAATTACAGTCCTCCTAATTTAGTCGGCATTAATAATTGTATTCAATTTGTTGTCACGTAGTTTTACTAATGTGTATATATATCGTATAGACAAGAATCCAATGTATTGGATATGTCTATATGAAAAAGGATCCAATATAAAATCTTGAAATAAGAGAAAACGTTCATTTTGAGATACGATCGGTATAAGTAAGCATCGGATACCAAGAAATAGAAGTTCAGAAAACCATCGTAAATCATGAAAGAATATTCCAATTGTTGACAATTGCATTTGAGATTATTTTGTACTGCATTTATACACATTTGAAAGTTTAGAAACAATCATAAATGATTAGTAAAAATACAAAAGTTATATGAGACAATTAATTGAACTAATATTAATTTTTATATATTTTCCCACCTCATGTAAACTTAATTTGTTAACATATGTTGCATATTACTGCAGTATACAAAAGTATCTTAAAAAAAATCTTATCTGAACTATTACAATGCAAAACTAGTGTCATATGCAACATTTGCATTAAATTTAAATATGAGTGTTGGTAACCTCGGTCGCTGTAGAACTAAAACACAAAGTAAGTAAATAAAAACATACAAATAATTAATTATAAATAACTCTAAAAAAATTTTGAATGATAAAAGTTTATATAATACATTTTTATATTTCAGCCTCTGTTTCCAGGCATCCTTCAGAATTAAACAAATTTTATAGAGATTTTATGGAGATTTTATAATAGAAATAAAAAGGAAGACATATGCCCAGCATAGATATGATGAAAAATATCAACCGTCGAACCAACCACGACGATTTTCAGTGTATAATCTTCTCTTATGCTAGATACCTTTTGTTTTGATTCTACAGTGACCGAGATTACCAACATTCATATATTAATTGGATTGAAATGTCAATAAATTAAGCTCTTATAATTTGCATTAAATATCGTACAACAATTTACTATTGGATGTACTTAATATTCCATTTGAACCTTGTGTTATATCCATATATATGTTATAACAATATATTCAATTCAGAGTTATTTGAACGAATAATTAATAAAGGTTTGAGACAATTTACATTACAATGTACTGCACTCAGATAACAGTCGGAGATTTCAATTGAAATTAACAAAATAGGTACACTCTCATCGTGAAATGTAAAATTATAGTCATTCTCTGAAATCTAATGAAAAAGTTGGACGTAAAAATCGTAGAATGTTACATTCAACATTCTACTTTCGAGTGCAGTAGTTGAAAACTAATTTCACGTAGCGAATAAAGTATTGACCTAATATTATTAACGCACAATTTTTTTAGTAATACTTATAGTAAGATAAAAATCAATAAGTAAAAATGTACTTTTGAAAAATGTGAATTTAGTGTAACGTAGCCACATTATTTCGTAATATCATCGAAGTCACGAAAGAAATTATAAATATAATGCTTTTATAATTAAATATATTATTTTGATTTTATTTACATTCAACATCTGAACAAACAATCGTGATTTCATTACTTAGGGAACACCTAAAATATCCGACATTAAATAATCCAAGTCTGGTTTTCCTAACAAATGCAAAAATAACTGGTATACACAGCTCCTGCTATAAAATTGACAAATACTTTTGAAAAAGATATAGATAACTCGATAATTTTGGAATACAAGTAAATACAAACTGCTGTTTATATTTTACATTTTATGATATTATGGCTACTCTTTTATACAGTTAATCTATTAACTATCATATAATCAAAGTATATGTGATGTAAATATTTGGGAGATGCTAAGTACCAAATTTCTAGCAGATTTTAAATGTAAATTTGAAAGCGTCGATCCAATAGGGTAGATAACTCTGTTTTGTACGACACTATGTATTTATATAAAATTGATCTATAATTTGTTGAGCCATTGATTACGAATTTTGTATCAGATTCATAAATTAAAAATCGTGAATTCAAATATGTTTACATAGTTTACTGGATAACTATATTCGTTTCATAATAACATTGATCTATGTTCTCCGTAATCTAATTAATAAAAATTAAATTAATATGCACTAACAAA
Source organism: Trichopria drosophilae (assembly GCA_030407085.1). Lineage (NCBI taxonomy): Eukaryota > Metazoa > Arthropoda > Insecta > Hymenoptera > Diapriidae > Trichopria > Trichopria drosophilae. The sequence continues at coordinate 147,117,679 of CM059583.1, forward strand.
AGGATTTGGTAATTGTTCCGTCTCATAGAGTTAATTCTCTCCAAAAAATATTCCTGTTGTTCCTCTATATTATTGAAGAAATTTATATTTAAAAAATATTATAATTAAAATAATCTCCTTAGTTAGCAAACTGCTACATATTTACTCTACAGTTTAAAATAGAAAACCTGTCGATGTCATATTACTGGAGAAGTTTCAATTGCATTCGGTGTATAAAACTAAAATATCTGTTCTGATGTACATGTTTGCACATCGATTAGTAAATGATGCTTACTTTATTGATAAACTAATTTTTACGTTGGACATAATTATTTGAGTAAACTTCGTAGCCTGCACTGGTATAATTTTTTGTATTGTATAACAAGCTGTTCTTTAATGTAGCGAAATGAAGCGCGAAATTAGTAAACCAGGAGAAAATGTACAGTTTGTACGTATTTATAATTGAAAAGGATTTTCCAGTTAGGGTTATTTTTGTTACCAGAAATTGAGGGGCAAATAAGCTTATGTTTGTGTTTAATTAACATGCTGTTTTCAATTAAAGTTTCTACGATATGCGGAAGTATTGTATGGAAATAATCTCATTTTCCAGAAGATTTAACGAGCAATGAAGTTGGATAACTGCAGTAAGAAGAAAGTGTGACGTACATTGTTGCTACAATGCAAATTTCATCAATAATAAAGCTAAGAAGAAATAAGTTAAATTATGTGAAGACTTGATTTATGCTTGTTAAAATTGCCTATTCACTAACGATGACTGGAAGTCACAACAGCAATTGGAGGAAGAAAATCATATCCAAGTATTAACCCCGACCGTTTCAAAAAAGTGATTGGACGCTGTTCTGATACGAAGGAGTAATAGACCATATGATTTATTAGATTGCTTTTGTGGCCGACGTTCTTCCTAATATTTTAACCATAAATTCAACACTAAACTGAGAAGTGAAAAAATGATAAACTTCATAAAATAAGAGGCCATAAATTCCTAAAATGTTCATGTATAAGTTTAGCATCGAGTGCTTCCCTATCACTTTTTTCTATAACAGTCTCTTTAATAATTCTGCTGTATGCGAGATTGCTAGCACGTAGCGTCGTAAAAAGCACCGTCGGAACTTTATCACTTTTTCGGAAAAGCTTTTACATAAAAAATTAAAGCCTTGACCCAGTAAACGCGATAGTATGCATGTGTGTGTGTGTGCTATAATTATTCCCACGAATGACAACACATTTTTAACTTAATTTGTCTTATCTTCCAAACGTTTCTTGAACTCGAAATTAAGGGTGAACAAATTTAATAAATACGATTGCATCCGGGTGATCTTGCAAAGGAACTGGATTACCAATCCCAAGGTGGCACTGTCGGTTGTCGGGTATCCATGCAATTATTACTATTTAGTCCCTAATTATTATGATTCAGTAAGTGGACAATATTGATGTTAATTCATCCTGCTTGTTTACGTTCGCTCTTTAGCAAAGTGGGATAACTATTTTTCATACGCCCCCTTAAGCCGCCTATCCCTGATAAGACTATAATTGCGCTGATAATGTGCCAAAGTGGTCGACATTAAAGCGGGGTGAAACGAGCGACGAGGAGACCAAAGTGGGGTTGGCCTTTGCAGGACGTTAATAATACAGGATATTGGGATTGGATTCGCGGAGACTGGAGGATGTGCGAGAAGGTAGGTAAGGGAGAACCACTGGGACCTGACCTAGGCTTCCCCCAAGTTATTCCCTCTGCTTAATAATACATGCACTTGTACATTCACCCGAATAATATAAAGATTACTCCCAACCGGACTGTGCGGAGAAACCCCACCCTCTTTCTGGGCTCACGAGCACCGGAATTCAGATAATGTTTTTTACCCCATGATACGAACTCCGCGGCTTTACGCGCACGAACACAATTTTCCTGAAAACTTCGTGAAGCCCTGCGGAAATATTTTCGTATCCTTTCCCCATCGTGGCGTAGGCACCACCGGAAGAAGCTTTTACTTGCAATTGACGTTAATTTAGGACGGCATTTTCGTAATAATTAAGTTGATACGATCGAGAAAATGTATCTCACCTTCTTTGTTCGCGCTGCTTTTTATCTCCGTCGCCTTGGGCGGCGCCGATGGTTTTGGAATTTCTGAAAAAAATAATAAGATCGTTATTCAGGAAATAAGAGCAGCGGTATTTGGGTAATACACTCAGTTTTAATATTCCAGGATAAATTAGGTATCAATTTTAAAATTGTTTATACTTTTTGTCTTGTGTGGAGGAAAGAATGCATGAAAAATTAAAACATTTTAAACAAATCATCGGCTTACATATCTAATTCGTTAATTTTATATTTTAAGAAATTCTCAACCGTTGAAATCGAGTTATTTAATCCCATATCTTTAACATTAAGGTATCATCCCAAGTGGTGTCATTTATTTTTAAAATTAATGAATACTTCTGAGCAAATTCGAGTTTTACATACAGAAGCAAATAGTGTCAATAGTGCAAATGGCAACATATAGTGCCAGGATGATAAAATTTGATTGACCTTTAAACCAGGAAGTAGAAATATTTTCAAGAATGTTCTGAAACAGATCGTACCTGCCACTCTCTAAATCTGAATTAGTTAAAAATTGCCAATAAGAAAATGAAAAGTGAGTCACCAAATGAATTAGTGATCATTTTTGCTGATAAAAAGTTAAACCCTACTAATTTATTATTAATTGTACAAACTACTGAACTAAAAATGTCAATATATTCTTTAGATACTTTTTCAGTATAAAACTTACTAATTTATGGTAACCCACTTTTCTCTGTAGATAAGTCCTTTTTTATTAATTCAAGTTTAGAGAATATATATAAGCATTTTTTCACACATAATACCCATAAAAGACTTTAAAAACATTCGCCAATATTACTGAAAGAACTAATTTTCTTTTAAAAATTTATTTTGACGCATACAAAAATTGTTCTCATTCTTTTAGAAATCTTTTATTAAATTGATTCTATAAATATGGTGGAAAGATTTAAATAACTATTCAAAAGTTTGCATGAATTCAGGATTTCATTTTGTGATAAATTTAACTGAATATGAAATTTGATTTCAGAGCGACCCTAAAAATACCCGAACATCATTTTCTAGCATCGACAAAGTGTGGTTTCAAAGAAACAATGTATTTAAAGAAAGAAACAAGCCAACGTTATAAAGTCAGCTTTCGAGACAATCTGTCAAATTTTTTTAAATGCTTCAGCATATTAGATCTATTAAATTGAAGTCTTGAAGTTTTAATGTCAAGTAGTAAACATAGTAAATTCAACTGAAGATATCTCGGAGATATAAATATATATTTTTCTACGAATTTAGAAGTTTAAAGTAGTACAATCAGTATTTTAGAAATCTTCATGATTTTTTTAAAATAAATGTCGGGTTATTTCATGACGTCAGCTATATCAGAAAAACATGCTTTTGAATATATTTAGTTGAATATTTTCAATATTATTCTTAATCTCCATTTTGAACATAAATGTTTTAAATCGATTGAATATTCTTTATGTTTTCATTAAATATTTAACAAAAATAAGCACTATATTTGTAAAATTAGAATACAATTTATGCCCATGTCATCATTGTGACCATAATATTTTCTGAAATAATGATATTAAATGATGTCGGTTACATTTCTAAAGCAAATTATGTACCACAAAGAAAATAAACAACAGATAACAGTGCAAAATGGTCCTTTAAACATTTATGAATTATAAATTAAACATTACTACACGTAGTTATTACGTGGATTATAATTCACATATTTAATTGGAACGTAAATTCGATGCTCGAAAACCATGTCAGTTTGAATTGAGATATATCGTTAACTGAAATGCGAACATTACCTGATTAACATTTTGCTGATTAGAAGTACGCACATAATATACAGTGTTGATTAGAAATATAGACGTTTCAGTCATCTAATTTAATGAAACATTATTAAATAATGCATGCATATCTAATGTTTATTATTTAAAGAAATAACCACAATTTAAAAATTAAATTTTAAAATTAATATCTACGAAATTTGTAAAAAAAAGTGTATTTCCTAACAAAAATTATTGTATAAATTGAACCCTCCGCCTGCTTTATACTGCAAAAGAAGGTAAGATTTCGAGCCTACCAACAACTATTGATATATTATTACGCTTTGGCTATTATCCAAAAAACTCGGTACACAATACTTATCGCACATGAAGGTCGAAAATAAAGGCACTAAATTGCTGATTATATTATAATTTCTTTTAGGACTGAATATTTATTTTATTCAATATTCATTTGACCTATTTTGAACTTACTTCACATTTAATAGGAATTTAATTTATGGATACATCTTACAAAGAAGGATGTAAACTAATTTGGTCTAATTGTTACTGTAGCAAATTATTTTTGCTGCTGAAATAATAGAAAATGACCATAATAAAAAATGTATTTCGTATAAAAGCTATTCAATTAAGAATTTTCATAATATTTGCGGGAAAATTCTTTTGCTGGAAATACCGAGCCAAAGTTGTTTCCACTAACCACAACTTGGAGAACAGTTTTTTTCTTTGTAATGTCGTTCTACCCTCTTTTGATCTGCAATGCCGTACAATGAAAATGACTTTAACAGTTACAGAAAATATGTTATCTATATATAAAACTAAAGAAATTTTATTTGCGCTATATACGCAAATGTTTTTAAATTTCTATATAAATCGTAGTGTTTTATCGTTAAATATACAAATCCTGTCCAAATATAGAATTGTAAAATTACATGATATTTTCCGCGAATCTGGACAATATGTACATAAAAGTTGACAGTTACTGACAAATGTCGTCAGCGATCTTGTCAGAATGTAGAGATTGAAGAAGCCCTTGACATGATTTACTATTATAGTTTTTGCATTGTCATAGCCGTACTCATTGTTTTTAGCAGAGCGGTACTCTTTCCAGTTTGTCGGATTCGATTACTTTTTACATTGTTCGCATATGAGTGACATGTCCATCAGTTGAACCAAACAAGTTCTGACTGTTAACGTTACTATTATAGGAAAGTATTCATTAATTAAAATCGATGAAGCAGAATTGTTTTCGAGGTCAGACGTTAAACTAGGCGATCCATTTCTGCCATTCTTCCTTCAACAAACTGTAATAAAGCTTGATGTCAATATATGCATGTTGATAAAGAGCATTTCATTTAGCACTCAATTTGTAATATGATATTAAATTCCGGATAAGACTTTATTGAGAAATAGAATAAATTATTATTTGCATGGATAATGTAATTAATTTTTAAAAAGCAAAGATATAATTTGTTAGTGTAAAACATACAATATTTGCAATGATTTGGTAATTTAAAATTGTGAGAAACGTTTGTATTATTTGAAAATTCTCTGAAAATGAAAATTCGAAAATGAATATTTTATTATAGATTTTAAATAATAAAAATTATCGTTATTACTTATGGACTATAATAGCAATAACGAACGAAAACAGAAATATTATTTATTTTCTGAATTAATTACTTATGAGCGTAATTTATATTTTTAAATAAATGAAATGATAAAGTAAGTAAAAGATAGTTACTTGTCCAATAGTTATTTAGAAAACAATTTATTTGGAATAATTTTATGACAGTTACCCGACCAATATTACGAGTACTCTTGAGTAAGGAAAACACGTCACATATCATAAAGGAATAACTAATATCAAATGAAACATTCTCTAGATATTGCTCAAATCACAGATTTTTTGTAAATAAATTGAAACACAATAAAATTTGTCATCTAATTGGTAAGTTTAAAATAGAGGAGAGGCACCTGCTGTTGTGCAGGGGATTTTGTTTATTATCCGTAACTTTTGATTTCATCATTCAATTTTGATGATCGAGCTATCATTATAATATCTATAGCTAACTTATAATACCAGTGAGAAATCCATGTCAATTTTTTAAGGTACCTTCTTTGACAACTTCAAGCATTATCTCTGGTTATGCAGCGTTTAAAAAACTTCACAGAAACTGTAAAAACATTGAGTGAAACCAACAGAAATTCCAAATTTATGAGTTTCTTATAGCTTTTAATAAGTTGTTACATATAAATATAATATAGAATCGAATACAAAATTATGATATTATTATTATTTGAATAATTTTTTTCGCTTAGTCCTACGTCTGATTTATTTACCACAGGTCAGAAAAGTCATTTAATTTGATATACGTATGGCTTATGGCAACAATATTGGCAATATTTGATGATAATAATGTTAAGAGAATACTTTTTTTAGTGCTGTATTAATGGAATTTGACACTACTTTGCAAATTACTCCAGATATTTGATCGTGTCAATTGTTTCGCCAAAAAGCCTATTATATGATAAAATATATAGTTGAAACTAAGTTTTTATACATAGTCCGTACTTAACCTCTTAATTTAATGTACATATTAAATGGCTTGATTTAAAAAAAAATTTAGAAAATGATTCTTCGTACATTAACTTATTGCGTTCAGAAAACTTGTGCAACTCTTATTCGGCGTTTATTCAACAACAAGCTTATAATGAGACTAGATATTGATGACAGTTTCATAGCAATATAGGTAAATAAAAAAGTCATGATACGGATGCTGCACTGCCAGAGCTGCGCACGATAGGTTCCTCTTCCCTATCACTAGTGTTTTATATTCTGGTTGACTGCCCGCTTTGCAGGATCTATTAATAATGTACAGGATATAATTTAATTTACTTGAGTACCGTGAACTAATTGACAAGCATTTCAGTATTTTCGCGAAAGGTATGTTCTGATAATTCTGCATTTCCCATTTTCGTTTTTGACATTTTGTCAGTTTATATTTTTAGAAACTAAAACTGGTCATGGACTCTCTCATGAATTCGTAAAATTATACGAAACGTAGTAATTACATGAGGAAGGAAAGGTATATTATTGTGTATTGACGTTTTACCGGCAAACAATGTAGTTCTATGCTAAGTAAAATAAAATAAACTTATATAACAATTTAATATAATAATTAAATCACTGTAGGGTTTTTAGTATGATATTTACAAGTAATTATTGGAAAGTCCCTAATATGACAATAAACTACGAACGAATTCAAATGTAATTAAACCGATCGCATTTTAGTACTCAAAAATTGGGTTTTTAAAGTTGGAATGATTATTTTAAATAATCTAAATGGATTATCTATGATTACACAAGTTTTTTTTGGAGTGTCTATATCCACGTATGGTTTCTTATATGGCGCGTGAGAGGAAGAGAGACGGATGCAACAAAGGTTTTACGTATTAGGTTAGGATAGGATAGTGTTAGCAGGGGGTCTAGAGGAAGGCAGTCCCCCAGAAGACACCCAGAATTCGAGACAAAAAAATGTACGCGATTTGACTGCAAATTTCAAGCTTACATGAAATTAATTCATACGTGGATTTAAACACAACCTATTTTCTCGAAAAATACCTTCAGTGATTAATTACACAGGACCGCAAAACAATTTTTTAGGTGAAATAACTTGAATCAGAGGTACTGGATCTTACAGGTTTTTGGTTGCTGAAAATAAATTAGTTTTCCAATTTGACCCGTGACATCAGATATTTCACATAACCTAACCTTCAATTGCCAAAAACTATATTTTTTAATATTTTTCGGATCAGATATCTTAAACTCCTGACGTGATGGGAATCGATCAATGGATATTCGTTTTCTGCCGCCAAAAATCTATAAGATCCACTCTTTCGGATTCACGTAATCTCGAAACAAATTTTTTGTGGTCCAGTGTTATTAATAAAACTAGTAATTTCATGAAACTACTTACTTTATATTCTTTTTGCACGACACTTTTATTTATCTAGCAAGTTAAACACTTAGCCATAGGAAAGTTGGGACTGTTATAAAATAAATATCCGAAATGCAGAGGAAAGTTTGGTTTCAAAGCTGCAGCAAAGAATTAAGATTATGAAAATTTGTCTCTCGTTATGCTATTTTATTCTTATAAGGTAATGGAAAAGAAATTAAATTTACTACATCATTAAAAGTTTTACATAATCATACATCTTGGGAATTTTAACCAATTCCAAAAATACCCACTATAAACCGCATTCATATAGATTATAATCTTGTAGATTATATGCATAATTGGAAACGATTCATTCTGTCTCAAAATCATTTAAAACTACAGCAGTTTTAGCTATGAACCATTTTTTCTACTTTTTACAAAATGATTTTTTACGGGAGAAGATTAGCCATTAGAGTAGGAAAATGTATGCACCACCATCAACCACATTTCTATCAAAAGGGCAATACTTTACATCCCACCAATCAGTTATTTCTGTTACACATATATATTTTAGAGTGAGTTTAACAACGGAGTTGACGACACTGTCAACTATGCGTCTACTGATTTGCGATAATACATTAAAAAGAATAACGATAAATTACATTAATTTTCATGCAAAATACTAAATAGTAACCATTGCAATTACTATAACCCGTTCAGTGCCGAATTACATCGGTGCGACCAGAAATGATTTTAAAAATTAAAATATGCAGAAAATATTCAAAAATTGAAAAAATTAAAGAATAAAAATTGTTGTTAAAATTTCAATAATATTGATTTATTTATAATAATAATTGTAGAAAATTAAAAAAAAATGTTAATAATTATATGATTTATTTTCATGAAATGACTTTTTAAAAACAATAAAATTATTATATTATTAAATAATCACTTCATGCAATAGTTTGAAAAAATGAGTTTGACAATGTAGAGCACAAAGGCAGCGAATGGGTTGAATGGTATATAAAAGAAATAAGTATGCATAACAACGCATTATTATAAATAAGTAACAACGTTCATGTGTGAACTAATTTTTGTAATTAGAAATTAAGCATACTGACATTTTGTTATCAAGAATATATTTATTTACTACTTTGTAAGCTTAATGAACCTGTAAGGTTTAAAAAGTCTAATAAAAAATAAATGTATGCACTTTTATTTTGATGTAGTAATTCAGGCAATTTTTATAAAGAACATTATGTAAAAAGTTATACAAAGCAAATATGAATAATAAGGAACAAAGTTTGAAGTAATAGTACATTATGTGCCAAGAGCGCAATTATCGATATTCCACGATTGTGAAGTTTGTCGCCCGAGCGAAGCGAGAGTAACAATCACACTTGTCTGAGATCGATATTTCACCCGTGACCAATAATGTATTTTTTGATCCGATTGTCGTAGAACTCGGATAATTCGCGACCGAAGGTTTCGGCGTAGGCCGAGAAATCTAGTTTTGTGGCCCAAGGGTAAAAAATGATGTTATGCAGGCTTTTTCAGAATAATAAAAATTAAGGAGGGCCTATAACCTACAATGTTTTCTTATTGCTTCTGCAATTTTACTTTTCAGCCACAATTACTTTACAACTTCGAAATCTAAATTCGGCAAGTCTTGAACAGGGACCTTAGATTGGTCCGAAACGTAGGGTATGAATTAACATCATACATTTTTTATTGCTCGTGGTAGTAGACGGAGGTCTAATATTGGTTGGCAATAAAAAAAACGTTGTAGATAATAAGCCCTCCTAAATTTTAAGTAAGAAACAAAGTTTATTTTTAAAAGGTGGGACGATTCGCCTCACATTTTCCCTAAATTCAAAGGACGAGCAGTCAATTACTATTAGGTAATAACGACATAATGAATTCATCTCATAACTGTTATTTCAACAGTGGGCATGCATTAAATTGTCCGTAAGGGAACTTGCGCAGAACATAACCTTGCATCGTAAACAGAGTTTACTCTATCAATGGCTACCTTCTACAGAACTCGAGAAAATGTCAGGATGTTAGCAAGGTTGAAGGTAGATTATATAGTACGGGCTGGAAATCGCTTACCGTACAGTCTAATGGAACCTTCGGTCTCGCCGAGGGAGTTTTTGCTGATGCACCGATAGCTTCCAAAGTCGCCAGCTTGCAGATTCCGTATGGTGAGCCTCATGTGAGTCCGGTAGCTGTTCTCTTCGATGTCGGTCGCGTATTTGTCGGTCGATAGCATCATCGAATTGTTGAACATCCAGTAGCTGATGGCCCTTGGATGGGCCTCCGTGTGGCAGTCGATCGTGACATTCGTGCCCGCGGGTGCCCCCACCAGCTGATTGGGTACCCAGATCATCGGCGAAACTGTGAACGTGGAAACGAAAACAAATAAATTATTTACAGTTCCCAGTGCGGTCTCGATACTTGAAATTCGATTTTCCCTGAGAGAAGGGGAGAGAGGTAGTACGCGGCCTAGTAATAAATCGGCGCGTCCTCGTCGTCGCGATAAAGCACTACTAACGTCCGCTCGCGACACGTTCGCGTTGCGTGAATGCTTCATGAATCCTGGTAGGCACGGTATAAAAAATAGTCGGACGCATTTCATATAGGCGAGGGAAACAGCACGGTAGCGGAACGGCTGTGAAAAAGTTAATCGCGTTCTTGATGGGACATGCAAATTTCAAAAGCAATCTTTTTACTTCATTCCTCTTCCGTTATAAGTCAAATATACGGGTTGGTTTTGCACTGTCATCAGAATTATCGATTCATAGTATTGTTATAATTGATTCTTAATAAGAAGCATTTCTTTTATAAATCGTATTCAAGGATTGTCACTTTAAAGTCGTGCTTAATTTATAGTGTTTGTTTTAAGCTTCCAGGTATTATATCGCATATTAAATCTGTTTTAGTCGTATTTTTTTTCCTGTTTAAATTATCAAATTTTCATCGCATTTCTCTCATGTGACAAATTTATGAACCAAATTATCAATTAAATTATGAATTATCAGAACAATATTATAAAGTGTATATAGACTGCAATAAACCTCCACATTTTTTCTACGAAAAATTACTTTACTCTCTTCTTTGAGAGGAGGAATATACTAAGAAAATCTCTACATTTCATTCTATTTTTTGTTCAAAATATTCTTTGCAAATACGGAAATTTCTCTAAAAAATAACGAATTTATTCAGAAAATTTTAACGAAAATCTACATAATGCAGCTACATTACTCTGGAAAGAGAGAGCGTTTAGAGATTTCATCGTAAAAAATATTGTTACTGTGATATTCTTATTATGAAATCTCATTGTAAGTTAAAGTGCAAAGGTGACCAGATTCCTAAGAATGTGAGCTGGAATTGTTTGAAAGTTAATTTTTCCAAAGTAAAAGGGAAAGCAAAGATTTAGTCCAGTGCCATAGTGAGTTGCTATAGTATCTAGCGATTCTAGTAGAACGTGCAGAGAAAAGGAATTCATTATGGTTACTAAATGTTTGTTCTCTCAATAATCTGGAGTCTTAATACAGAACCACTATTTTATTTTTATATTATAAAAAATGATTGTCGACGTAAGAATGGTTAGGGATACTTTTATAATTTGGTTGACATTAATAGTTATTTAACGTATTCACTGGGAAAATAGTTGAAACAATGATGTATTATTTTCACGTTTTTGTAATAATTGTATTATTTCCTTTAGTCCATTATATTATAACAGTTCTATCCTTTGGCGTTTAGTGAAATCTCAAGAATACTACAATACATAAGATTAGAGTTTTCGCATTACAGTTTTAGACCACATGTACTAAGATAGATAGTGTATCGTTTTAAAAAATGTAATAATGTTATATGAAAAGATAAAATACATCTGGAAATTTAAACTTATTATTGGTAATATACGGTCCTTTTCGAACATGCAAAATATTAATAACAAAATTTGTATTATCTCATGACGACCGGACAATATGCTCTTATCAGATTATAAGTGCTACTCTAATGTCTAGTTTATATAGCAATATAGAATTGGTAATGCAACTGATTTCATATAATAGCAAATAAATATTATCTGCATAACATCCAAATATGCATTGGCAGCAAATTGAATTGCAAGTTTAACAAACTAGTTGTCAATACAATATACCTGAAAATGTTAGTGCGAAATAAGTTAACCTGATAAACTTTCGTTCATGTGACTCTGTGATCAGGAAAAGTAGCTTTCACTTTACCCATAACTGGTAATTTAGAATATACACTGAGAGAGGGGTTTATTAACCTGTGTAAGATTTCTTATAACTTTTAAAAAACCGTTCAATAAGAATAGCGATAGCAAAATATTTATAACCTGTTAAAATACTGATTTTCACAAAGTAGTTTTTTAACTAGGACAAAACATGTTCATCAATATCTAGTAAACGGATGATTTCTTGTATTTGATATATTTTTGTTAACAGTAATGATCTGAGACTATTAGCAAGACTTGCAATAAAACTCAATGATACAGATGGCGATATACGGGGTATGCAACTCTGTAACGCAAGTTATGTGGACACATATATGTACACCATATTTTAAATTATACTTATACCTATTCATAATTTCGATGTAAGTACTGTATGTATTCACGGAAAATAATTATACGCGGTGACGTGATAATATTAGATTACGAGAGTAATATTGTGATGCTCTTACGGCTATGACATAGTGTTCTCCAAATGGCCGCTAGGTTAGGAGCCATTGCAGACTTCCCAGTAAACAAAAAGGGACTGAAAAGAATTCAACTATTAAAAAAGGAATTCAAAGGGATACAGAGGAAAAGTGAATTTAATTCCTTTAAATTCCTTTTTTGACAATTTTGGAATTGGTGAATCCTTTTCAATTATTTTTCGTTTACTGGGCTAGCATCATATAGGACTAGAGTTGACACTGTACTTTGATGAATAAGCAGTGCCGATTAGATATTCGCTCTACTTTCTCGCGTTTCGCATTTGCATGAAAAAAAATATACAAAGACATATATATTTCGATAATAGAAATTACATAAAACATAAAATATAGTACAGTGTCCGTGAAATTTATTTTTATTTTGGTGGGTTAACCCAATTTTACATTTGAGGTTATCTTGCCAAATTGGCAACCTGTTTCTAAACCTTAGTTGTATTTTATCCTTATACCTTGAATATTTGCCATATTTTAACATTTCTGATACCCTAATTGCATACATATTTGAAAAGAATAAATTTTAAATTAGCGTGAATATAAATAGCAAATTTTTAAAGCACAGGATACATTAGATGTATGACAGTTTCTCAATTTGTTAAGAACTTAATTAAATGCAATAAAACTACATAGATAATACACAAGAGAAGCAAACTGAATTGAAATCCCTCACAAAATAAGCGAATATCAAATGCATGGCCAGTAACATGTATACCATAATCCTAAAAAGTGTAAAATCTCTACTCTTTAATTCTTGTTGGAACTTGACTGTAGCGCATTTATTAGCGTATGTATTGAAATTATAACTCGCTAGTAAATTATGACTACCCTCAATATTTAATTAGTAGAATAAAGCTGTACTGGTAAGGTGCAAAAGAATTAATAAATGAAAATTCTTTATAAAATTAGCATCCGTTTTATATGAAGATGAGTAATATATTGCCTATCCCAGAACTGGGTAATGATATTGCAGGAGGTAATTCTCCCTAATATTTCAAACAAAAAAGTCAGGTACCAAAATTGGATCTGAGGCTCAGAATTTGAGTGACGGGCTATTGAAGTTTAGAAAAAAAATTCGTTGTTTGGCAATAACTCGGCTTGCTTTGAAGTTATTTCAATGAATGTGGGCTCATTTTACAGCTTATTTTAAGCCCTACAATTTACCTATTTACAATTTACTTACAATTGACCTGCGATTAATATTTCTGAAGTTATGGCCTCAAAAATGGGAAAGAAGGTAAATTTTTGGGGGTTTTCGCATCTAACTTGTTTCACTAAATAGATAATGAAATATATCGCCCAAGAAAAAGTTTTAGAGCTTGAAAAGACGAAGAATTTGCCCCCTCATTCATTGGCTTTCGATAAACATTGAGTCCGCGGGAACACCCTTAAGGTCGTAGAAATAGCGAAAAACGGGCATTTATACTAATAATACATGAAATTTGTTGTCCTTCTATAAATAAAAATTAATTTGCTGTTTTTACCATTTAATGTTTATAACAACATTAATAATGATAGACGTGACGAGATATATAATTATGCTTAGAACATAACCTGCCTGATTGGCAACAGCTGTCAAATCAGCCTCTGGTTATGACTCATGTATACCTATTACTGCGAGGTAAAATCTAAGCCACTTGTAATAAGAAAAATATCTCGTAAATGTTACAATTAGTATTTTCCATTCCGCAACATATATAAATACGAGGCCTAACAATAAGAGAAAAGTTTTTTAAAATACTCATTTTTAAAAACGTTTGTTAGTAAGATATAAAAAACACCCAAACAACTGAAAATGTTAGCCTTTAATAAATCCAGTTACTTATGTTTAATAAATATTTACTACTCGTAATAAAATCCAACCTAAATAAGTACCATTTATTAGCAGTCATAAAACGTTTCTCTCATGTTCATCATTTAATTAATTATATATTGATCATATATAAACACTTTATGTAGGTAATAGCTCTTTTAAAGTTATTCAAAACATATTTATCATTGAAATCACGAAAAATGGACTTTCACTTCGAGAGAAAGTAATATTTCTGCTGTGAAAATACCTACAATATCTACAAGATCACGCGTACATACGATACCATATCAATGACTTCAGAAAAGCATATGTTTATACGTACTTGACTTCTTCAAAAGCGTATAATATACAAACATACGGACATACATCAATGTATACGCACATAAAACACGATTGTGAAGAGGAGTGAACACACTTCCCATTCCGTATAGCTAGTGTGACGTAAATCTGCTTTACCATTGCCGGTCTAAAATGTTCACCTTTAACCAAAAAATATTGACAAGAACTGAAATTTTAGATTTTCATTAAATAAAAAAGATCCTGCATTGTTTGTCTGAAACTTTTTATATCAATTTCTCAAGCAGAAATAATTTTGAAAAAGTTCGTAATATACTATTCTGATGGTTTATTCCCCAGCCATTCCGGCCGACAACACTTAGAAAAGAACGATTATTTATACATAATTATTGCAAAAGACAGTAGAAGTAACATTTTTAGCGTCGATTTTATTCTCTTTCTTTATGATTCGATGAACCGAAAAATGACATTATAAATATGAATGCGTGTATAAAAAGAAATCTCGATATAGAGTTAAGGAATATACGACTGGATTATTTTTTTAGGTGCACTGGTCGATTCGAAAAGAATCGATGTATAATTAGCAATTACTTGAAAGAACGTTTATAGAGGCTGTTATAAATGTATATAGGCCTTATTGAATTTATTAAAATAATATTACATGTATGTTACTTCGACCCAGACTAAGTCTGGACGAAGTAAATTTGGTCACTTCGGGCAAAAAAATTACCCTATAGTTTTTCATCAAATGTCGACGTTTCAGACCCTAAGGAACCCAAAGCAACAATAAAAAAATTGGTGTCCGTTAGGCTGTACGTCCGTCCGTCCGTCCGTCCGTCCGTCCGTCCGTGGGTAAAATTTTGTATACGCGATATCTCGCGACTGGCAGGGCGAATTTAAAAAGTACAAACGGATTTGGGTTTCTCTTGGCCAAACTTAGATCTGATTAGTTTTTGGAGACAATGCATACTAGATTATGGGGAGGTTTAACAAAAAACGCTCAAATAACACGTTTTTCCATTTTTTAACAAAAAATACAAATCGTACAAAAAAATGTTTCAAACACAAAATATAGAACATTGAATTCTCTACAAAAAAGGTTGTATTTATTTCTTTGTGAAATCAACGATAAATTAACATGAAATTAACATAAATTGTACATACATATATACAATGCATATATGTATATTATATACATTACATGAAAAACAGAGACACAGAGGAAGCAGGGGAGTGAGGCGGGTAACAGGGGGGGGGGGCTAACTTTAAAAATTTGATTAAATTTTATTTTAGTATAAAAATTTGATTAATTTTTATTTTTTTTAAGCATCAGTGTGAACAAGACGTGCTCATTTATCAGTGCTTCGGCTGATCTGCGGTCGGGGTCGAAGTTTTGAAAATGCTCATTTTCAATTTTAATATAGGGTGAATATGCAAATGAATGGACGACTACCAATGAATAGACGATTTTCTACATATTTCTACTTCTTATGAATGTATGATGCACAGCATGCAACAAAATACATATTTTTATGTTCTTTGAACATTCAAAACAATATTTACAGTACTATTGATCTTCCAGTGTTTATTATTTTGTAAAATTAAAGCAAAGTTTTAAAGCCATCCAAAACTGGTACTGAAAACGTCCCATTAGATTTAACCCGTCTATTCATTGGGTTTTAGCGGATTTTTTTACAAACGTATGAAGACGAGGTTAATAATTAAATAAAATCAAAGGTTTAACTGCACGGTCATAAAGAGCAGAGTCTAACGATTCTAATGCTGGTATCATAATTAAATTTTCAAAAAAGAATTCAAAAGTTACAATCGATCAAAGTGTGAAAAATGCTTAACCGTCCATTCATTGGCATATTCAGCCTATTTAAGGAACAAGATATTGTTACAATATATGTATAGAAACTACTCGAACCTAACGATGCTAGAACTACCCTCTGCCGCCTTCTTTCCTGGCAGTGTTAAAATGGGAATATTCCCGGAAACATCAGCCTTTCGTCAGGGAACTGCAATACGAATTTAGCCAAAATTGTAGGCACCCGGGTCGAAGGCATCTAGTTTATCTATTCAAAATGGATGACTTCGGCATAAAAGCATATGTAATCTGCATAATGCTAATAAAATGTATGAAATGCATTTTAAATAACAACATTAATAAACATTAATTACTGTAATATTTTCATTGACGTATTATGTTGGTAACGTTGGTTGGAAAGACCTTTAGTAATCTATAGAAATACTTCTTTTGCAATATTGTAATATTAAACAAGCGCTATTAATTTTAAAAGTCAATTAAATTTGTTTTGTGAAAAGACAAATATATATGTATATACATATATGCAACATAAACTTTGACATGTAACTTTTGCATAAAATTGTTTAGATACGAGTGCCTTTCATTTGAGGTTATCAAAATGTGTTTTTTTTTGCAAATTCCTTACGATACGGCAACTACTAACTTGCAATACTCAGTTATTACAACTACAATGTTAAGGTTAAGCGCTACTCGCATATGTTGAGCTTAATTGCAAATTTAATTAATTTTGGGGTATTTTCGTGTAGGGATTGCTCCTCTTTAATGTGTTTGGTACCGATGTAGAAACGGGCACGACTTCATCGGGTAATCCAATAGACGGTACTATTTTACATAGAATTAAGATAAAATAATGGATAGTCAAAATCATTAAAAAAATATTCATCAATGGATATAGTTTGAAAATTCTCTCAAGGTTTGAATGTTGTCATTAATATTCCCATATATCTCGATCTTTCTCGATCTTTTTCGATATATTATACACGCATTCATATTTATAATGTCATCTTTCTTGATTTTCATGTTATGAGTACAGAACTGCTGATTCGGTATTCCTTAAAGTATGTAATGATCTGGATATCTGTTTAACGTAGGAATACAAGAATTCTATTACACTTCTATACCAGAGAAATCAAGCATCATTAATGGAGAAATGAACAGAATTACGAATTTTTATATTCCTTATATCTATTTATTTTTAGGCAAAGAATGAAAAAGGTCCATTTTTTTTCAAAATCACCGTAACAAACTTTTTAAATTGTTCGTATTACTTAACAACGAACTTTTCTCAAACCATGGTACACATTATAAAAATGGATCTGAATATCACAATTTTTCTCCAAGCTCAGGAACGGAAAATAAATCAACTTATAAAAGCCACCCCTAGTGGAAAATAAGTCTAGTTTTTGGCTAGTCTCTGTCCAGTTTTGTTATTTCCCATGTTAAAGATATAGGGAAAATGGGCAGAGTTTAAAAAAACTGGATGGATTTCTATCAGGGACTCTTACCGATAATAATATTTTACGATTTTCAACGTTACAACTTCAATTATTTAAATATTTTTGGATTTTTTAGATATAGGTACTTCATTCCACATTGAAATCATCCATCAGTTCTCTACTATCTTCTATTATACACAGAAATACCTTTTTCAAATGCTGAGGTATGCAATTTCCAATGAAAAAATACAGGTTTCCATTACGCTGAAGTTACTAACTGATTTAAAAGATGAAGTGGAGTCTATACGATAATTCTGTTCTTTTGAGCTAGATTTTCTGGTTCGATATTAGAGGAGATAGATTGTATCATCATTCCCATCTGTATATACGTGCTCGCTTGCGCTTTGTCCAGTAGGTAAAGCACGTCTCGTTTGGGCTTTCTCTCTCACGCAAATTCGTATCAGGGTTATGGCATGCGGCAGCGGGTTTCCCGCAAATCCACAGATTGCCCCGCTGACCCTTAATTAACGCATACTTCTGCCGATCCTCCAACCCGATCGCATCATCCAGTGCAGCTATAACGTAATTTTCTTTATGGGCGATTTCCGCTGAATTAACTAGCCATATATTTCATCAGCAATATACCTAGTTCTGAATTGCTAAGAGAAAAGATGTTCTGCATATCCGCGCATTCGTATCAACATATCCTCGAAATATTTTTGTACGGTTTTATATTTCTTTTTCTTAGACACAGAACGCATTCAAAATAGACGTTCTACAACGTAAAATGGTGTGGTAACTACAAAATGGATATTGTTAGAGTAGCCTTTAAAAAATGCGTGTACCACAAAAATCTGTGTAAAAAAAATCTTGAATGTAGATATTAATAAAAATTATCATTAAATGTTTCTACGCCCATGAATTGTGATGTTGATTACTTAAATTTTGGAATAAATTTTCTCTTTATTTTTAGGTTGATTTCGTTTTATTACCGATAGAGTTTGCTTCTTTTGACCTTTTAAAAATGGGATAATACGTAATTCCTTTTCGAAAGTATTGGTTGGACAGCCGTGTTTTCGATTCTGTATCATTCCACGAGTTTAGAAATAGTGAATTTAACTTTAAATGTATATAAAATTGCGATTATATCGTAAACATATATGTTATGTAGTTGAGTGAATTTTTATATTTGTAAAAGTACCAGATTTACTTCAGTTTAAAAAATGTTTCTTTACATTAAACAATATTTTTTTTTAATTTTCAGTTGGTCTTATTTATTTAAAATACTTTTATTAATATTAATATATATTTTCTTGAGGGTATTTTAATAAATATTTACTGAAACCATTCGTCATTATTACAATTAGGAATAATGATTTTTTTCGACTTACGTATACATCTCATTTGGCAAATGAGTTTTTGTAGGCAGAGTAAATTGGTTGAAAGAAAATGAAAAAACGTATATAAACATTAGGCTTTAAGCATACTTAATATATTTGAAAAGATTTATTTTGATGATACAACACCGCTTTAATGTAAGCTCACAATTTAAGGATATATATTTCACGGTTTTTCCTTGAAATTTCGAAGTTAATAACGAACTTTATATGCAGTAATTTGATACCACTGCATTAGTAAAAGAGTAAAATGAGACAATACGAGAACTTTGATATTCGACAAACACTATTTTCCCTCTCCGCTGTTAGACAAATATGGTCCGCAACCGTAGATTTTTATTTTTCAGGAGGCCATGATTACACTCACAAAGGTAGAGAGCACCGTGCTTGAAATCTCTCTTTTATTTATTTTTCATAGCTAAGTTTAAGAGTCCCGTGCATTTGTTAATATATACATTATATATTTAAACTTTTAATGAGATTTAAGCTACCTGTCCCTAAAATTATAGGATTTTCAAAAGACCCTTTTACTTTAATTAATTTGCGTCATTCTTTGTTATGCTTTGATACGTTTTTATATAACTCCCCAAAATGTAATGAAAAAGAATATCAGAAAATAAATATATGAGATACTCGCGTGTATAAAATTTTGTATACAATAGTTATGTAGAATAATTGTAATATTAAAACTAGATGCCTTCGACCCGGGTGCCTATAATTTTGGCTAAATTCGTATTGCAGTTCCCTGACGAAAGGCTGATGTTTCCGGGAATATTCCCATTTTAACACTGCCAGGAAAGAAGGCGGCAGAGGGTAGTTCTAGCATCGTTAGGTTCGAGTAGTTTCTATACATATATTGTAACAATATCTTGTTCCTTAAATAGGCTGAATATGCCAATAAATGGACGGTTAAGCATTTTTCACACTTTGATCGATTGTAACTTTTGAATTCTTTTTTGAAAATTTAATTATGATACCAGCATTAGAATCGTTAGACTCTGCTCTTTATGACCGTGTAGTTCAACCTTTGATTTTATTTAATTAATAACCTCGTCTTCATACGTTTGTAAAAAAATCCGCTAAACCCCAATGAATAGACGGGTTAAATCAAATGGGACGTTTTCAGTACCAGTTTTGGATGGCTTTAAAACTTTGCTTTGATTTTACAAAATAATAAACACTGGAAGATCAATAGTACTGTAAATATTGTTTTGGATGTTCAAAGAACATAAAAATATGTATTTTGTTGCATGTTGTGCACCATACATTCATAAGAAATAGAAATATGTAGAAAATCGTCCATTCATTGGTAGTCGTCCATTCATTGGCATATTCACCCTATATTAAAATTGAAAATGAGCATTTTCAAAACTGCGACCCCGACCGCAGGTCAGCCGAAGCACTGATAAATGAGCACGTCTTGTTCACACTGATGCTTAAAAAAACGCGGTTTAGTCAGTTTTTGACAGGTCGGGTTGCAGGAAATAAATTTTTTTATATGTGGGATACTTCGGTTTCCGTTTTTTACGGCATTATCGTTGATTTCACGAAGAAATGAATACAACCTTTTTTGTAGAGAATTCGATGTTCTATATTTTTTGTTTGAAACATTTTTTTTTGTACGTTTTCTATTTTTTGTTAAAAAATGGAAAAAACGTGTTTTTGAGCGTTTTTTTGTTAAACCTCCCCACAATCTAGTATGCATTGTCTCCAAAAACTAATCAGATCTAAGTTTGGCCAGGAGAAACCCAAATCCGTTTGTACTTTTTAAATTCGTCCTACCAGTCGCGAGATATTGCGTATACAAAATTTTGCCCACGGACGGACGGACGGACATACAACCTAACGGACACTAATTTTTTTTATTGTTGCTTTGGGTTCCTTAGGGCCTGAAACGTCGACATTTGATGAAAAACTATAGGGTAATTTTTTGGCGGGAACTGACCAAATTCAATACTTCGCCAGACCTATGATCTGGGTCGAAGTAATATGGACTTCTTTGATCATCAAAAGTATATATCTGAAGAGGTGAAACACAAGAAGAAGTTGGTTTAGAGTCCGAGCATATGTATATCTTATTTACTGAAAAATATATGTATAATATTATCTTAGAACTATGCGTATACCATATACTAAGCAGTTAATTTTAATTAGTTTCATTATTTCAGGAATATTTTCAAGCATAGTCTACTAAAATGTTCATAGCTACCCTATTAGAAATCTGTTTCTAAATATCTGGGAGTAATTTGGATCCTAAATAGATATCCGGGCGCGAGTCAGGGTATTTAGAAACTGAATTCTACTAAGGTAGCTTTCTTTTATTTCATGTTCTTTAAATCTTAAATTACATAGACGGTGCACCAATTTGTAAATATTCTATTTGAATAAACAAAAGGGTAACAGAAAATAATAGTGGTCGATATAAATGGTTAGTAACAGTTAGAACACACTTTATTGACGTTTTTCGATGATAAATGAACGTCACGCAGAAAATTATAGTGAACGATCACCATAATTATCCGATATCATCATCATATTTATGATCAGCGTAATCAGCGTCATTGTCGTCATTACCACTATTATATCATAGTTCGACATCATGATTCTCATCGTCTAGTTTGGTTTAATAGGTGGAAGTAAACATGTATTTTAAAAGGACTTTAGATTAATATTTTCACATTTTCTAATCCATTTTGTAATATAACTGATTATTTAATCATGCTACTAATAAATTAATAAATACATCCGTTATAAAGGAACTTATTGTTAACTTGTAAATCATTTGGCATACTAACAAGTAAGTAGGTCACGTGTGGATACCACTGCTTAATAGCCCAGAAGCGTCGGACTAGGCAACAGAAATTCGATCTTCAAACGGTACAGAGGGAAATTGTCCGAACGTTGTCTTAAGTGGTTGGAAATGCGTTTCAATGGTTAAGACAAGACATCAGTCAGAAAGGAAAATACTTCCATCCGTATCCCAATTAAATAAAAAGTATTTAAAAGTTTTTAGTCCTCACTTTTTACTTTTTCTATGTGGGTGATTTCAAAAAAAAATTCAATTTTGAGGTCCAATATTTTTACTACAAAATTTGTTAAAATCTCATTTTTTTAACATTGATTTTTCATGCGTACTACTTAAAAAGAACTCATGCAAAAGGGTAGAGCATGAGAGCTTTATTTGACGAAGTTATAAACAAATCGATGGCAGGGGAATTACATGAATGACACGAGAATTACATAATTACATATCTTTTTCTCTTAAGCGAAATAAATAACAACTTGAAATTGGTAGAATTAACCATTTTATTTACTTGTATAAATATATGGTATTGGAAAGAGAATCTATTAACACAAATAAGCTAAACTTTATATAATTATTAATAATTGCTTAATTTTTCAACAAGTTTTCTTTCTTTTGTTGCAATTTTGTTCTTCTTCTTTAGTATCTTTAAGTTTCTTAACTTCTTTTTTCTGATGTTTAACTTTCTTTTGATTTTTGTCGACTGTTTTTCATGGTTTTATAGACCCGAAATAGACTCTGTTGCACTCGTAACAACTTACAATGTTAAAATTAACTCTGGCTCATTTCGAGTCCACTTCCATTGGTGAACACTCATTGTACCCTTGAAAGTGCTAAATATCGGATATTTTTTATCTTTAATTTTTTTTTTATATCTGACGAAATTGCAGTGAACTCATGAATCTCAAAATTCAATAATTTCTAGTAATATAAAATGATCTTACAAAGAGAACTAATTCACAAGGTCTTTTCGTTATTGAATGGGATAGCCATGGGCGTATACGTATATTTAAGATGACGGGTAGTTTTTCTCATTTTTATAAAAAAACTATTGAGTAAAAAGAAAAACTATGCATCACTGTTAAAGGTTGCATCAATACGCGTCTTTTCGTTTTTGGTTTATCTCGATATGTCATTTCATTCCTGAGATAAAAATAAAAACGTCTGTTGTCCAAGGGACGTTACAGGGCCAGGGTACGTTACACTAGTTATTTTGGTAATATTTTTGAACTTATCATTTAAGTAATTAAAAATTTGATATAGTGTCATTAAGATGTAGCAAAAGCTTACATTTTTTCATTGAAAGTAAATTAAAAACATAATTGTTTATAAAATTACGACATACCAAGGGAGTTACACACTAAAGAATACGTTCGAAGCGTGATTACTGTAGGTGTAATATAATGAAGACGATTTAATTTAAAAGTCCAATATAGATCTATTGCATTAGTATGATTATTAACTCTCATTTTCCACGGAATTAATTTCAACTGAAAGTAATTACCGGTTTTTATTAAGAGAAATTTGTATAACGTCCCGCTAGAAGAAAATCAGTCTTCAAGATTACAAGACATGTTTTACAAGCCTATGAAAAAATTATATGGAGACACATAGTATACTTCATTTTTCACGTTAATAGGAATAATTTTCACCCATGAAACACTTGTTTAACTAGTAACAATAGTATAATTAACACCAACGAAAATAAAATTCATGAACTTCTTCAGCCACGGAACGTTACATTTCCATTTTTTAATTTAGTGTGTAATGTATAAAATAGGGAAAGGTAATATTTTTATCTTGCGATGTTATAACGAAAAACACAACAAATAAATTAGGGTTATTTTGAATATTTAATAAGTGTTGAAAAGAAAAAAAGAAGCGGATCTTCATAAAATTGCACTTTATTTTGAATCCACCCATGTATAAATAAGATATTCATATTTGATAATGAAGGAATTTAATTTGGAAATATTTTATTGTAAGCTGTCATGATTTTTGTACAATTTTTAAAACTCATTATGATACAGTGTAAAAATTGGTTTTTCTTCTATCAGCGATATGGACATGTCCAAATTGTAAATGTGGACAGGCCAAATTATCAAGAACTCAATCGTGTACTTTTCGCGGCACATGACATTGGAATTAGATTTTTAGAACCTGTATTTGACACTATAAATACATTAACTATAAAATAAAAAAACTGGTCTTTTGTAAAATATTATATTCGTTTTCCAATCTATACATTTTTAGTAAACTGTAATGAGGAAGTCACATTTTTGTACGGATGTAATGATGTTGTTACAGATACTTGAATATTATTTTTTGAGGCGTTAATTAAAAATAACAGTGATAATCTATTCAATTGTTGCAGACTATAATAAAGGTTATTTATAATATGATTACTTTGTTGGTTATTTCAATATTTGAACAAAATTGTATGCATTGAATATGAAATGGAATTAAGATTTGTAATTTGAAAGTAAAGAACGCTTCTGCTCAGATGAAGGCAGATTGTCATTGGAATAACTTTGAAGAGTGTCCCATACTTTATTATAGGATGAAGACTGTTGTCGATGGAATATCCTTATATCAAATTTTAATTTAATACTGTGGTTCCAATTGTAATTCAAATTATCAAGATTGATTTTGAATTTGAATTAGATCCATTGTTTAGTGTAAGTAACTTATGTTGATTCGAATTGAGACTTACTATTTGACATTTTTTATGAGAAGAAGGTAAAAATACAAAAGCTAAATAAATTCTAATTTTCATATGATAAGGTTTTAATTTTCGACGGATTTATAAATTAATATATTCTTAAATAGTCTCTCAACAAACCAAAACAATTTGAACATGAGTATTAACGAAAACTTAATCAAAACAATAAGTTGCCCGTATATAAAAAGACTTCCATAGAATATAGTTCAAATTTTCAAAACACAAAATATAAGGATATTTTCAACCACCTTTAAAACTAATATTGCATAAATCAAACCACGAAAAGACCGACTTCCCGTTGAAAAACAAAGTGAAGTTGTGTATAAAATTCCGTGTTTTCAATGCAATAAATTTTATATCGGACAGACGTACAGGCTTCTCTAAACACGAATAAACGAACAAAAGAAGAACATTTTTGCAAAAAACTCGTAACAGTTTACAGGTCTAACCCACCACAGACTTGAAACTGGACACGACTTTGATTATAATAATACCACAACATCATTGCAAAAGAAAAAAACTGTACAAAAAGAAGTCACCTTGAAAATGATTTTATATAAAAAGAAAACAACACCGTCAACATTCGTTTGGAATCATCAAAGCTACCGTAAGTTTACCATCCCTTTCTGAAATCAATCCCATCTTACCTCCTTAATTCATACATAGTTTGTCAATGATTCCTTTATTTTTAATATCACATCACCAACACATACAAAACTTCATATAGTAAATTTTCCTATCCAGATAGGACATTTTCTATGCAAAGTAGGAAAATTTACTAAAATAATAGTAAAAATTAACATTATTTCAGGTCTGTGCTCGAATTCCTAGTCAATATTGTTATACAAATTCTCTCAGTGTATAAATACGACTCAATAACCACTGTTTTCTTACATAGTCTTGAAGAGGACTCATATCAGAGTAGAACCGCTGCTAAATATTTATTTATTATTTATATTACAAAACCCTCCAAATTATTAATTGACCCTTGTCTTGTTTTCTTCTATTTTTTAAATTTTTATTCAACTCAATCATTTTTAATTTTTATTACCGAAAAACACAAAGATTATTTAAGAATATATTAACTTGTAATTTTGTACAGCGATCAATGACATAATTTATACAACTGTACAAATTGTTCTTGCCATCGATAATAGATGCATTTCATAAAATGCAAATGTAAATTTGTTTACGGTAATAGAATTTATCAATCATTCCAGATAATTTGAAATCTCATTTCGATTTACGATTGCGCTACGATATGCCAATTTGTAAAACCAAAAATAGCTGTTATCGAAAGTAAACAAGTATTTGAAAACGTATAGCGATGTCCTGTGCATACGTGTTGATATATTTGTGTTTGCGTATGCCCGAGTATGGGGAGATAAAAATGCGCACGCGACTCAATATAGATGTACCATGAAAATTGTGTACCTTGTATGAATACATGCGCTTACGTGCGCGATTATGCCCTAGTGTTTGCAGGGGTATACCCGAGTGCAAGCAAACGAAGTGACACGTACGAATGGAACGCATAAAAGGGAAAAATGACCAGGACCACCGGGACGCTTGTGAGCGGCTCTCCGTATTTCCCCAGGGTTTCTTCGACAATACATGCAGCACCAATCTAGCACCATCGAGACGCGTACACATTCGGGAGAAATGAAATTCAAACAATGCAGTGGCGCGATCTAGGGTCCAGGAACTTTACTCCCTGTTTATGAACTAAACTGATCCTTACTTCGATTCAAATTTCTTTTTGCTTTATAGCGATGTTCATATAGAACGTTTAGATTTATTTTAGGCGATTTTTATGTCATTTATGACGATTATACCTCCTACTAAAGAAATCTAACCATCCATCTAAAGTGACAAAATAGAATAATGACTTCCTACTAGTTTTGTTCTCTCTAAATTTGAATTAGTGAAAAGTGTGTTACTATTTGAAGTTAGTAATCACATTCACTAATTATTAGTCAATTTTAAATAATTGAATGAATTAATCAAATGATGTTACTCATCCAATTACTAGAAATTTACCAATATTTAGTAAATTTTGTTACTAATTCCAAATAGTCATCTGTGCTGAGAGAAATGTATGTTTGTCAGTAATACACTAGTTTTACCATAAAGCTACAGAATTTAGATTTTTACGACAATGTTATGTATGTTCACCATAAATATACCGTATTCTTGAGCATTTCCAACATGCTGTAAGTTTGTCACAAACATACCGGTAAGTATGGTGAATATTTGAATGGGAAGAATGTAATTCTGTATAGGAAAGAACCTTTTGGAAATGTTGACGTTTGCACTAAGCCACCATTATGGATGACGACGACGACGTCTGGAGTTAGGCGATGACGAGTATGCCGCCTATGACGACGTCGACAACGACGAGAATGATTAGTATAAACGAAACAATGTCAGAATTATTTTCGAAGGACGTCAATGGCGAGGAGGTTATGTCAACAAGTTAAATAATGAGAAGAATAACTTACATCATATGTTTGTGGTGAATATATGGAATTTTACCGTAAAGGTTTAAGATTACCAGCAAATGTAATACATATTTCGGTCAAAATTTAATCTTATTCGCAGTAAAAATACGTAATGCTATATGTCATATTTCATATGTTAATATTTAAAATAGCACGTTTATTCCAAATATTTAATATAGCCTAGCGTGGTATAGCAGGCACAAACACACAGTTCTCTCAGTGTACTTTTTATTAATTCAGATTTAGAGATTATCTTAAAATTGTTATGAAGAAGTGCTTTCGGAAATATGAGCAAATAAACAAAAATCATTTATTGGGTAGTATTTTGCAGATATTGGGTTATTTTTTAATAATTTCAATAAAATCATATACTGAAAAGAATTGTGGTTAAAATTTGTAGATGCGTTTAGTTAAAAAATTTTGTATCAAGATTTACCCCAAAAGTGATTCTACACAGTTGTGCACAAAGTGTATCAAGTTTGAACAAAATTGTATGTAATAAAAAAATAGTTACCTTAGTTTGTTTTTTGTTCAATTTTTATTTAATTTAGTTTAAATTTGTTATATTATCAAATAATTGTAGGACAACTTAAAATGTCAATGTGGAAGCGGAAGGGATTCGAAAACATGGAAATTGAAATGGACCGATGCAGAAATTCCGAAGATGAATCCTAATTTCGTTGACATTTTTGTGACACGACGACGATATGAAGAAAGAAACAGGCATACAGAAAAATTCATTATAAATTTTTAAAAAATTGCCAAACCTTCTGCAACCAGTAAATTCACCGGATAAAATAATAACTGATTTGTGAACTCAGTAAAACATCCAAATTATTTTAAAGAAAATGGCAGACATTTTATATTGATTTGTGAAATTTATTTATTTTGTAATTTTATCACTTTTTCCTATTTGACGTTTTTATGTTAAGATTCGAGCGAAACTGAAAACAAATCTCGCTTATCTTCAAAATCAACATACATTAGCAACCACGTTAGTAACCATCGAGTCGAACGAAAAAGTTATCCTGAAATTTTGGGACAGATTCGATCGAATCTCTGTTAAATATATTACCAAGAATAGAATGTGTAAAAAAATCGTAAAATAAAAATAGGATTTTGATTTCCTTCCGCTGTAAGATGCATATTTTCTTGCGTCAGAAGTATTATTTAGTGACTTCTTGGACGAAGGGAGGATTCTTGTGGGGTGTAATACGTGTGAAGAAACCAGGTGTTGCAGTAAGATCGACGATCGAAAGAAATGGTCTAAGTTGATTTTCGGGGTAAAAATTTGAAATATAGTTTTCTAATGTGCGTGTTTGTTTTTCTACGTTTTGCCACAAAAATATCAGCGAAATTTCAAGTCGTCGTCGGGATTTCTGCATCGGTCCATTATAATTTCCTTGTTTTCGTATCCTTTCCATTTCCGCATTGAAATGTAAACTCGTCCTATAATTTTTGAGAGTTTGAACATTTTTAACTAAATTGTATTAAAGATGAACAAAAAAGAAACGGACGTAAGTTATTTTTCATTATATACAATTTTGCAATGTGACACATTTTGTACACAAAGTGTCCTTGAAAAAAGTGAATAGATCACTTTTGAGGTAAATCTTGAGACAATAAATTGTATATTTTTATTATACACTTTGTAATAAACTTTTTTACTTGGGTAGGATCGTCCCCACTCTTCAAAATTGGCAAGGAGGGTCGATTTATACGTTTTTATTATTCTCGGAATCTAAGAATAAGTTTCATTAACTTTAGAATTTTTTTATCCCGCAAGAGTGCAGTGGACACCGTTCCTCTGGAGCGGATTTGTTTGGTTTGTATGAAACTTTGAAAGATGTACGTATGTATCAGTAGTTTACCCAGAATATACAAGAGCAGAAATTTAATAAGGCCCTGTATAGGCGCGTATCGCTTTAGTCAGACCCTAATCAGAGCCTTAATAACTTTCTACTCGGGTAGGTTATTATAGGTTTCATTGAACTAAACGTTTTGATTAGGTGTAAACGATAAATAGTAAATTTAACCAGAACATGATTATTTTAACTCAAAATCTTATTTCCAAAAACGTGCAGAGACCTGCCTGGTAAAATATTCTGAATATTTTAATAGCAAATTCTTATGCACGGAAAACATTTGAGTGCCCCTTTCGAGCGTATGCCTTCTTTGCCATTCTTAATTAAATGTAAAAAGTTCTAGATATAAGGATACAGTTCGCTTCTTGGCATATCGTGGAAATGTTAACTTGCAAACCACACAGCTGGAGTGCTAAAATATTAGAGTCGTTATAGAATACTAATCATAACGTAAATGGAGATTACTAGGAAAATGATTGAAATGACCAAAATGCGTCGACAAGAAATGCCTGGTTATTTCAATCATAAAAGCAGTAAGACACTTTTTAATAGTACATTCTGATTGAAATAACCAGATTTCCAATTATTTTAACCACTCATTGTTATTCAGTGTAGACAGTATGTTTTTGGGAGTTGGCGTGTCCAACTTGTTGAAAATCCATAGGTAGTCGCCGATCGTTCATGAAATTTGATATAGCGCAAAATTGAAGCATAAAATGTTGGCCTGTATCTCTCGATGATTTCAAAGTCAACATGTTAATCGACGTAATTAATTGAAAACATGCACTAAAAGGAATAATAGTTGGGAGGATCAGAAGTATGAAGTCAGTTTTCCCCCTAACCCTGAAAAGTATAATTGAGACTGCAGGAAATAAATGATGCGACTGTGAGAGAGAAGGTGCATAACTTAGATGGCAAAGCAGCCGATGGTCAAACAGAAGGTCCTGCGTTTCAGATCTATTTTATTTTTATTCGAATCCCTAAAAGTTTTCTTCTGCTTTATATTTTAAAAATAACAAAATTATTAAAAAATTTTAATTTTCCATCATTTATTTCTATTATAGTCTCATACTCTTAAATTTGTTTTCCACTATTACACATAACTAACATTGTGCCTGGTTAATTGTATACACGATTTTTTGAGTTTCAAGGAAAAACCTCAGAAAAATAATAATAATAATAATAATAATCGACTTTATTGCTTATATCAGGAATACACTATATACATGGGAGAGTTCACTTACTTACTAAATATATATAAGCAAAAGGCGAGACACAGCACCACTAAGCTGTTTTACAATCTGACCCTTATGTAAACGATATTGGATTTCATTTCTATTTTTATCATAGAGCGATTTATAACTATCATTTGGTACTTATAAAAGTAAAATGAGCGCTAAAATATCATTTATATCATATCATATTTTAACTATATACAAAATAATTGTTATTGTTAATGTATCGTCTTATTTTAATAACCTATTTTCGTAGGAACTAATTTTAATGAATGTTTGAAAATGTTTAAAGAATTAAAGAGGGAATTGAAATGTAAAAATAAAAACCAGTATCAATCGAAACACAAACATGCTAATCAACTGGTATAATGCAATGCCTCTAATCAAAGGTACCTCAAGTTATCTATTTTTGCATTATTCTTATACTTTTCAAAGCTAATCAGCGTATCTGGAGTTTTATTCATATTAATACCTAAAATTAAATCTAGTTAACTTATTAAACGTTGTGGATACCTAAATAAACAAAAATATGCAGTGATGGCAGAAAGCCGCAGTTGGTCAAATATTTC
Organism: Trichopria drosophilae; assembly: GCA_030407085.1. NCBI lineage: Eukaryota > Metazoa > Arthropoda > Insecta > Hymenoptera > Diapriidae > Trichopria > Trichopria drosophilae. The sequence goes on from CM059583.1 coordinate 147,148,684, forward strand.
GAAAACTTTCCATATTAGAAAAAGCGATGATTTTTTTAAAATGATTTTTAAAACAATTTATCCTTTCTAAGGGGCTAAGACCCCTCATCTATAAGGGAGAATAATGGGTATGAGGGGTGTCGAAAATCTATAATTATTACAATTGTATTATTGTTAAAAATAAATTGAATGTTTTTTTAATCTCAGTGAAAATATTTTCAATTGGACTTTCTTCATTTTGTGATCTGTCTTGAAGAAGACCCGCAAGAGGTTAAAATGGTGACAAATATACGATATTTAGCAAAAAATCGGATTTTAATTCTTTTTCCATCCTTCCTAAATAAATGATCAACAAAACGAAGATAAAGACCAATTGAAGTGGTTCGTTAATGTTGCTTTGATGGCTTTCATTATTATTAAGCGTATTTGATGAGACGTTAAACTTTTGCTATTACAGTTTATTGACATTAAACATTTAAAGGTAGATGAAAATCAAGCAACATCATTACCTACGAAAATTATAGGCTCTTTATCCAAATTATCTAGGATGGAAACTACAAACCGAGCACGATGATTGAAGATTCAAAACTTCTCTAGAGACTGCGAAGACCGATGAGCAGTATTATGCTCATAAATTACTTTAGTTTTCAGGCGGTATGACCTATATTTTAAGCTGATACTCTCTACAATAAATGGAAGAAAAACACTAAAGCTACTATTGCAGAGAAAATTCCAACCGCTATGAGAATGTTGGAGATGCGCCAAATTCGATATATTTGTAATTCAGGAATACGAACTTATTAGCAATGCAACAGGACATAAATTGTTTTGCACATTTTAGTTTGCGTTTGTGACGAGTTTTAAACCCCGTAATTCGTAGAAAATTCCGAAACACTCTTAACAATTTAAAAAAACTGTATCTTATTTTGAAACATTTTTGTACATGCATATTGTGCAAGACACATGAAAAAAAAACAGATTTATTAGTAATAAAAAGGATGGAATATATTCAAGGCTTGTCATCGCCTTTAAAATAGGTAAATATCTAAAATATATTTTTGATAATAATTTAAACTTTATTAAGCAAGTAAATAAGCGTCCTGTTTTCTGATGAATTTTCAGAAACTCCAGTGCGTATTCAACGCTACACGTTACCGGATAAAGATATATTTTTAAAAAGGCAATATGCATACTTTCAAAGTTTGTTGTGACAGGCAAAATATTTTAAATATGACCGACTATGTTATGTTTACGAATTACTTTACGCATTACTAATCACAATCCGGCTTTTGAATGTTGAAATTTTAATTCACGAAACAATATCACGCGATCAAATAGGTTTTGTAATTCATTTTTACTTTTCAATGGTTTATTTATCAGAAAAATCGCATATCAATATGTCACGCGGCATTTGCTTCATTTTGCGGAATATTTTAAAATATAAATGGTGTTTTTTCTTTGATTGTGAATTCACTGAATACACCGTGCAATATTGTCATATTTATTATTCATTTCAATACAGAATATGCATATGAGTTTGTTATATTTTAAAGGAGAGGACAGTGTAAATGAAACAAAACCAGTACGAAATTAGAAGCGAATAAACTCTCCAGATGAAAATAAATCTTCTATATCTGGTAAATAATTACTTTCTGCGACAATAAATTAAACGGTTCCAATATTATTATTAAATTTCCTAGGGATTATCATGAGTCGTGAGAATGTTAACTTTGCAAAATATTTTAAGTATATCTTCAGCAGTGAAGTACTAACATTGACTTGAGTTTGTCATCTTATTTAGAATTATTAGAGAAACCCCTGAAACAAACCCAAAGGGTAAACTACTATTTCGAGAGTTGCAACAATAGAATACCTTCAGAACTTAAGCAACGATAACGCCATCCAAAAATGTCATCACTTAATTATAGAAAATTTAAAAGTAAGGTTGATATAGAAAGAGAATAGTGCATTTTTCACGCCTGAACATTTTAAACGTCATTTTCGTCTCGTTTTGTTTACTTTTTGTGTATCGGTATACACAGGACTATTCGATGTCAAACTATACTGATATTTTTTTGCTTACAATTAAATATTATAATTCTTCTCTACGGAACCAAAACGTTAAAAAAACTTCTATCAGTTCTGTTTTTACAGTATGCTAAAATGTAATTTATGTAAATTGAGATGTTCTGAAAGTCAATTTCTGTTCTCGGTAATATGACCCACGAAAAAACAAATAATCAAAAGGTAATCCAAAGCAATGTTTATACATTTAGATATAAATAGCTTAATAGAGAATTACGAGTAAATAAAATTAATCAAGCAAATAAGAATTATATTGAATATATATGAAAGATAATAAATCAATAACGATAAATAAGCATGATTACATTATTAAATCAAATTAAAATGTTTATTTTATGCAATTCTGTATACAAATTATTACTTTACGCGTTGAAAATTTCGACAACAAATTAGCATATTATGTAGTGTAGAATTGAGGAAAATAATGTAAAACATGCATGAGCAATGCACTTTAGTTGCATAATGTATTAGTTTGTAATGTGAACTGTACGTTTGCCTTTGTCGAATTTGGTTATGCTAATCATTGTGCCGACTAGTACTCTCCTTATTTCCTTCTTTTACAAATAGTCAGATTAGATTTTTCATTATAAGGTTATTTTTCACTTTGAGTTATTAATTTTCTTTTCCCGGGTTTATGTTTTGATACGATGAATTTTTCTTTGGTTTGTTTTTTAGTTTGTTTCTGATTTTGGTATAAAGCTGAGAAACAAACCATCGGTTGTAAGATGCATACAGGAAACAGGATAGCGTGCAAAGTGTGCATTGATCATACATAATGCATTTCTGAAGTTTACGCCTTAAATTTTTCGCATTGAGAAGTTAAATTACAAACAGAAAATTTGTGCAACACCTATCAATATATGAGTATATATTATACAAAGGTATAATAACTGGTTTTGAAATAGACTGAGTTTTCATACGGATACTAAATGTTTAATAAGCTCAACTTTTGCTCTATTGGAAATAGGAATTTCATTCTGATGTCATTTTACAGAATATAAAATATGAAGATTACGTTCATTTTTAAAGCAATACAATAATCTAGAATGAAAGTCCTACAGAGAACCAAAATATATGAAGCTTAATTGTCCATCTTCACCGTTGTCACAAATTTGTTTACTTTTCCGAAGTAAAGTGCATGAAATGAAAAGCATTTAACATAAAATAGTGTATAAAGGGTATTAAAATTTGTACCTATGCATTTCATTAATCAAATTTAAAATAATACCCCACAAAAATGACAGCTAAAATTTAGTAAGGTTTTGAGGCATATATATATATCTTCATATGCAGAATTGTGATTATTAAAAGTATGTAATTAATCATAGTGATTAGAAACCTTTAACTAGATATTAATTTTTGCAAATAGTACGCAAAACTTCTCGTTTCGGCATGGAAAATGTACGGAAAATGGTCGATTATCACTTAACCTGAAATTGTGACGTAATGTCCATTACCGTACAGAAACTCACGTGGTACTTGTTGAAAAAATAAGAAGACATACGAGTGCAGATTAGTGATAACTGATTCCTGGGGGATTAAATCACGTTTGATCAGTTATCACTAAATTAGTGCACTTGTATCATATAGTACATTATTCTACGACATAGTAATAAAGTTAGAAAACTAATTAGAAAGAGTGCACCATTTCAGCACAAAATTGTTCTGATAGTCTAAATACACATCAAGGCCTGACCAGGCATATGAGTTACAGATCTATGAGTTATAAATGTATTTATTTCCAGATCAAGTCTTGCCTTATTTAAAATTTTCAGAACTAGTCGATGAGGATATCATCAGAAGGCCTCAACTTATTATCTTCTTAATATTATGTGGTTAATTTAGCCAATACTAGAACCTAAAGCAGCCCTAACTTTGTTCATGCAAAAAAAATATATTTCTTTTCCAAATGGTAAATCACGTATGTGCACGTAATATTTATTTTATATTTTATAATCTTTTCAGTTATCAGAATTGAATTGAAAACTTTTATTATGCATTGGTCGGCTCGACCGTATGCAACCTTAGACGTAACAGATTAGTACAAAAAATAAAAATAAAAATATAAAGTAACATAATATACGCAATGATAATAGATAATAATACAGTTAAATAACATACGCTATAAGATATTAAAAAAAAAAAAATAAGTAAAGAAAAAAGATCTAATCTTGTACACAAGTATGTTATGATATGAGATCGTAAAGATTACAAGGCAGGTACAACTTGGAATAAATGAATTTTCAATTTTGCAATGTTTTGCAGTAATGAAAACAAATTTTTAACAAACATCTAAACCATATAAAAATTGTTTTAGGGAATCATTTCGTGAGTAAGTGAAATGTTTAAATTTAAAATGTCGTGATTATTTCCCGTTTATTTGTCTGATTATGATCTTAGTAGAAAATGCGTTATGCAGGTGTAATAACCAGTCCAGTAACTATCCTGATTCCAGGCTGAATAATTTTTCACTCATGTTAGCTTTGGGCCAGTTAATGTTGGAGTTATTACATTTTCACCCATACTATTCCTCGTTACAATGTTTAAACTATTTAAAATATATCATGCATTATTAAAATTAATAATTTAAAGAACTTTCAACTTACACTCAACGTCGACGATGAGTCTTTTGCTCACTGTTGGCGGCACTCCGTTACTCGCGATGCAGAGATAGGCACCCATTTCAGCTCGCGATATCTTCGTTAAATTCAGCTGCTCACCGTTGAATATCGCCACTGCAATGCAAAGTAAAGCAATGCTGAAATTAATGGAATGGCTCGCATGAGCAAATATTTATCAACTTCGAGCAACAGCTCCGTGCACGTGTAAATACGACATCGGTATAAGCATACAAGTAGCAATCATAAACATATATCCTGGTCATAGAACTGTACAGGATTAGTAATTATTTTTTAATTAAAATCATCTGGTGCCAAACCCAATAAATTATTAGTTTATGAAAATATGATCGATGTAATTTTTAATATTATAAACAATACTTCAGTAACATTAGTGGTAGGAGTAGTGATAGAAATCTCTTTTTATGCTCTAGTTTTTTTCCCTTAGCTATCACGGAATGGATTAACGTCAATAGATCAACTGCAAAGCCTATTTATCTCAGCATTATGCAATAGTTCGACCTTGGAACGATACTTGGAACATTATAATAACTGACATGATCGCACGCTTTTCGAAGTTCAGGATGAAATAAATGAATAGGCGGATTATGTATCTGCTTCAACGCCACTAAAGGTTCAACAGTTATGGTTCTTATAATGTATAGTCTGGTAGAGTTGTATGTAGCTGGGTTAAAATTCAAAATTTTTGTATGAGGCTCCTGAGTCTGCCCCAACTTAACCCAAAATAACTACAAATAATTACAAATAACTATGCTAATATTAGTTATATAGCTTGAGCAGGGTACTGCTTAAACTTCAATAATAAGTTACGAGATTTATACTTATAATAATTATGTACTTCCGTTTTATCCAAGTTGAAGGTCATTATTAAAAGCATAATTAACGAACGGCTTCACATCCTAATTAACCACGTTTATATATCATTATGAAAGTTATTCGGTTTATATATCATGATCCTTTGAGTATTGTTGGTGGAGGTAATGTGATACATATATGACGCACCAGTGATGAAAGTTCATCAACGTCGATAGAGAACAATAACTCTCATAGTAGTGGTCTTTGCGCCAAATTTAAGGAAACCCCACACAAACTGTTCATCGTGACCTAGTATAACTTGCTGACGACTTAGCAGATATGCGGAAGATCGTTATTTGTTTGCGATGGATACGCTTATGTATTTTACGCAGTACAAAGAATTGACATAAACTCGTAACGTGTATAGTTTAAGGGTTCATGAAATTTATCCTAAGTATAAACAGAGGCGTTTTTTCTACTGAGAAGGAAACTCTGACGTTTAACCAGGCTAAATTATTGTATGTCAAGAATATATTTATAATAATTATTGATGAGTTTTAGCATCGTTTAAAAAGGTTTGCTCTATGCACGGAATGAAATGATTAGTTACGCTAACAACTTGAAACTAGTAAGCAAAAAAGTAGTGAAACCAATAAAGAAGATAATAATCCAAACAAACGAAAGTTTGTCACTGTTAATAATTTAAATTGTTACATTAACTACCAAAATTGGTAAACACCGTGCCTTACTAGTTTATTTACCTAAGGTTACTATTATTCATAGCATCGAAACACTCTTCAAAGTACCTTTTTAATAAAAAAATGGAAGGAGTAAAAGTCAAAGTGAGAGACGAAATTTTGAACCATGTCGGTTTGTATTGATACGAATAATGACGATTTGCTAAACGAATGGGGATTATTAACGTATGTTAAGACGCAATAAATTTAATGGTTGTGTACGACTTTTATAATTTATTTTTCAATCATTCATTTTTGATGGTATAACATAGCATAAATCTTGATAAACAGTAAATTAGATAATGTCAAATTAGTAAAAATAAAAGTTAGTGACTCCAAGTAAAAAAAGTAGATGTTCTTGCTAAGAAAAGTAGTTAGCCTTAAAAGAAAAAGTAGTGGCAGTGGTAACTAACCTGAAATAGTGATGTCAACCAAACAAAGTAGCTAGCGCAATATTTACTACTTCTTTTAGTTGGCGTGACCACTTTTCTTGTTGACCTAACAAACTATTTTTTTTCCATGTGGCGGGTCCATTTTTTAAGAAGCTGCACTTTAAACTTGAATTAATAAAAATCGACTTATCTATAGCGAAAAGTCGGTTACCATCAATTAGTAAGTTTTTTACTGCCAAATAGTGTGAAAATACTAATTCGTAAGTAAAATTCTACTAATGTACAAGTATAGATATTGACTTTTTTAGTTTTAGCGAACGCAGTTAAAACATTTTCTAGAGAAAATCGCTATATTTCGAGAAGTCTGCATACAGGCGTTAGAAATCGGAATTCAGTTAAAGATCTGTTAAAATAGTAGACAACTTTCTAGTCGTAATATATAACCCATTACATGTAGGTTCTAACTTTTCCTCTCATTTTGTATTATATTACTTTACTATATGCGAAATTGTTCAGCCTAATCTTCTTTGGACGTTGAGTTCTGCAATTTCATAGAAAAAAACACATAAAAATTGTTTTATCCTACCGAACGCCATCGGTAAGCAGAGTTAATTCGGCATTAATTTCATTTTATAGTATCTCGCGATTGGCAGGGCAAAAAGCCAAGACACCGCAAGAACACGAAGACGTCGAAAAAGCTTTTATTGTTGAGTTGCGTGATCACCATTCAAGAAGAAGGTCTTAAACGCGCGAGCGAAGTTGCCTCAAATATAAATCGACTGCGCCATACTCTGCCGCACGTTGCATCAATTTCAGCGGACAATTTACGGGGAAACTTCCGGAGCCAGCGAGAGTCGCTGCAAGAACGATTGTAGTGCGCCTTCGGGAAGCTTGGGGATCCCATAAACCGTCGGGTACGAGAAAGATGGAGAACAAGGTTAGAGACAAAGAAAGGGACAGACGGAATCATGAAGGGAAGACGCACCAGTAATATTATTATTACGAGGGACTCCGAAATGGATTTTCCGCAGGTCACGATCGAAGACTGCCTAATTGCGGTCGCTTTAACTAAGTCGTGATTTCGAATTGACAAATAGGAAACGCCGATATTTATACGGTATTTAACTCCTATGCTTGTTATGATCCATATAAGGTAGTGGATAATTGCCATATTAATGTACACAATTTAACCAATTAACTTCTAATCGCGCATATTTGTGCTGGATTTCAACAGCAGATGTATGCATGACATGTTAGCCATGACATTCAACAAAAACTCTGGATCAACCACATTTTAATATTTCTGTAAAATTGCAAGATCTTTCCCCAAATCATTAAATAATGCGCTAAACCTGTAAGATTGTTTCGAAGAAGAGCATTTTAATGGATTGGATCCTTCTAGATTTTTTCGGTGTCGATACTATACATAAAAGTAAAACTATTAATTCCTTAAATTTCTATTGTGAAAATTTAAATGAGCACAAATATCCTGAACCCGAATAATAATATACTTGGTACCCTTTTGGTTTTTTCATCGAAACATACTACAGAACGTTTTCCAGTAATATTAAATTTTTGAAAATTAAAGTAAAGCAAACTTCATATCTTTGTGAATTTTATTCGTACATTTAGATATAACTATAGTACAATTTATAACGCAAATACGATTACTTTTAGAAACGTATAATAAATAAAAGTAAAATAAAATGAAATCTAGAAACGATTAAAAATATTTTAATTCTTATTTCATTCATAGGCGGCAAGTATACCTCTTTCTTCCTACAAAATCAGTGAAATATCTTAAATGAAATTGGGTGACGGATATTTATGTAGTTGGAACAAAGATTTTTTAAATAAAATGTATATCGAATTATAAATTGCTCAATAATGGATTAAAAATAGTCCATGTTAATAAAATAATTTAAAAATATTATTTACATTACTATAAACATTTTCTTATAATTATTTGTAATTATTTCTCCAACACCATTTTTATAATAATTCTATTTTCCTGAACAATTTTCGCTAGTCTTTGTATTTAAAAAATACAGAATATTTTATTTTTATATGTATTTCAATACAGTGCAACCCCTGTTGGGAGTTACAACACCGATTCAACATTAACATTCGCATTTTTTTAGATGTTGTCATTAAAAACGCAACTAACGGCTGCAGATTTACAACATAGAACATTTTCTTACCTTAAACGCGTATTCATATATTTGCGTTCTACAAAAAAGTGGTTAGACTCATAGTGATGAATCATAGTCATGCAGAATTAAATAAATATATTGACTTTTATATAAGTCCTATATTTTCTAGAGTATTCAACAATTGAATATCACTCCTCATGTATGTAATTATATTGTCGAGATTGCGTCAATATTTAATAATAAAACTGACAAACATTTTCCCAAAAACAACAGATTGTATTAATTGTTTTTAGGTAGAAAATACAAATATAAACGTTAAAATTTTAATGATAGTGTATTTTTTTCTGCATTATTAGGCCCTATGAATTGTTTAATGAAATTATTATATATTTTATTTATGTATTACTTAATATTTTTAAAGGTAGTACTACAGTTTGTTTGTATGTGTAACTTTGAATAAACAATTATATTACATAAAACGAGAAACTAAAAAATAAATTTCTATCTACACAAAAATTACGATAAAAAATTGTTTGATTTTCTAATTTTTGACATTATTTTTGTATTTCCTACCTAAAAATGAATAACTTTTGTATTTAAAATTGTTTTCTATCGCTCTTAGTTAACGAGATAATAAAAAAATTTTAAAAATAATGTTTTTTTCAGAAAAATAGTCATAACTACGGTTAAAAAGGTCGCACAAAAATGGGCAAGCGACTAGTTTAAAGGTAAAAGGCATACCATTAAAACCCCGTTGCTTTCATTACCCTACTTTTATTCATTTCAAATTGGCAAACAATTGACTAAAGATAAAAAATATCCTGCGTTTTCCTGTTCGCTTTTTATCCATAAAAATTTGAATTTTGCGTCTCTTAAATTTTTGTCTCTGCTTGTATGAAAGCTGTTGCATAACCTTTGAAATTCCGTTCGATTTTTTAAACTACGATATTTTTTTGCAAAGATATTACGCTTTAAAGTTTAATAAATTTCGGTTGAGGTATGGAAAAAGTGATTGCCGGGGAGTGTAAATGTATGCCATATTTACTGCAAATTTTAATTGTTGGAGTTGCTATGAACGTATCGATCTCTTAGTACACCGAAAAACACTACGGTTGTTACAACCTAAGTTATGGTTGTCTTGACCATACTATATTGATAATAATGTCCCTTCCATACCACGTTCACACCAACTATTCTACGGTTGCTCTGACCATATCTGTTGAAAGGATTTCCATATGCAAAGTTCTCTTTACAATAGCAATGGTCAACCTATCAATATTTTAATTCACCATACTTCTTTGGTTGGCATGTACAAAGTTGGTTTTGTTGTTTTTTCCGTGTATACATTTGTTATTAAAACGTATGTTATTAATACTATAAAGTTAATGTCGACATTCCATAAGCAAAGTATTTTACTATATTAGTAATTTGTAAATTGTTTTAGCAAAAATACAAAAAAATGTAATCTGAGATTTAAGATGAGGCCATCTTCAATGAGGCCTTTAAAATTGATCCAAGAAGAACGGATGCAGCAGTAAGATTTACCAACTCATTCAAATAGCCAACATTTCATTTTTTTCTAGGGAAGATAGGAACATGTGCTCAATATTCAGTACACGATAATCGATCTTCGTTTCATGCAGCGCGCACGAGTCTACTTTGTCACAATCATGTTTGAAGTGGTGACATCACAAAAGAGTAAATATTTTGCTAAACATTTTTCGCGATGATTGCACTTTGCACGCAGAGCAGTTGAAGTTCTGGGAACGATTGAGTAGCTGGCGATAGCCGAGGCAATAACGAGCACTAACGAGCTTTTGATCGGAGATGTATCGGTTTTCTATAAACTTGCCTGGCTCGCGGCTTTCGTTTTCTTTCCTTTGGCACATTACCATAGCTTGGACATTATCGGATGTTTACATTCTTCCATTCGTCATATTGTGGTTCCCATTGGTATGCGAATTATTCGTCTATTTAAAATTCCCAGCAAATGATGCAAGTTCGCATGACAAACATGAAATTGTGAAAAAACATGTTCACAATGCGATTCCATATTTGAAATTTAATTCAACGCTGGAAGATTTAAAATTTATTATAATCGGAACTAATAGAGCACTTGAAATTAGCGATAATTTGCTGGGTATTATAATATATTAAATGCATTTAAACATTATGATCTGAAATTTATAAAAAATAAAATAAAAGCATGATGTTGGGGCAAAGACAACTTTATCAAGTTTCTATTACCAGAAACACTGAAAAACCTAACCTTGGGCCATATTAAGGTGGTTTGAACAAAAATCGAAAAACGACAGAATTTTAATAATTTTTTTAGGTTATAGTTAATAACTTCACTCATCATTCTGCAAAATTTTAGACCAGGTCACGGAAGAAAAAAGCAAGAAAAAAAATGTTGAGAAATATCGATATTTAATATAGGTGTATAGGGTTATGCATCGCAAAACAATGTTTTATACTGTAAAATGACAGATCTTAACCAAAAACCACGGATATATCACAAATTTCATAAGGATTTAGTTCCAGTTTTAAAAATATACTTTCACCGAATGATTAGAAAAGATATTCGTCAATAAATACTTAAAATATACGGTTGGGTACGGACTCCGACTAATCAGTAGTTAGACACGCGTTGTTTTTTTAACTGACAAAACTTTTTTTACTTAATATTTACGTAATTTAATGAGAATCTAGTAGATAAATACAGCAATGGCGGAAAAAATTTAAAAAGAAATGCTCATATAATGGGGGGCGCTTCGGAACCCGCTAAATGTCAGAGCCGGGGCGCTCGTGCCACCTAACTAAAAAAATTAGCTAATGCTACGTTTAGTATTAGATCGTTTTTATATTAGTATTAAATACTGTTACATTTTATCGATGCACATAATCGTATTTACACATATTTTACTGCTTTACTCACTACTGAATATGTACTTTATACTAATTTCAACTAATTATTGTTGGGGTACAACTGAAAGAAATTATTGCAATATCTTTATTTATATTTATGAATCATTGACATATTGTTGCTCAAAGAAATATTGCAGGTCATAATGCATATTTAGGTATTAATGTTAAGTTTAATATGAGTTTGTGTTCCAATTTGTTAGTCATTACAGTAGTACATAAACATAAAAATGAATTTTGGATTATAAACAATTCAAGAATAACTAATGCAATACTTCGCCTTTGGTATTATGGACATCAGATAAATGGATTACTCATGGAAATATTTTCTTACTATTTTTAATTCACATCTGAAAACAAATACACTATGAAAGAATTGAAAATCTGAACTTCGTATTAAAAACCGCCTTTCTGAAGTGAATATTTCAAGGACTAATGGTGAAAGATTACACTATATGCATAATATAGTGTATTATATAATTAGCTATGCGAGGGAACTAAAATATTCCAAATATATTTTAAAAACGTTATTATTATAAGAAAACTTCAGCATTAATTCTCACGAATATGATAAATAAATTATTTTTTTCAAGTTTTCCTTTGAGTATTCTTGTTCATGACATTATAATTGGTATGCCTAAAACAGATTTTGCAGAAAAAATGACCGTAAACCGCATAAACACAACATTAGATATTAGAAAGTCCACGAAGGAGAATATAAACGATCTGCAAGTTTCAAAGTCTCAAACGACTACATTGTTCAAAATTCACTGCATACATACATATACGGTAGAAAATGAAATTTTGATGCGTCATGCACCGAGAACTAACATCCCGCTCGTGATTCGCGCCCTGAGGGCGAACGAAAGGAAAATATTGTATGTCCCTTGTGTGGACCTACGAGTGTGTCGACGGGGTAGATTGGCAAGAACGCGAAGTTGTAATTAACTGCCGAGAACGTTAACCCAGGTCGATTGACGAAAACGTATTTGTTTTAGAAATCCAGCGTTTTACCATTCGCCCCTGAAAAAAAGTAGGGAAAAAGGTGAAAGGGCTGCAGGAAGAGAAATACCCTTCAGGCAAGGGACGAATATTGCAACTTGCGACAGTTAGTGCTCCATTTGCCCGCGAAAAGTTTTCGTTATTGTCACGCATGTCTACGTAAATTTAACTTCTGCGCATAGAAAGAGTTAAAATGTTAACGATGTTTTTATTGCTCATAAATACAATTTTTGAACATTTGCTTTACGGATGTGTTGGATGAAGTAATATTGAAAATTCCCTACTCTAAAATTGTTGGCAGTCTAAACTGAAGATTCGTTAACTCAATTAATTCTGAAGACAGTCGACAATCAAAATAAAATGCAGCTAAAAATTGATTTATGTACCTTTCAGGCTGAGATTTAAGTTGTTATCCGGAGAAATTGGGAGTCGTGCAACAAATAAGCATTCCGATAATTGTGTTATTTTTGTGACTATTACATATTTATCAACTACAAGGGAAAATACTTTTTGGATAGGATTTACATTACAATATGTTCTCTATTATCGTAATGGTAATGTCATTGTGTTTAAGTTGACCAGAGATTTTTCTACACTCATGTAAAAATTACATAATTTAATTTTTTATTTTCTTGTGATAAAATTACACAAACGATAAAGAAAGCTTTTCTGGATATACTATATTACATAAATTTTGAAATCGTAAAGTTCCAAGTTCTCATAAGTAGTCAATTCGTGGCTGGTAACTGTTTCGTTAAAAATTCGAACCATTTTAAATCCACCCCAAAAGGATAACTAGAAACGCAAACGTACAATCAGCAATTGTATAACTATAAATTATTATATTAATTATTGTAATATTTTTTGAGTATGTGTCATACAACTTGGAAATTTATTAATTATCAATTGAACCCGTAGGGAACACCACAAAAACCTGAATTTAAAAAATCTTAAACATTGATAAATCGACAATTAAAAAGCCGACGCTCAAAAAACAATGACTGTTCAAAAGCCAATGGGTCATAAAGATGTAATATTCATGAAAACAACAATGTCAGTTTTTTAAATGTCGATTTATTAATGTTTCGTATTTTCGAAATTCGGATTTTGGAGGTGTTCCCAACCCGTATTATCAAGAGCAAATCCTCTCAAAAGAAAGTAACAAGAGAACGTTTTATCTCTCTATATTAGTAATTCTATAGAACCTTTAACTGTATAGTACGCGACAATGTATCTTGCAAACAAATAAATCTAAAAGTCAAAAAATATGTCCTATTAGCGTGCCACTAAAATAATTTTTGATGATTTTGAACAGTGAAAAGTTAAAAGTTCTGTAGAATTACTCATATATATACACATGGAAAAATATTACTAAGAACAAATATTAGGTGAAAAAGCTGTAATAGTCAGCCAGCCAGTTCAATCTATGTCGTGGGCGCATAAGCTTATCATCTCAGAAGATAATTAAGTTTTCTATACATATGTGAATGTTAGATGGTGGAAAGAGCTTCCGTATTTCTAAAACGACAATTGCGCATTGTGGGCCAAATATTAAAGTTCATCTTTAAAAATAGTGATGTGAAATCCGCAGTATGAATGAGTTGATGGAGAAACGTGACACTGCATTTAATAAGTTGAAAAATTTGCTCTGTTAACAACAAACCAGAGGTTGCATTAGTTTAAAAAAAAAAACAATGATTGGGAAAGTAAACAATGACCCCATGTCTTATTTTGTCATGAATTAAAATGTTCAAATGTTGGAGTAAAATGTTCGCATCATGACCGCATAAAATTTGTATTTTTACAAAATAAATGCAAAAAACTACGAAGAAACGTAATTGGGACTAATGTTTTTTAGTAATGGACGGATGCATCTGCGCCAAAATCTAATCAGATCAAAGTTATGCCAAGACACGTATTTTCAAAAAAAAATTATGTCATTACGCAGAATTTCATTATTTCTTGCGTAGTATGTTGAATGATATGTGTGGAAAATGAATCGAGAGAGGAATAGAGCGTGGCGTAGTGTTGGTGAGGAGAGGCTGAACTTTTGGACACTTGTTTCACAGCTTTTGGTGACAACAGTTGTTAGTTAGTCCCCCATGTGCGTCACAGAAGTTGATTCGCCATCGTGCAGCCAAGATGACCGTTCGAGCATCTTCGAGTCATTTCTGACGAAGAAATCGCACTTACCGGGCGGTCCCTTATGCAGGGAATTTTAAGCAATTTTCTCCTCGGCAGAATATTGGGTAAGATACCCATCTTTTTCTTACTCATTCAACATCCAGTTAAATTAATCCGAGTTTTAATCCTGGACTTTTCATTTTTGAATTGAAATGCGATCGGACCTGTCGACGACCTCTACGCAGAATCATTACCGCCAAAACGAGATGAGGCCATTCAACAATAAAATCAACGGTTACCACGCGGCGGATGCATCGAGCTGGATGCTGACTATCGCCGAAAGGCTCAGCGCACGCTGCACCAGCTAAGTCCCACAGTCGCGTATCGATCTCGTGTCTTCCTTTTTTTGTTTTATATCCAAATTAGTGGACTTTTTAATATTTATATCAAATTTTACGTATGCGAGCGAGTGTTTTTGTTTTTTTTGTAATTATATTGAACGAATGCAGAAAATTTTGTTGATTATACATATATAGTTTGTTTTTTTGTTCGATTCGTCTAAAAAAGCATAAATTCAAATATAATAGTGATTTAGTAAAAATAGTAAAAATTATTACAATTGATTTCTTATAAGCCACACAATGAAATTGAACTTATGAAGGTAGAGTACTCGTTTGAAGTTGTGTAGGGCGAGCGTACTGGGGAAGGTTCCGACCGCTTCACGCTTCGAGATGATTGACAACTAGTAGACAAGCTTGCTCTGATGATTACACAGATTCTGCAGTCAGTTTTTAAAAGCTTACGCTTTCGTTAAAGGATGGTGTTTGTTCAATAGTCCGTTGTTCAAAGTAGACATTTTGATGATTGTTTAATCATACATCATCAAGAATCAGTATAAATCAAAACAATACCTGATCTATTTACCAGTTTTTAAGTCTTGAAGGTTTTAGGTCTTCTTTCTCGTATTCTCATTTACCTAAAATTTGATGCATTTTTTTGTTATCCTTGGTTTTCATATCTTCAGTATATCTAGAACTTTTCTCATCAGATGACAAAGTACGCTTTATTAATTTAGATCCAAGCCATTATTCAAATCCATGTAAGCTATTTTAGAAGCAGCAATGTCGCGGAAAGTGCATAAACTACTTAACTTGTCTCAACAGTGGATGATTTTATTTTTGAAAAAGTGCGCGTGTTCCAGAGTCGCGTACGTAGTGCGAAGTAGACAAGTTAGCAGGTAGTTAAGGCAAGTGAATGTGAGCAAGTAAGACTCCAAACCGGTACTTAGTGTACAGCTCCTCCTACATCGGAGTCTCTCGTGCGTTGAACAGCGGCAAGATTGAGTTGTCGAACCAAACGCCCCGTGCCTCGACGCTTTTATCCGACCTGTACCTATCTGCTTAGCGGTGCATCGGCAACTTTTAACGAGCCTCAAGTTTGTCAGTTCAACGTGATACTCTCGGTGAACTTTCGCGGCTCCCGATGCCCGTCTATCTGGCTGACGATGCAGCAATGCGCGACATACGTTTTCACAGAGTTTCGACGTTCGTTAAACCTTTTGCACTTCCGCCCATAACAGATAACTTCATTTTTCACTTTTTTTGCCAGCACCAATTGCTCCGATATCCCCAAATTGTGAAAGGCAGTGCGATTCAAAATAATATATGTTAAAGTTATTTTTTAAAAGTCTTTAAAATAATCATGAGGTTTTTATTACTAAAAAATATGGTCCGGTACACAGAGAAGAAAAATGGTTAATCGAACTATTTCATAATAGGAAAACATATGATAAAAAAAGTAGTTAATTTAACCATTTCTATAATAAACAAAACATCATATTGTTCAGTTTACCATTTCCCGATATTTAAGTACGCATCATCGTACAGAACCTAAGATGCTCGGCACTTCAGTTTCGTACTTAAATAGTTAATTCAAATATTACCGAACAGTGAAATGGACATAATAAAATAAATTAAACGAAAATATCCTCTTTCCCTAAAAGGAATTTCTATACAATTTATCTACATCTATA
The DNA here is from genome assembly GCA_030407085.1 of Trichopria drosophilae. Classification (NCBI taxonomy): domain Eukaryota; kingdom Metazoa; phylum Arthropoda; class Insecta; order Hymenoptera; family Diapriidae; genus Trichopria; species Trichopria drosophilae. Next base: position 147,165,547 of record CM059583.1, read on the forward strand.
TACTATTTCAATAAAGTAGATTTTAAGGCTGCAAGAACTTTATTCCTCGAATTTGAGCAGGTTTTTCTATTCCAACAAGTTTTTATAAGGGGAACGTAAATAAATGTTCTGTGCTGTTTTTTGCGTTTTCATAATCGCATTTGAATTCCACAAGTTGCCCATACTAGCATGAAATTCTAGATACTGTAGACGCCACCGAAAAATTGAATAATAGCAATCTGCTTCAGCTATGTATCTAATGTTTATCGTAATTGTTGGGTTTTAATATACCATATACCATATATAATAATATAACATAACCTTTAAAATTGCATGCAGGTGCTACTAATATAGATTGAGGGGAGTGTACGAAGTTATATTTGGACCTTATAGGTTTTATTTTCTTAAAATAGATGATTTTACCATATATATAACACAGAAGATAGCAGTTACATTTCAGCAACCAGATCACGAAATTTGTTTTTATTATTTAATATTGAGAAATCTAAGCTATTTTTCCGGTTAACTGTTGAATTAATCAGTAAATAGACACTGTTTTCCAATGAAAGCCACTGATTACCCACAGAAAGCATATGGTACACTCTAAATTTCTTAAAGTGAAATTTGAGCCACTTTCTGATAGAAGTGATTTTTTCACTACTTTTAAAGTGAAAATTTCACATATTAATAGTAGATGGAAATATTCCACTCTAATAAAGTAAAATTTCCACTTTAGAAATAGTGAAAAAGTCTCATGTAGCAGAGAGTGACTCAACTTTCACTTTAAGAAATTTAGTGTGTATGATTCCAGTACTTTTAGTGAAATTCGCCTAATCGATCAGTTAGTAAACACTGTATTCCAGCGAAAAGCACGTGATTTCATTGTACTAATTTCAGTCAAATTCATTAGATCGATCAGTGAATAGGCATTGCTTTGAAGCGGGAGAAATGTGATTTCATTTCAACGATTTTCCAGTCAATTAGAAGAGTTCGCTGTTGAAATCAGTGTCCAATGGCTGATTCACAGCGATCGCAAATGCGCTTTGTGAATTAGCGACTATGAACTGTCAATTAGTAGTTTTTCGCTGGTTCAGATTAAGAGAGTACACGAAGATTTAAATAACTTTTTAAAATTATTACATGTTTTTCATATTACAAAAATAGAATTTCCTATTAAATAAAGTTATCTTGTTATAGATAATCATCTTGTTGAAAATATGATATAGAATAGCACATGTTTCGATTTAGAAGCTTACTAATCTAAAGTGAAGTAATGTAGGCATCAGAACCGTTATTATCGGTATCATCTTCGTTTACTACTTATAATGGTTGTAGATAATTTTTTATTCAAACTCATTAAATCGCAAATAGAGATTTAACATGAGTTAATTAAAAGAAACAAGTTTCCGCGTTACATCGAGTTTGTTTGTAAATTCATTTTTAATACATCTCTATTTAAGTTAAATTAATTAAAATTATGGTGCAACACTAGTTTGCATAATGATTACTATTTTTCAAAACAACTGTACTTTATGTCTTTCTTTATCTTTCCACTGTAGATCTTCTTTAATGGATCGAGAGAAACAGACTTTGTACTAATCTACTGATGTATAAAAAAGAAGTTTCTCCCATATATCGTAACGTTGGGTTTAAATGGTTGCAACTTCGGGTTGCTCGGAATTTTCTAGTTCCTAAGTGTTTTAAGAGAGTCATGTTTTGTACAGTAGGTTCGAAAATGGTCGTTATTTTTAACAAAGGAAATATATGGGTACAGTAAACATTTGCTTTTTAAATAACAGTACTTTGTATTGTTATAAACGTTGAATAATATTATTGATAGCAAAAAATACAGAGATTTTACAGGCAAAAAATCGACCTTTCACGGTCAGATGAAATAAAATTGAAGACAAACCTAACAGCATCGATTTTATAATAAATACCATAATAATAGAATTAGCAGTATGGAAAGTTGTTGTTGATTACTAATTATGTAGCTCAGATTCTTGTAAAATATACCAGACTAGACAACTGAATAACAATTGTGTCTTAATCAATTTCATATCCATGATTGTTAAAACTTACTATTTCAATGGGAAACTGTGGTAGATTTGAGGTAATGTCTCCTACTACAAATTTAATGATCGGCAATAGGTAAACAGAACAATTATATTAGTGTCTTGTTTAATATAGAAATAGTTAAATTAAATTCTTTTAGTTAAGCCATGTTTTACTTTTGTAAAATGGTTGTATTAACTCTATTTGGATACATATAAGTGGAGAAAAAGAGGGAAATCTGTGTTCAGGTACGATGCCCAATTTAAAAAACTCAATATGATATTGAAAATATTGCATTATTAGGAAAAAGAAGAAACATCACCTCGCATGTTTGTAAATAAAACATTTTGAACAGCACTTGTCCTATCTGATGTTGATATAATAGAACTGGATCATATATGGAAAATAACCACACTATTAAAATTTATTATTGGTTAATATTGAATCGTACACGGAGAAAAAAATCCCAGAATTTTTGTACGGAAATTTCCTGAAAAATTACCGTGCTGTCCCATAAACGCAGTGCATGTTATTGGCAAAGTAAAATTTACATTGCTATGCTTTCACATATTCCTATTACCCTGTATAAATTGGCCGAACTATTTCAAAAGAAATTACTACAACGAAAACAAAAGCAGTTTACTCGGTTCGGACCAGTTCAGACCCGTACGTCGGACTACTCGGCCGCCATATCGGTGCTCTTTTGTTTTCACCGCAGTTAGACTCGGTAGCATTCGAATATGTTCGGAAACTTTCGCTTCCAATTCGAGAAGTGGCATAGTAAAAATAATGAAGCAACATAATATAAATTCTTCAAATATTGGGGATTATTTGACTTGCACTAACTTAAAAACTTGCTGTCCTGTAAATTTTACTGTGCTACACTAAACATTTCGACTAGCTCGTACATAAAAATATCTAGCCGTTATTACAAATATTCGTGTCCAGAAAAGCAATATTTCTTGTCTGTTGCTATAAATATTTCCGAAAAATCAAGTTGCACCCGTTTTCAGGTGACTAGCACGGTAATTTTTCAGGACATTTTTTCTCCGTGTATACACGGAAAAAAATAATCCAGTGAAAATTCCCGAACTTGTTCGGATGTTAAGGATTTGAGAAAAATTCGACGAAAATCTCACGATTATCGGTAAATATGTTCGAAATGTTTCTGAGTAATTCCCGAACTGAAAATATATTTCACAGTTTGGTTCGGAAATACGCTGAAAGTAAATATTACAGATGATTTCACATAAAATTAAGAAACAGTTCAATATTTATGTCATTAGTATTTAAGAAAATGTACATCTAACATGAAATAGTTTTTATTATATTACGATTGTGAGAAGTTGTGCATCCAGTTTATGAAAATTCCCGAACTTTTGTGTACTTCTCTACCTATATGTATATATATTATATGCGCAAATACCGATACGCCAGACCATGTACATATATATACACAACCAACGAACCAACCCCGCCGTTCTGCGCAGGCGATGTATTCGCACATGGCGGCCAAGGAATGAAAACAAAACAATATATATATATATTCGATTATTATGCTTCGATATGTTTCTTCTAGAACAGGTAAAGAATGGAGAATATGCCGGTAGGAAAGTTATTTTTTGAAAAATATTTTGACCTTTATCAAATTTTGTTTACCTTAATTTACATTAATAGGAATTTGATGGCAGTCATAATACAGACAAGCTTGTAGAAAATGCTATTGAAGTACATTGCGATCATGCTGAAGTGAATGTGGTAAAAACAAAAAAAAATTATTTAAATGTTTAAACCAAAATAAAACGCCAAACTTATTAATAGTAGTAGTAAAACTCCAAACTACATAATAATCAAACCTTTTAGTTCAATCCCAGCTGACGTACGGTCATGTTCATGTGCGAAAATGTTACGAAATATACAAAATGTTTTGTATACTGTTTGTATATTTCGTTAACTTTTCGTTGACGAATGTGACAGTGTGTTAGCTGGGATGAGACAATTTTTATTTAGAGCAATTTTCACTGGCTGTACTAGTGGAACTAGTGTAAAATGCTAGTATACTGCTGTGTGTCTTAGAAAAGGTCGTATCTACATTTCTACGATTTTCACTTATTCGTGAAATACGGTTTTTATTCATAACAGTAATTTTGTATTTTTCAAAATGATTTTTGACGGCTATCCATTTAGCACGATTCTCAGTGGATTGTTAACTAACGGGTTTCATATTTTTTGGGACATCATATATATTCATTACAGTTTCTAATACAGAGCCTGAATTTTGAAAAATCAATTAAATCATTTTTAATTTAAGTATCTTTGCGAAAATTTCTACCTTATTGACTGAGCCGTACGGAATCCCCTTAAACCTACATAACCGATTGTATGAAACATATAAAGAACGTTATTTGTGAATAACTACATTCAAATATTCGCGGGCATTCACTTACACAGATATTCACAGATGGCGCGTTTCTCGTCAGCGCCGCGAAACTGATAGATTATCTATAAATGCAACTTCTGACTCAGTCTACTAATGAGTAACTATGTTAGCGTTCCATTAATACCGTTGGCGTGCGCGCGTATATTAACTGTTATCTAGTTTAATATTATTGTGTAGGTCTGCGTTGTAATTCGTTTAGCGATGTATTTCTATGTATGGGCCTTGTGTATAAAATGTTAGAAAAGTTTGTTCTTGAATGAGTAAATGGTGGTTAAAAGACATACATACGAAAACCAAATTTTGTCCCTTAAACTAGTCGGATTATTTCATTATATTAGCTTCGAATTTTTCTTGAACTGATTCGGAAATATTCCCGAACTGTTTAAAAATAATCTTAGTTATAAGATCTTAGATATAATTCGAGCATATTACTTCACAGTTCGGGAACTCTTCATGAATTAATTTGACTTCTTCATGAAAAAGGGTCTAGAATATTTCTAACGAGACAGTTCCTAATCTCTTTCAAGCAAACTGAAATCCTCAACATCCGAACGAGTTCGGGAATTTTCACTGGATTATTATTTTCCGTGTAGTAATATGATAAAAAGCACTTTTTTTTGCATTTATAAATAAATCGCATGCAATTTTAATGTATGATATTAGTCAGTTTATCGAGCTTATTTATTTAGCTTATTGGGACTACTTTCAAGGATTATTACTTAACACCGAATGCAACCCCTAATACCTGCATGTGTCAGCAGGATCATTAAACGTTCCAAGCATACATTTTACCTTGCATGGAAAAAAACTGAAATTTTAATGAAAAAAAATGAAATTTCGGGGGCGCTAATTACCAATCCGCAATCAGATTAAAAATTGCGAATTCAAGCCGAAGGAACGAAACGTAAAAAGTTGCACGGAAAGAATAAAATCGTTATGCCAACGAAGAAAACATTGGTCCTCCCTAAATAAGACAGTTACATTTACGAATAACAACAGTTTTCGTTGTTCTCCCAATTTGCATGAAGAATAGATATTTAATTGTACATCTTGTAGCACCAGAGTTGAATGTAGAAAAACATCATGAAAAAGGCCGGTGCACAATATTTTCTTTCTTAAATGTTTAAATACTGTTAAAATTGTTTATTCTTATTTGTATATAGTTATTTTTTGTATGTTAAATATGTTTCCTATTCTGTGTATGAAATTAACTTGAAAATAAATAGTGTCAAACGAAAAATAGCATTTTGAGAAAAAATTCACACGATCAGTTAAGATTTGAATTTCTGGTGATCATCACAAGAGATACTCTAAGAAATGCCTTCAACACTTTCTCTCGGGGACATAGTGAAACAAAATAAAGTCCGTGTTTTGAATAAAAAATCTTTTTTTTTAATGTTCAAACGAGAGGCTAAATTTCGAGTCAAAGTTTGTTAATAAAACGTCAAATGTTGTTTAGAGATCATGGTGCATTATATTAAAAAATGGAACTAAGCCATGTGGGCGCGGGGCATAAGTGTACTTGTATTGGTGCATATGGAGAAGACTTACGCTTTATGTTTATGGTCCAATATAATGAGTTCTGTCTATTATCTGCTCATCATGACTATAAGTCGCGTTATTTTTTGTATCAATATATCGCAGATTAATGTCAAAATTTATATCAGTAGTTCTACAGAACCTTTAACTTTTATAGAACGCGACTATATGTATCTTGCAAACAAATGAATATCGAACTACACGATCAAGATTCTTTTTCTACAATATATTAAAATATTAGCCCGTATATGTTTTTTAAGATTATAAACCACTGAAAAGAAGAAAAACGATATAAAGTGGGATTTTTACTGAATTTCACAACGTACAATCTAACAATTTCATTTTGATATCACTAAAAAAAAAGTAACCCTTATTCAATCACTCTGAAAATTTCAGAGAATCTTCGGATAATCTTGGAGTTTCAATAAACAATATGCCGAGAGTGCGCTTATCTTCTAAAAAATTGTGTAGCTTATTAAAATGTAAGCGTCCACCGTTTATTCCAAATTCGGGAATTTTTTACTTTTTTCAATATGGAGAAAATAACTTTTGATTTCTTGAATTCTTAGTTTCATAGAATAATTGCACACTGAAGGCCCCAAAAAATAAGATGCACGGCAAACGTGTGCTTCTTAAACTAACTTTGTAGGAGGTCTCTAAAAATTATCAAATCAGTGCGTAACTCGTTCGAATACACAAGATTTTCGAGTGGCACACTAAAAGGGCGTTTAGGCACGCTAAAAACTACGTTGTAATTTCTTCTTTCAAGTACTTATAAATCTCCTACTACGTGTTTAACTTGTCATTGGTTATCCTACACCGTGAAATCGACATTTCAATAAAAAAAAATGTTGAGATTTTTTTAAATTTTTATTATTTGACATTGTAAAGTTTATAATAGGATACAAACATTCTAAGAAATACATGAGCATTTTTCTAGGTCGAAAATAAACCTAGATTTTAGACTTAAGTAATAGAAATTGAAAAAATTTAATTCTAAAATTTTTTTATTAGCGATAATAAATAAAAATAACTGTATTTCTCGTAACAAGTACTTTATCTTTAAATATAAAAACTATAAGATATATAATATAAGCACACCTGCATCTACCATTAGGCTATGGTTTAGTTTCAACTTTGACTATATTCAACTTTATACAACTTTATTCAAAGACGAGTTACGCCAACTGTTTCTTACTCTTGAAGTGCTGTAAAAACAAAAAAAAAATATGTCCCATTAGTGTGCCACTAAAATGATTTTTGATGATTTTGAACATTGAAAATTTGACAGTTCTGTAAAATTACTCATATGACAAATTGACGATGTCTAGGAGTACTTTGAGACCGGATCCATTCAACTGAAACAATGTAAATTAAGATCTTCAATTTTTAAAATTCGTTACATTTAAAATGGTTTCCTCTGGAAATGTTAAAGAAAACCACCAGCACCTTGTTTTAGATTCCAAATAAAATTACCAAGGAACCAAATTAATGACGTCAGAGCTGCTTAACCGTCATATGCAAATTCATGAAATGAAGCATGTCGAGGGTAACAAGCAAATGAGAAAGTCAATTGTATTTGATTTCGTGTAGCGTCCACATTCTCATTTTCGGCGGCACCAGGTCTGAAGAGCATGCCGGTGCTCTCGTGATTTCGTGCCAGCCAACACTCAAAGTCGTCACGGGGAAAGCGCCGTGTTCGCGGCCTCGAGTGCAGGCGCCGGCATGCGAATTTAAAATTATTATTCGCGTTTCTAAAGATGAGTATGCAGAGCCCGGCCCCGACTACCTCCTCCCCCGGCATACTTTTCGATGCAACTGCACCATGTTGCTGATGCCATATATATGTACAAACTCGAGCGAAGCGGACGCGAGGATACCACCATGTACCGCACGTGGAAGCGAGACGGCACCAATGTGGCGGTGGGAGAGAACCAACGAGATTAGAGCAAACTTCCTTCCTTGCGATGCATTCAGGTTCGTAAGAATGGCAGAATACTTACCTTGTCGTTTGTACGGTACTCGAGAGCACAGCGAGTCGAAGAGTTATATTTTGCTTAGCTTCGCAAAGCCCCAGAGGTCTGGGCTGTACGAAGGTCGTCCAATTAATTTAATGCAAACGCGACCCAGGCCCTTCTGTCATAGTCCGCCTCGTTCTTGCTTATCCCACCTAGATGTACTTAATAGAGCCTCTTATCACGCAGACAGTGATTAAAACCAACGTACACTGGGAAGTTAAACAAGCGTGGAGTTCGCGGAGAGCAAGAATAAAATTAACCCCCCGTTGACGAAAGGACTTGACGCATAACAATTATCACCAATTGAATCACTACGGGTAACAGAATGGTGATGGATTGCGAAAATGTCATTCTTCATTTCGGTTTATCGAATTTCGTGGCTGCAGATGCTTGTACACTATATTTACCTTTCTGAAAATTTCATTACATGAATTACCGTGTTTCCTATCATGTCGTGATTTGAATTATGTTATTGGTAGTAAATTTTATTATATGGGTCAGGAAGGACAATCGTAAGATGTTATAGTATTGGCAAATAAGCTATATATGTTGACCATATAGAGCCACGTATATAATCACTTTGTAAGCGATTACTTCTAATTATCAGTGGACATAACAAAGAGTTTATCAGGGTGCTTAAATGTCAATATTTAAAAGGTAATATGCATATGCGTACATCAGGGAGACGATGTCCAATAGAATTTGGCATTAAATGTATATTTCTAAAATCGACAATAATGCTGCGGATATCTTATTTAAAACTATAAATTGTATAACTAAAACGTAATTAATACATATAAGACTTTTAAGGAATGTAGAAAAAGTCGTAAATGCAGAGAAGATTAATGACACTCCAGTGGACCCTCGGAAGTGATCATGAAATAAAAGACTTAAAAAGTTTTCCAATTTCTGGACATTTTCTGCTACAGTTAATGATTGCACATTATTTTTACGAAGCTAATACGAAACGAAACGTCAGTGTTAAATGGCGGTCAGCTGATGTAGAAATTAAACTCATTCAAGAGGGGTAGGAATAAAAGTTCTTTCTAATATGCAAATATATAAAAAATGAATTCATCTCATGCGGATTAACAATCCACGCTAAGTTATCTTAAAGTCCATAAGTCGTTATTATATTCTAAATGTAGTTCCCTTTGTCTTATTCTTTGTGGTTTATTTAAATTGCATTTAAAAAATCGATCAGTTTAGAACTTAATTATATAGACTTTTCTTATATGTTCCCTTCCTTGATGGTTGTTTCATTATACAGCAACTTCCACAACTCAGTATAAAATAATGTGCAATCATTAACTGTAGCAGAAAATATCCACGAACTGCATGAATATGTCCTCGCTAATGACTTTCTCATACTATTTCCGGATCGTTTCCAAAATAGGTAGGTAGGGCGCTAAACACAGATAATACAAGGCGATACAACGAACACCCACTGAGAGCTGGTCCCTGTAATCTACGAGCCGCAGAGTGACTTGATGGCTTTTGATGGCAAGGTCAGATTCCACAACTCAGTAGTCCACGAAGTACATGAATATGACTATAAATCAGTCGCAGGTATTAAGAAATTGCATTTAAAAAATCGATCAGTTTAGAACTTAATTATACAGACTTTTCTTATATGTTCCCTTCCTTCAAGACTTGTTTCATTATACAGCAACTTCCACAACTCAGTAGTCTACGAAGTGCATGAATATTGATTATAATTCGGTCTGCATATCAATTTGTGCGGACGTTTCGTTGTTAGTCATTCCAGAGAGAATACATGAACAAAATAGTTTGGTGTACACTATGCTCTATTGATATCTGCAAGAATCCGTTAATTGTGATAATTAAGCAGGTTTGGTGCGAAAAAAAGGGTGGTCTTAACTTCATTCTTACCAAATAAAGGGAATCCATACACAACACGGCACAATCATTTTCACTAGCAAAGGAACATCTACGCATCGAATAAAAGAGAAAGAAATTACGATGTCTTTATTTCGTTGTAATACATTCATTTTCATCATAAATTTATTTTAAGTTATTCATAAAATTAAAAACAAGGTAGTCAATTTAACAATATAATTTTTGCGGACTTGCATTTCTTCAACGATTTAGATATAATATAATCTTTAACAAAGTGATAACGACAATATGCTTTAAAAGGAAATAAAGAGATATAGTATAGTTATTATGAATTTGTTTTTCGTATTATTTATAGAATTGTTTAATCTGCAGTTAATATGCTTTAAGGTCTTCATCTCAAAATCGTTGTTTAAAAAAAATTACTTTTTGCTATATAAATTCTATACAATTTTAGCCCAGATAGTTTTAGGTATACACATGTCAAAGAAAACCAACTCTAGGGTAACGTTAGTGAATTTCAAATTGTGTTTCTAACAAAATTACATAAAGTTACAGAGGGAAACGAAATGCAGACGACGTTTGGTTGTTAGTCATTCGAGATTTCCCTACATTTCGTTGGGGATCAAGTCGGCTCGATGGTTCATCGGATCGTTAACTTCTTTTGAAAATTAAATTTGAAGACGGTACGGACTTCAAGGTCCGTTTGCATATTTGAAAAGATCGCTGCTAAGCCGGCAGTCTCGAACTATGGTCTTGGGTTTTTGTTTGCCTCTGATAAGTTCTGCGTTCAACGAGAATGCCCTTTTGTGACTTAAGCAGCATAAATCAATAAGGACGAATGCAGGATTAGCAAAAATGATCATGAAATATCATCTTTCTGAATATATTTTCCAGCATTTCATAAACTAATAATAAAAAATATTTTAATGACAAGTTTGATTGCGAGGTTTGTCAATTGAAAATTATATATTTCTACTTACGTAACTAAAGTGTAACAATCTCTATAATACTATAGTATATCTTTCTGAGAATACATGAACAAAATAGTTTGGTGTACACTATGCTCGATTGATATCTGCAAGAATCCGTTAATTGTGATAATTAAGCAGGTTTGGTGCGAAAAAAAGTGTGAAAAACGTCATTCTTATCAGTTAAGTGTCTACATATAAAATTTACAAATTCATCTGAAACCACCAATTTTAATCTCTATTATTGTCCAATTATTCAAGCAATTGATATTATAGACATCTGGCACAAATTTAGAACTTGAAATAATGCTTAAAAAAAAGTTTGAAAACTTGAAATATTTATTAATTTGTATAAATAATTCATAAATAGAAAAGGCTCATCAATATAGACACTTAAACTACGAATCAAAAGGGATTCGCTTGAGATCGCCGATTTCAAAATCCAAAATGACGGATCACATATGGCAGATCTAAAATGGCGGATCCTATGTGGCAGACTAATAAATTATCAAATTTTCAGAAAAATTCCTATTTTGAAGATTTTTGGGTCGCAGATAACGATTCCGAAGTTAAATATCAACATTCAAAATGGCGGTTCCAACATAATTTGCTAATGTTTTAATTTTCATAAGGGCTGATACCTGGTAATTTTGCAAGGCTGATTTTAAACAACTATTGCAGAATAGTAAGTTTACCCATTTTTTAAGCTGATTTCATATACTATTTCTCCTGGTGTAGCGACGCAAAAACCCTTCAGATAGTAATTTTTATGAAAATTCGATAATTTTTTAGAAATTACTCAGCCATATCGGATACGCTTTTTTTAATTTTTAATCAATGACTTAACCCTTTCCATCCCAAAAGTCAGAAATTGGAACAAAACTTTTAATGCTGTCACTTTTGTTCAAAACGCTTAAAATTGATAGTTTTGGACTTTCTTTTTCAAATTTAGAAAAAAGTTTTTCAAAAAATATACCGATTTTTTCGAGATTTCTGCAGAAGAATATTATTTTTTGACATTGAAAAAAGTAATGCTGACCTTTGCAAAAAGTATTAATCGCGTCTTTTTGTTTAGCCCATTCTTCACCCGTCGGATTTTTGTTCGAAAAACCAAATGATGGATACAGTAGAATAACTTCAAGTTGTCATTTGGATTTTTTCGCGCAATTTTCGAATATTTGAGTGTGTAAAGGTCTGAATCATGAATAATTGGGATAAAAGAGTAATTATCATCTTCTTTGAATGCCTAATTCCATGATAGTTCATTCATAACTTCCCTAATCATTACCTACGTGTGAAATTGAAAATGTCCATATTAAATTTTGTGACATCTCAATAATCGGTTTATAGTCTACAAGTTGTGTAAGGCATGACCATTAATTTATGAGAGAGTTTTAAGCTTCTACTGTGTCGATTGTAAGCTCAATTAAGTTGAATCGTCCAGTGAAACGCGTTTTAAATACATAAATTCCAAATTCTTCATTCCCAAAGTTAAGTATCATAGATGTTATACTATATAATATTAGAGCTACTGTAACAATTAAAGAGGGTCGGTTTTTAACAAATTAAATACGGCTTATGTCCCACCAATGAAGAAAATGACCAGATTAAATAGATTGTTATTGGTGTGGCTTAAGCCGTATTTAATTTATTAGAGCTACTATTATAGATTTGACATTACAAGTCGTTAAATATTATACCGAAAAAACACTGTTTCACAAGTGTTGATCTAGAGTATTTTAATCGTAAAAGTACTACTTACAGACGCCATTTTTTTCCCGCTATTTTGTTTTTTGAAAAAATCTGACGGTCGAAGAAAGGGATGAGCAAAAAGTCGAGATTACTACCTTTTGCAACGGCCAGTATTGCAATTTTCAACGTGAGAAAGAGGAATTCGCGTGATGAAATGTCGAAAAAATTGGTAGTTTTTATGAAAAAATTAGTAGCTTTCACGAAAAAGTTAAGTTTTTTTTTTCAAATCGCTGTCTAAATGTGTCCACGGGATTCCGAAGAGGAGGTCCAAAACTATCGATATTAAAGTTTTTAAGTTTGGTTTAACAGCTTTTGGAACAAAAGTTACAGTGCTGAAATTTGCGTCAAAATTTCGGAACAAAAACGGATAAGAACCGTTATAATCGACGAAAACCCTCTTAGATAGCAATTTGTATGAATATTCGATCACTTCACCTTCGATAAGTTACTCCGCCTTATTGGATACTCCATTTTGAATTTTGAAATTTTACCTTCATGTGGACTCGTTATCAGTACCTTAAAAAACACCGAGTACTAGTAAGATGTAGACAAATTCAATGAATTTCATATTTTATAAATACCAGTTATTTTTTAAATTCAGCCACGGGAAATATGTGCGCATTTGGATTCTGGTCGTTCCAGCGGTAACTCGTGTGCAGGAGGGTTAAATTATTTGTTTTGGACGTTTTTGATACAAACGGTACAACTGTAAGTGGTCGGTCCATTTTATTGTACATGTACTTTGTTTAAAAGACAAAATCGAAAAAATTTGCGAATTTTTATTTGACGTTCATAAAACATGAAGTGAGTACTTCAGAAATATATTTGTAAAAAGAAACATGGCGCGCGAAAAAAACTTAACAATCAAAGTCTCGGACGTTTGAAATAATAAAATTAAACTTTTTGAAAAACATTTGGTTCCTTAAATGATTCTGTTTTTGTAAAATTACCACAAATTTGGGTATATATTTCTTCACTTTCATCTCATTCAGCAGTCATATATCGTTAGATACAGAACTGTGTTTATTTTAGGAATAACCGAATAGGTTATTTTATGAAGTAAAAGTATTATTAAACTATATACCTACGCAGAGTATTGATTAAATACTACCTAATATGTAGTTCTTGTTACGAAATGTAAGGGTACCGTATAGTAAACCTTTATTCCGCGTGTTCTGCTGAATTTTTTGAGTAAATAAATGAATTTACTTCTATACTATACACTCCATTTTTTAAACATAGAAGATATTATAAAACAAAATTTTTTATAGTCTTATGATATTTTTATATAGTTTAAACTATACTCACGATTTTTTCAATATCTTTTGCAGCGTTTAAACATTATATTCGAAAATTTCTGTAATGGCGAAACTATCTGGACACATGAATGCAATCAGTTCAAAGAACGTAGAATCTATCGATCAGGAATATACACTAATTTTCCAATCTAGCTTTTTAACTTTACATGCAAATAGCCAAAAATTTTAGAGATGTTATCAAACGTTTGCTAATTTGCCTACATGGAGGACAATTAAATTAGGTGTCTTTCGAGGGTCGAGGTCAGGCGTTCGGAATCTCATAAGACCTGGTGATTGTCGTCCTACTCTGGCTGTTTGATTATTGAGGCTCATCTCACAGGATCGTCGTACATACGTCAGTAGTATGCGTAACGACTGATCTGATCTATGGTCAGTAGAGGGACAGAGCAGTGTCAACTGTCGTCCTCCACAGAGAACCCAGCACGAATATGCTGCACACCAAACCGCAATGTTTCCCCGTCCGACGATGCGGTCGGCACGCTCGTCCGGTGCACTCACGCTACTCCGTTCTACCCGTGACATCGCAAACATCTGGAGCAAACTGAACGTATGTTACCCATGATCTAAACATTCTAAACGACATACGAATGACGTGACTCCGCACAATGACGAGGAATCGGATGACGTTTACCTCGTTCGTCTTACACGCAAAGACGTCAGCGCCCATACCACGAAACAGTTCTCTAAATCGAACTAGGGTGCATCCAATGCATTCAGTAGTGGAGTGATCCATACGCGGAAAAATAGTGGTTTATTTAATAGTTTTTTTCACGAAAAAATGGATTAGTTGGGGCAATCAACCGCTTAGTGCTCTGGAATTTAGACGACAATTGGTTTCACTAAGAAAGAAATTGGTTACTGATAAATTAATTGGTATAATAACTTGATTAGTGTAAATATCACCTTGGTTTCGGATTTGAACGCATAACTAATCCTTTTTTTTTCCGCGTGCGAACGACTAACAATCGCAGTTTTTTACTTACGTGACCATATTTTGATAATAGTCGGATGTGGGGTAAGTGGTGATGAAACCGATCCTTTCCTTTCGATGCATTTCGAATATAACACTCTTTATTTTATCTAATTAATTATAATTCATTAATATGTGTTGTGTGTAGGTGGATAAACAAGATTGTCCATAGTTGGTAAAGGCAAACTGAACGGAATGTACATATACAAACCGAGTCATGTCCTATATATATACATATATGCATAAATTTTGCCCCATATTTATATGGGGCCAAATTTGTGAACTTGGCCACCCGCTCTCTCCATAATTCGTTTTCATCTTGGAAGTTGTGTTTGCGCTTACAATTTAGCTAAAAAGGTCTACTTTCGAATGCTGCGTGTATTTATTAATTTTTAAAATCGCGGACTTAGTTACAGCGCCAAAAGTACAAAAAGTTCTTGAAAAAATATGTATCGTGTAGAAAAAGTATAATATCCCAAAAGAACAAGTCTGACCTTAGATTTTAAAAATTCGAAACCTACAATTTCATTGTCTACAGTTAATTGCATGGCTTCACTTTTTATTTTTTATTGCCATTATTATTACATCATTGCATCTGCCACTTAAAATTTAAAAAATCTAATATTATATATACATTACTAGATAATACATTTATAACCGATTTCAAATTAAATTAAATTAATCGTAATAAAAATCTCATGTCACGCTAATGATAGTTAAATATCTAAAAAAATTACAAGTATTCCATTACTTTATATTTTCATTACAAACATTAACGATTTTGGTATAAAACAGAGAAGAAAAAAGGATTTTACCCAACAAAAAGTTGTATTTTTAATCATGTTATAAATAATGACTTCTATTTTTACTCTATAATCTATATTTCTACTAAACCCCAAAATAAATGTTTTATTCTATATATACTAGTCCCAGTTATATATACGCAATTTTACAATTTTAAAACAGTACGAAGAACTTCTAGTACTAATTTTAAATACAATGTGCTGTTGGGACTAATATTAAGAGATAGGTAGGCTTATTTATCACTTAAGTAGTCAAATACGGAATACCCATCTTTCGGAGTTATTTTTACTATTTAAATAGTAAGGCCAGTCTTTTAAGTGGTAATGCAATATATGAAACATGTATGATCAGCATTTTACTACTTAAATAGCAGCCCCAACCTTTTATTTTTTCTGAGTAAGTAGAATGAAATGTACAATAAGTGGAATGAACTATTAGTAATGTTATTATCAATCTTTGGCATAAAATATTACTGAAATTAACCTACGATTAACTTGACTTAGAATGTGAATATTTCTAAGATTCGCAGTCTAATACTATAGAACCGTGATTATAATACCAAATATTTTCGTAATAAAATATCAGAACTTCTATGACTATTCGTATCGTATTAATTGTACTATTATTATACATTTCGTTGATTTTTACTCTGTCTTTACTCTGAATTTATTAATATTTGTACAGCCAATTCATAGAAATACATAATTAATATGACACTATAATTACATATAATTGGTCAGCTTGTTTTTACTTAGGAATGGTCTAGTTGTATCTTCGTTCGAATGCATTATAAACCAAACAAAAAACTTGATGATAATCTGCACTTTACTTTGCACGGTAAAGTTACCTCGCTACAAAAAGTAGTAAATGCCTGAAACACAAAGTTTTTCATTACCCTTACTGCGTCTGGATTGCATGAAAAAATAAAACAAGTGTCAGAGTAACTTCTTTAAATAACAAGATGCCGCAAAGCATACATTTTTCGGTGGTGTTAATACATAAGTACCAGAAACTTCTTATTTTCGCAAAATTGCATAAATACTGTGTACTTTTTTTTTTATTGTTCATACTTCCATCAATCAAAGGAACTGCTTTTTAGCAGTTTTCGATTGTTAGTTATGTAAAATATTTCTCCATTTACATAATTGAAGTGACTATTTTTATTTCTAAATACGGGTTTGTCAAAACTGCATTTGCTACGCTTCTAACTCGTTAACTAATTATCCTATATATTTGGATCTTTTTGCGTATATTTTGAATTATTTATTTTGTAAAGTGATGTAAATGTAGTATTATTAGTTAAAACATGTTTTGGCCACTAGAATCGTATGAATTGCGTACCAATCTGAACTAGTTGTAGGAAAATAACTTTTTTTAATCATATTTCACTAAATGGAAAATTGTAGCATATAGTTTATTTTTACATGCACTCGGATGAAATGAGGGTACCACAGGAGTAGAAAAAATGTAAACATTAGTTGTATGTATATTCATATTTTTAAATTGAAAATATTGACTGAAAAAACTTTTTGTTGTGATATCATAATACGCAAGATATCCTGTTTAGAGACAATATATGTTGCACACCGGCTGGTGTGGGACATTTTTGTATTAGTATTATTGATCACTTTCTGTTAATAAGTAAGAGTAGCCAACTGTTGGCGACCAATTTGGATCAATCTGAGGCTATTTTTTCATCTGAAGAAAGTAATCGATATGATATAAATACTTTATAACGAGCAAACATAGGTCTTAATTTTGCAACTTTATTTTTCCTAATTCCCAGCATATTAATTTATATTGAATATGAAGGGAGCATAACAAATAATTATTAATCTGGCATCAGATTTTCCAAATTCAAAATCAATATCATTTTCATATTTACTACCTTCACTTTCATCTGTACTCGGAATTTCAGAAAATTCTATTATAAATATTGTCTTACAGGCACGAGTCAACACTCATACCCGCGAAAAACATGCGTTTTCTCTTGTATCGATCGATATTTTGTATTACAATGGAGAAAACGCAATCCCGCAAGACGATTTTAGTTACAATGTATTTTGTATTCAAAAACGGCCTTTAAAAATATTCAAAGAGGCACATCTGACCTAAAACTAACTGAACTTGCAGAATATGTTATTAGATTTTATGAAAAATGCAATCCAGAAAAACTATACATGATTTGTTCCAATGTTCCAACAATAACAGATTATTAAAATGTATATTTTATCGTGTGTTTCACACTGAAATAGTTTAGGAATTCTTGCTTGAAGTAAAGAAACTTGAACATTAAAATGTGTATACATATAGGTAATTTGAAAATAAATGTGAAAGGATCCAAAATGGTAGCTTAAATACGAAAAACCCGTCGAAAAGACATTTTTTAATTAAAAAGATTAAACTTCTAGAAAGTATTATATGTTTCTGTGAAATGTTTCGGGATTCTGTATATGAAATATCTTACGGTAATTTTTATATGTCAGTTCCCAATTTAGATTAAACTATTATTGGTAGATTTTTCGTAGTAAAAAAGATATAAATTGTAATATCGAAGTTCTTACGTTTCCAGACTAAATCGATTTTATCCCACGTTCATGCAAGTACTTACAAAATTACCACGGCCATTTTAGGAAATTCAGTAAACACAACATTACAGGCATAATTTTCAAAATGTATGAAAGCGATTTTACCACCACCTTTCTAACGCCCATTCATATACCTATCAAACAGATTAGTTCCTTTGAATTTGGTAACATAGAACAAGATTTGATAATGTTATATTGGATTTAATTTTTTGCATTTATTATAACATATTATCACTAAAACAAAATTTTCTTCCACATTAATCTAATTAGCTAATACAGCATAATGCCAAATATTTGTTGCGATGGTGACATTTTGATACCAGTGCAAGATTAACTAATGGCTTTCTGAGCTCTCAAAAGTTCGAAATTATCTTCTAATAGTCTAATGTGTGTTATAAAAAAGATTAATTATATTGTAAAGATATACAAAATTGTATTTAAACAATTACTTTTTCACTTTCAATAATAAACTTTACCATTGAATTATAGAAATAGAAGTTTGGCAGTTTCCATAAAGAAATCTAAACCAAAACGCGAGATCATCCATTACTCCATATTCATATATCTACTATTTAAAACGCTTGATTTAAGAAAATAAAGCTTTATCATCATTAGCAACATGACGAAGATGTAGTAAAGGTTCCTGATGGGATAATACATTTGCTGGTACATTTGCATAAGATGGCCGATAGTCCGTGTAAATTGAAAATTTATCCGACAGGTAGAACAGTCTTGGCATAAAATGAAAATCAATTTACAGTGTGCTTTTTGTACTTTACGCCTAGTATTCTCATATTACTATGCACATAAAATTACAATTCATGTATTAAGCACTAGCATAAAAACTACTTTATGTATTAATTCTGTTTGCACAACTACGCAAAGTTTTTATATGCCCATCGTTGAGTTTACATAGCTGTTTGATTGAAGCTTATAAAGATGACGTGAACTTTGAAAGAAAGTTGGATTAACGTGATGCAGGAAATTCTCGAAACTCATCTTATACCATTAGTTATATTTAAAACTTAAAAAGTCACCGGGACTTTTCTTTTGCAATGTTGAAGTTGCTCGTTAATTATTCTTCTGCAGATGATAAAATCATTTAAATTCGATAGCGTAATATGTACACGATAATACCTACATGTTAGAACTGCATCTTTAATGAGTTATCTCGTTGGAAAAATATATGCGTCGCCACGATTCGGTGCGCACCAGCCACCATTTCGAAATCTTCGAAATCCACGGTAAACACGACAGTAAGAATAAGGCGGACGTGGATCGCAAGCGATATATGCAGTAAGCTAAGTGTACATGCAAGTGCGGCTTAGAGCATTTCTGTGCGATCGTGCGACTAATGTATTCGTAGCGTAGAGAACTACATAGTTATTCAGGATGAAGAGAATAGTGTTCTCTTCGTGCTGTACGCCTTCATTTTGGATGGGGTGTCTAACTGGGGACGTTACTGGGAAGCGTCGCGCTAAACTGCTACGCGCTACCGGGCCAACTACTAATGTCATATTTAAGCAGTCTACGAATTACATATTGTATCAAGTTATATTGAAATGGTTTGAGTTTAAAAAAAAATATTATCTATCTTCTATAACTGTTGGGAAATATTTTGTAAGAGTATTTACCGTTGTAAATATAAACATTTTAAAACCAATGAAATAAAGAAGAGAGAGAGAGAGACAAGGAGAGAAATGAAGATAGAGAAATAATATTTCAAAATATATTTGACCCAATCAACGACCTAATCAAGTGAATCATTGGTCTTTCCTTCTTTGTCAATATTGGGCACGGCCAAAATTAAAATAACTGTTGACCATTCTGACCATCACGAGGATTCATTATCACCGGCCTCATGATCTATTAAAAGACCATCATTTCACCGTCATGCGGATTTCTTAAACGAAATGACGTCTAAATAATTTTAACATCCACGGATAAACATTTTGGACATTCAATCCCCATGGAATGTTATTCGACCACCATCGACGCTCTAAACACGTGAATTTGATGTCAACATCCAAGGACCATCATTCGAATCAGGGTATTCTAATTTCTCTCAATTCTCTGTTCTCAATAAAAATCAATTTGACCAATTCAATATTTAATATAATTCGTATTTCTTATTTTTTATTATAATACTTGTTAGCAATCTTTGTGATTATTCACCTTGTAATTGTTTTGTAAAAGTAATTTTGAATAAAAATCAACACAATTTGTTATTTTCAAAATTGAAAAAATGAAGTGGTTAATGTAGTTCTACATAACTAAACACAAAATATAAGAAAAACCCAAAATTATGGAAAAATAGCGACCTGTTTCGAGACCCTCGACAGTATATCTATCAAAATATAATTTATATGGAACTGTATTGGTCATTTAATTATTGATTTTTTGATATTTTTATATTACAGTGCATCTAATTTTTATTTGTAATTTCTATTACAACTGGTTATTATTCAATTTCGAATTTGAACTTATCAGTTTTCATTGTAAATTTTAATATACTAATTTATACATCATAATCAAGTGGTAAATAAATACAATGTGGTTTATTAGTTTCTTAACAGAAAACATATATTGCCAAGTAGTTCTGAATAATTACTGTTCAGTACTGTAGACTTTAATAGTTGATCATCTTCGACTATTCGCCAAGAGTTCCTAATAATAAGAATTAGACACCAAAACATCAAGTGTCTTAATTAACGCATAAGTGATTATTTTTAAGACATTTATTGGTGTCTTATTGCAGGTATCTTGGAATATACTCCATGCATAAGTGACTAATTTTGGCGAACCACCTTGACCGTTGCCGATCGCGACGTGTCATGGGTTATATTATATATATAGTTAGGCCATGTGATTATGTTCATTTAGAGAAACAAATAATAAAATTTACGACTTACTAGATGAGATAACTATGTACAAAATTGTTGAGATCGTGTACAACATTTTCAGTGATTTCCTGCTGATATTCGATTTGTTTCCGCTTTTGAATGAAATTTTGAAAATTCAGATATATTAAACGTTTTCAAACGAACATATCCGTAGTATTAATAATGGATTTTTAAGTTTGAAGTTATGTTCAATGTATACGTGCGAAAGCAGCTAATTTTTTGACGGAAATTCCATACAGAACCAAATGAAATTGGATAAAATATAATTTATTTCAAGCAGACTATATCAAAAGAACGTATCAGTTGGAATGAAAAATGATAATTTTGTATTCAATATGTTGTACAGAATCGAATGGGCATTAGAATTTGTTGAATTTCATCCAAAACGGAGAAACAAATCCAATACAAGCTGGAAATCACTGAAAATTTGCACATGATCTCGTTTATGGGGATAGTTATTCTTGTCATTTCGTCTATACGAATAATTATATCATTAAGACTTAGTAAATTTCACTACTTTCTTCTCTCAGCGTTACGAAATTTAAGTATCTATTACGATAACTCGTCACCCGATAAAGCAAATTATGTTGACATTTCGGTTTTAAGATCAAGTTAGGTTATGTTGTCCTTCCGAAACACGTGAAAAAATACCACAGGAACGACCCGGAGTTAAAAATTATTTCATTTTTTTATCGTTTTATTTCATTAGACAGAAAATATCTTAAATTTTAAGACACATTGTTTTTAAAACTTCTAAATCAATCAGCATTTTAAAAAGGGACACTTATAAGTGTCTTAGTGTTTTCATTTAAGGCACCCGTAAGACACCCGATGTTGCAGTGCATGAAGCACTGCGTGTCTTCGAAATTAGGTCGTGGGAAATATACTGGTAAATGGGTAATGCAAGTAATGTCATATTTTACAATTTTTATATTGAAGAAATTCAAATTTATATGTGTCTATATTTATGTGTTTTAGAGTAAATGGGTGACATAATTAATATTTTAGAGACTGTCTGATGCATACTTAACGATCTTTTAAAATACGTAATTCAATATGATATTTGAAAAATATTTCTTCTATGTTTTATATAAATAAATGTATAGATTTTAGGGACAAGATTTAAACAATAATATCTTTTCAGTGACAAGTAAACTGTTATTTTCGAAATTAGCGCGAGTACAGTTTCTTTGTACTTTTAGTTTTTATAATGTTTCAATCTTTAATTTTTAAAATTCTTATACAACGACTAAGACAATATTTAAAAAAATTCTTATAAAGATTATTGAAAAAGAGTTAATTTTTAATATAATAAGTATAAACATGAATTTAACGTCGAAAGAACGTAATTGTGATACTTCTTTCGTAAATATTCAAAACACCTCTTGTACGAAGTAAATTTGAATTGATGAAAGTTGCTGCAGCTCTGACTTATTTGGTATGAAATTCACCGCATTAGAATCATTTCAAGATAATTTAAAGGGAACATCATGAGATGAAAGATATAGAACAAAGAGAGAATTAAAACAATCTGCCCTCAAATACTCTGCTACCTGATTCCGAAATCTGTTACTACTTACGCATCATATAACAAAGCTACAGTATTTCCACATTTAGAAAACAATCTGACTTCTTCATTTCTATTCTAATGACTATTTGACATCTGTGATCTTTTTGTCTCATCTGAAGTAACATCTTTGTTCATTCACTTTAATGATATCAAATATCTTTACTTATAAATAACGTGTATTTAACGTAAGGTTGTACAGAACTGCTTGGTGGGTTGACCTATATATGCGTACAGCATACAAATAAATTTGCGCAAAATATCGCAAGTAGAATAATGTGCAACACACATTTGGGGTGATATGCAACATTGCTTTTTCGCTAGTCAATCGATATTTTATGATAAGAAATGTGTATATGAAGTATTTTTATGTATTTAAAAATGTTAGTTATTGTGCCTCGAAAGTACAATAATATTCATCGCAGTTCCGGTTGGCTTTTAAGCCAATTTGACCAGCAATTAAGTTGCTGAAAAGCGATAATTCGGAATTTCAAAGGTCGACTATATGCCAGTGAAATTTTGTTTTCATCATATTTCGATTAATAGGCATTGAGGAATCATATATTTAGCAATTAAAACACTTTACGTCGATATTTATGCATTACATATCCCATTTTTGCTAGTGTGGCACGTCACTCCTACTTTTTTACCAAATGTCAAAACAGAAGTTTTGAAAATGTTAACATTTTTAGGCAAAATTTAAAATTCTGAAAATCAAATAATGCAGATATTTAATCATGAATCATTTAAAATTTTGATTTTTGGACATGTTTATGAGCAACGAAAAAACATTTGCACATCACCCCACAACCCAGCTGAGCTAAAATTTGTATTTACTTACTAAAATACCAAGCAGTGGAATGAAACTTATATTTTCCGGTATATTTACTCAAAAAAGACATATTTACTATTTCAATATAATTGCAGGAATGTAAATAAAATAAAATACATTTTACAATTTTATAAAATTTAAATTGTTTCTTTGTATTTTCGTGTGATATCTGGTCATCTCGGATATAATAAGATATATGACAATATTTTAATAAAAAATCGTAAAAATTTCATTGTTGTTTGCAAAATTACGTTTGTACTCCAAATAAACAACAATTTTTTATATAATGTACTCATTCATAATATTCGAGCAGCACCCACTCTATGCTTCCTGCTTTAGGCTTCAATACTAAAAGCATCTAGTGACATATTCATTTTTGTTTTATTTGGTTGGCTAAAAACGGTATGTGGTCTAGAATAATCAGTTACAAAATTATAAAAGATTTAAAAAATATACTGGGTTCAATTGAGCCGTACCAAAGGAAACAATAGGACGGAACATTTGAATTGTACAATTATTTCCTAATTATTTTAAAAAATAACGCAAGAGAAACATATGTTTAATTAATAATTTATCGACATTGCAGTTAGTCATATATTGAATATATTTAGATTTCTTGCATGTAATGGATTAAATTATAAGTAGGCACTTTTAAAATTGTTAATTAATTTTTAATTAGTTCATTGCCAAATTTCGGTTATTTATTTACGTCAGACAAAGTATAATTTGAAAATTAATAATAGAAGGGCTTTCAAGATGATAGCGAAGGGCGTCATGTGATACTTAATAAAAAAATCAAATAGAATTATACAAATAAAATGACTTTCGAAGAAAGCGACAAAGGTGACAGAAGAAGAAATGAATCTTTTAACACAAGGAATAATAAATGGCCGAGATGTATAAACAAGTGGAGAGAAAAATGGAAGAAAGAAAATCCGAGGATTTAAAGGATTAACGTTAAGATTTTCAGTACTAAGAAAACTACAGATGCAAATATAAGACGATTCCTTTAGATCTTACAATCATAGAAATTGAGAAATAAGAGTCAATAATTAACTATAAAACTACAGTTTTAATCACATTATATAAATATTGATAATAACACAGTTCAGTTCATTAATTTCTTTTTGAACATTTAGTATTATGTAAAATATTAAATTATTATCATACTTTAATATTTTTATCGCAAATTTTCAATTGAATGTTCCGTGATGAGCTTATAACCATAATACGACTCAATATAAACGTAGATTGAATACTTTGCGTATAAAACCTGAAACACGGTGTAAATGGCTTGAATATATTTTAAAGTTATAGAGCACGCGATGTAGATTATGTGACGATGAGAAAAAGAATTTTGATTACTCTTAATGAACATCGCGTATCGTGGATCGTGGCAAAATATTTTTAAAGTTGTAATAGTTATTACGATTTGCTGAACATGTAGCAGATTGAAGTTACAACACATTAATTAACACGATTGATGGCCGGCGATGTTATTTTTAAACAGCGTTGTAAGCTAGTCACGTTTCTATTTGGTAGTTCAATGATCTGTTGCGTGACGCGAGGGAAGTATTACGGAACTCCCCTTCCAGAAAATGACGGTTGTAAGAAGTGAAACGCGAGCATCGCAGATTATTCTGGACTTTATTAATAAGTACATTCCGTTCTGTTTACTGATAAAAATATGTGTTCAACAAAATTAAAACTGAGTGTTAAATTGTTTATTTCATAACAAAAACTTTTTATACGCCATTTTGAATTGGCCTTCTGCAATTAGAAAATTGTAATATCTAACCTTCAAATTCGTAGTCCGCTGTTAAAGCCACCCCCACCCCTCCCCCACACGCATTTTCAAACGAAAATACCCATAAAAAAATATCTGCTCGAAATGTTCATGACACCAATAGGACATATCTCCTCATACTTAAAAATGACGTAACTTGGTGAAGACAAAGCGGCAAATGAACGCTACGACTCTCAAATTTAAAGCGAGAGGGTAGTACAATTTGATCCAATCAATGGAAACCCCCATAAAAATGTGGTGTCTTCTGTACATAACCCCGAATTTTTTGAAATTGTAACTGTTGAAGTATTTTACTGTTACCGTTTCAGAATTTTATGAAACAAAATTAAGAAACATTTTTAAAAAATTACGAAAAAATTTCAGAAAATTACCAAAAGATTTCAGAAAATAACCAAACGATTTCAGAACATTACCAAAATATTTCAGAAAATTATTAAACTCTGTTTTGTAAAATTGAAACGTTAACGACAAAAACCTTCAGTTGCTCTTTTAGGAAATTTCTACAGACATTTTTAACAGTGTACGCAGAAAATTATTTCGGAAATGGCCCTCCACTCTCCAGCAACTGACATTACCCCATTATTTGCAGGCCTGTATAATATATTATATATTGATATACATGCAATTAGAAAAATGTTGTATAGTTAATTTTAGTATTTTTAATAGAACGTCTAGTCAATTATTGTAAAATGCAACATATGAGAATTCTTTGTCTTCAAATATTGTATTCCTTGAATTCTATGTTTGAAACGCCTTTTTGTAGAAAATTCAATTTATTTAAAATACGCCAATATCGCAGTTCTGTCAGTTAACATATATTAAGGTACAATGATAAATTTGAAAAATGTTTCAATCGCGTAGGTGTCGAATATTAACAACGGAAATTAAAATGCCCATAGAAATATATTGTCACCGTTTGATGTCATAATGTAAGAAAGCTTAGCTTCTATGGAATTGTGAACATGAACTCCTGCCAAATCTCGGGATATAAATCTGTCGCTTCCTATGGTATACCAAACAGTTTTCGATTCTATGCATCCATAAAACCAGGTATACCATAGCATTAACGTTCTACACCCCATTATCGCCATTTTACCCATCATTTTCCCGTAAACACGTTATATCATGTTACTGGTCAGCATATAAAAATTTACCATCCTACGAGTTTATGGATTTAACGAAAGTAAAAAGCCATCCCGAGAAATCTATATTCATGCGGAGAATCAAGATTCATGGAAAAAGACGACAGTACTGTTACTGAATACATTCCGGTTCGCCGTACATTACAGAAGTCGTATCTGGGCACAGGGACGATTTTATTATTCGCTGTAAAAAGGAAAGTAATTCTGCTACTAACACGCTACTTTACGAGGCTGGTTACCTTCGTAAATGTGTTCTTTGACATGCGGTAACGTTAAAAGCTTTCGGATTGTTGGGAAGACGTTTTCTTCGATCGATTTTTCCGAAACTTGTCCGGAAAAGACGTTCAAATTTTTTTATCATACTGCAATGGAAACTCAACCTGTTTTGCTAGCCAATTGAATTTCGTAATACGGCTGTAGGGATAGAACAACGAGATAAATTATGTTGTAACTTTTTGTTTGTCTACAATCCTGGATGTTACACTGCAGAGTTTGTGCAACCAACACTTTTGCTTTAATATCAGGTATCATCAGAAGGTTTAGCATCTTATTTGCCGTTGGGATCACCATCTTACTAGTGAAGATACTACGCAGATCTTATGCTTTTGAGGAAGATCACGTTTATTAATCTTGACTATATTTAAAATGTGTGCGAAGCAGTGCAAAATCCCTACGAATCCTTCCTTCTCTCTATCGTTCTTTATCTCACCATTACCTTTGCGGAGGCTTTACAGAGATTTTCCGACGTATAAATTTCGACTAATCCAGATGTTTACATGGAATAATATTTCCCTGAAGCATGTAACATGCTTAATAAAATTATATACAACTCAAGATAGGAGCGAGTAGCTACATTCGTGGTGTGGCCAAATAAGACGGTTCCATAAGTCAAGTTTCTGAATTCGAGCGGTAACGAGGTTTTAATAATTTCTTAAGTTCTATCGAGCCTCGCGACCCTACGGTCATAAATTAAATGTTAAATATTTGCCATCGGCTCTGCTATCCGATCATTTCGTTGGAGTAAGATTGATCGACAATTGAAAGTTTCCAGACGGACGGTATCGTCGAAGATGGACGGTCGCGAAATTTATGAGAAGACGTGATTGTTCAGGACTGAATGCCATTAAGGGAAGCTTAAGAGACTTTTAAATTGTTAACGGTCGAATTACCGATACTATAGGTAATTGCTTGCTGTAATATTTTTAGTTTGTGATTGTATTTACATCAGGATGTTCAATATTTTAAGTAACAATTATACAAGCGAAATATACATTTTGTTAATTCTTGACTATTTCAAGTTATTTAGTTACTGAATAGTAATTGTAATTATTAATGGAAATATAAGTAGAAAATGATTGGTATATACTATTTTCGTTTTCTTCTACTATCAATCTATGCTTCTTCATTCCGATTTTCTGCTCAGCTTCACTAAATATTATATCCAATTTTTTAAATGCCTTCGGATTATAATTGTGTTATCTTTATGCTTCACTCGTAATCAACTGTCAAATCTGGAAACAGCTATGTGTTGAATCTTGTTTACTTAAGTATTAAAATAAATATATAGAAATGTGAAATAATTGCTATGAATTCCGGGTGAGTTACTGATATATAGTAATTCATGTCAATTAAAATCTATGGTGCAGGTTGAAGAATGTGGTTTATGTGGCTGTGATCAGTTTTCCCAAAAGAAATGACATGTTTTTACGTAGTATTCATACTTGAATGTAGAATCGGAAGCTCTACATAATCACTAAATAATTTTCGAATAATAATATCATAAGAAAATTTAAAAAAAAAGAGCACTGTTGAAGCGCAGCACACTCACATTCATTCCTAGAGATAAATATCATAAGTGAAAATAACAAAAGTAGATGAAACAAAATTACAATGTTATTTGCTTCTCATATTTGGTTAGAGTTAATGAAAATTTAATTAGTTTTGAACTTTTTTAATAGCTTCTCTAAAATTATATAAATCGAAACATACAAACTTCTTGTATTCCATATTTTTATTACGTTAACTTCTAGAATGTGAAAACGATGACAATTATATTCGAACGTACTTAAAAAACTACATATATCCACTTTTCAAACCTATTTATAACAATTTAAAACAAATTCTATTGAGTTTTAGAAAAACTGCATTTCTGTCCACCATTTTTTTATAGGTACCTAGACGATATTCCCCCCTGCATCCCCGAAGTTTCCGAAGACCTTATCCTAGGTGAATTCAATAATTTCGATACTAAAAACAAAAGATTGAAATTTACTTACGAATTGCAAAACACCAATTAAATTAATTACCTTGATGTCAAAATTATAACCATGTCGCATGACAGCCTGAAGCTAGACTGGTTTCATAAAAATACCTAGTCTGGTAGATCCATACATTGTCTGTCATCGCATCCACAATCATAAAAACTTGGGATGCTTTATGGGCTGATTGACAGAGCAGTAAAAGTATCCTCCACAGAATTTCCCAAAAAGTATTTAAGTTTAATACAAAACATCTTGACCGATAACGGTTAACCTTCGTTATTGGTCAATTAATGCATAAAACACGTTTGAATCGCTTAAATACTAATAATATTAACAACAATAATAATAGCAACGCTAATATTCTGATAATAGAAACAATTAGTTGTCCATATATCGAAGGTCTCAGCGAAAAAATTGCAAAAATATTTAAAGGAAATGATATCAGAGAACTCTCAACACCGCATAATATGGATATTGCACAGAGCAGTATATCAGACCAGGAAAGGATAAGTTACCATCTACAAAGCAAATAAACATTACCTTTAGAAGTTAGACAAAAAGAACATAATAGAAACTTCCTAACTTCTAATAAAGAAAAACACGCGGGTGTAACACACCATAGAAATGAAGCGGGACACGAATTCGATTATGAGAAAACCAAAATCCTACCAATAGAAAAAAACTGGAGAAAGAGGTGCAATATAGAAAACTTTTTCATTAAGAAGGAAGAAAACAACGCAGTTTAATCAGACTGGAAAAATCACACCTTCCTGACAACTATATTTCCTTTCTAAACTGAAATCCCACCCATCAGCATTTACAAATCATATTGTTTCCTTCCTCTATTCTCATTATACTACACACATTTTGTTTCCCTAACAAGTATAAACATCAGTATCATCTCAATAGCCCAGAAGCACATCAATATTTAACTATAAAATCTTTGAAATTCTATTGAGATTAGATAATGCAAAATATTAATGGTACAATTTGTAAATGAAATCTAACTGCTTAACTTTACGTTTTTGCAGTATGATTCGAATGAACCGGCCGAAAATTGAACTTTAATGATTGACGTGATCATTTTAGACAGATATACTAAAATTAATTTACCTGAAAGCTAATTAGTTTCGTCAACAGAAAACGTTTACTTTAAACGTCGTTAAATTTAATATACAACATTGAAATATGCTTCCTGAACGTTTATTAATTGGAACGTAATAAATAATTATAGGAAGAATTGAACACCTTATCTCATAGACTAAACCAGTGAAATAATGTTGAACCTACACCATTTTAAAAATTAGATGCAAGTTTTTCTTTTGCGGAAATTATGTACCATACAGTTTTAAGAGTAGCAGTACACGAATCCGAAGTCAGATTTGGAAAATTTAAAATTTAATTGAACTGTTCAAAAATATAAATACCTTTTGTTCGGCGATCGACGATGATTGCTTGATTATCTTCGCGTTTCCATTTAAGCGTTGGCGTTGGGTAACCGTCGGCTTTACACGTTAATGTGACGTTTTGATGTTCCCTCACAGCCACGGTACTCGACGTCGAAGCGGAGTCCAATATGTTGGGCGGCACTGCAATCAGAAACACAGCGATCTCATGTTACAAAGTTATGCGAAGGTCTATGTCCGCACAAGTCACACACGTATCCACGTGTAATGCAAGTTCGGATATAAGCACGGGTTTAGATTACAGAGATTTTGAAACTCATGACAAAGTTAAGCATTAATCTAAAGAGCAACGAGAGTTTCCTAAAGTCATGTAGCAGGATTTGCATGGAAAATACTTTCAAATTAAAAAATAAAGTATATTAAAAATAGGAGTCTATCGTTGGATTAAATTGCAATAGAAAGAAGGGTAGGTTGAGTTTAATGTTACACTCATGTTTGCATTTACGAATTTCGAAACCTTAATTTTAATTATTCATAATTAATGGATCTCATTTGGGTCTTTATAATTATGAATACATTTGTATATTTATGAACTACGGTCAGGGGTAGGTTCGGCGATAATATTAATGGAAATGGTGAAGTTTCGGTTTAATATTTACGACATTTGAATTTCATAATGGGCAAAGCACTAGATCAATATCAGCGAGACTTTACTATGATGTACTAAAAGCTTGAAAAAAGGTATTAGAGATACTGAATATGTTATAAGCCACGCTAATAGCAAAAATAGGTAAAAAAATAGCGCCAGGAAAAGCGAGTTAACTTTTTCTGTGAAAAAATATGATACATTTTTGCTATCATCTGGTACGAATTTCATGAAGTAAACATTTTGTATTAGGTTTTTTTTTTGTATATGTTTTCCAGAAAATATTTACTGCATTTATCTAGTATAGTTATTAATTTCTTTAAATACTGAGAATTTTGAAGGTGGTTTTCTAGTTCCTATTCTTCTTTAAAAGTATTTACGACTGTGAAGTTCAATTTTCTCACCTACTACTTCGAGATAACCAACTTGACTTATCATGGGCGATGTGTTGACTTGGCACATGTAGTATCCTCTGTCCTGCTTTTCCACACTTCGTATGTGTAAAAGCCACGTATTCTGGTTGTCATTCGATATAGAGTACCTCGGGATCTTCGTGACCATGTGCGTGTGCACCGAGACGAGCATCTGTCGACCTACATGAACCCAAACAACCTGCAAGTCAAATGAGAGTCATTAAATATTAGCTAGAAATGTAATTAGCAATAATAATTATAATATATTTGGATATTCATAATTTTCAATATTAATTCTTAAATTATAAATCATTTGCATTTATATTTTATAATGAGGATATAAATTACAAGATAAATGTTTGCGTTGTAACAAAAAGATCTTGGAAACGTGCTCATTGATAATAATCAATTTCACCTTATATTATCAAATTGTATTGCTTCAAGTAATATTTATTAACAACGTTAGTACAGTATTTTTACAAAGTAGGCTTGTTAAAAATACTTGTATTAATGTTTGCTAATCATTAGATTGTCATCTTTTAAAAAAATAACTATATTTTTGGTATAATCCCATATAAGATATATTTTATGGTAAGAATGTATCTGGCACATATTACAGTACCTATGAAAACTCAAATTGATACGGACATAATGAAATTGCATCAATTACATAGGAAATATAAAGTACAGTTAATAATAAAATAGGAAGATACATTAATTTAGTGTGAAGGTAAGTTTCGAAACTACAACCGATTATTTCCATAGGTTGTCTCACCGGCTTGTCATTCTGGGTTTCTTCTTGAATATATTTTGGCTTATTGATTATTGGAGGGAGACTACACTCTTTATGAAGTGCAAACTGAGCACCTCTGGTGAAAGAGAAAATTGCTACTCTTAATGGGTGAAAACTATTCCGTGTGTAATGACTTCATACATGGAGTAAAAATGGTATGCTTGTGGTAAACAGTCTCGAAATTTAGAGTATATTATAAATCTCCTTTACACCTATCCATGGAGCACCTAGCTATAAAATTCACAGAAAGCCCAATCAATTGTCGCTGAAATCGAGATCCGTCCAGAACACCAAAGAATGGCGCTATGATTTCGAAACTTGGTAGTAAAATTGGTTGACAGTACCGCATGCGTATTGCATGTAGTACAGCTACAAGATGTCGCTAAAATTGCGGTAAACGAAGTGTAAAAAAAGTTTTAAATTCAGGTTGAATACAGGCTTAATTTCAAATGTGACAAAAACAAGACCAATTAGAAAAGGACATACTTATGTCTTATACATTGGCTTATTTAAGACCATTTAAAATCTAACTATTTTAAGACTTTTTTTACAGTGCGGCAAATGCGATACTGGTGATATGTGAACTGCTGAGGTCACGTTAATATTGCTAAATAATTATGGATAGAGATTGACGAAGAAAATATTCGCAAGTTTTCCATCCAAAGCAGCAAGCAGAGTCTTTTCGACCAATACAGAGTCAGAGAAGCTATAATTAAGTAAAATTTATTACTTTTCGCTTTCAAGACTTTTATACAGGTCGAAAAGTACTCAGTCGGTGTCGAAGTAATTGTGTTTTGAAAGTTGAATAAGGTTATAGATCGTTGATGGCTCTACTTTTAGGTTATGTGAGTCTTTATTGGACTACAAGGTTAAAATTAAGACCGAATGGCATGCTGCAGGTCTAACCTAAAAGTCTAATTTACCATGGAAAATTATTTACAGGGCATTCGACCAAGTACTTCCGACAATCTAACCTCAAAGTGCGGTACACAAACAATCTCAAAATGTTTCTTCTGATAGTTTTGATATGACAGTTTTGATGATATGTATATGTGTGACTGAGTAACGATATGTGAAATAAGTCTGGGTTGACAGACAAGGAATAAATAGCAGTTGATTCACATTTTGGTAATTGTGGTAATAAACCAGAGGGTAACAATTGAATAAATGAAACAGTATCCATTGCCACCAAATCTTGTATGAATTCTATTAGTATTTTATTTTTTCATTCTTTTAAATCAGCGGGGATCTTAAAATGAGGATGATCGAGTTTTTCCATTATTTGCATATTACTATTTGCTTTTATAGGTTACGACCACATTCGTCATATCGCAATTTAGCGATTGCGTTATGCGTAACCGATCGAGAATCGATAGAAAGACAATATCTGCAATTTTGTCGACATTTCGACTTCGAAGTCCACAAATTTGAAGTCAAAATTACCTAAATGAGGAAAGTGTACTCTAAAGGAGGTAATGCAATAGAAATTTGAATTACAGGTCGAATATTTTACTTGTAGCTCGAAAGTTAGAATTACACGTTCAACATTAATAGATAGCATAATCTCAAAAATTTGGTATTCATTAATTAATTGAATATTCCTATTCTTTTCAATCTATAAATTTAAAGAAGCCTGATTTTATATTACTTTTACCATATGAATAAAAAAAAATTACTACAAGGTGATTAACGCGTAAAATAAAATTGACTATTTTTTCACGATAAATAATTTTTTCTTTATATTGATTATTTAAAGGCGAGTTAATTTATAACAATGTAGCATCAAATTTTCAGGCGAAAATTTTTCATAGCATATACATTTAACGCTACATTATGCGATATTTTGATTTACAATTGCAGAACAATGTTACAAAGAAAATTTGCATGGAATTAGATCGAAATTAAAGCGAAAAATGCCTTGCGTTACCAATTTTTGACGGTTAAATTACTTTTACGTTTGTCTAGATAAGTCATGATTGAGAGAATCTCTACTCCTGATGGAAGGTCGAAAAAAGGTAAATTCGCCCTATTTTTACCACATATTTATTAGGGTGTGGTTTGCCATTCTGCACAATTTTCCTAGTAGGTACACCAGAGATTGGTCCTTTTGTCTAGTTTGTATGTTATATAAGGTAGGATTCCTAGCGAAAATTACCAGAAACTATTTTCACGTTCCATCAGGATTTGTAAAGAGAGCACACCCATACACAGCGCATTTAATTTTTACCGAGATTGGTAATCTGGATTATGGCATTAATGTAATACAATTGGAAATCTTTTAAAGAAGAAATTGGCCAAATAAGTAATTGAATAACGTTTGTAGAATTGACAGCAAATTTAACAAACAATCATACTAGTTGTGTAGAAAAATACCTACCGTCCTCCATTTAGTTGAGTATAAAGATTATTTTTTGTATGCAAAATTTAGCAAGCATTATTTAGTCCTTGAAGGGATTTCAAAATATGAAATAGCTAGATTTCTGATGCACCTTAATTTCCGACCAGAGATTTTTAAGCAACCTATATCAAATCTGCCCTTGATGTTGTACGCGTACACCATTACTTATTTTGCTTTTCGTCTGCCCGTCTCGGTAAGTATCTCACAAAGACTGCATGATAGTTATTTTCCACCCCGGCCGTGAGAATCCACTCAAATATCCTGCGTTTTGCGAGAAAGATGTAGTACGGCATAAAATACCGCGTGACATACTTTTAATATTTCATAAACCTATCCCCTCTTTCAACAAAGCGGGACTTTTTAGATTATTTTTAGTGACGGAAAGTATCTTGGGGATTCGATATTTTCGTCAAGATCTTAACGTGATTTAAACATTTCTATACGAAAAAGTATCTTTGCCACCGTTTTAAATTGGCCTGAATTGCGCGAAATGAAATTAACTGCGAGGTGGAGTAAACATTACTACGGTAATGTGGTTAAAATCGCCCTAGTCTCCCTTACCGATGTTCCGTATATACTGCTGTGTTATTTTCGAGTTCTTGAAATTGAATTCGTTTAAAGCTGATATATGCAAGAATGTTATAAATGTATGAGGGACATTTTTAATATAAACTGCATATAAAATAGTTATTTATATTTAATATACAAACTAAACAAATTAATTTCATTAACTATCCTATCAATTTTTGTTTTTATTATAAGACTTCTTTTTTATTTTGTGAATAGTTTGTTATTTAAAATTAATCCATGTACATGTGAACGAATACGGTTTAAAATTTGGTTTAATGAAAATGTATGTTTTTATTAATACATATTTGTAAAAAAATAAAAAGTTTATTGTTATTTATAGATAATTTACAGTAAAAGGTGTAAAGAGAGTCGAATAAATATTCATGTTTGTTTTATTAACGATTTACAGACAATTTTATATTTTATTTTCTTTGTCACAGAAATGATATGAGCCGCATATTCGAAATGGAACTACGCAATATTAATGTGAATAAAATATGGTCACATTATTTCGAGTAAGAATTTATCCTCAAAATTGGAAATTACAGAAATGTTCCCAGTTAAAGGATACACATAAGCTATTTAAAACGTAACATTTTGGAGCAATAAGAATCAAGTAGTTGATTGTTTCGTATTATTATATGGCATAATTACAACTTAGATTTAGCATCGCACAAGATTTGTTTTTTTTAAGTCGAGTTACACTAATTGAAAGCTTAGATAAATTAAGCCAATGGTTGGGCTTAAAGCGGTACTTTCCCATATATATATATATATATATATATATATATATATATATATATATATATATATATATATACAGGGTGTCCGAAAAGTATGGAAACACTCAAATATCTCGGAAAATCGACATCGAATCGAAAAAGTAAAAATACACGTATTCAATGGTTTCAAGAGAGCTATCCAGTGACACCTAACACAACCCCCCACCCCCACCCGCTGGGGGTGATAGAGGGGGTAACTTAAAAATTTTAAATGGGAACCCCCAATTTTTATTGCAGATTTTGCTTCCTCAGAAAAAGTTACGTAAATTTTGCCTACCATTATAATTGTTTTTGTTGACAGATGGCGCTGTAATCAACGAAATTAAAAAATTATTCTAAAAAGTTTTAAAAATCTCGCGAAAAACACAACGGATCAAAAAAGTAAAAACACACGTATTCAATGGTTTCAAGAGAGCTATCCAGTGACACCTAACACAACCCCCCACCCCCACCCGCTGGGGGTGATAGAGGGGGTAACTTCAAAATTTTAAATGGGAACCCCCAATTTTTATTGCAGATTTTGCTTCCTCAGAAAAAGTTACGTAAATTTTGCCTACCATTATAATTGTTTTTGTTGACAGATGGCGCTGTAATCAACGAAATTAAAAAATTATTCTAAAAAGTTTTAAAAATCTCGCGAAAAACACAACGGATCAAAAAAGTAAAAACACACGTATTTAATGGTTTCAAGAGAGCTATCCAGTGACACCTAACACGACCCCCCACCCCCACAGGCTGGGGGTGATGGAGGGGGAAACTTAAAAATTTTAAATGGGAACTCCCAAATTTTATTGCAGATTTCTCTTCTTCAGAAAAAGTTACGTAAATTTTACCTATTATAATTATTTTTGTTAACAGATGGAGCTGCAATCTGCGAAATTAAAAAATTACTAAAAAATATTTAACTTGACGTACATGGAATAGCATACCACGTTTTCAGAATTTTAAATAACGTCTTTTGCCTTTAAATATTTCTAGTTTACCGATTCTCACCGCGAGGAGGTAGACGATTTTGAGAATCTTCTGTTTTACTTTTTTTTTTATTTGATTTCTGTTTTTTACCTTTTTTTTATTCTTCACTATTAAATTTTTTTATGTTTTTTTTTAATGTATTTGCTTACCTTTTCTTCCAGATATTAAAATTCTTTATTCGCTCCTCCCTTGTAATTGTGCATACAAAGTTTTTGACAGAAAAATGAAGAATCGACATCCTTATTCTACGAGGAAGTGAATGTCGTGTATCCGAATAGCGTAAATGGTGACCAAATCCGCATATGGTGTTATGGCTTTCTTGCATGACTGTGATTTTGTATACTTGTGTGAAAGTACTGTAGGTATCGCTTGCGGAAACCCATTGCATACACTCGGTCGATTTTTTCAACTGCCAGTGTTACAGAGAAAGTAGTCAATAATCGAACATCGTCAGCGTCCAAATCAAAACAGCACGTCTTAGTATTAGTTAAGCTCTATTGTTTGAATGAGTCAAGGTCTCGGTTATTTTTCAGCTTTGTGAAAATTACACATGCGAGCGTCACTCTTGTCGAAAATTTGGTCAAATTCGTACCGCAAAAAATCGCAATTCTCTTCGTTCTCGCTATTTGATACTTAATGTAATGTTTCTCTAACATTTGAATTTCTTCTAATTTTTTATATTTCTTTTATTTCTTCATTCTTTGCTTCATATTTCTTCCATTTCGATACATTCTGTATTCTGCCTCCTGTTGTAATTTGGCATACTATGTCTTTGACACAAAAAGAAAGGATCGAAATCCTTATTCTGCGAGGATGCGGCGATAAAAAAAGAACATACGAACAAGTCGTCCGCCAATTTAATGATACCCATCCTGATCGTCTACCTATTTGCAAATCAACTGTTTGTAAGACTGTTTCTCGGTTTCAAGATACTGGCTCTGTCAATGATCGACCAAAATCAGGAAGACCAAAAACGTCCACGAACGAAGACAACAGTTTAGCGGTCTGTGCAAGTGTCGTTGAGGACGTCCATACTTCGGTAAGAAAGATTGCGCAAGCCACTGGTATCGGCAAATCGTCTGTCCATGAAATATTAAAAGCAAATAAGTTCCATCCATATAAAATAAAATATGTACAAGAACTTTCGGAAGATGACTTCGATCGGAGATTAGAATTTTGTGAGGAAATGATGAGACGTTGTGACGAAAATGAATTATTTCCTTTCTGGATATGCTTCTCTGATGAAGCTACGTTTCAGTTGAGTGGAGAAGTTAATAGGCACAACCTACGATATTGGTCGGACGAAAATCCTCATTGGATGAGAGATACTCACACACAACATCCACAGAAAATCAATGTTTGGGCTGGCATTTTGTGCAATCAAATTGTTGGGCCTTTCTTCGTTGAAGAGAATTTCACGGCTGAAAGGTACTGTAATTTGTTAAATAACCAGATTATACCGGCAATACGAAATATTGCTGGTATAGCGTTTGATAATGTCTGGTTTCAACAGGATGGAGCTCCTTGTCATTTTGGTTTGATTGTACGCAATCTATTAAATAATATTTTCCCGCGACGTTGGATTGGTAGGAGGGGTTCGATCGAGTGGCCACCGAGGTCACCTGATCTAACTCCTCTGGACTATTTTTACTGGGGTTTCTTGAAGAACAAGGTCTACGAAACGAAACCAAAAGACATTGATGAGTTGAAAGAAAAAATAATTCAAGGTTCTAATACAGTATCTCAAGAAATGCTGCAAAAAGTTTATGATAACTTCTATGCACGATTGGGATATTGTCAAGTTGCTGAAGGACTTCAATTCGAACATCTTATAAATTAGTGGGCATAGACATGTTAAAAATCCAGTAAAGAAAATAGAAGCGAAGGAAAATTTAAACTTTAAAATAGAAAAAAAATTAAAAAAATAAAAAAAAAACAAATAAAAGGTAAAAACAAAAAAAAAATATACAAAAATAAAAAAAAAAGATTCTCAAAATCGTCTACCTCCTCGCGGTAAGAATCGGTGAACTTTGAAATATTTAAAGGCAAAAGACGTCATTTAAAATTTTGGAAACGTGGTCCGCTATTCCAGGTACGTGGTTCGCTGATTGCAGCTCCATCTGTTAACAAAAATAATTATAATAGGTAAAATTTACGTAACTTTTTCTGAAGAAGAGAAATCTGCAATAAAATTTGGGAGTTCCCATTTAAAATTTTTAAGTTTCCCCCTCCATCACCCCCAGCCTGTGGGGGTGGGGGGTCGTGTTAGGTGTCACTGGATAGCTCTCTTGAAACCATTAAATACGTGTGTTTTTACTTTTTTGATCCGTTGTGTTTTTCGCGAGATTTTTAAAACTTTTTAGAATAATTTTTTAATTTCGTTGATTACAGCGCCATCTGTCAACAAAAACAATTATAATGGTAGGCAAAATTTACGTAACTTTTTCTGAGGAAGCAAAATCTGCAATAAAAATTGGGGGTTCCCATTTAAAATTTTTAAGTTACCCCCTCTATCACCCCCAGCGG
Source organism: Trichopria drosophilae (assembly GCA_030407085.1). Classification (NCBI taxonomy): domain Eukaryota; kingdom Metazoa; phylum Arthropoda; class Insecta; order Hymenoptera; family Diapriidae; genus Trichopria; species Trichopria drosophilae. Next base: position 147,204,857 of record CM059583.1, read on the forward strand.
GTGGGGGTGGGGGGTTGTGTTAGGTGTCACTGGATAGCTCTCTTGAAACCATTGAATACGTGTATTTTTACTTTTACGATTCGATGTCGATTTTCCGAGATATTTGAGTGTTTCCATACTTTTCGGACACCCTGTATATATATATATATATATATACACCGACAGTGTAAGAGTACTAGAAAACAAATACTAAGACTACACTTTATATTATACAGAAATATATTTACAAAAAGCCAGGAACCAACATTTCATTTGAACGGTACCTCGATTATAGAAATTATTTTTTGCACTTAATACTTTACTGTACTATAGTTCAAATACCTAAATGGAACGTAACGAAATGGAATAATGTTATCAACATTTGATAATGAACTGATCAATTTTAATTAATGGTATTCATTTCTATAGACACTCTGTCAGTAGGAGAAGGAGATTTTGGGTATTATATATTTTCTTTGTATATTTTATATGGATTTTTATGCATTTGCAGGATATAAATAAAAATGTCGTTTTAATGACGCAATGACTCAAATTGATTTGTCTTCTATTTTACGAAAAGATTTTCATAATATTGTAAAAAAACGACATGCTGTAGCTATTGTTGAGAAAATCATTTCAAAACTAAATATTAATTGAATAACCAATATTAGGTTAAATTAATTATTATAATGGTGATCTTAAACTACTCTGACTTTGTCCTATTCTATATGACTGCATTTTTTGAGGAAGCGACTAGCTTATATAATTATAATAAACCACTTGGAAAATATGTATTTTTTTACATTTGTGGGTAGAGGTCAATGTCACGACCGAGTACATTTGATCTCCAATGCATCAGTAATTGGCAAACAGGATAACAATATACACAAAGTACACTATGAAATGTAAATATTACGAATAAAATTTGGTAGTAACTATTGTGGAAATTAATGATTGCACAAAATATTTAATGAATGGCTAAATTTAATTATAGCTTATTAAGGATTATTTAACGCATTAAAAAAAGAAAATTCAACAATGTATATATTTATTAATTATATTAAAAAAAAAATTCATTAAATTTAATCAAAATCATTATCGTTATATTTTTGTATCTATGTTGTGCATCTTGTATACGAAATATAACGGTATTAATTTTTGTTTGTTAAAATTTATTATAAATAACGTAACTATTATTCATTAAATAAAACATATATATCGCGATGAGCTATAAACAAAATAAATCAACGAGCATATTTAATGATATTTGCTCAGCAGTTAAAAATTTATTACTACATTATACTCAGATGATTAGTATACCTGTATTGTATTAATTCCTGGAATGCTGTAGGGATTTAAAAAAGCATCCATCTTAAAAAGTAAGGCTTTTAGAAAAATTAATAATGCCTGCATTACAGCGTTATTAAACAAAAAAAACAATAGAATTAATTATTTTTTAATTAATTCACGCTTAATTTTGAAGTTGCTCTGACTGATGTACAATTCTACGTACTCGCGATTATTAGTTCGTCACAAAGGAAATGCATTTTACTTGAATATAAAATTAATTCCCATGAAACCTCATTTTTACTAAATTAAATTTTCATTAATTACCGACTTATTTTTATTCGCATACCCTCATCAGTACGATTACACTTCATATACGTGAAGTAACGCGTTACATTTCAAACTATTATATTCCAGGAAGGATGAAAAATCGCCGTAGATGTCGCGGATCATACATAGAAAAATGCAGGGCTCTAAGTAGTAAAAGTACAAACATTACACGGTGCGGCATATTACTACTTACGTTACTGCACTTTCTATGTAGAATCCGCGACTTCTACAGCGATTTAGGTACTTACGACTACCGCGATACTGTAATATGGACCATCTATCCCTCGATTCTTCCCTTATAAATATGGTATCAATTAAATAGTTGATATTAATATCTACATAGCAAGAACATTTTCAAATATCCACTGATAGGCATTTTAATAATTAAGTATTGGGTTGTGATGATCTATGTTTCTCCGTGGTTTATAACTAAATGAAAAAGTTAAAATAATAGAAATTCATGATCTATGAAGACCAGCCGTCCAACAAGCATCAATACTTAAACTGTTGTTCTACCCAGAGGAATTCTACATTAACTCTTCATTTAAAGAGCAATAAGAACATATCGCTTCAAGTCATTCTAAAATTACTGCTTTTCTTTCCAACGAAACAAGTGAATAATATATTGATTGCGCGAACGAAGTCCGAGATAATTTTTAGGACATGGGGGAACTTGGCACAGATATAACGGGCCATTAGCATAGAGAGTTTTGCATATTGCACGCCACAAGTATGCTATGTCGTAGTATAAGCACGTGGGTCACAACTGAAATACTAGTCGCAAACGTTATTACACTGTTTTACGGTACAGCAAGCCGACTTCCCCTTAACTAAGCTTATTTCGCGACAAAGCTTATGCATTTTCGTGAATTTCTGGACTAACCTATGTCCTTAGTTTTCTCTTTGCTTGCCATACTACCACAAAGCGAAAGCTTGCGCCGAGAACCGACCTATTTTACATTTTGTACCTACTCAAATGCATACCCCGTGCTTTCAATAGAGAAACCCAACTATAATATTTAATTACTGTGTAACGCTGCGGTGCTTTGAAATATCGTTTAATTCCATTCTCGAAAACAATATGAAAAATCCGGCCGTAAACAATGGAAAGTCTCAATTATCAAAGAAGAATGCTCAGCTCGAAATACTCTAAGCGGGGAAAAATTTATAAAAATCAGTTGAAAATGAAGTTGATATTAAATATCTTATAATTTCCCACAAAATGATTTTGTTGATTAATTAAGCATCCTTGGCTGCATAAGCTACGAAGAACCAAAACCTTGTTCACTTTTCTCAATGTCTTAAAAGAGTAATAAAATATTTTCATTCATTTATTTACTATATCTATATTTCCATCTTTAAAACCTGCTGTCCATTGTGTGTGTTCATGCTTTTAATAAATGTCATGGAATTTTCAGCAAATTGTTCTACAATTTTGTACGCAACTTTGTCAAGCACAAAGCAAGTGAAATGACAAATTTGACGAACGTTAACAAATTTAAAACATGAAAATACGGTTGGCATATTTTATATAAAATTATGAAGCGATTTTAATTTCGAATTTGTTGGGTAGTTAATTCCTATTTGCATAAATACGTGAACAATTTTTGACTAGGAGTCAAAAAGCTGTGCGTATTAACAAATAATTATTAGTAAAATAGAAGATATATTAACAGATATTTCTCATATTAAACAAAATCAAATTGAAATGCGCCAAAAAACATTGCTATAATAGATTATAAATGTGACAAATGAAACTGGATTGTTATATTCGTCACCTCCGCAATACTTTCCAAAAAGCATGTTTTTTGTTTCAGTTTACTTGCAAATGGCTATGAAGCTAAAGGATGTTCTTGTAGAAGTGTTTAATTTTAAAATCAACAGTAATGAAGATGTACATGTGAAAATTATCATTCGCCAGTTACTGAAATTTTTTTTATTAGTTTCAATATAATTATTGGCACTTTGGACCAAGATCAGAGAAAAATAAATATTAGAGGGCCTTTATTATTATTCATAACAATGCATTCTAATTTCATGACTCTGCAGTATATGAAAGAAATTCATCATGAGTTTAGAAAGAAAACATTTGCAACATATGCAAAGGAGTACCTCCATATTGATATCCTTTTGAAAACCATTAACCTAAAAGATATAACATAGTAATATTTGGAACTGAGAGCTGGATGTATACTAACAAAACAGAGGATTAGGGACAGTGAGTTAACTTTCTGACATCTTATTTTCAAAGAATCACCATTATTATACCAAACATAATCGGAGATTTCAGCGACAGGGTATACATATATTTTAAAGAATTTTCAAGTTTTGTAACGTCGTAACCCTATAGAAGCAATTGTGCATTTTCTGCGTATTTAACCATAATATAATAAACTGAAATGAAAACAAGCCATGTCTAGTTATGTGGACGAGAAATTGGGTTTTAATAATTATAAACGCAAAGCCATTTCCTGGTGGAAAAATTGACTTGACCACTTTTTGCCCGGTTTAATGTACCACTGATGTACCCATGAACTAGCCATTATTGATGTCCAAAAACTTTCGAATGTATTGCCTCACAGTTGGCTATTTCCTTGTCATCGCAGACTGTATTTAAATTAAGATATATAGCAATATATATAGCACATATAGCCTGGTAAAAAATGGCCAATAACTCGTCAATCGTAATTGCAGATTTTATGGATCTACATAGGTTAGGTTTGTCATTTCCTATTTAGAAATGGCGAGATTATCTGCATACACGTCAAAGAAAGTTAATAATTATAATTCTACGTATTTATATCGTACAATTGTGTCATTCTAATCATATTTAATTCGATAGTATACCGGATGTTTGCGAGAGAATGTAAATAGGAAAATCCACCTTAACCTACAAATGTTGATGTGATTGCAAAATGCCTAAATTTGTTGAACATATAGCTTACACTGCATGTGGGAGTTTGTTTTGTCAATAACATGTATTTTTCTTTCCTGGACAAATAAATTTGTAAACAACATAGGCAAATTCAACAGAACTTTTTATATAAAATTAACATAGCCGTAATAAATTTCTACTTGGGATAATTTGCTACAAAGCTGGAAAATATGATTCCCCCGTATGTAACGGCGAATTCGGGATCTGCAACGTTTGTGCACCATTGCACTGTTTTTTGCACTAAAATGTAGATAGAGATATCTAACGTAACGTCACGAATGTCGAAAAGGTTAGTTAATTAGGTAAATGCCCAGTTTTTTCTAGAATTTTGGAACAAATATTGTGCAGCAAAACTATCTATATTCTGGGTAATGACCAGTTAATCTGCTCATATTTTCCACCGGGGTCCAAATAACCTCTATTTTCTGAGAAAATACCAATAACCTTTCGTTTAGAATTTTCTGTAGAAATCCAAGCCATTATCTTGACCATCTTTTGGGCCTCATAACTTACACAATTAGACCCAGAAATATCCAGAAACGGAACGATCTTTTTACTTCTAAAAAGAGTAGAGAACAGTGGTTAAACTTTTTAGCCGCGTAATAAATATTACAAAAATCTAGGCAATTTTTCAGAATGAATCAAGTGTAAAACACGACGTGATACCACACATATATATATATATATATATCGCAGCTTAAATAACACATTATACTTAAATGGATCCATAGATGTATATGATTACTTTGTAGATATTGGAAAATATAAGATTACAACAGATATCTCCAACAATAACAGCCATAGAGGTAACATTCAATGCTCATTTAAAAAATCTTTTGTGACGATATAAATATCGAATGTAGCTTATTTAACTTAAATTGGTATCATTGCAAGTAGAGTTTTCCTACAGGAATGTGTTAGTAACGACAAGCTGCCTCCGATTAGTTACCGATTTTAAAGGGCTTCTAAAGTGGTAGTATTGCACTCGTGGTTTCGACGCGGCACGCTGCCTTTATTGGCCTAAGCGTCAGCGAGAAAAAGTTTCTATCGGGTGCAAGCTCGATTGAAATCTCTGGCATCGTTTCAAAACCCGTCTCAAGCTCCAGGCTCGGTACCGTGCCTTCGTCACCTTTTTTCTCTTTGCCTAGCGGCCGCGAATTAGACTGCCGGTAGCCGAATAATTCAAGGGGGTGTCTGCAGTGATTTGCCGAGAGCGGATAAAGAATATAATATCTTTCTTGTCAATGGCATCTTAAGGGTCTATGGAGAATTTTGCCCCACGAAGCTTCCCATTGTATAGGAGATATTCTTAGCAACATCTATGAAACATTTATAAACAGTGATTAGTGAGGATGCTTATTTTATATAATAAATATAAGCATTATCTGAAGTGTCTTTTTCGTAGATCAAATTGGTGTTAGATTTGTGCTTAAATAAACTTTTTAAAATTAACGAAAATCCCGTATTTTGCGCTTTTATTTAAATCGTCCACCAAAAAAAACGGTTCGACAAATTTTTTTAATGGATTTGTTTTCATTGACTAAAAATATACATAATAAAGATGATCAAATTCTATTAAAATGCTTTCGGCTCATCTGACGGCGCGTACTGAAAAGGTTAGAAGTTTCGTTTCGTTGCTAAAAATTGCTGAATTTTACCACGTTCAGCGTTGATCTAAAAAGAGCCCACGTCATAAGTGGAAATTTTTGGTGTCACCTTGTAATTTTACGTAGAGCTATATTTGAATTTCTCTTTTGTCATTATAACATGTCAACTGGCAACTTTAAATTTACAATCGAAAGTGAAATTTATAGCTTATGATAATTTCGTCGCATATGATAGGTGAACACATCAAAATAACATTTTAGATCTAAAATCTTTTATATCTAGTAAAACTGGTCCAAGAAAATTTTTAAACCTAAAATCTTTTGTCGATAGCAAAACTCTTGTCGATAGATTATTGATCTGAAGTTTTCTAATAAAAGTTAGATTTTTTTAAAACAAGAACAACTAATTAGGTTCAAAAATATAAGTCAATTTAAAAAAACTCATTGTAACAAAGTAATTTTTTATTAAAATACATATTTGAAACAAATATCATTACAAAAAATAAACTTCTATGTAACATTAATGCAACACATTTATATTTTGTTTTTTATTTTAATTTTGACGTTTTCTAAATAAAGTTCTAAATTTTATTCAGTGATATTCAACAATGTTTGTTAAATGTATAATTATATATAGTAACTATTGCAAATATTTGAAGATGATGTCACGTGTTTTGAAAATTTATAAACTATGGAATTCAGTCGATAGCCAATAATTAACGATTAAACCTGACAAAACTGAATTTAATTGACATACATTTAAAATGGACCACATCAGTGAATATTAAATTTCGTTTGTTTTTGAAAAAACTTAAGCCGTTTTTTAAGCCAACGTCTCAATTGTAGTCACTATAGTCCTCTTTCACAGTGTTTTGTAGTATTTTCTTTTATATAATGGCAATTTTACATTACAAAGCATATTTTACTGAATATTTGGAATTATACTATATCAAGCTTTTTTTTCCATCCAGTGGGAAATTTACCATGCACAGCACGGGCTGCATTTCAAGCAACTTATGCCACGTTAAAAATACAGCGCGTTGTAATTTTACCATCTACAACGTCAATCAGTTACATAACCTTGTAAAATTTCTACTTTCATCAATACGAATTCCCACGTGCGTGTAGGACGTTGACATCGTCAAACGCAGACATATTACCGTATTTTCGCAAATGAAAATTACAACATATTTGTAAAGTTCGTTGCTATTTTTTGCAGTGATGTAGGTACCTTAACCAAAAAAGTAGTAAGAATCAAGTTTTACAGATTTGTTGCTGTCACTAACCATTTTTCCGTGTACATATCATGAAAATAATTTTTACGATATTAATATATAAAAAATAAATAATTTTTGTTAAATAAGATATGAAACTAAATAATCTCGTGCTATGTTTGTTATATTTCTTATTTTTTCAACATTAACTACGTATAATGCAGTTTAAAGATAACAATTATTTTTCGAAATGAAAACAATACTATTGGTTCGGTGGTGAACTATTTCATTCATGAAACGAGACCGATGTCACGGAAGTACACGAAAGAAATATATTGCACGAAAGAAGACAACAGTCGTTTTGTCTCGGCGAGAGAGGTTTGAGAGAAACAAGTTTACCGAACCGAGCAATCACGATCTTAAAGATCTTCCTTGTTTTGATACCAAACCTCGTGACACTTACCTCTGGAGCCAAAGCTCCATTCAGGGTATTACTGTGAACTAACGGTCAGATAATTCTAGTAGATCAGGTTCAATCACGACCTCCGACGTAGCTTTGTCACGCGTGATAGCGATATACGACCCATCAAATTACTGCAGGAGTATCGGTGGGAATGTCTGTGTATAAAGACCAATCAATGTAATTTGACACACGACCTACAAATTATCAAAAGGTGCAGGTGTCATGTGTGAAAGCCCATTTCAATAAATGTTTCTATGCCATCAACATGTTTAACTATATACTCAATTTAAAGTTATATGATTATTTTATGGGAAATATAATTCTTGGAAAATATAAATATTGATGAATTTTGTACTCATCCGTAGATTATGACTTCATGTAAATTCTGTTCTTGAATGCTAAACTCTACATTAACATCCATTAGTTGTTAATAATTTATAAAATATTTCAGAATCTTCGCAAGTCTAGAACACGGATTATTTCTACTGCACCTTCTGCTAGAAATTCGATTGAAATTAAAATAAATCGTTCGGAGTGGCGTTCCATGTTCTACATTTAAAAAAATCGAATACCCGTAATGCTGCTCATGCTCGACTTCACCGTTCCGTACAACTTTAAATGTTGACAAGTAATTGTACTGCTATTATTAGCAAAGAGAATAATACAGGTCAACGTAATTTACTCCGAAATAAACTGTCGCTTGTGAAAATTATCTTTATAACGCATACAGACATTTTTAGGATGTCTATGATATTAAAATTAAATGACAACTAAAATTCGTTGTACATTATTTTGCTTTAAAGCATATTCACAACTACATAAAAATCAGAAAAGCCAGTACTTTGAGCACTAATATAATTGTTACTCAATTTTTATAATAGTCCAATTTTTAACTTTATTATCAAATTATATATATAAAAAAACATTAGATGTATGGGATGTAAAATTGATTCAGTTAGGTAGAATGTATCTTGGTTTATAAGGGTTATTCTCCAGCAGCCAATTTGCAAGCCACGTGACTGGATCTATGGGCTTAAATTTGCAGCACTGGAAAACACCAAATAAAAATTAAATTATGTACTATATACCTATTTAATGTAGATTACTTAATTATAAGCATAAAATGCTGCAATAAGTACTCGTTAAACATAATTCTTAATAAGTTACAAATGTGTTCAAAATAGTTACCATTACGAGACCTTCGGTTAATGTTTTATTCAATACTTTCATAAAATATTCAATGGCCTTGTCAGGAGTTGGTATTTCATTGGTAATAACTACAACGCAAATAATCGAAATGAAATAATAATTTGGAAGGGATAAACGATATTTAAAATTAATATATATTATATCTCGGAACACTAATTGAAAAATATTTTGGAAGAACTGATTGCTCAAAATGTTTCAAGTTACGATTAACCCGTTGACTGTAGATAACGGCTACAGCCACCAAAGAAAAATTATCGAAGAGCGCTCATGACAGATTCAGCCGCAACTTTAAACAAAACCTGCTACAAAGTTTTTAATATTACTGGAATTTTACATTCGGGGGCGCTGAACACTAATCTGGTAGCAGATTTACAAATTTCTAAATGGCAGATTCAATATGAGAGATGAATTTTCCCAATTTTATTATATTTCTTTAAAACTGGTTAATCGTAAATTTTGTGGCTTTTGATTCTAAATCTAACTAAAATCTTCAAGATTAAAAATGCGGATTTTTATGAAAATTAGTATTTTTTAGTTTGCTTAGCTCTTTAAATCCTAAGACAATATCTAGTTTACGTCATTTTTGCACCGGGACATGCAGTCACGAGTGTTCTAATAGCAGTGATATACACGCTGCACATTTTCGGAAATATCAAACTACATTTTAAAAAGTAATTTATATTCCATATAACTTTTAGGGTACTTTGGGTAGGATAGTTTCCTAGTTGGGGCAAGCAATCTCCCAAAATATTTTCCATTTATATTTTAGACATTCAGCAAATTGGAGTACGATAGCTCAGAAACAAAATTTGATAAAAGTAAACAAACACTAACAATCGGGAAAGAAGAAATGAATCTCTCTCTCAGCAGCTTCAAGGTTTATACTACCGTGGAAGGCATTCTTAAATTCTTCTCCTATCTGCCCATATAATGCTCTTAAACTCATGGGAAATTTCTCTTTGGCTTCAGCTACCTAAGTAAATATATGCTTATTAAATAATTTAGTAATATATAGATTTGAAATATCAATATCAAACTCAATATTATTGATAATAATGTGTATTCAATAATGTGATTTAAAAAACTCTTAGAAATATTCTTTCTACAACTAACTTTTTATAACTATTATTTGAAAATAATACATAAATATATATTTTTTTTTATATATCATTATCTGTCGTTTAACGAAGATAAGTCGTTAATTTCCTTTTTTTAAAAACTTATTCATTATGACTAAACAAAAATTGCCTCTGTTTCTTATTTTCAATAAATTCATTTAATTAAAGAACACAAAATAATAAACTACGTCAATAGAAAAATGCTTACTTTCACTGGACCCATTAACGTTCGCCACTCTTTAATGCCGTTTCTCTTGAATAAAACTAATACCACGATAGGACCAGAAGACATATACGCTACGAGATGAGGGAAACAAAGTTTTCCATAGTTGTCATTATAGAAATCCGAAGCTTGTTCGGGAGTTAGTTGCACATATCGTGACTTCGCTATAACTAAACCACTCTCCCGAATTGCACTTTCGATTTCGAGGCGATATTTAACTGCATCGGGTTTTATAATAGCCAGAGTAAATTCCAAATTAGTTGCTCGTTCTGGCTCGTCATCGGAACATGGCGGAGATCCGCAATAAAATGATGGACATCCGCAACTCAATGAAACTGTACTGGCGCAGGGAGGTGGACCATCATCAAATGGAGGACATCCACATGATTTTATACTAATGTCACTAGCGCAAGGTGGTGGACCTTGATCAAATGATGGACATCCGCATACTTTGTCATGATCGCTGGAACAAGGGGGAATGTCGTCAAATGATCGACATCCGCAAACGGCGCACGGAGGTGGACCACTTGTAAATTTTGGACATCCGCACGGTTCTTTGTCCTCATCAAGACCACAAGGAGGCGGACCACTGATGGCTGGACATCCACATGGTTTCTTAGGAATATTACATGGACACGGAACTGGTTCTGTCGCGACAGATGGACATCCGCAAGGTTTCTTGTCAAACTATTTTAATGTTGTTTATTAGTATAGAAAATAGAAAATTGCGTATATAGAAAATAGAGAAATTTTACAAATACTACAACGATGCCCTTTTGATTTTTTCATAAGCTGAGCACCACGTTTGTGAAACATGTCGTTTGGCATTTGTAGGTTACATAGGTATTGCACTACAATGTATTACATTTTAAATACATTTATTTACACTTTTAAAAGATTGTTCCGAAACTGATTTCCTCTGAAAATCTGCGCTTAGTGAAGGAGCTGATGCAGTATACAAATTTCGACATATCTCATTTTTGCAAGTAAATGTATGTTTTGTCAAATCTTCTCGGGGGGTCGCTGGCTTGGAAAGATTGCATTTTTCGAAAACTGTATTCTTTTCTAGCACTGAAATGCAATCACACATTTTGTAAATACCTCTTGTATACGGTTCAAAATCACTGTCCTTTCTACGCGAAGGTTAGAAAATTAAACACATGTTCTCCGACAAATGACGATACGTTGAGGTTGAAATATTTAAATAGATTAATTTTGTTAGTATAAGACATCTCATTTTTATCCTGTTACCTAGTTAAGTTAAAAATACTGAATGCAATCAAGAAATTCCAAACTATTATGATAGACTATATGAATTCTCATTTATTTTGTATCTCACTAGGATTTCTCAAGTATTTCAGCTCACCGCCACCAGTTCTACGTTCCACACGGCGCATTCCAATTCCACATTTTATTTTAATGAAATTTTCAGTCTCGGCTATGAAAGAGAAGCACCGCTAACTTCGGGCTCGGTACCACAGCTTCGCAGTTTCTAAGTCGCAGGAACTTTGGTCCTTTCCGGATTTCTCATAAGTCTGCCTCATTTCCAAGCCGATGATACCGACTGCGTACGCGAAAGTATGCGCACCATTCATAGAAGCTGGCATTGATTTCGTACGAATTTTCGCCTGCTTAGGCGAGGAAGTTGACAAATTTAGTCAGCGATCCATCGTAGCTCAGGACAAACTTTTTTGTTTGTTGTATTGTTAACATGAAAAAGGAATTCAGTATTTGTTATTATTATTGTGATTTACTTTTTCAGATTGAGGTTAATTATTTTTAGTCTTGAAATGTGTTTTCAATAATAACCTCGCATTTTAACAGCAGTAATTTTGATATAAAATAATTATGTCACTAATTGATGAACAGATTGTCTTTCATTATTTAATTATTTTAATAATTATAACAATTGAATAGTTATTAATAATTTTATTATTGCGAATCTTCCAGCTGCAGTGAATAGAAAAAGATTATGAAAGCTCATACCATTATTCCTATACAAATCAAGATTGAGTGCTAATAACTTTTTTTTAAATTTAAGGCGAAGGAGTAACATACTTTACCAGACTATATTTCTCGATCAAAATAACCGGAATTATGCGAACCCCCATGGAAAACGATTCTCAGTGATATTTTTCTAAAAGTAGGATTTTTCATAAGCCAGCCAATAATGTTTATAGGTGTATATATACAAATCTCCCAAACAATAATTAATAAATCAATATTTTTCATGCTATTTTAGAAAATGCTATCGAACATTTTAACATAACACAATACATCTAATTCAACCATTGCATCAGTAGTAGTAGTCACAGAAATATAAATTATGGTTTCAAAATTTCACAAAGTTAATTTTTGTTTAATAAAAACATGTCAAATAACTAATTCTCTCTTAAAAGAATTTCAATTCAGAAAGTATTGAATTATTTTAAAATTAAAAAACTAATTTTCAAAGCAACGGAAAAAATGTGTATACTGTCGCGGATGAGAAACACGATAACATGGTCAAAGCTGTAAACAAGTTTTTAATTTTATAAATCCACTCGATTAAAAACAGTACTTCCTCTTTGTAGTCAAATATATTGATCTACATTAATAGAGTTTTCAAGTTTACATGAAAGCTGAACAATTTTAAGAAACAATTCAGTTTGTAACGTCAACTTTTAAAGTTAAAATTAATTTTCTTTCAGTTTATACGATTTTAGTCGCTGAAGCAACCATAACAGTTCATAATCTCGAATGCTGCTTTCTGGAAAACTGCAATCTACGCATGAGGTAATTAACTTCACGTATGCAATTAACAAAAACTGCAATTTTCGTGTATTACATTCTTTTTTTTCATCTTTAGGCCATTGTGCTATTTTGTGTCATATTGTAGACAATTACCCGCAACAATTTATGTGATTATATCAATTTCAAAAATGCTTCATTTCTGACAAAAATGTATGAAATATTTTATAACAATTGAATTATCTCCAATTACACGTTAAATAAAAATATATGAAAAAAAATGAAGATTATCGCAAAATGTTTCATATATTGTAAATGGTTGATTTATTCATATATTCTGCTAATATTTTCAAGTAATCTCAGCAACGTCAAAAAGGTATCAAGATGACGTCGACTTTAATCAAGTTTTTAAATTTCCAACATTGACGATAGAAACGACCGTCACCAGTAGTCCACAGCAGGTCTGATTTCCCACAAGGTCTCTTGTGTACACCTCTTTTCTCGTGTACTACATTCTTTCGTTTTAATTCTTTTCTACACTTTTTCCATGTGTGCAAATGGCCATTTACCCTTTAATATTTCATTAATCAATTTTACTTACAAGAGTAATAACAATTTTTTCGATTTGCTTACCATAAAGCAATTAAAAATTATCTGAAGCCATGTCTTTATTCATAGACATAATAAGTTTACTGTTATATTTTGTGTTCAAAAGTTGTAGTAATTATTGAAATATTTCAAACAATTTCGCACCTATTTTTATAATGAAACCTGAACATGCCATTCGACTGAACTGCACAATAATGACTATCATTATCCACAAAACCAAAATATTTTTATCATAATAAAGTAGTCATCATTTATTTTTATTTATGTGAATTTATTTATTTGTTTTATAGAATATAAGCATTTTTTCGAAACGAAGTTATTTAGATGAAAACAAAAAAAAATCGATAAGTTCGATTCGACGTTGGATTGTAAACCTTATACACGAGGCGGTAAAAATATATTCTTCAAGGACATTATATCAACAAGTGTCATACTTAAAGTCGACTAAAATCAAGATTTAATACCAACTTGACATTCGACTATAGGCATCTGAAGTCAACTGCCAGTCAATTTACAATCAACTTTCAGTAGTGAACTCATAGTCGGCTTAAAGTTGACTGTAGACGATTTTTAATCAGCTATGGTTGTATGCATAGTCAATAAACATTGTGTGTACATTGAATTTTAAAAGGTATCATTTGGGTTTTAATTTTTAAATTTTACTGCAAATTTTGTTTGAGAATTTTAAATAAAAAGAAATAGTAATATATTCTACGATACTATAAAAATAATTTATTTAATTTAATATTGGGATATCGGGTTCGGTGAGTTAAAAAAATATATTCCGCTTTAATATTTTGCGGCTTTAAAACAGAACACAATGGCGGAGCAGAATGAAAAAGTTTTAATTTTATGATATTGTATTCAGTTTAAATCATTGTTTGCTTACAATTTTGAAGATGAGATTAAAACATTGAAAATAGCGGTTAAAATAGCCTATCAAAATATGTATGCCAGAGACAAAATGTAGAGAGGGGTCAATGGGCGATAAAGAGATTGTCTACAATTTTTATTTTTTAAGAGATATCTCTAAAGAAATTATCAAGAAAAGTTATCCTTTGGTAGGGAATGAATTTATTACTTTTTAAAATGTTATGACAAAATACCTTCAATAACGATTTTACAAGGTGTAGAAATTTACATTTTTTGTTCTTTGCAAACAAATATGTCAGGTCAGCCAATCTCAAGATTAAGTCCGAAAATGCACTTTCTACCAAATTTTTAAGTCTAAAAATTGTAATTCAAGACTGAACATGGATTAGATAACAAGTTTTTAATTTTTTTTATTTGATTTTCTGGCTTTTATTTTATTACAGTATTGTGTGAAACGAATTACATCTACTTCTTAAATATAATACGAAAGATACGTAGATTATCGAAGACATTCTGAACTAATCGAATGAAATTTCTACAATATGTAGCATTTTTATTGCTGAATTTTCGATTTTACAATAACAGAAACAGGTTTAAGAAAACTGGTAGCGCAGAAGCATAAAGCAGCAGTTTCAGACGTGCAGAATATAACACCTAGTTTGCTTTGAACAGTAATACTAAAAGCTGTACTTAAAAACATTTATACTAATAATATAGAAAAAATACTGTATTGTATTATGCTATTAGCGCTTTTCAAATAATTTGCTTGCATATTCTTGAAAGTATAAGTACCTATTTATAAATAACTACTTTATTTGGCAAACATATCGTTTTAAATTATGGTACTGATATTAATATGTAAATATACTACTTAATTTAAATGCTAACTACTTCATTTCCTTTCATGTATGTATACTCGAAAGTATATTGGACTATAAAATGAATATAATTTTCTCTAGAGGGTCAGTACTATTTTTATTGGCTGCAGTATTGATGCATATATATTTTACGAGGGCGCCACTTTGTATATACGTAAATGTACTATGTCGGCACTAACCTAGATCAATTTGCTTGAATAAAGCGTTACTCTAGGTTCCCAGGAGACCTGCAAGGAATTGCGGCTCCCTTCAATCATTAACTACCTAGTGAGGATAACGGTGTGAACTATTGTATAGAAAGGCTAAACTCTAAATTATGATCTTGGTAATTACAAAATTAACATCCATTCTTAAATGAAGGTGTAGATTATTAAATTCGAGGATTTTCAACGAAAGATACTATGCAATTACTAGCATATTCATGTACATTGGCAATCCATTAATTAGTGATGAGTTGAAATTGAAATTCATAATTCAGCTTCAATATGTTAGTAATGATATTCCTGGTGGCGGACAGTTCATTATTTGCATTTATATAATAAATGTAATAAAGTCAAACCTGGCGAATCCAAATTTAGTTAGAGATATATGAGAAGATCAACGGTATAACTAGTATCAGTTTAATCAGCAATGCAAACTATTGAACGACATGCGATCTTTAAAAAATTAGACATTCAATATCATAGCAAGCATAAACGTAATAAAAAGCAAAAAGATATGCTGTTATTTTAATAATATTATGAGATAATATGATACCGATGTTTAAAAAGGGATAGCATTTCAGTTGTATATGAATATCTACCTTTCTTCGGTCTCGTGTTGATATTCAAAGTATTTATTATCGATCCTTGTAACAAACTGTATAATACAAGTATTTCGTGATAGTTTTATACATTTTTTTAAGAAAAGGCTTTATAAAGAAACAAAAATTGTGCAATATTAAATTACTTTGAAACTAATGTACGTAAAAAGCGTCCTTTTTATCATTTTTACGGTAATACAGACTTGATCAAACTTAAATACACAAAATGGATATAGTGTAATTATTAAAAAAAAATCTTACATATTTTTGGTTTGTATTTATTCTTATTCACAACTCCGATAAAATGAGGGATGGATTAAAATTACAGAAATTGATGTATGAAAGAAAAACCGTAATACAAGTTAGTACTAGTTTTACGAATGATGCAAATTAGTGTATTTTGATTTACATACTTTAGATGACATTTTTCAAATGTACAGTAGCAGTCCCTTTAGGGTACTTGTGTACTTTTTATCGGGATTTATTTTTCGGGATTTCCCGTTGAATTATCAAACGGCTGAGTGGAAACTATTTGTGCAAGTCCGTTAAACATGATGTATTTGTAAACAACAAAATGTTCAAATGCGATAAAAAATTCCGGTTTAAATGTAGTAATGGCAAACCACCGTAAACTGTTACATTTTATCTGTTTTAAAAAATGAAGCGTTACTGGAAATCCAAAGAGCAACCACAAAGTTATATATAACAGAAAAAAAACTATTAGAAATGTTAAAAAACGCTCTAAATATGAATTAGTAGAATTATAATTATTTCAATTACTAGACAAGTTTATCTTGTCTATTAGTAGGGAATTGGACTATTTGAATTACTATAAAAAGGAATTTTTGCTAATAAATGAACGTTTTATAGATAAGAGAACTTACTAATGACTATTTTATAACAGTGCTACTTCGCCTACTATGTATTATTTATGGTCGTTTGCACAACATACATCAAATCATATACACAGGGTGTCCAAGAACTAGGTAACTATATTTCCGATTCTTCATGATATTTCAAACAAAAAAAAGTCCTATACCAAAATTGGATCTGAGGCTCAGGATTTAAGTGACGGGACATTAAAGTTTAGAAAAAAAAACTGTTTTTACTTTTTTAGCAATAACTCGGCTCGCTTTTAAGTTATTTCAATGAGTGATGGCTCATTTTGAAGCTTCTTTTAAAGCCATATAGTTCTTCCTTAAGAACAGTTGATCTGAATATTTCTAAAATTATGGCCTCAAAAAACAGAAAAAAGATCAATTTGTGCGGTTGTCATCATATAATTTATTTCTAGAAACTGTGGAGCTTGAAATGGCGAAGAATTTGCCTCCTCATACGTTCAAATTCAATAAAAATTGAGTCAGCACTTTTAATGTTGTAGAATTGACGAAATAAGTTATGTACGAAAAACTGCAAAAATTGACCTTATTTCTGTTTTTGAGGCCAACTTCGGAAATATTCATCACATACCAAATGTTCTTGTAGATTAATTGTAGGGCTTAAAAAAAACTTGAAAATGAGTCTTCACTCATTTAACTAACTTAAAAGCGATCCAAGTTTTTGCAAAACATTTCAATGGCCCGACACACAAATTCTGAGCCTCAAATCCAATTTTGATGCAGGACTTTCTTGTTTGAAATATCATGGCGAATCACCTGCTGATATATCGTAACCCAGTTTTTGGACACCCAGTATATCTATAACTTTTAGATCTATTACTTCTTCACATTTGCACAAAATGGGCACAATTAAACCATTGATGTACTTTTTCATCCAAATGCATTGTGACTAAAAGTTTCACATGGAAAAGACCCTTGCTGTCGCTAATTTCAAACATCGCAATTTTTCACAACAAGATTTGAAACTGCTTCGCGTTTATTTTCATGAAAACCATTAAACTAAATATATACTTGAAAACACGATACTTATATAAATTTCTCCTCATTTATTTGTATACGTTATTTGAATTGAATTCAAAGCAAGCAGGTATCCTGTGGTAAATAATCAAACGCAATCACGAAAGTTTTTTAAGATCAAGTGTGGCAGGTATTATCTCTTGAATCCTTATGCCTCGAAAGTGCTTCTAAGTTCGCACATCCCTCGCGTCAAAGCGTCACACATGTCAAGAACTCAGTGTAGACATATTGGAGATAGGGTTACCTTTGCGCGTAAAACGAGATACCCACATTACGATGATCCGATTACGCTAAGCGTCGTTGAAACGAATCGGGATTTTACTCGAGTTATAGTTGCAGAAATGTTTTCACGATTTCTTACGTTAAATTTTAAAATATTTCTAAGATTTGTAGCCTTAAATAAGTAAATATAACGCAGATTTTAAAATGCTTTGAAGTGAAGCAGTATTTAGCGTAAGATGATGCTTATAAAATAGGCTATACATGTAAAAAAAACATTAATCAGGATTTGAGGGATGAAAATTATTTAATATTTATTAACCCTGAATGTTATTAATAATACTAATAAATTACGAATAAAACAACCTTTTATGTGGGTTCTTTTACTCTGGTCGAACAATAATTAAATTATCAGGGATCAGTACGATCCGAAACGTTGAAGTCAACCCACCCCGTCCCTTTTTTTCTCTCTTCTAAAGAATTTTTTATCGCATTGAGAGAGAATATAACATCTTCGAAGTTCATACGACCTCCTTTTAAATACTACTAATTTGCTTTTGGCTTATTTCGTGTCAATTATATCATTTGAAGGAACAACACTTGATCAGAACATTCTAGATTCAGATCTGTTTAGGACTATAGACGATACTATGTCGAAAAATGTTGGACCAACTCCTGCATTTTAAAAATGTTTATCAATTAATTAACTCTAATTGCACTTTTGTATTAACAATTAATACTGCACATATGTACCGTTTTTAATAAGAAAGTTTTTTTTTTGTTTTATATTTTCGGATTGTATATATGCGTAATAATAGCTATATGCGTAATAATAGGTTTGTCTTCTAAAGGAAATATTGTAGACACATCTTTAATGGAGGCTGTGATTGAGTTATTGGTGTTTTATTTTTATGAAGAACCCTTTCGAAATTATGAAGTTTTCATAAGTGATCCTAGCATCGTTTAAACTAAAATACAAAAAATAGCATCATAAAGTTTACTCCTCCGAGAAACTAGGAAAATTACACATTGATCGGTTATAGACGCTTTCAAACCATTTCAATGTTATGTACGTTTCTTAACGCTGTATGTCGTTTCGTTGTTTTTAGACATTTCGTGGACATTACTGTTTCCCACCCCATGGCTACTTGCCAAATCAGCAGCCAGATAATTCACTTTCAGCTAATCGGCTGTTGTCAATTTAAATCGGGCTTCCAAATTGGATCCATCTTTTTACTGCCTCTTCATTCTCTGTTGTCCCATAACTTATAAATTTTTCTCACTTTATTTATTATGGCAACTACTCCCTGGTAGAAATTTTTCCATTTTTTCTTACACTATCCATTTCCCCTATACCTTTCACCTAGTAAATATATAAATTGTCTAATTTACCTATAAGAAGTAGTTTGATTTCGAATAAAGCTGTTTCTTATATTGGTTTAACTCTAAAGTACAAAGTCAAAAATATAAATATAAATTCATTATACATGTACCTAAAGCACTAAAGAAAAATATATGCAACGATGAACTGTATACCAGCTCGTATAAGTATAACAAAAATAGTAAAATTTACAATGAAAAAACATAGGTAATTAAATGTCTGACTAAAATTAGTTAAAACTCGCATTTGCACTAAAAAAATTGTAATTCTTTCTTTTATTCCGGTGAATTTATGCCAATTAATATAAAAATGTCCGAAGTTGGGTACAATTCAAGTTTTACACCGAAATAGAAATCATCCATCCAGAGACGTCCAAGAATTAAAAACATCTCTGGTACGCGAATTCCTGATATACGAAGAGAAGTCTGGAAATTCCTAATATCCCGAGTCACGTTTTAAGTTTACTTTTAAGATTGTTAAGGTATATTGAATCTATATTAAGACTCGTCATCCATTACATTTCGAATTTACGTCCTCTAACGACATTTTACTTCTACTCTTTTCTGTATACACGACATTGAATTTTGTCAGAAATTGAATGAACAACTACTTTCAAGCTACAAGTGCTAAATCCGGAAAATTGTGCTCATATTCCAGCATTAGCGTAGGGGATATGATTATATTAAGTTTCGTTCTACTTTATAACTTCTTTTGTCTAAATATGTACTTCCCACGATCATTAAAGTAGGTTTAAAATTTCGACTTAGAATTAGACAATATATGTCTGATGTATTAGTTTTGTTCGTAATTTGAACCAGTAACATTGTGCATATTTTGCGTGATATAACTCGAAATATTTATGTTAATTTTGACAAATTCTAGCAGGTGTTTAGATAGGGTTTTTATTCAGGTAGTTGAATAAGTATATTTTATAAAAAGAAAAATGTATATGACCCAGCAGAATCTAAACTGTAAGATGAATTTTAAAAAATGAGAATAAGTTTGGGTCTAGTAAATATTTAACTACAGCAAAAATAGTCTCTCATTCTGTTTTTACACTAATATTAAATACCACTTGATATTGTCGACGCGAATTTAACTACAACATGTGCATCCAATGCTATTTATTTTTCTCAGCGTTGGATGTACTAAGATATATATGTGAAATGAATTATAGATCAGTTTTCTGAAAACTGATTTTTAAAAAGAAATTAATTTGTACGGAAATAGCTTTCTATTGTGTGTACATAAGACCAGATTATGTCCATAAATTGGAGGTCTTATATAACGACAACAAAAAACATGACATATAAAAACACCGGTATATTGAGTACTTGAAGTGCATGTAGGACTTATCGACTTCTATTCCTTACAAATTATTGCGAGATCAAACGAGCATGTCTTCGCAACAAATACAATAATAAGAAAGTAAGTATGGTCTTATACTTTGCAAAACTGAGCGACCCTTTATTTGACATCGAACTCTCGACGTTCGGAACTACGTCCAATGGAGAAGGTGGAATATCGTGCTACCCTAAAAGTTACGAACGGCTTGATGCATGCTTCTCCCTTGTTCAAAGCGACGACTCGATAGTTCAATCTTTCGATTCCTCCGACGCGATGCTGCAGCCAGCTATAAAGATGTTTGGCTTCGAGCTCTTAAAATTGCTTTTCGCGAGCTCTTTTGGCCTCGCGATAAAACGAATAGAAGAGATCGATATTTACTTTTATCTTTTCTCGGTGAATTTTTTTAAAGGAGTAGATAAGTTCTATTTCCAAGAAATCGAGGTCAGGATATATATCGCAAAAACTGACTAAGTGTCCGATAATTCGTGCAAAACAATCCTTCTACATTGATGGCGAAAAGTTCCTCAACAGAGGGTTTTGTAATTTATTGTAAGGTGGATCGAGTGTGCAATGAAAAAAAACTGTATAGAAAATTTTATTACTAATGTTAGGTCTTGAAGTAGCTCATTTCAAGAGGACAGATCTGCATGTATGTAAACTATTATTATAGTAAATTTTGTTATTTTGGTAAGACCTTTTTTCTATTCTGGGCATTTACTTTCCACAGGGAATAAATGTTTACTGACATAATTATAAATATTAAGAGAAATATTGGGGATTAAACAAAATCACAGTAAGGAAAAAAAGACATTAATTCTTTTGTACGGTAAACCCTCTTAGTAATGCCGGTCAATGCGGAAAAGGCAATGCTTTTCCAAGAACGCGCGATCCCCCACTTTCTAGTACTCCACGAAAGATTGTCTTTTTTTCTTTCGGTAATGCCGGTACGCCGAACCTGTACTGTAAACCGCGTCATATTGTAGCATTTTTTCCAGAATAAAATGTTTCTGATGATTTTTTTTTTGTTTAAATTATTTTTCCGATGAGTACCCTAAAGGTAGGGCCGAAACGAAAATTATTTGTTTTTTTAATAATACTTTTGAAATGGAGCCTAAGAGAACTAAAAAAATTTGAATACTTATTTTATAATGAGTCGTGATTTGAAATAAAAGTAATTATTTTTTAATGCTCATAATATTTTTTATGTACTTATTTCATCATGAACGATGTTATTATGCTATAAACAATTTGTTTTGGGGAATTTTATATTGCGACCCTGGAACAAAATAATATTTTTAACACTCCGGGAGTAGAACTGCATTTTGCGCCCTGCAGCGAAATCTTCGGGAGCAAATTATCGAGCCCCACTCCCGTCATTTTAAAAAATATCGTATGCAACATGGGCGAAATATAGATCTCCGGCGAGTGTGATTGTTACCCTCGGTTCGCTCGCACGACCAACTTCGCACTCGTCGAAGATTGGTAGTTACGTCCTTGTTACCTAATATAGTATTACTATGAAGTACTCAACAAAGCTATCTTGCTTACGGGCATTACTGAGAGGAAAGTAAATGAAATTAATAAAACGAGAGATTACAAACTATTGTAATATACTATAAAATACTTGAACGATAATAATTTTTTCATAACAAATGCATTGAGAAATTGAAAATTATACATGCTTAGTCATAGTATAGTCTAGAATTAACTTAATTATTTTATACTCTGATGCATGTTGCATATTACCGTAAAAAACTACCTCGGGGCTAGCATGGCCCACGATAGTTTGCAACGTTACATCTGTGGCACGAATCGGGAACGAAGCGTAGGACACTCTAGCCACTCAATAATAATTATGAAAATGACGTAAACACTACGTTGTATCTACTGCATGACACTGTTGACGTTCGGAGTATGATTCCCTTCTGGGACAATCAGAGGCATTACTGTTTTGAGCTTATTAATTTCCGAATTGAAAATAGAAGTTGAAGTCATTTTATTCCAGACGTTATTAAAATATTAATTGAATAAAATCTCCTTCTTATCTATTTTTTCTATAAAAGTAGACTATCAGATTTTCTAGATTTATAATTTAAATTTTAAATATTAAAGGCGCGTGATGGAGCATTGATAAATTTATTTGAATAGTATTAATAGTAACTAGATTAAATTATAGCGATATCTATATATCGACTAGTATTGTTATTGTTGATTTTTTCCGTTTTTACATACAGCACATCTCAGATTTTCAAAACATAGAGTTGTAGCCTATACTAATTTGATATCATAATAAAAATATGCTGTAATCTGTAGAGGCTTATTTCTATATCATTGCAAAATAATTCCTAACAAAAATTATATTAAAATCTCAAGGAGAAATTTAACATTAACATAAATTACGTTCATAATATCACGCTGTCTTGTCCAATAGGAAAAACAGATTTTCAAAATGAGGATATCGGAACGATTTTTTTAAACAAATATATTCGCTGCCTATCTGTCAATATTGATTAAGATATATCAAGGTAAACGTGAAAATACGTCCGAATTAATGGACATTTTAAAAATAATCTCATCATACTATACAATAACTGCATAAACTTTAAAAGCGTTGTCATAATTTCAAGCGATAATCGAATTACTTCCATTAAATTGGGTAATGTTAAAACTGGTGCAATATCATTGCCTGTACATTCATCTTCAAACTTGTTAAGGAAGTATACAATTACATTATAGCTGAGAGATGGCAGCTGCGGTAAAATAATTAACACCAATTATCAAGTTCCGTTGATGAAATGAAGTCTAGCGTACAACTGACGTGAATTAGAATCACATGACGTGCCCTAACAATCAATAATGACATTCTATAAATGTAAAGCCAGTGTAGGTAGATGTACTTTACGTAAACGTATCTTGATAAAGTATAATTGCAGGAATGTTTCATTATGTGGTATGCTGGTATAGGTTCGTCAAAAGTTATTATAGAATGATCAAATTATGTTTAACTATTATACAAGCATATTTTGTATTAAGTAATTAATCAATCGTCATATCCACATATTACAACTAATTTCTGTACTATCTTTTTTTACTTTTATCTTTCTTACTGTTTCATCTTTGGTTTCATCAAAAGAAAAGGCTTCTTAGTATTATGCTGCCATTATTAAAAATTCCGGTCAACTTCACTGTAAATTCCGAACAACAAAATTATTCTAATTTGTTCTGACTTGAAACAACGAAACTTTTTTGTCATCAACAAGTTCTATCATGTCAAATCGTGTTAATGTAACCGAACGATTGTTTTCCCGAATTATTAATTTGTAAGAAACTATATATGTTAACTATGGCCAAAATATTCCTTTTACTACATACAAAATAAGTTAAAAACAGGAAACTTTGGATCTTAAAATGGCTTCATAACTAATTCAAGAAATATCTTCCATTTTGAACGGAACTTAATATTGTGACAGAACTATGAAATATTGTATGAGGCGCCCATGATGATCGTTTGCAACGTCAAAACGTTAGATGTGTAATTTGTTGATTAACAAAAGTACTAGAAATCGAATGGTCAGAGATAGATGACAATGATATCTTTACAATACAATAGTCCATGTCCTAAGTTATACGATCGGTTCTTTCAAAATGGCGGAAGACTCACCAAAGTTATAGCCCCTCGCTATCCCCACTTCCGTTACTTCTGTTTATATCCGTGCAATGGGTGCTTCTGTGTGTGAGAGTCGCGAAGCGAGTGTCTTAGTAAAACAATATGGTAGGAGAAGGAGAGCAAGAGAGTAGTATAACTTCGTATAAGCCAAATGTATAACTTTGGATAGACATGTACCTTTGGACGGTATAACTTAGGGCGGGCCTACTGTACATTTGAATATTACATTACCAAGATTTTTAACTGAATTGTATTTTTAGTAAATGTTAATTTTCCAAACTACACTGAGAGAATGGGTTATTTACCCGTATAAGAATTCTTATAACCGTTAATATACAGTTCAGTAAGAATTGCGACAGCAATCTAGTTTAGTAACCCTTAACATACAGATATTTTTAAAAGAATCTTTTAACGGGTAACAGAACGTTTATTAACGGTTAGCAATCAGATTTCTTGTTTTTAATAAATAGTCTATTTATATACGAGAAAACGGTTTATGTCAGTTTGAGAGGGCATTTTTACATATAGGGTTAAGGTTATGTTCGTCCTAGCGTCTTAATAAACGAGTATATTAATAGTTAATATAAATAAAAAGTTTCTATTAATGGTTACTAACCGCTTCTGTCAGTGAGCATAAGTTATTTTTATTCCGTAATTATATGAAAAATATAGTAATGTTAAAATAAATTAGAAATATTGTTTAGTTTGATATCTTAATTCCTTGTATTAGTTCTAGAATTGAAGATTCCGGAACCTGTTCAACGGTTAAACGTCCATTGGTATATGGTCGGAAGATGTCGACTGCATTTCTTTTGTCGTGCGTTCAGAAGTGTAAGAAAGAAAAATACGAAGAAAAGTCGAAAAAGGCGATAGGTACACAGGAACCGGTTGAAAAGGCGGCAACTGAAAAAAGGATAAACGATGATGACGTCTGGTCTTCTTTCTGTCTTTCCTTATCTTGGTCAGCCGAAAGTTCAGAGTCGAATCGTTTCGAGCACCCTGTCCTGTTACTTGCACGAGCCTCTCGAAATGACATCGGTGAAACCTCATTTACTCGGTTATACGTGTCTCGCCTCTCATCCTTTTCAAGTTATTGTTCCTTGCGAAAACAATAAACATCCATGCGACTTTTCAAACAATATAAGAATTCTCTCCCTCTAAAGGAAGAAGAATTTGACAATATATCTAAATGACGTTGTTATTCATTCCATTTCTGTTATTTGTACTAATCCAATTTATTATTGCGCGAAACAAATAACTTTCGAGAAAATTAAACGTACCATTAAGGGTAATTTATTATCATACCAGCCATTCATAGTATTTTGCAGATTACATTTAATTAAAAAACGTGTGTTATTACATCAATTATAAAAATCTTTTTGTTAATAGCTAAGTACGAAGTTCTTTTTATTTTATAACAAAAAGTTACGTATTGTCGAGAGAATTGCAATCATCGTAAATCTGCATTGAAATCTTACCTGGGCAAAGGTCTACATTGTCCGCGACTTTATCTAAAATATAGCCACGCTCAAACTGTCATAAGATGGGTTTTCTTTAAATTACCTAACAAAGTCGTCGTTTATTTTGGTTTCTCTATTGTATATTAGTTCGTAAAAATTTTAATAATTAGAGTAATTAATATTCTACAGTTTATTACTAATTTTCTGACCATGTGGATAAACAAAATAATGTGTAATTATAACGTAATTTATACTGACGGTTATTTAATTATTATTATAATTAATGGTTGGATTTACGACACTCTGTGGAATTCCCTACGCTAACAAAGTAGAAAAGTGTCATGTTAAATTTATTACACAGTATCTCCAACATGGTTGACACCAAATTGATTAACACGAATTCGATTACATTTCAGGAAATATTCAGTAAATATAGTTTTATTTTTAAGGTTACAAATTTATATTTTTTCAATGAAAATTTGCTGAAAAACTAAATTGCATAATTAATGCAATCATAATTACAGCTAAATCCAAAATTAGATTTACTAAGAATATACTAAGACAATATGTTTTCGTGGGTATGCTCGGAACAAAAGATATTCTTATTGATTTTTTGACCGCATATATATTTACGCTTGTATCTGAATTACTGGTTTGATTATATCTGTCAATAGCATCATTTTTTCTATACATCAGTTGATATTTCAATAACACGTATTTTTGCTTCTAAATGGCTTGTATTCTAATATTTGTTTTCTTTGTATATAGTATTCGAGACTAAGTGCAGATGATCTACGACCACTCCTCCTCGTCTGTTAACTACCCGCGTAGAAAAAATAAGAATGGGAGAGACTATCTGATATATTTTGGGAGAGAGTATGGGCCAAACTACTGGCCAGTGTGTTGCATAGTCAATCCCAGTGTCTCGCCCAGAGACACCCCATAGTTTTGGACAAAGTATTGGAGAGGCTTGTTATGAAAGCCGATGAAAAAATTAGAATACGGGTATTACGAGGAAATAGTTTCGGACACAGTATGGGAGAAACTATTGGGCAGTCTATAAAATAGTATCACCCAAGGTTTTGCTCAGTGAGAGCCCATACTGTCGCACATAACTTGGAAATCCTTCACTAAATATTTACAATTAATTTTTACAAAACTTCCCAGAGAAGTCTCGGACGTATCTCGATTTAAGAGGCAGAAGATGATTTCCCTAAAAAATTGAGGTACAATAAAGTACAAACAACCCGAAAGATACATCCGAGAAATTTCAAGTCTACTGAACAGTTCATCAAAATGATAAATGAAAATCCAACATCATCGTCGACATCAACGCAGAAGATGGCGAACTCGAAGCTGCTGCCCTTTCATAATTCCTAAATCATTTGAATCCTTTCGCTTTGATTTGAATCCTATACAGGACAAAAATCATTTGAAAGAAATGAAAATACATTTTGCAAGAAACTGAACACTGGAAACATGGAAAATACAATTTTTCTTGAAATAAATTTATGTTCGTTACATTTACACATTATGGAGGTTCGGCGGTTCGACTGAAAATGTCAAAATATCAACTTTTCTTTTGTTTCAAGCCGATCGTTGGTAACGCGGTTGCTAAGGACTGTTGATTTAAAAAACACGCAGAGTTTTTGACAGTTTCGATCGAACTTCTTTAATGAATGTGTCAACGGAATCAAAATGAACGTAAATTTAGTTAAAATAAAACATGCATTTATCCGTAGTTTCTTCTAAAATGTAATGTCATTGCAACCGAATGATTCTTGTCAAATATAGGAATCCTGTCTAGGATTCAAATCAAAGCGAAAGGATTCAAATGATTTAGGAATTATGAAAGGGCAGCAGCTTCGAGTTTGCCATC
Organism: Trichopria drosophilae; assembly: GCA_030407085.1. Taxonomy (NCBI): domain Eukaryota; kingdom Metazoa; phylum Arthropoda; class Insecta; order Hymenoptera; family Diapriidae; genus Trichopria; species Trichopria drosophilae. Next base: position 147,232,983 of record CM059583.1, read on the forward strand.
TTCTGCGTTGATGTCGACGATGATGTTGGGTTTTCATTTATCATTTAGATGAACTATTCAGTGGACTTGAAATTTCTCGGATGTATCTTTCGGGTTGTTTGTTCTTTATTTTATCTCAATTTTTTTAGGGTGATCGCCTTCTGCCTCTTTAATCGAGATACGACCTAGATTTCTCCGGAAAGTTTTACAAAAATTAAGTGCAAAAGTTTACTGCAGGATTCCCAAGTTATGTGCGACAGTATGGGCTCTCACTGAGCAAAACCTTGGGTGATACTATTTTATAGACTGCCCAATAGTTTCTCCCATACTGTGTCCGAAACTATTCCCTCGTAGTACCCGTATTCTAATTTTTTCATCGGCTTTCATAACAAGCCTCTCCAATACTATGGGGTGTCTCTGGGCGAGACACTGGGATTGACTATGCAACACACTGGCCAGTAGTTTTGCCCATACTCTCTCCCAAAATATATCAGATAGTCTCTCCCATTCTTATTTATACTTTCTGAATATATATTTAATGAAAATAATAAATGATTAAATAATAAACAAATATAATCCTCATGCGCTCAACACAATTGATTTCATAGAAATTCCATCAGATCTTATCAAATATAATTTCAAACATCACTAGTGAACGATATAAATGCAAGTGACTCTAATGGAGACCCTCTGGACAGTGTTAATATAGTATATCTTGGGAAACGTATTTCATTACAGGAATTAGATGATTTGCATGCTGATTTTGTGGTTTATGTACACAAATTTTTACGCCTGCACAAACTGACAAGAAACTGAGTAGAAAATATCTCGAGTCTGAATGAAAATTCCCTCTTACTGATTATAGTAATGTAATATTAATGAGTAAATGCTTTAGATTGGTGACAATAACTTGAAAGAAGTTCATCCATAATTTTTGATCTGCTTTACAAGCAGTGAATTGATTTATCTGGTAATATGTAGCAAGTTTTGAATTTCATTCCAAGTCAGTAAGAATATTTTACTCACCTTATACTTTCCCAAATTTTCAATTACACAAGGCAAGCTGACGTCCCTCCCAAGCGCCACCGTGGTGTTCGGAATTTTTTCGGCGAACATCGGTTTCTCAGATAATGCTGAAATAGAAACAAACAATTTGAATAACTATTGAATATATATGTAGCAATATATGGGGTAATGAGGCAAATTAAATAGTAGATTTTTGAGAATAATAGGTCTTTGAGGATAATCTTTGAGGATAATCTTTGAGGAAATTTTTGTTTACGAAATATATTACTAATAATTATGTGACTATAATAGATTATATAGATCACAGTAGATTATTATAGTGATAGACCAGATGAATATGCCCCAGATTATAATATTTCGGTTATTTTCAAGTACATTAATTATAATAATTATTGCTTTGAAATAGTATTATGGATTCTATTGTTCTCCCTATGCTGTTTTGGTAAAATACAAAACAGTGAGAGATTTCGCAGAGCTACTTTCATTGCAATGAGTTTACTGCAATATAGCATGCTGTAAATGCCTCTTGAAACTCAACTTGAATGAGTGTAAGCAATGCTCTGTTCTCGTATTCTCGCATTAATTTACAAGCCAAAAAGACCTGACAATTTTGTATAGACCACCATTATATTGCAGTACTTAACATATCTTACATTTTTTCTTACTCATTGTGAGGACCAAAATAATTCATGACATATCTTAAGCTTACAGACAAGAAAACTTTAAAAGTATTTTAGATGAATTAATTTCATGTCACATTGTAATCACTACGATTGAACGCAGTATTTGTGTACCAAGTTAAGCTACATCTTTTCTAAATTGTTAAAAATTTATCTAATAATGTTGTATCTTTCAGCGTTACCAAAATGGGAGATTAATTATTTAAAAATTTAATTAGAAATTGTTGAAACCACTTTTACTTGAATAAAGCAAATCGTTCACGACCACCTTTCCGGTAATTAGCTTATATTCCTTTTTTAAATATTATATGAAAGAGATTGCTGTTTGTTTTTCAAAGAAGCGATTTAAATTATTCTAAAGATTACCATAAAAACGTTAATCCGAGAATGGTTACAAAATTATGAATGTATGAAGAAAACATTGATCAATATGAAGTTCATTTTTAAAACAATGAGATAAAATGCTCACCAATCAGGGTTGTCTATTTTGTAGAAAATATAAAAACTGCAGTGTAATACATCCGAAAAATGGTAATTTATATATTTAAATATGCGTTTCATTCATAATACATTCATTATATATTCAAATTTTCAATTTTTACAAACTGACGTCGTTTTTATTCGCATATTCATATTCAAAATTTCAAAAATTTCAAATTTATCTCCACGAGTGTGACTAGAACCACTCCTTAATCTTCTTTTCTGGCTTAGGTATCATAAAAAATGACTATAATTAAAGTGACAAAATTAAGCAATTATCGAATTTGAAAACTACCTTGAACAAATGACCGGAAACAATGTCTCTAGAAGAACACCTACGTGAGCCTTCTTGTAAAATCTTATCTAACTACTAGAGAATAATTAGACCTAAATTTCAATAATTTGTTTTTAGATCATAAAACTATTACTTTACAGGATGTTTTTTCTTTCCCCATGGTCAATTTTTCAGTTAATTTTTTCTTCTCGCATTTTCCCTGAGAATTGGATTTACAGTAATTTTACAATTTGTAATATTGTCGCCCACCCCTTATATAAGATACTTTAGAAGATTGAATTGAATTGGAATTGAAGGAAGGAAGTTCCCTTGTAGAAAGAAAAATTGAACTTCATATATTATGTTTATCTTTGATTATCATAAGGATACATTATATTACTTATAATAAGAAGTTAGTAAGAACTAATTATTGGGAAGTGATCACGTACGAAACCATTCATTTTGGAAATCGAGAACCATAACACTCACGTTCATTGAACTAAGTCCTTCATGCCGGCATGGTGCTCTGCTGGATTCAGTAGCGATAGAAAGTAAAGTTCTGGCAAAACGGAAGGTCGACGAACTTACCCTCCTCTAGCTTTCTCTCCATACAGACTGGCGATTCGTGAGGTATAGACCGACTCGAATCGGAAGCCAAAGTTTCCCGAAGATTATCCGGCGCCCTCTCATTTTCTCGATTTCAATTAACTTCGCAATCAATCGGCGAAAACAGAAGTCCAAGATTTTTTCTAGCAAATCAAAGGAGAGATTCGGACGGACTCTATCTGCAGGATAAGGAAACGTTTATAGGAACTTAGGAATAATTTGGAACTTTTCGTGCAGATCTTTAAAGATTGATTATAAGTAGATAATTCTTAAAGCGGACACAGTTAGATGCAGGTATAACGAGCAGCGCCGTTCGGAATAGCCATGGCTGAAAACCAAAAAGTGGTGGCATTCCTGTAGGTCTAATAAATCTTTCCTGCCATTTGGTTACGGTAACGAACGGCTCTTAAAGTAGTGGGAGTTCCCCCGCGAAAGAAACACTAAAAGCTCAAAAACTTTTTCTGTTTTTTAACGCAGATTCAGTAGAAAAAAATCGATTTGATACTAGACATGACTTTTATTGCTTTATCCTTATTTTGCAGCATCAAAAATTGTGTACTACTTCAAGAAAAGAAAAATTTATCCTGCCAAATTTCATAAATGTCGAACTTTCTATAGCTATTCAGGTACGATATCTGATTAAATCTCTTGTTCTAGATGCAAAATTAAATTAATGAGTTAAATTAAATTTATATTTAACTCTTGATTTACATTTTAAAAACTTTCAATGATCGAATGCGAGTAAACAATTTTCTATGAACTTATCGTAATTAACGTCAGCCGTGCTTTAATCGCAGCGAATTTGGTGTTTAATGGGAAAGTGGCGTGACTGGAAATAAAAAGCACTAAACTACGAAATTAGAGCAATCAGTTTATTCTTAATTGGCGCGCAGAACTACATCCTATATCTTAGTAAATCTTTTGGAACTCAAGAAAAGACAACCCAATTCTCAAGTATGGTGTAGAAATAAGTAGTAACGGCATGATTATGATCGGCCACTATTTAAATGCAGTGTTTAAAAAACCTAAATTATGCATGAACGTAAATGAAGTTGTTGCCGTGTACATAGGTAATATTTCATTATTGCCTTCAAAGTATTTTTATAATCTCGTTTGCTTCTACTCAGCCAATTAAATCTTAAATAAACTTGGGTTATGCGAATAGAAGAATTCTTTGTTATGATAAAAATAAAAGAAAACCGCATGTGCATTATGTTTCTATTTGTGAGTTTGATTCTACATGGTTTGTAGATAAAATTTTGTAAGTAGGGTATAATTGAAAGAAAAAACAATTCCGACATTCTTTAGAGCGAGTCCTGAAGTGGTCCACAAATAAAGTTCTACGGCGAATTGTGCTTAAGTTTGGAACGTAGCTATTCGCTTGCTTACGCCATACGGCTAACGATCTCCTCTTTACTGTTTTAATGAGTCTACTGTTTTTTCTCTCTCTTTCTGTGGCGAACATAAATTGAAAATGGGGCAATAAAATTTGAAATGAAGTTATTAAAACGAAGAACTGCTGCAGATTTTCTTAAATGATGCATGAAACTTTTAAGATAACATCAACTCTGCGTGGAATACGCTAATTGGAGGCAAGTATAGATTTAAAAGTTCAAATGTACTAGTTCAGAGGAAACTGCTAATAGTAAGCTTAATAATGATCTACAATATAAGATGAATTGTTTCAAATAGCTATTCACAGTAATTAACTTGTATTGTTATCAGGATTTTATGTACATTTCGTTGGTTACAAAAATATCAACGTCGATTAAAATGCGAAGAGTATACAAATTCACTAAAATATATTTTTCGAATGAAAAACTTTGTAAAATGTTATATCAGAATGTTTAATCTCAAATCTTTGAAATTTTGAATATGAATATATGAGTAAAAACGATGTTAGTTTGTATAACTTCCTGAATTAAAATGACAACACATTTTATCATTTTACTGCTTTACAGATCGCGAAACGATTTTTGATGATTAAATATAGTCCTATATAGAACAGCGTAATCGATTCTTCTCATATATATTTAGTTTTATTCTCGTAAGAAAAATTCACCACGTGAAAACTTCACGACGATATTCATCAAAATAAATCTAATGTCAATATCGAAGCGAGCTGTTTTCAAGCACTGGGGTAATTTTAAATTATAATATACTTGGATTTCAAAGGAAAAACTAAATATTTTTGTTGGAATATATAATAAATGATTTCAATTTATTATATTTTTTTTCAATTGCATCATAATAAAATTATGTAAAACAAATTTGTAGCTATTTAAGGATAAGGATAAAGGAAAGGATGTAGCCCTGGATTTGATGACTTTTATATTTTTTCTTGTGGTCGGCTCACGGATTTGAAAGAGGAAACAAGGCTATACTTACAGACAATACAAGGGAAAACAAGGCACATCCACCAGAGAAAATCTAGTCTAACCAGATCAACAGATTGTAATGTAGGTCGGTTGAACAGCAAAAGGTGAGGTTCAAGATCATCCGAAGGGGAACCGATAAAAAATCATCGAAAAAAATCTGAAAAAATTCATGCAAATGTTTTTGAGATCTTCGGACACTTTCCATCAATCCTAGAGTTCGTTCAAGGTCGTTTAATTTCTTTTTGCGATAAAAATGTCAAGTACGTTACGAAAAATTTGAAGCATATACAAATTGTTATGAATTTTGTGGAAGTTATCTCTTAATTTCATCAGCTCCCACATTTCATCAGCTAATTACCTGGAAACTGATGGGATAAAGTTATTAGCTGATTCAGTGATATCAAAAACACATACATGGATTCTTTTGGAAATTTCAGGGTGTATTTAAAATTCCTACGTAAAATTATTTCGAAATATATAAGGAGCTTATTAGTTAACCTCGATGATAACTTTTTACCAAATAGCATTTACTTGGGGAATGGGAAAATGAATAAATTAAAGAGATGAAATTCACAAGCAAAAACCATTCGCATTATTGTATTTGTTGTATAGATTTGTGCTTTATAGTATTCGTATATAAATGACTTATGTTCTTTTAACAAAACGTAAAAATATTTTTAAAATAGCCGTAGAAACATTATTCTAAATTTTCTATAATCTATCTTGCTTCTACAATTGAGTAAATCGAAATATAATATAGTTCAGCTGCTTCGGTTACCAATATAATATCTAGACACTGTCAGTAACCATGGATTAAGACGCTAATTTTCTGGTGTACCGCTTGTCTTAAATATCTTCAATTTCTTCTATTTCTAATGTGTTTAGTAACATTTCATAACTCTTATCATACGCAATTTTTGTACATAATCGGTATGAATGTCATATTTGAAGAATAGACTATGATACCTAACTGTGTCTAGAGAATTAGTCGGTACTAAATGTATTTATTATTATTTTCTTTGTTATTTCCCAAAATATATAGCAATAGGAATGAAAATTCTATATATTTTTCATCACGTACTAGAATCGATAATAAATTATACTTGTCTAGCAGTTGCACAAAATAGATGATGCAATCAAAGAAACATTTTGTTACAAACTGCCTGTAAAAAGTTTTCCAGGTCGTTCACTTAACCCTCATAAATGTCCATCATTGTAACAAATTGATTTGTCAGTACTATTTGCGGAGAGGTGAACCATGATCCCAGGACTACGCAACCAAGATAAAATGAATGGGCCAGTAATCGTAAAACTAAGAAAAGATCAATATTGCCTTGCTGCAGGACGGTTACAGTGAAGATCGGAGAGACCAACCGAGCGATACACCTCCGATGGGTACAAGACTAGTATGAATGGGTAGGGGTTCCTAAGGGAGCAAAGAGGGAAGAAAAGCACGGGCTTCCAGAAGCGAACGAAGTTTGTAGACGAAACGTGGAACTGACAAGTTTCCTTTGACTCGGTGATCTCTGGAAGAATTCTCCTTGTTCTTCTTTCGTGTACCCATTCCATCACACTTTTTCTTTTCTTACTTTCTTATACTCTCGCCCTTAAGGTAAGTACTTTTGTTGCCACCGTTGGAAGTAAATACGTTGCGTAATCGAAACAGATAAAGCACGTTGCGGCTAGAAATCGCCGTAAATACGAGAGTGTTCTTTACGTTGAAACTTGTTGGAAATTGAGGACTGCTCTTTTTTTACCAAACAGTGCTTCTTGATTTTACAGTGTCGATAACTTAAGTACAATGTATAATATAAAGATAATATTATGTAACATAACTTATTTAGTTATATATGCAATTGCAATTATATTTTGAAGTGAATTGTAGAGAAGGATTAAAAAAACGAAAGAATGAGAGATGGAGAGAGAGTGAGAGAGAATCAATGAATGAAATAAAAAACGGTTAACGTAGTACCAGAAAAGGATAAGTTTATAATAAGGATGATTGTTATACTGAATAACAATTTCTATCATGAACAGAATCAATGGAACTCCCGGTATCATTCGAAAATAACTACAAAATTACTCCAAAAAATACTATGTGCTATTTTCTATAATTGAAGTCAAGAATTTGATGCAAATCTGAAGATTGTTAGCAGGATCTGGTGGATTCAAGACTAGACGATAATATTCATAGACCATGAAAAACCTAATCAATGCCACCCTTATTAAAAGATGTCTTCGATGCCATTCATCTAATATCACGTGTTATTCTATTATAGAATAGCCCGTTTAGAATACACCTTTAGCAATTTTGGGAACAGTTGTAAGATGACTTTTCATGGAAGGAAAATCATTTCTGTTCAACATGAACTCGATTATCGATAGTCTTTAATTTAAGACTCAAGTTTAAAAAAGTTTCCTCTTGATCGATGGCAGAGGAATATTTGAAACTTTACTCATTCCTACAAGAACGAACATCTATGGCAGAGTAAACTTGAAAAATAGTTAAGATAAATCGATAAAGCTCTAAAACTAATACTATTTTATATGTTCTAATTGTTATGTGGTGAATGCTGACGCGTGTCTTATTGAATTTGGTAATTCCCCAACATCTTCATATAAGGAACACAAATAGACGATGTATTCGTAAGACGATACATATTCAATTTCATAACCTACATTACTGATCATGATATATTATTTTCTATTTGTTTGCTAAATGATTTGAAAAGGATAAACGAATTTTTCAGAGGTAATTACAAGAAAACACAAGGCAGCAATGAGCATCCCCAAGAAGACCTAGCCCCGTCCCCAGTTTCCGTCCGAATGCACTTGCACTATGGGTCATGAAAAACTGGAAAACCATGATCAATACATTGCGCCAACTATTTTATAGTCAAAGAAATCTTATCTATAAACATAGGTCTCTCACTTAGCACTTCATCAGCTATCTATGCCGTAGGAAGCAATATGTTCCAAATGGTCATTTTTCCAAGTTCTAGTTCCACTTACGATACTTTACTTAGAAGAGTAACGAACATAACGCCGATTCGAAATAAATACTGTCAATACACTTTTACGCATACAAAAAGTATGATTAAAGTTTATTTGCACGACCAATTTTATTCGTTCCCCTTGAAAGAATCGGCATTCCATTATGAGTTGTTCATCAAGGCTTATTAAAAATATAATATCTCTGAAAGTTAAACCGAATTTGATCAATGAAGTTGAACAGGAGTTGTTTCAAGTTCCGATGATTGACATTCATCCTATCATTAATAATTATTCGTGTTAATAATTGAAAAGAAGAAGATGTTATGAGATATATTTTCCAAAACTTTTCCCGATTGCATCGAAGTTGGGAATGAAAATTCCACGGTGTTAAATTAAGGTTCAAAATATACTCCTATAATATTGACGACGTTCAATTGAACCCGTATTTGTAACTACGACTATAATCTAATAATAGATCTCATTTGATGTTCGGAGCACTTTCACCTGTATATCTTAATAAAGTTAAAAAAAGTAATTACTAATTTAAAAAATCAATTTCGATTACGGTATAGCAACTGCAATTTAATCTGATTCCAATATGTTGAAATATTGGTTTTCGAAGGTGGATCTGCTAAGTGTTATAATATAATTACCTGTAGAAACTGTTTTAAATTTGAAAGTTGATCGTCAACTAAAAAAATTACAAATTAGTAATTCCAATCTAGTAATTCAACATGGTTTAAATGACAGAGCCTTTTCGGGAGACAATATGTGAAATTTTTTTAAATTTATAATCATCTTAGACAGACGCGAAAAACGCGATTAGAAAACCATGGACTTTCGAAAGAAATTCGAGGATATTAGCTGTTAAAATAGACTTAATCATGCCAATTAGCGTAAAAAATAGTATGACGTTACCATCGAACTGTTTTGTTTAGGATAGAAATATGCAAACCTAGCATAACATCTTTGTATGTCCGCGTAAGTGTCTATAGACCTAAAGTGGTATATTTTTCAGAATTCGTTCGTGTCGAAGCCATTATTAATCCTAATAAATTGTATTTTTTCATCCCTGTCCGTAAAATAGAATTTTGTGGACTTGTGTCCTGAAATGACGTACCTCACAGACATGAATAAAGAAAAACAATGTTCGTTGCTTGGCCGGAAGACATTATGGTCATGGATAGAAAACCACTATTATTATGACTTAATATAAAGTTCATATTCAAAAAATGATGCGGCGATTCCACTTGTGCTTTGATATTTACGAACCCGAGTCTTTTCAGTCAAAATCCCTCCATGGTGAATTTTGTTCATATTGGAAATTATGATAAATAAACACTTTTTGTATGTTTGAAATATTTAACGAAAATTAAAAAAGTACTCTCTACTGACTATAGAGACTGCCGGTAGAACTACCTTATAAAAGAAAGTAATGTATTTGAGTTCTTATTTATTGCAGCATCAAATCAACATGATTTCATTTCGATTCCATTAAGATCACCAAGGACTTGCTTTTGCCAGATTAGGCGGTTCATTTTCTCTGCTTTCTTTTGCTCCCTTAGTTTCATTCGTTTACCTATTCCCGTCCATGCTTTGGCCCATAAGCAATAAATACCGCCGTCGAAACTGCAAGCAGCATCGGGGTGGGCAAAGATAAAAAGAAATTACTGGCCTCTCTCAGGCGGACCTTGAGAGGGTAGATTCCTTTTTTCTGCTTTTGCCACCTCTTGTGTTCCTTTCGTACTTTTGGAAGACTGAGTCTTCTTCTCATTCAGTAAAAAAAAGGTTGTAGTTAAATAAACCCTCAGTATTCTTCTAACATAAACAACTACGAGTATGATGCATTTTTTTAAACAATGTTTTTATTATATAAACCAGAATTCTGATTAGATAAACCAGAATTCTGATTAGGTAAACCAGAAAAAATAGTATGGGTCACAACTTATCAAATTTAGTTCTGGTTTAATTTACTTATATACTATATACTTGATTTTCCACACTTCTTCAATCCGAAGAATATTCATACAATCAAGGGTTGTTACAAAATTTTCTGTCTATACAAATTATTTAGGCGGTTTTTTTATTTCTATGTCTTGTTGTTTCTTCTCCTTCTTCTATTTTCATATTTTATCTATTCATACGTGGGATATATTTTATTCCTCTTGCATTATTCTTCGTTTCTTCTTCCCAGCTTATTGTGCATTAGTGATGAACATGGGCGAACCTTCCTCAACCTGAGAAGACAAAACTATTTGGACAGATTTGAAATTGACGAATTCCATTTGTTCAAGAAGGTCATTGTCTAAACTTGAATACGTACAATAAGCTGATATTATTTTGTGATATTACAATGACAATGTAAAGTATGTTTCGATTGGAGAAGATATACAGCATTTATATTTTCGGAGTTTTCACTTTCCGCTTTAGAATATAAAATTACCATAAAAATTATCAAATTAAATACGTCGTTATTCGAATTCCGTATATTGCATGAACGGTCGCATATAAATTCACTAATCTTTTGCCATTCTAACGGTTTCTATGATTTTCAAAAATTTAAATAATAGGCAACAGAAATATTGTTTATTGATTAAAGCAATAGAGGATTAAAACTTCATGAGAAGAAAAAATGTTATCAATCAAAAAGCAGGTTGCATCAGAAGGAGGCGTATATTGCAAGAGCAGCGTTCGTTAGTAAGGTTTAATTTGCTCGAATCATAAAAAATTCCTCGAAACGATATTTTCATGTGCTCATATTTCATACAATGGGCCGACACATTGTTTTAAATTACATGGTACAAATCTAGGTTAGAATTGATATGAAATTCGTCGTCCATTGTTATATCGAGTTGTCCTATTAATTCTTGTAAATATCCTATATAATATAATTTTATCAGATGATATTGATTAAGCGTTCTCTTAGAATAAATAAAAATATGATTTCGTGGCTTTCAGGTTAAAAAATGGTAAAATATTTTGTAAGTAACGTATGCACATATATCAGAAGTCATTAGAAAGTTATTTTGGATTTCTTTTTAAAACTGTAATTTTAAACAATTCTAAATTTAAAAATGATTGGTAATTAATTTTATCAAAACGTTATTTAAATCCCATCAAAAAATTTCAACTACTACATGAAATAACTTTTATACATTTGTAGTTTCTGCCTGAATTCAATTCGACTAAAGTGAAAAATTCTTTGCATGTGTACTTCACTTTTTTCGTGGAATTTAGTTTAGATAGTTTTCAACAAGAATTTCAGGGCGGATATTAAAACGAAATAAAAATAATATTTTGAGTTGAAAAATGTATTTGAAAACAGAGCTTCTTTTTTAACACCTACTTTTAGTTTGTAATTAGTAGGTTTAAAATATAAATGTCAATAATTCTATATTAACTAAACAATGTTTAGGCACGATTTATCGACTACACATTATAGTCCAACAAGGGAATAACCTGGCTACAATTTTTTATATCATGGCAACATTTTGTTGGTTTGATCTATATTCGAACGCAAAATGGAAAATAAGAATTGATATAAATGCGATATAAATGTTAGGAGACAATGAATATAATTATTATCTCAGTAATGCATTTTCAAATGCTCACCAGGTATTTGTAGAATAAGATTTGGATTACATGGAATAATTATTAGGGTATTTGAAAAATATCTGACATTTATTATTTGATTCAATTAGTATTATATTTCTGTTCATAAAGAATTCGTTATATCTAATCAAATTACTCACCAAGAAGTTTTATTCAATCTCAGGAATCTGTGGTATTATATAACAAATTATTTCAAAATTAAAAATTTGGTTGGTAATGATCACCTTTATATCTAATTACGCATAAAAGAAAATAATTTTTCACATTACGAAAGAAATTTTTTTCTGTGTTATGTCATCCATCTAGGATTTACTCCAAATGGGACATTTTTCTTCGTGTTTACTATATTACAAGGATTATTATACTGCGGAAGAAAAGAAATATTTGGAAACGGATTCTCAGTACTAACCTGAATAGAATTGATAAAAATAAGTAGCATTAATTTGATAGCTATCAAGCTCAGCTCCAAAGAAAAAATAACGTAATTAATCTTTTTATTTCACTTCCGACCTGTGTAAGGTATTTATAAATGAACGATGAATACAGCGAACGAAATATCAAAATAAACGGTCGTTTATAGATTAATTTCTTTCATTCAATTACATTGGTCATCCTTTTAATTAAATATACTATGGATAACAACTTGCAGGAGAGGTAAATTCGTTTATCCTAGAACCTAAACTGATTTATAACAAAAATGGTTATTATTTTGATAATTTTATAACTTTAAGAAAATACAACTACGAGAACTACAAAAAAGCTCTCAATGTAAAAAAAATTCTTAAAGTTGTTACATTTTAAATGATCTTAAAATAAGCAAAAAATGTATAAGGCATAAGTATATGTCCTTTTCTAATTGGTCTTGTTTTGTTACATCTTAAATTAAGCCCATATATGGACTTGATTTAAAACATTTTTTTTTTCAGTGCTGGTATGATTATCTTTCTTTTTTTTGAAGACGGTTGAAATGCTTAGTAAACATGAGTCTTTTAGGAGGCTGAAACAGTACACAATATGACTGCCTATTAATAGTCAACACCTTATTTTCAGCTGTTAGAATGAGTGTATACTGAAAGCGAATAGCGAGAAGCGAAATGCAAAACAATCACGAAAATTCTATATTCACTGAGGTTCTTCATTGACAGCTTACGAATTTTCATAGACAACAAGCGGATAAATATTTATAATAGGCAATTAAAAGGAAACATGTAATCTATATTTTTACTTTATATTTATTTTTATCTTAGAACATTGAACAAAGAACAGCTTCTGGAACTCGTGGAAGGGTCCAGGCGTGTTGAAGACTTCGCGATTTTTCGTGGTCAAATTATTTCGAATTTTGCTTGCCCCTTTTCACTTTCAGTATGCTTACACTGAAATGAATGAGCAACGAAGAATACACTTCCTCCGTAAGTAGGCCCATGCAGTTCTTCTTAAAAAAAAAAGTAATATTCCGAACGCCCTTTTGGAGAACGAAAATAAAACCTAACTGCGCTCTATGTTGAAGCAGATGGAATCAAGATGATATAAAAATACTAGTAGTATTCATTAACCGATTGCTGTGAAACGGACTGCTGTTGTATTGTTATTTTTTATTCATTACATTTACATTTTTAAATATGGTTATTAAATAAGGACAATTGGAAACTGAATCTGATGATCTATTTTGCTAATTGGTTGCAACGAATTAAGCTTACAGATTGTTAGAAGTTGAATACAAGTCCACTACGCTGAATAAACTATTCGCAAATAAGTTAGTCATGTGAAAGTTGAATTCTTATTATAAGAAAATTTCGACAATACCTGTTATCAATAGAGATAAACATATGATTACTAGATCGTTTAAGAACGTTTTCGAATTTAAAATACCGCATCCTGGCTGAAAGATCGATTAAAGTCGTCAGCTCGTACGAGTACAGATTTTAGTGTCCAACGACCACGGACACTTTTGTCGTTTGTTGGTGATTGGTCAGCGAATTAAAGGCTCCGTGTTACAGCAGCTCGTAAAATGCGCAGCGAACGACAGATCGTAGATCGCAACGACTCTTCGAATAGCCCGTTCCGAGCATGGGAGGCAAGAATGCAGAGGGCGAAACGCGAATAGGTGCAGTGTCCACCCGGTCGGGAGTTTATCAGCGATAACTCCGACTCTCTCATATCTAGACAATAATTTCTCCTCAAATAGGAAGAGTGCGCGAGCTGTGGATTCTTTACCGTTCTCAGCCTGCAGTTTAAAAAAGTGCGGAACCAAGAAGGAGAAGAGTCTACCGAATAGATAGATGTACCTTGGTGGAAGAAGAAGAAGGAGGTGGAGATGGTAGCAAGAGTGGAAGGTAAGGGGAGCAAGTGGATCCGGGAAATTTATCTGACAGATAAAAATGTCTCTTTGGGTTTATATAGGAGACGGCAGAAGAGATTTCAATAAAACCCTCGATTGTAAAGTACTGCAGATAGAAAGGCTGTCCGGGCTGTTACGCGGGTCAGTGGAGCTCAAAGTCGACCTGGCTAGGATCCTGTCGCGCGTGTAAATGTCGCAAACTGCTTATGTATGAATTCTTCCCAATGTACGTGTATGCGCGTCAATCCTCTCTCCTGCCCCACTTCCGCTTACTTGCTACGATATCGCTCTCTCGGTATATTCTTGCATTATGCAAGTGGATCTCTCGAGGCGGAAGTACTCCTGCTACTTAAGCCTCGAAGAACCGGCGTATCGATCAATCGATAAAAAAAAAATTCACCTACGAGGCGGTAAACAAATTCGTTCATTTCCGGGATGTATGGGCCGGGCATAAGTTATAGCGTCAATAAAAAGTGGGAGGGCAGAAGATATTTGCTATTACATTTATTCAAAAAACATAGGTTAACGTGGATTAAGTATACTGCAGAGTACTTAAATTTAATACATCAAGTGTTATTTTATATAGTCAGAATATGACTTTAATGTCACGAGCAGTTGCTACCGTTTCAAGGTCATGTATCCAAGAAAGATGTAAAAAAATAACAGCGTATGACCGCAAGTTTTTTCGACTGCCAGCCCAAATTGTATCTATTTTTTCTGAATTTATCACATTTGCAAAATAGCAAACTTCTGATTATTTCGAACATGTATGGCGAATAGATTTGCTCTGACTATGTCTAAAATCAAAATTCTTAACGTGTAATACAACGTCTATTGGGCTCCTTCGCGTAAATTTGTACTTGAAAATTGGGTGATGAGAAGGTAAGTTCTGAATTCTGACTTGGTCCTATAATCTCTGCTTCGACGAGGTCACTGAAGGTTGTGACAAAAAATTCATAGCAATGGTATTTTGAAGTGAATCAAGCAAATTTTTTACACCGCTCCACGTGGTTCGCACCTGGTCGCGTAATAATTATTTCCTACATCGTCGTTTAATTTACTTAGGATACGTTTCTCAAAATTTCCCGGAGATTAGTATGAAATTTTACTGACCACAATTGAACATTCAATCGGCTTTTTCTGTTGTGTTCTTCCCACATCTAGGATATATCATAGCTTTGGACTAAGAATGAAGCATCAGATTTTATGTTATAACTCATAATCAAAGAACAATGAATCAAACCAGATACTATGCCCGTTCATATAAATTGTCAATCCATCATTTATCTTCATTAGTAGTATCCCGTTTTACTCGTTTGATTGCCTAAACTTTCTATTTTAGTTAAATCTCTGCATGTTCCTCGTAATTTGTGTTAAAAGTGGGTAACTCTGCCAACGATGGATCGCATACTCATTTTGTCTAAGTCGCATCACACCATTAAAGTACTCGAGAATAAAAGTATTCTCTTACTACGGTTCTGCCTAACTTGCAATGTGCGAGGATTTTTATGCCTCCAAAATTCTACTTTCTCGAAGGTTGCTCAAAGAAATTTGTTATTATTTTATTGAATGACGAAATATGGTTTGCCCGTATAATGAGTGTGCCTCTATTAGCCGAATCGGACAATCGGATTGTGGAGTGGTTTCTTATATGTTCAGTCTCGCAGATGACGATATAAGAAACCATTTTCTAAGCGATGCATTAGTAATGAAATTATTGCTCCAGTAGCAATTGAAAATACCTAATTATAACCCAGTGTTTACCGGAAGCGAAAGTTATATATTTTTAAAATATTTTCTCGTTTATATTATTATCCTCAGAATGATATGAGAAGTATTTAGTTAAAATTTCAGTTCAAAATTTTGAGAAATGGCCTAGTTACAGCCAAATAAATCCAGGGACAAACTAAAATCCCACAAGTCCGATTGTTCAATCTGGCGCCTCAATTGTCGATGTTTTTGGACTTTATTTAATTTATATTTACAGTTGGATTTACAGCTGCGACATTTAAACATTAATCTATATAACAGGATGTGTTAAATATTTATAGGAAGCAAAAAAGAAGAAATATTTAACAAAATGTCTTTCTTTTAATATTTTTCATTTTAATGAATCAACTAATCATTTTGAGAAAAAAATGTTGATAAACTTAATATTTTTGAAAAGCATTCAAAAGTATACAACTTTTGTAGAATCTTATAAAACAATCAGAAAATTTGACTTAAAAGTACCAACAGCGGTAAAGGAAAATAACATTTGAAAAGTTAGCCATCTCCCAGGTCTATGTAAATGAGTGATTCATCTGAAAGAAAAACACTTTTTTAAATTTCATCTTCTTCTTGTTCGTGTCGAATAGAACTTCACTACTCTGCAGATACATAAAGTTATGAAAGGGCGAGTGTATGTGTGTGCGCGTGTCAGCGGGTATGTGTGCGTAAGAAAGCGTTGATTAGCGTTGATTAGTCATCCTGTAAGAGACGAAATAATCCTGTTCTTTCACAGTTGGATATTACAGCAACAGAGTGGCATGTTTTCTCTTGTATTCATACTAAAGTCTATTAGATATTGTACTTCGTTAAAAGCAGAGTTATATTATATTATTTATTGGGATAATATTAGAAAAAATAATAAGATAATAGTAAAAATTATAACAATTCTAACTCTCTGCCCATTGAATTTAAAATGGAGAATTTGATCCTTCATACTATGTTATATTTCCATAAAAACGAGCCGACAGAAATTCTCTAAATATTAAATTAAGTGATTCGAATTTGCAACACTGGCTCTTATTACCAATTCCTCGAATTCAAAAATATCTCTGACCGTTATTTATTTTATGACATTCCGAGGAACATGTTCTAAATATTTTAGCTAGAGTAAGTTAACCAAAAAAAAACTGGCATATTATTCAAATGATTCGGGTACAATTTCGGGTACTATTTACATTGATACTCGACAAGCTATTTGGCTGATTTACTTAATCTGATTTTATAATACCGGAGCATATGTTTTGTTGTATTTACATGTGATGTTCATATACGGAAGAACTCCTCTTTTAATTCAGTTCAATTAATGGGAAAACAGTCTCAACTTGATGATATATGTCTTTTTGATGATTTAGTCATGGGATTGGGTATAGGACTAAAACCAATTTGCGATGCATCTCATTTGTTGGTTTAAATAAGTCCACCGTAATATACATGTATCAGGTATACAATTTTATTCATTGTGTATACGCAATGCTTACCCTTCTAGGTATAATAGGTCATTCAAATTGAAGTTTATCATTCTCTTCAATTCTAAAAATAATACCAGATAATATCTTGGGTTCCTGTTGATATACCAAAGTCTCTCAATTATTCTTTGAACGTACCAGGTAATATACAGAATATCATTTATATTTTGTGAAAAGTGTATTTCTCTATTAACGAAAGATATCTTGTCGCCAGAGAATAGGAAGACGTATAATACTGGATAATGAATTAAGTCCAGCATTTCTGTCCTCAATTCACGGCGCTTAACCGCAAATACCGTTAGACAGTGAATTCTAATTGGACGGTCAACAACCACCTATATGCAGACTTCATGTTAGGGACGTAATACTATAAATGCGCGCCAAACATCGAGAGAAATTAATGTCGTTCGGCAGATAGTGAAGTATAGAGAGGCTTCTAACAAGTCCCATGTACCGATCCCTCGTTTCTGTATTTATGTGGAACCAGCAAGATCTGTGAAGAGAGACGTAGTTGGTTGATAGCGTGTGTTTGCAGAAGGTCAGAGAAGGCGGAGGAGCCGAAGGCACGAACTGAGTCCGAGTACCGAGTGTGAGAGGAATGTTTCAGACTCCATTACTCGAATTGGAGTGGGAATACTGGGTGGTCCCTAAACACCCCCTCATATTTCGGACAAACGCTCTTGTCCATCGACCACCATTGCTGGTTTACCCCACGGTGAGCACTGGCTACGGAATGCTTTATCTTGAGCTTGCAAAATATCATCTTGCAGTTTCCATCGTCTTTGTACTGTGTGTACACCTCTTTACGCCAGGCTAAATATGAAAATTGCAATACGTCGGGCTGTCTAGTAGTCTAAACGAAGAACTATTATTTTTGGAAAAGGTAATGCTCAGGGTCGACGTATGTATTAGAATAGATACTGTACTAGTACTGCTGCCCGTGTCTGCGAGATAGTTTGCTTGAGCTATCATCCTGTGCTGACCATGTTTATCGCCAATTAAGGAAAGGGAACATAGCATTCCTCTTGGCGAATCAAATGTAGTAGCACCGTCCCTCGCGATCCATCGCACAATTCATGTATTGGGAGATTATTAGTGGACTTTGTTGAACAAATACCAGCAGATTGAGTTTAGTACTAATCTATGAAATTCAATACTTTTGATGGATATAATAATGCGAAAGCTGCTTTATTTTATTATAAATAAATAGTTAAGAAATTGATATATTTGTAAACGTATCACTACGTAATATTAATTAATTGAACATTCCCTTTCCGTTTTTCACGAATATTAACATGTCGGATGCACACAAATATATATAACGCAAATAATTGCCAAAGTAAATTCTGTTAAAATCGATTACATTATTAGGAAGGTGCTCTGTGTGACTCGACAAAATTAATTTAAAATACATAACTTAATTGAAGTACACATTTCTCGATTTACCTACGATATTTAATTAAACACTTCTTGAATATTATTTGAAATATAATTAAATTACCGCGGTCTTGGAATTGCGTTGGTACATGTTCATCGTACGTTTCAGGTGGTTCAATGTGTAAACGGATGCTACAAGTATTATTTTATATAATTAAACAAGGGATAGTGTCTCTACGTAGTGAACGACCGACAATTTTCCAGGAGGAAGACGAAACGCCCACTACTGAACTTAACGAGAATCCAGTCGCACTTGTCTTGGAGCGCAAGAGACATATTCGTTAAACCGTACGGTATAAGATGAATTAATGAGACTGAGAACTGACGCGGATTAAAGCACATTCACGAATACGGTATGGAAGTAAAGAGTCTATCCAGAAGGCCTTACTGAACGTGCATTTGCACGTTCAAATTTGATTATGATTTGCATGTCAGAATTTTAGTTTGCATTGGTCTCCAAAAAAATGCAGGATAGAGTTGGTTTTTAATGTAATATTACCTACTGATGCAGTATTGTCTACAAGCTAGTATATCCAGAAGTCGTGTGTAGATGAATTCTTGATAGAGAATGCATTTGCATATATTATCAAGGAATTGTTCGTCTAAGAGATACAGTATAATGTAAACCGCATAATTTATTAGAGTTAAGGGGTTTAAAAGTAAGTATGTATCAAAGAGATGCTTTTACAACAGAAATATATAAACCATAACCTTTTTTATAAGTATTTAGAGATCTTGTGTACGATTGCCAATAAATAGACCTAATTATATCCGTATTTATAAACAGTAATGGAACTCAATAAACTATAGTACTTAAATACTAATATTCAATTATAATATAAAAATAAAAAATGTATTGAAAATAAAAGCTTTCCCGAGACCGAAAAGAACTCTTTTCTTTTTAAGCAGTATTCACTCTCTAAATGTCCTTTAAGATATCTTCTGAAGCTCTTTGTTGATCAACCTATATTGGTAACAGCCATATTATTTATTAATTTAGTATTCACTGCTTGCCATAGTGAGTACGCCATAACCAATTCGTTCAGATTCGTTTAATGAACGCATAGTCAAAATACAAGATACCTATATAATTGTCTTCAGAAATACTCGCTAATAGTAAATACTACAGCAACCAGAAATAACTACTGTAGTATAGGAAAAGAAAAAGTACCTAACTTTGGTTTGTTATATCTAACCCCTAATCCCGAGGCATGGGTCGTTTTCGACCCAGAGAAAATTTAAATTGTACTTTATAAATTGCACAACTGTAAGCATTTTCAAGCGGCAGGATATATTTGACTCAGGTAGTGGGAGGAAAAGGCTTTAAAATAGCCGTCGGTACTAAGGATTGAATAACACAATATAAATTTGTAATGGAAACATAAAACCCAAAATTGAAGTTGAAATTTTGATTGAAAAAAGGCTGCAGCTAATATTGTTCCATGATTAAATCTAGTATTTGTCCAGAGAAATTATGTTTGGATCGATGCGTAAGTCAACGTGTATGTAATGTTCCAATGTTAACTTATTCAAAGCTGCTTAACCACGTTATTTCTAAACATTAAATCTACAAAAATTTAGTGTTCATTGAATTATTACTATATTGTAATTTCTAAATTTTGAAAATGTATGGCATTATGGTTATTGAGATATATCGTATAGTGTCAGTTCTATAATTTTAAGTTCTGAAGTAAAAAATAATTTCAGAAGTTATTTTGCTAGTGCATTCTTCATTTTCCAATTATAATATCTGATCTTTTTTTTTAAATAATAAAATTTTATCATAAATCGTAGTAATTACTTGATGGAATTCCTGTCGAGATTACCAAATAAAATGTTAAGGAAATGGTCTCTGTTAGTTTATGATAAATGAGGGTAAATCATGCAGTATTTTTTATGAATTTAAATTTGCTAACTGCCCATTAAAGACTAGTATCTCTGAATCTAGGGCAGGAAATGTATACACAGCTTTGAACATTACAGTCTAACATCCCCTTAATCTAGTATGTTTCAATTAATATTGTTGTTCTAATACACTATTCCACTGAATTTGGTAACTATAATACAGTTTAATACATCGTCAAATTTAATTTGCAGCACCGAAATTTACTATATAAAAAAGCCTATATTCTCGAGAAAAAATACTGTTGAATAATTTGTTTAAAACTAAGTTAATTAATTTCAGAGACAAAAATCATTAGTAGATTTCACTAACAACTAAACTAAAATTTACCGAAAAAGTTAAATAACCTTTATTAAATATAATTTTCATAATTATCAGGTTTCTTTACTTCAAACCTATTATATATTTTAGATACGCCCTCAATTACTTCAAATTACTTAATAAAATTTACCAATTTCTCCAAAGTTTCAAGTTATTTGTTGTTAATGACCAAGATTAATGTTTTTTTTTATGAAATTTTGTAATATGTAAACGGCATGTTTGAAAATTTTCGTTAAAATTGTTTTTTAATCGTATAATAAGATTTGAAGTAATATTTATTGAGAAATTCGAATAAATTTTGCGAAAACCTTCTTGAGTTAATTTTCTTAATCAGTTTCGGTAAAATTTTCTTGATGTTAGGTGTGATAATTACCAAGTAGTTGTTGTTTAAGTTTCGCACATATTTCATTGTATACGTAATAAGATTTCATAACGAAAAAAATAATATTTGCATATTATGTCAATGTGTCGGGTCTTTTTTGAAAAAATAAAAAAACACTTTTCTTGAAAATAAAATTTATTTATTTTCTTGGTTTCGGCCTCTTGTGGGCCATCTTCAGGACTCCGAAAATAATATTTGTTTTTCATTATGAAAGAGCAAGACAACATTTTCTACAAAATAATGAATGGTACATTTTTGAGACATTGAAATGATGCAAAGGAATATTCTGGAATACATTATGGCGTATAGAGATATTGGCTTTTATTCCTGCTTGAATGCACGTTGATAAATAACAGAGAGGTATTTTTTATACTTGAAGTGCATCAAGTTTGAATTACTAATGATTCTAGAACTTTACACTCTAATCCTTAAACGCATCATCAATATTATAGGTCTGTTGCAATGTAGTTTCGAAGTTTTTGCCAAGTAGAGAAATGTTCTTACAGTAATTATAATTTATGTAATCACAGTTGCAGCTCTTGTATTTTAAAATTTAAATGTATTTTTTATCACTTGAAAATATCGGCGTCGTTTACAATTTACGCTACTCTCGTATGCCCCTGGTCGAGTTGAGCTTTTCAGTTGAGATTGGACGATCTTTCACGTCGGGATTTCGAATTTAAGGATGCTATCGAAATCGCAACGGAAACTTGCAGAGGAGAAAGTGAGAGGATGGAGGAAACGGAAGTGTGTCCTGCAGGCAGGTACGTCAATAGTGGAACCAGCTGCTACTGATGGAAACAGCTTCTGTCTATTGAATAGTGTACAAGTCAGAGTACCCCTTCAGCCAGCTTCTTGCAGTTCATTCTCGGTAACCTTCGACATCTGCAGCAGAGGAGCTGCACTTTAGCAGCCACCCGCGTCATTTACAGCCCTGGAACGGTGGCCGCGTCAGAATAATGTGCCATACCAGTCGAATTGGATATTTTATCATTTACGATATTAAAATGGAATGGTATCTTCGCCGTTCGTCGCAGAAGAAAGTTCAAAACCCTCGTTTCAAACGGAATTCCGTAGTATGATTTCAAAAATAATGGAAATGCGTTTAATAAAAGATCTTTTCTGATTATATTATTTGAATTTCGAACTGAATTGCAAAATACGAACATTGCATAATGTTCTTATCAATATCAAAATATTTTAGTTTAAATTATCTAAATTTTGTCTACGGTTTCGATATATAAAGTAGACATATACTTACAGATGTTAGATACATTTGATGTATTTTATAAGTAATATTCTCGAAGGACTTGAATAAACAAACTTATCTACCATCACTTTAATATCGGTTATAATTATTAAATATCTACATTAGATGAGCCAAGAAATTTAAAAAAAAAATCAAGTTCAATTACAAAATGATGCTCATCTATTATCTTGTTTTTATAAAATTATATACTCTTATTAATACTATACTTTCGATAAAACTATCTACTTATACAATATCATTTAATAGTTGCACAGATTTAAGTTAAAGGGTACTTGCGCTAAGAAAATTATTATTTGAAACATTATCATACCTTCCTTTTGAAGAGGGATATACTTTTATAATTGTGATGAGAAAATATATTTTATTTAAAATCACGACACTAGCAAACCATATTTTATTAGAATTATAAATTAATTATTCCATGAAGATTTCATTAATTCCTTCATTTTCAGAGTACATCACGCCTATACAGATGGGTGTTACTTTTCCTCAGTATTTTTTCTCGTGTAGAAGCAGTACAATTTCGAGCCTTTTTCGAAACATATATTTGAGCCCCAATTTTTCATTAAGTTTTATTGTTGTCAAACGGAAGCAAAAACTTTTATTTACACTATTAGATATGCTCTTAAATTATTGAATTTTTAAGTTACATAATTTAATGAAAAGTACATGAACTTCAATGACGCTATCAATGAAAGTACGACTTTTAACTATGGAAAAATGTTAAATTAATCAAAAGCGACGTGATTAACTGATTGAATCTTTTTTTAGAAATAGATTTTGTTCTCATGCCAGTTTTTATTGATCTTACACCTACCTAAATAAAATCTTATTTCTCTGAACTTGAAGTGAATACAATAAGCAAACGTAAAAAATCGCCGGTTAAAATAAAGTGGAGAGCGCATTAACAACATTTTAAAAAACATTCTTTCTTGAAAACTGTAAACTTTTGCGACAATGTTTATAGAACAGTAATGTTTTAGTAATGTATTTATTTTAAGTTCAGACATTGAGGACGATTTATGTAGGCTTTAGATATATGAAAAAAATTGTAAGAGAACGAAAAACAACTTTTAAAAAAAGATGCAATCAGGAAATCGCGCTGCTTTTGATTAATTTAACATTTTTCTATGGTCAAAAGTGGATTTGGAAAATTTTAACCACCAAAATTGAAAAGCGAACTCTCAAAAACATAAGAAACAATAATTTCCAAATATTTTTTCATCGTACTTATCGTATGGAGACGACCCAAACTTAAATGACAAATTTTGACCTGTGATCGTTAATCGGTTAATGGAGATGACACTACTTATGCTATGCTCACATATATTATGATAATATGAACTAATAGATCAAAGAATGGTAAGGACATAATTAATCCATTACTGTTCATTGACGTAGTCCAATGCTTAATCGTGGAGTTAAAAAAGTATAATGCATTTAACAATGTAACATGACCTCTTTTCAATATAAGAATGTCGATAATAAATTTAAAAATTCAGGCAGTAATCGATGACTGAAAGCATGCGCAAAGTTTGTCAAAAATGATATAATTCTAAAGAAAACTTAACAATAGAAAATGAAATGCGGCATTCAACCGGTTGCTCCTTGTCAAAAGTTGGAGATGAAATCCGATCGCTTTTTCCATGGAGAATAAGTTTTTGTCCTATATGACGGTAACCAACTTCTGGTAGACGAAGTAATGGCATCAAGGACGCAAAAGGTCGAAGGAGCGCATTCGAAAGTAGATTGTCATCGTCCTGATCCCAAATGGAATTTTCCTATACTGATAAAGAAGGGATTGGTTATTCGATCGAATTCCGCCTCTATGCAGAATGGAGTCCTAGAGTAAAATAGCCTTTCACAATGTTGCAACGTTTGGACGATGTCTAAAAATAATGACGCCTTTCTAGAGAATATACCATATATATGATGGTTAATAAATATTTTAAACTTTTCTGAGAAAACTCTTTCATCGTCACGCTTGCTACTTGAAATTTTTAAAATAAAATGATGTGAAAGATGCACACTTTGACGGTTTTCTTTTTCAACGTCAATTTTAACAGGAAAATCTCGTATAATAATTTTTATAACTCTTTCTATTTCAAAGTAACTTTCGAAAAGTTATTTTATAGGCGAATTTATGCTCAAAATGTATGATTTCCCATAGGGAACAAAATATAATTGCAAAAATATAACTTTTTACATCAAATTTTGTCGCTTTAATAAATTGTAATATCTTTAATTTATATCTCGTATTTATAATGTTGCTAGTTTAATTTTTAGTTGTATTGTGCTCGATATAGTAGTTATATAGCTCGAAAATATTAGGTATTCAAAAAATGTAATACAATTTATAAAATAATACCATTAATTGTATTTTAAATTATATTTTCTTTTGTCGGGTTGGTTTATATGACTTTCTAGTTTACGTTGATTGATCTACATATATCCAATATTTTTGGTCTTGTCTTTCGAGAATTTTATACGATATTGCATTAGTATTAAATATTACAAGTAATATATAATACTACTTCAATGATATCTAAAACTACGTGTGGCATCGAGTACCGCTTGTATTTAACCAGTAAAAGTATTATTTATATAAATGTATTCTCTCAGTGAGGATAAGTATTAATAACGCAGTTTTATATATTTGTAATTTACATAATTAACAATAATGATTCTTCTGTGCATGTAAGAAGATAAAATAGTTGATATGTGACATTTTAATAAAGAGTTGTATCATTGTTTCATTATATTAGAAATTTTTGAGTTCTATTTAATTTGCAACAATTAGGGATAACCAGAAGATTTCATTTAAAACTGTTCAAATACTATTTTTAAGTGAAAATAATTTTATTTTTCAAAGAAATTATTTATTTTTTATTCGACTACTTACTTAGTTCTACACTTTCAGTAATAAGTGCACAAATGTAACGGAAATATGGTTCGTTGCTTTTCTCTGTTTCTGGAGCTTTATAGTTAAATCACGATAAAAGTAATAACATGCAATGTAGCCTTAAAATGAGTTCGTTAAATGTAAAGTTTTTATCAAACTTACATATTACAAGACCGACGGCACATAACGATAAAATTATTATTCGGTAAGTAGGACCAAACTTTTATATTTAAAATACCTTGAAATAAATGTAATATATATATATATATATATATATATAGGTACCTTCTAATTGTGAATGTTGCTTAGTTTCTTTTCACTTTTTTCGGCAATATGTATATTAGTGACAAACAAATAAATTCATATTTTTGATAAATTTGGAATTTGAGAAAATCGTAATTAAATATTGAAAACAATAAACTGTAATATTCACGTTTTAATTAAAAAAGGGCTATAAAAAATGAAAATAGTTTTAGTCGCATCGCTATAATTACATTCTTTAATGTCTGAAAACTGTGATCCTTTAGCCTACTGTGATAAACGACATTGTAGAAATAATTTTAAATTGACCGAAGTCTGTAACTTCGACTCGTTTGTCCAATCCATAGCATAGATAACCGATTGATGCAAAAGTCATCTTTTTTTAATTATCATCGTAATTTAAATTTCTCGAATTATTATCGCTAAATTAAACCAGAGAATGAACCGTTTCCGGAATAAAACTCAACTGTGCCGCGCTAAATATTGAAACGCTCGAATACGAGATAAAGCCGTTATATGCACAAAATTAGTATATATCTTGTCCAAGTAATTTATTTTTAATTCGTCATTGCCGTAGGATTTCAGCAAGCGCGTATTTAATTATTATATACTGAAACGTATCGCAAAATAATTTCATAAATTATAAAATTAACGTAAAAAATTTGTCATATTTGAACATTTCGAAATTATAATTTTTTTTAAACGAACTTTTAATTTATATTTACAATATTATTATACGTGTATTCCGCATTTACGAAAATCTACTTTTGTTTATTACGACTGCTATAACCTTAACTACAACAAGGCCATGAAAATGTTATTTGCTTTCTAAATGCGTGAACTTGTCATTTTGTGAGATTAGCTTTGACAATTATTCAGTTATCATTGTTAAAATAATCAATTTAGACTTCAGGCGTGTTTTACTGTTAAATAAGTAAAATATTTTTCGACTGATAGTAGAAAACTATCAATTAAAGGAATCAGAACAATGGCTATTACTTATTTGTATAAGTTACTTATTACAAAAAGTTTTTACAATATTCGATTGGTATTGTTTTATATTTAAAAATGAATCATAAGACCAAACGAATAAATGGAAAATACCTGCCAAAACAAGTAAAAAGTTGATTATCTCTAAGGTTATAACTTTAAAAATACCCGGAAATTCGTTATACATAGTGAACATAACAGAAATAGCCATTTTATAACAATAAATTATTCTCCGTTGGTCATGTCGTAAACTGTGATCTATTCAATTATTTAACTTATATTCAGTTTCATACGAAGTGAGCTCAACGGCAATATTCCTTTGTTCGTTATTCCAAAACTTACACAAGTTGTCTGCTCTTTTTATTTAATAACATTTTCTTATCTTTATTTTTTAAACGTGGCTTTCATAAGTTAGGTGATTTATGTTGGGAAATATTGATTCATTCGTCTCCTAAATTTTGTATAAGCGGACAGGTCATGTCACGGTCCGAGAATATTAAAAGCAGTTCGCATATGTCGCACCAGATATTGAAGGGAAATAATTCGGATTAAATTTGGTTACGACACTTATATTCCCCTACTTTGAATATTATGTTGTCCTTATAATCCAATTTACAGACCCCAAAATATATACTGGATGACAAATGTTTCTGCTCGATCAATTTATCGTCTTCGCTTTACTGTTGCATATCAGCATAGATTAGCGAGAACAACGGTTACACATCCCGTACTTATCTGATTGGCTGTTTCGCTCATCAGGTTCATAAGCCCATTCAGACATATTGCCTATGTTGCAAGTATTAATAGTACCATAATAGAATAGACCAAAAGCTTCAACTAGAAACTACAGTGCTAGGTAGACCAGTACGTCTATTCAAAGTGTATTTTTAACATCCTAGAAGATATTCATATATATATATATAAGCTATTCAGTAATTGTTATGGGAATTCATTACAGTCATGCTTCAGCATTGAATACACTGTGAAAATTTGATGCTTTATAATATGATTTGATAATATTAACAAAGGGGGATCAGAGTAGATATTCAACACCTCCTGCACATAAAATAATATCATGGGGAACTTAGAATTAAAATCGTATGTTATTAAAAATTCTACATCATCGAATGTTAAAAAGAATTTGACAAGCTCCTTAGTTTATGTAAACGTTAAATGTTAAATGTCAATGCAACGAAATTGTATCCTTGCCACCGTTCTATATCAATTCGTAACTTGAAATACTCGTTCAAGAAGATCCTATTGTCTGGAGAACAAAATAATGATTTAAGCAGGACATAAATGTATTGTCGTTTTACATATTTTATGTAAATTACCATATATCAATATTATTCCTTTAATTCAATAGGTATACTATAATTTATACTTATTAATATACTTTTCGTATATCAATAATTTAATATACATTTATTTTACTATTTTTTATAATCGATAATGCATAGATAGCAATCGATTGCTAAAAAATACTGTATGCACGGCACAATAATCCACCTTGGGTAGCAACCTACGTTTTGTTGAATGTATTATCCGTAAACTGAATACTGGCTAGTGTGAAACTAGCAAATTAAATAACTACGATCGAAACATATTATATAAGTACATATACTTTTTGATACCGCAACCGAGGTAGAAACGGGCCGCGCAAAACTTCAGCAAGATACTAACCAAATACTGGCAGCTAGCGTAAATTTAGCTAGTACTGACTATAAACCGGTGAACAGCTAATACTGGTACAGGTGCCAGTACTATATTCGCTGTTAAACTAACACTGATTGACGCAGAAAATTACTACCGATACAATACTGGCTGTCAGTATTTACATCAGTAAGAAATAACGCCTCACGGCCGGAATACTTGAATACTAACCCAGTCTTACAGGTAACCAGTACTACATTCGGTATGAATAAAACGAATAAGCTACCTAAAACACATTTGAACGTGAAGATATATCTTGAACCATTATCATCACATGGAGTAATATTCATATATTTCCATAGAAAAACGACAATGGCGATATGTTCCAGACAGAATCGAGATACGAAATTTGCAGTATCAATCTACTTAACTCTGTCCAACTCCTCCATAAGTTTCAATGTAAAAATCCATAATTTTGTTTTGAACAAGGTAATAATGTTGCAATTGCGGATATATCCTGGGACAAAGCATGCCGAGTAGTTATAATAAGGAAAGATTTCGAATATCACTCCAGCCGACGTTTCAGGGTACGAAGCCACTAGAAGAACATGCGCTTAGATCAGGATGAGACATTTCACCACACAATGCCACACATAAAGATCGTAGAGGTTCTTAGAAGTACATGTTTTTAGTACATTATAAGTGATAATACCAATGAAACAGAGACGACGCAGTAAGACAACCAAGTTTATCACGCCACGAAAATATGTGCTCATCTCACGGCACATCAAATATAAAACGAATAATAACATCTAGCACGCGCTCGACTTTGATTTTCTAAGCGACATTAATGTCGCTGTAAACCGCTGAACAATGGTCAACCAACTGCATTATAGGTGAGGAAACGAGTCTCTTCGGAAGACTGCAGTTTAGCATGGATTTTCTATTATAATTAGATGTTCTTTTCGGGACGGAGTCTCGTCAAAAAAAAGATTGAAATTTTTGCCAATTTCACCCATAGAATGAGATTGTCATTTATTTCAATAGGAGAAAGAGAGCTTATATCAATTGCATTAATGTAGAAAGCACTATCCACCAATAGAACTTTTGTTTTTGTCAAGTTTAAAATGAGCCTGAGCGCCCACCAATAAAAACGACCGACATCAAAAGTAAATTTTCTAATAGCGGGGATAATCTCACCCGGCCTGCATCTTAGGAATATCTGTATATCAGTGGCAAAGATCACATGATTGGAGGAGTACAGAACATATGGAAGGTCGTTAATGAAGATGGACAAAAACGAGGGACCTAGAACAGATCCGTGCGGTACGCCGCCAGTGCGGACGGGTTGTCAGAAAGACTTTGACTCATCAGTGCCCATCACGGCATGAGACCGGCAAGAAAGATATGAAGCAAACCAACTGATCACATAATTAGAAAAATTGTCACCTTTCAATTTTTGCAAAATAATAGTGCAGCTCATGGTGGCAAATGCCCTAATAATGAATAAGCGAACAGTACCATGATTATGATCATATCATACATATGTCAATCGCAAGTCGGCATTCTTCATAGACGTACGAAATTGCAGCCTAAGTACTAAATACCTTTCTGAAATCCGGATGGAGAAGGATGAAAACAGTTCGAGTTGTTAAGATGTTTTGGTTTGCTTGAAAATTACGGTTTCATGAAGTTTAGATATGGCAGGTATGATCGCTATGAGTACTGGTCAGGACTTACTGGATTTGAAACTTTGTTGGTGGGGTTTATGAGATACCTATTCCAGTTTGAAGAGAAGGTACATGAATTGAGTGATTCATTAAAAGGAAAGACTACACGACGAGCAATGGTCAACTATAGTAATATTTGAGAAATAAAAGCATGAGGCATCAAAGCCTGAGTAAGGAACGCCGCATGAAACATCTACAATATCTGTATAAAGTGGTGTTAAGGATGTATGATGGTGATTAAGCTCATTGAATGAGCAGAAAAGCGGCGGAGTGGATGTTTTGGGACCAGGAAGACCAGTATTGCGGATTTCGTTATACAACCTTTGGGAATCACATATGGGAGGAAGCTTGTGGAAAAAGTATTTGTTTCTAGCAATTTTCTACGCTTGGTTATGGATTTTGTTGCAAAGGTGAAGTCGAATTTCTGGACAGGAGTTCGATTTCTCCGGTATATTTTTGCATATTCGGCTCAGTAGGCGTAATTCCGGAGTGATCCATATAGAAGGTTTGTGCATAGGAGTAAAAATATAGATGGGGTACGAAAAATTATATCACATTTACGGATATCATAAGCCATTTGATACTTTTATTACAATACTAAAGTATTATTGACTATTTAATTGATGTCGTGAATTCAAAATAATCTATTTTAAGATCAGCATAAAATGGATAATAAATATTTTTTAAAAAGAGATATTTCCCTACTAAAAATCATTAAAATTACTTCATAATCTTCAAAGATATCGCCATTTATTTGATGAATTTCCCAAATTCCATCTTAAGGACCGAAATTACCTATGCTCGTAGACATAATTCTTTGAGCAATTTTCATTTTTCTTTTTAATTTGTCACTTAATACTTCATTCCAGAGTAACAATTGCACAGTACATTTTTCATTTATGAAATTCATTGCTGCCGATCTACCGCTCGTATTTGTAGGGATTCTGAAGAAATGTCGTAAAATAGCGGTAGGAAGAAAGTCCATCGCGATTCACATCGGACGCATCCCACGTGGGTCTTCCTGAAGTCGGTATACACGTATACAAGAAATTGTCGGCCGACTGGATCGGATTTTTCTGGGATCTCTCGAGGCCCACGTATAGTGCTCGGACTATTGCACCCAGACGCATACTGCCATTTCGATCGGTAAAGTTCCGAATAGGCAAGTCAGTAATCCTTCCGATATTGGTTCGTTCAGCGATAAATGGAAGAGACGAAAAGCGAAGATTCGCCAGCCGACTAACGTAAGATAATGGCACGTAATAGGATATTTCAAGTGGCGCGATGCTTTCTTTTATCGGGCCGAGCATTTAAATGCAAAGTATTATTCAAATTGCACTCGAGCGTTTCTCTCGCACTCGCCTGCTCGCTTTTGCCGTCAGGGCCGCCCCTGGGACTGGAGGCTTCATTTCCTGATATTCAAATGCGTTCAAACATCATCCCGTTGCGGGAGTGGTGCCATTCGCGGTCTACCCTTCCCAAACCCTAGTTCGCATTCTCTCACACTCACCCGTTCTCTTTCTCCTATAGTTTTCATTTTCTCCCGACCCTTTTTCTTTGATAATCTAGTGCGATTCTGTGCCTCGATGTGCCACGAGGTACCCGCCGATAACGCGAATTAACCTAACGGGACGGTTATGGCGCTATAAATGATGCACCGGGAAATTGAAATAGTACTGAAGCTCAAATATTCGAACCGTGCTCTTGTGTCAATTTCAATTGATATAGTTACATGTCGAGAGATGACAATCACTGAAATAAATATTTAAACGAATATATGTAGCTGACGCTCGGAATCGCTTTCAGAGGCAATTGAAAGATGGGCTCTTGTAGTGGCGTGACAATTTTGCAAGTACCTAGTATTGTTTCGCAAAACTCGTTCAGAAATTTATACTATTTTTGCTATGTTTTATTTTTAATTAATGGTACGTATGAGTAAATCTCCTGGGCTTTTATATTTTCAAGTTTCTAAATATTAATTTGTCCAATGGATATTCTTGAAAACAATTTGTTTATTTTCAATGCTTATTAATCAATACAAAATACTTCACTGATAATTCATTAATAATATGTATTTCCTTCCAAAATTGCTAAAGCTCTTATCTGGGTGCGGATAGAAAAACCCACAAACCCAAATGCCGCTAGGTAAAAAACCGACTTTCTGTCAGCACTGACGTAACTCAGAAAATCAGTACTGAAATTAGTCCTGTATCACTACTGATTCGGTAGTGTTGCCAGTACTGATTCAATGTTGATTGCGCAGTACTGAAAAATATTATTTAGTCAGTACTACTCCGGTGGTGAACTCCGTCCTACTGCCGACATTTCTACTTGGATTTCGATGCATGCAATAAGAAAAGACTACAATCGTGTTCCGGTGCTAAAAATCATAGTTTTATTAGTGCAATACGGTATAATAATTTTAATGTATGTCATTTGTATAAACGTTGACCAAAAGACATATTTTCCATGCGTAATTTATTTTCCAAGTTACGAAAGCTTTAAAACAGAATTTAATTGAATCATATTAATTATTATGACATTTAATAATCCTTGGGTATATTTAATGAAGTTAATAATGAATATATTAGTCATCCAGTTTGTAATGTTCACGTACGAACTGGAAAAAGGGTAATAAGTTACTCACGAGAAGAACGATATTCTACGTTTTGAATAATTCAAGACCTTTAAAGAAGGTGCACCACAAAATAATAAGGAATGGAATAACAGCCTGGAGGTGATGTTCTTTTGTTTTTAATATTTCCCTTGTTGTTTTATATTAATCTAAACATTTTATAAGATTTTTATTTTAATAACGATAGTTAGATTATTATAACTAATTGAAAGATTATCATCAAACTTGAACAGAAGCTACACACACGTATATACTCTTATTCACATTATGCTTATTTATCGATTGTTTATATATCGATTAGGTAATTACAATATTTATAGGTAATCGAATATTATATTGTATAAGTAGCTCTTATTTTTTATTGCTATCACAATGTCAAATTGAGTAGTTATTAACTAAATAAAATAAACAATTGCTATAGTATAATGGTGAATTAAATTTCTGACACTTTGAATCTACTGTAATAACTAACTACAGTAGAGTCCCCGTATAATTTCGTTTTGTTATATTTACGTCCCAGCATATTTTCCTGGTTCCGTCTCGTTATATATACCTGCCGTCATTCTGTTTCAATCCTACCTTGTGGGCTGGGCCTCAGAAAGCGCCTGACGTGACGTCACGAACATAAGGCGATTAAGAGGAGTGGGAGAAGCGGCGCCCCCCTTCTTTTGATAAATATAAGGAGGCAGGAGGAGGAGAAGAGGAATCTAGTGGGCAAATATACCGGGACTCTAGTGTCGATCTCAGTAATTATTACCCGGAAAATGGAATGAAAAATTGTAAATGGAATTTATAAAGATTTCCCTATGCACATGCTAATTTTGTAGATTCAATACTCTTAAAGAACGCTTCTAAAACTAAATTATTCCTAACTTTGTTGATTTCATACGTACGTTGAAAAGTATTCAAGTATTAATAT
Source organism: Trichopria drosophilae (assembly GCA_030407085.1). Classification (NCBI taxonomy): domain Eukaryota; kingdom Metazoa; phylum Arthropoda; class Insecta; order Hymenoptera; family Diapriidae; genus Trichopria; species Trichopria drosophilae. Next base: position 147,266,989 of record CM059583.1, read on the forward strand.
ATATGCATCGACTGCTAAGGAAGTGTCAAATATCGGGGTGCACCTCAAAAACCAGACAAATCACAAAAAAGACACTTCAAAAACCCGACTTTCAAAAACCACGCATTTAAAAAACAGAGATTCATAAACCAGATATGTCAAAAAACTGACTTTCAAAATGTGTTTGCATTATAAAATGTCTGGTTTTTCAATGTCGAGTGTTTGAAGTGCCTGTTTTGTGATTTGTCGGGTTTTTGAGGTGCACTCAAATATCGATGTCTTTACGTTTGACAAATTTGGCATTAATTTATCTCTTAGTATGTTTATAATGCATGTTAGATCCACATATACAGTAAATGTTGAGACAATTTACCTTTGGACTCAAACCCCATCTTGCATCTTTCGAAAAATCTCTATTAAATTCCTATCCTTTATCCTTTATATTCTATATTTGATGGAAATTTTCTACAAATTACACTTGACCATTCGGCAGCTTACACTCTGGACAATTTCTATTCTTATTGAAATATTTCAGTATAGAGATATACTTCGTTTTAAATATAGAAAATTTTAATTAGTATGTGCCTTTTATAGAAATTTTTAACTAATTTTTATATTTTAGGTTTAAATGTGCATTTTTTTAAATATTGGATAATGACCCTTTTAAATTATTAGTTTTTCAAAATACATGGCCAGTACATGCTAACATCATGAACCACAATATTACACTATCTTGTACTTAACTATATTTAAAATTATATTTCCATTTTAGCTTAAATAATTACCTCCGATGGATAATGCACCAAAAAATTAAGGTGAAAAAGTACCATCAATGCAAAATGAAAGTTTTCTCTCATTTGAATGCGTCTGCATTTCTGAGTTAGACCGTTTCCGAGTGACAACGACGTTAGGTCAAAAGTCCAAATATGCATTAGATAATACGTTCGTTCGTTTGTGGGATATAACGCGTTACTCGTGTCATCACGAGTGGTCCAAGTGCACCAGCATGGTCGCGTGGGAGACCTATGAATCAGTGATAACCCTTTTTCCCCAGACAATGAGCTTCCGGCGACTCGTATTTCACGGCCTAGCAATGGCGGCCCAACGCGAGCTTTTGAATTTTAAGTGGATTTTAATCCTTCGGGAAAGTTGCCGAGCGCGCGCGCGCGTGAACATTTTAATTCCTCCGGAATAATTTGAAAAACAAATCGTGTTTTCCCGAGTAAATTAGCTTGCCGCTGCTAACTCACGTCGCGATAGCTATAAAATGAATGTCTTTTCGAGACTCCAAATCCCATGTTGAAATCCGCATTGATATCAGATTTATTTCACGATTTAAGCATTGAAGTGGTAGGAGGATATAAGCAAATTAAACACTGATTGACGATTACTTGAGTCAAATGTTGAATATAAATCTGCAAGCTCAGATTTACCCACCAGAGAAATCTTTTGGGGATAGTCCGAACACTTAAACGATACTACGTTACGTTGAAAACGATAAAAGTACATAAATGCAAATAACACAGTTATTTATTATTTTTATGAAATGGTATAATCTATGCGAATCGAATGAGTTATTTGTTTCCGACAATAAAGTAAATTCTACGAAATTGTACTTAAAAATTTCGTTTTAAAAGATACATGAAATGAAAATAAATACTTTTTAAAATAGAAAAATTGGATATCGTATTTTCAGAGTCAATATGCTTGCAGGCTTTGGTATTTAAATGTAAATTTTAATCAGACAGAAATTCTAATCACAAATAGGTGAAGAAGCTATTACAACTTGCTGACTGATATTTCCATCTACACTTCCGAGCATTAATACCTCTCTCTGTAATAGTATCCTTTGTACTTAAACAGGAAGAGTAGAATTTGATAACAAGACAAATGCTAAATATTCATTTCGCTCATAAAGACTGTAAATAAGATATCTGAAGTTACAGCTTCGACAATACGTATGTAACTTCGAGGGGTAATCTAAAATGAACAGCTCAACAAACAGATTAATAAAAATAAAATTGGTAAATGTATGCAGTAAATTATTGTATAACAACTTTATAAAATAATTATAACAAGATTAACCCATTAACATCCAAGGCAACACAAATTTCACCAAAATTTGCGGTATATTTCTTGTCATTAAAAACCAGTTAAAAAAATTTCAGTCAAAACCTTCTCGACAGAAAATTGATCTCTTTTTGAGATACTTTTATCAAATTCTGTCTGCAATAAATCTGTGGAAAGTTATAATCATTCACAAAAAACGCGATTTTTTCCTTCACAGACATATTTTAATCAATATTTCCATGTCGAGCAAGAAAGGTCATTGGCTCAAAACGTAAAAATATCGTGTCATTCACGTCTCAGCTATAAATATTTGTAATAATATATGGAAAAATTGAAGATGGCGGCTTGAAACTGGCGATTAAAGCTTTCTTTTTTAGTAAATTAGCTTAGTGTACAAAATTTACAAAAATTATCCTGGTAAAATTTAGTAGGCATAAGTTTTTGGGGTCACTGAGTTTGCAAATTTCAAGTTACTTACTTTAAAAAAATTCAAAATGGCGGATCGAATATAGCGGCCGAAAATTACAAATTTTATTTTATTTATATCAATCAATCAATCAATTTATTAACCCATATATGAATAATACAATTCTTTTGGGTGGCGTACACTTAAAATATAAAGCTATAAAAATACAAAAAGTGTTTCCTATTTTATTTATATGAAACTTCGCATACAGGGGTTTTTGAGGTCACCGATTATAAAACTCACGTCATTTTTTTAAAATTAAAAATATCAGATCCAATATGGCGGCCGACAATTAAAAATTTTATTTTATATTTATGAAACGGGGTAAATCAGGGATTTTGGATCCTCTGATTACGAATTACGAGTTATTTTTAAGAAATTAAAAATGTTGGATGCAGTATGGCGGATAAAATTTAAAAACTTTATTACTTTTCTTAAAAACAGACATAATGAGGATTTCTACTTTTATTGATCATATTCTTGTCTTCATTTCTTTCTTCTTACATTTGCTGATAAAAATGTTCAGTCTTTAATTTCCATTTTGTTTCATTCCGAAATTCTTAAATTTGGCCAAGTATTCTCGAGTTGAAGTGAAAAAATATCGAAAATTTATATTCTGTTATGAGCAATAATATAAAACAGCGTTTTTAATGCTCTACCGCCATATTGGATCCGCCATTTCGTATTTTTCAAAAATTACTTCATTTTCATAATCAGAGACCTAAAAAACCTCTTTATAGAAATTTGCATGAAAATACAAAAAGAAATGTAATTTTTTGCCATCATATGAGATCCGCCACTTAAAATTGATTAAAAGTAACTTAAAATTCGTACTCAGAGACCTCAAAAACTGGGATACTAAGTATTATTACGATCGGATAATTTTTGAAAATTTGGTACACTAAACTAATATTTTACTAAAAAAGAAAACTTTAGTTGCCATTTTAAGCCGCAATCTTCAATTATCCTGTATATTATTATGAATATTTATAGCTGATGCATTAAAGACACAATATTTCTAGATTTTGACCCAATGACTTCTTTTGCTCGACATGAAAATATTGATTAAAAAATATTTGTGAAGAAAAAAAATTCCGTTCTTTTGTGAATAATTGTTTATAGATTTTACATGTTTATTGTAAACAGAATTTGATAAAAGAATCTGAAAGAGTGATCAATTTTATGTCGAGAATGTTTTGTCTGGAATTTTTTTAATTGGCTTTTAATGTCAAGAAATATTCTGAAATTCTTGGTGAAATTTGTGTTCTCTTGAGCGTTAGTGGGTTAACTCTTTCAGACCCAGCGGGATACCAGTGTCCCACCTACATGGTATTAACTTTTCAACGTTTCTGGGCAATTCCCTATCGATTTCATTGAGGATTTTTGTTCGTGGCCTTCCTAAGACTCCAATAAATGTTAACAAATAATAATATTGCACAATTATTTAAAATAATTATTGATATAAACAAATTAATTTAAAAGAAAAACATAAATTTCAGAAAAAATTCATGCTAGGATGAAGTAGTAGGTTTCATTTTGCGATATTTGGTATATAGGGGTTTTCGAGGCTGATGATTATGAATCCGGTCGGCCATATTAGATCCGTCATTTTGAATTTTGAAAATCTGACTCCGGATTCGTAATCAGCACCCTCGAAAAGTCCTATGTACCAAATTACAGAAAATACCCTTCGCGGGAAAAATTCGTGACTGAAAGGGTTAAGAGAAATTTTTTATTGACATATCCACTTTTCTAGTATAACGAGGGGTTAAAATTTTTTCGGAAATCGTGTGATTCACCGGGTTCAATGTTCTTTCTATTTTAAATAATTTAGTACAAAAATACTCCTATTAAATTCTATCAAATTAGGACATAATGAATTATCACACATTAATAAAAGGCATGCGTTAGCTTATGAAACACCCAGACTGTTATAATTACGTGAGCGACGTCTCGTTGAAAATATTTGCAAACCCATCAGTGTCCAGGAAAATATAAAAATGGGTCGTTCATAATCATAAACGCTTGAAATGTATGTTGCGAAACTTGCAACAATGAATCAATGTTTCTGAAGTTGTAATAGAAATTTACAAGCGCACCGAAGGCGATTTCAACAATTTCGTCCAGCCGCGGGCTGATGCGCGAGGAAAATGTAAATGAAGCCACAACGACGTGCTTTATAATTCGTTACACGGCTGACCGCTTGTGCTCGCAAGCTCAAAACGATCAGAGCATGAAACAACACGGCTAAGCGGAGTTCCACACATTCCAGTGTAGATATGAAAATACGGGGTAGGAATCTAGAGAGGTACAATTTTTAAAGCAGTTTCAACTGCCGCACTGCACGGAAATGAGGAACGAAAATATTTTAATACGTCCACATTTAGACTCATCTATTTATAGACTCTTGTTTTAATAATGTACTTATGACCAATATTTGCATTCTCTTAATGTAATATTCATTCTACATTAATTTACGAACGAGCTTGCAAAATTGTTCCTACTGGATAATGATATTTTGTATTACAAATTACATCCTGTCGTGTAATTATGCAAAAAAAATTAATTAAATATAGTTCTCTTTGTCGAATGCAATTAATGTACCCTAATTATGAAATAAATTAAATTGGTTCAAATAACATGATGTACTGCACTATTTTGTGAACATTATGCTTACTGTAATTGACATCATTACGCATGGACGTGACATATGAAAAATACCATTTAATCATCTCATTTATCGTATCGTATTTGTTACTTGTAATTGTATCGAGTGCAATTCGTACATAGATTGAAATTTATAGCAAATTTCACCTCTATTTAAAAAATTAAATGTATTGTCCATGTGATCAACGACACGTAAGGGGCATTATACCAGAAATGTCCGAACCCAAAAGATTAGCATCTCAGATTGATCTAAAAGAAACGGATGTTGTGAAACAAATTTCGATCTAAGCGGTTCTTGTATAGTAGACTTGTGTATGTTCTTTATTTTTGGCGACTTTTATTTTTTAAAATACGAATAAATTTGAAATTCGTTTAGCAAAATTAAAATGTTTGCTATTTTCTTTAAAAAAAATGATTTTCTTAAGTTAGTAATTCCAAGTGAAATCTGAGATTACCTCTTATCAGTATGTCAAATTTTTAAAGGAAAAATTGCGGGAGGCAACGGGGTTTCACGGATATACTGGATTATGCTATGCGTGTATTTATATACCTACATTGACAGAATTACTCAGCATATTTTGTACAAATTACAAATTTTGTATTACTGTTACAATTCAGATTGTAAGGAAAGTTTGTGGGCGGTATAATATGTATATTACTGATTAGAATCTTGAACACTCAAAAAACGGCATTCTGAAATTGTCCATACTAATAGGGGTTAATCTCAGCTTTCATTTAGAATTACTACTGTAGATGTCGCTTTTTAAGTAAATATCATATTTATATTAATTTAGCAAAATGAAGGTCAAATTATGAAAATTTTGGAAAATAAAATCAACGAATCGAATAAGCATATAAAACCTATGAGAATCATTTCGATCGTAATTTAATACACAAAAAATCATTTTTGATGGTATAACTATTACAATTTAGAAGGCTGGTTTTGGATCACTTTAAAAATAAAAAATCTTAACAACCACGTTACCAAGGCTATTGAGTAAAAGAAAAGAAAAGTTGATTTTTGGAAAGTTTTGCTCGAACTTCCGAAAATTAATTAAATGAAAATAAAATTTGCTTATTTTCCATTTTATTGTTCCGTGTTCCATCCAAATTGCAAAATATTTATTTTCTTCGCAATGGTTTTCGTTCCCACCAGTGTCACACAAAACTAATGATACGGATACATATGGCTGAAGAATAATTGTAGTTGAACTGTGCTTATGGCAGATATTTTTTCAAAGTCTTCGTCTTCCTCGTGAATATAGACAATGGCGTTTAGTTTTCATTTATCACTAAGGTGCTCTTTTCAGTCCTTTTTGTATAAAACCATTGATTTTTGACCATAAAACTGTTTTAGTTTAGAAGGTTGCCATGGGACCACTCTTCCCTTCATTAATAGCTTTTCCTTAAGTTATGGTTTTTAACGAGATCGCTAAACAACCATAATAACCGTATTGTCGTTTTTTAAGCTAAAGGAAATATCAAAATATATGATGATTTCTGACAGTGCTGGAAAATAAATGTGGAATCGATATTTATAATAATGTATCACTCGTTATGTGGGCTGAAAAACCGACAATCGTGTCAATTTTATCAATTGTTTGTGCTAGCAACAATGAAAGTAAAACAAACAGAAATAATTTTCAGTTGGGCTCAAACTGCCGATGACAGATAAACTTAACTCGAAATGAACCGCCACATCGCCAGGTTATGTAGAACCATATACTAGCTCAATTCTCTCCTCTATTATATTTAATGGTTTATTTAGTACATCATCAAAATTATTCGTTGGGGTAATCGGTTAACTTCATGGATATATTTTAATATGAGTACACATCTACTTTCAAATTAACCTGATACACCAGGATTTAAATGAATCTTGGTGTTCAGAGGTTTTCAGAATCACAACATTTGGGCATAAATTAATTTATAAGAATGAATATAACATTTATGAAATTACAATAGATTGAATACCACCAAAAGTATATTCATATTTAATAATTTGACAAAACGAACCACAGATGTATTTGTACCTGTTTGCACAAAAAATATATTTTTGCTATTTAATTGGTTTATTGTAAACATATGGTCCATATGATCATGAAGAGATTCATCAATTCTATTTTCACTCTATATAATCTACAATCTAAAAAGATTAAAATTCATTTTTACTAATGTTAAATCATAACACGTAATGATTCACCCATTTGAAAAAGTTCTAATTTTATCATAATCTACCGTTATTATGAACCGCAAAGATCCCGCATCTTAGAATATAATATGAAAGTTTAAATGTTATGATTTTTATGTGGTCGAAGATAATAATTTAAATAATGAGAATGGAGGCTAGTTTTGAAACAAATTTGCACAGAATTCGCTTTTTTAGGAACGTTAAAATGAATGGCCACTTATTAAAATTAGCATATCAGATTATGCAAATGAAACCACCAATGAAAATGTAAAAGTTAAATTAAAGTGAATAGCTAATATACTGCATATAGAACAAAATATTCCCAGTGAAACGCTTTCTTTTATGAATTTTGTCTTTCTTTTAGTAGGGCTTCGCGTTACATTCTTCTTTTAATGAACTCGAAAAATGAATAAAAATCATACATTTACGATAAAACGTTTTATTTTTTTTTCGCTAATTTATGACTAATTAGACATTCTTTGTATTACATATTTTTTAATATTACATTGCTATTCACATAATTAAAAACATTTAAGATTGAATTTGATATTTATTTGAGTAACTAACTGCGTGCACTTTATTCGGGTTCGGTATTTTTCTATATACATTCTAAATTAAAACCTGATTATTTCAATACTATCGTAAGTATATTTGAAATTTGTTCTATTCCACAGTTACCGCAGTAGTCTGAAAGTTTTTTTTTGAAATATCACAACAATTTTTGTTTGGATTTATCCATTAAAAACGATATGGATCAGCATAGTCGTGCTTTATCTGTATTAAGATTGAATTTTGGTAGAGTATCGGCTTCGTAATCAGAAAACCCTAGTTCGATTCCGGCCTCTGCCATCTGTCATTGGGACACCTCTGTATTTGTTTACAAGTATCTAATAACGCCAAAGCTCAGGTGGTTCGGATTCCACCTTCATAAACTGCAGGTCCCGTCGCGATTTAGTCCCATGTGGGTTCACAAAAGTCGACGTAAAATAATATAAAAAAAAAAAAAAAAAAAGATTGAATTTACTCTCACCATGTATGGATTTTTTTATAACAATAAAATTATGGCAGATTTTGAGTAGCAGACAAAATTTTATAAATATTGACGGCTTTATCTCAATCTTGTCATCTAGAAATTTTTGGACTAGTGGGTTTCGAAGTTCAAGCCCCTTATTCAAAATCCAAACTAGGGTGCCTCCGACCCGGGTGCCTACAGACTGGGTGCCTACAATACATGTTCGTTTATGAGAATATTCCCTTTGCAGCATAGTTAGGAATTAATGGCGGTTGGGGGGGGGGGGGTAGTTCGAACATATTTTAATATAGTGCAATAATGTTTTGTTTCTGCAATGAATAAAATCTGAAAATGAGCATTTTCAAAACTTCGCCCCGAACGCAGACCAACCGAGGTATTAATAAGGCAGCCATAAAAACAGGAATAAAAATAAGTTAGGTAATTTCAAATCCAACATATCAGCTGCCGCATTAACAAATAACATTTTATTTTTTATGCCCCCCCCCCCCCCATTAACATACGGATGCATCCAAAACATTGATCAAGTCTAGCGCCTCACTTGGCATCCCTCCTACTCGCCGCCATAAAAATCCTTAACTTTCACGAGCTTTAGCGAATGTTTTTGAATTATTACCACATTATACCAGTTGTTAAATAGTTCCAATAACATTACCTTCTATAAGTTGGGGGGGGGGGGTTGGCTACCCGACACCAACATCATAACAAAAATGTTTATGGCCCCCCACCCGGACCCCTCCCCACCACCACCTCCCCTTGGCTACTCCACACCAACATCACAGCAAAAAAAATTATATGTCCCCCCCCCCTCCCGACCCCCGAAACCCCCTCCCCACCACGACCTCTCCTTGGCTACCCGACACCATCATCACAGTAAAAAAAATTTTCTCCCCCCCCCACCCGGACCCCCTCCCCACCACCACCTCCCCTTGGCTATTCGACACCAACATCATAGCAAAAATTTTTTTTTGCCTCCCCCCCCCCGCGCGACCCCCCACCCGAGCCTTCTCTCCACCACTACCTCCCCTTGGCTACGCGACACCATCATCACAGTGAAAATTTTTGTGTGCCCCCCCCCCCCCCCCTTTCGGGAGTATTATAATGCGACTTAAACTGAAGGAAATGCTTAATTATATATGAGTGATTTTTTTCATGTTTATTCGTTTTTACGACATTACTGTTGGTTTTTCGAAAAAAATGTATAGAACCTTTTTTGTAGAGAATTCGATGCTCTATCTTTTTTGTTTGAAACATTTTTTTGTGTGATTTGTATTTCAAAACGAAAAATGCAAAAAACTTGTTTTTTTGTTGTTTTTTTAACCGACCATCCAGTAATCTTGTATGGATATACTCCAAAAACTAATCAGATCTGCGTTTTACCATGCCAAACTGAAATATAGCAGCAAATTTTAAATCGGCCTTACCGTGTGCGCGATATCGCGAGACATAAAAACGGGACGTACGTACGGACGTACGTACGTACAAGATCACGGACACAAATTTTTTTTTTCGTTTTTTGGCTTCCTTAGGGTCTGAAACGTGGACATTTGATGAAAAACTATAGGGTAATTTTTTTGCCCGAGGTGACCAAATTCAATACTTCGTCCAGACTTAAGGTCTGGGTCGAAGTAACTGGCACCTCCAACGTGGGGTTTGTACTGAAAACAAAATGTTGATTTATTCAAAAATCTTGGGGTTTTTATGAAATACGAATTGATTGCACATTTCTTGAATTAATACCTAACAACCATGAATATTTAGCGTAACGTAAATATACCCATGAATGGTCATGTGGACGTAACAAGCTTCTGTTCTTTACAAGACTTATTTATTGTGAGCTCCCTTGCTTATCCCTATTTTTAAATTAGGTTTAAAAATCTGTATAAGTATAAATTTTATATGTCTCGATGTTTAGAATGATAACGAGCTTTTAAGTATGTTATTCTAGAAATGTTGCCTATGATTCATAAACGGTAATTTTGTAAATATTAAAGAATTTTATTGAAATTCAGCCTCTATATCAGCTCTGAAGTTCGAAATCAAATTTTATCAATATTTATAAAAGGTTATCTGTCACGTAAAATCAACCAAACTTTTAATGCTGGAAACAACCCGAACCTATTGAATTATAACGGACTTCAGTTTCATATTCAGAGATCGAAAAATTTACGAAATCTGGGCAAAGGAACTCACTTTTATTTTTTTTTTTTATTTTTAATTTACTTCATTATTTACTTTAATTTATTTAATTCATTAATACTGTAAACAATATTATGTATATATCATGGTTGGCTAAAGGGAGTTAATCCTGTGCCATTAATAAAGTAACAAACAAACAAACAAACTATTCATCGACTTTTCTGGTCGTTCTTTGTTTTCCTTATGGAATATAAAAAGGAGTCTCTATGAGGTACTTTTACTTTGGTCGAGAAGTGGATCATTGTCATTACGGCATACTTGTCAAGCACGAGATAACCAAATATGTATCTCCTAGGGGTGTTTAGAAATATGTAGTCCTCATTTTTTGTTGTAAAGAACTTGAGACACCGAGGTAGTTACATCATCTACAATTTAGTTGAGCAGAAAAACAATTTGAATACCTGCAGTACGTAACTGGTTTTTGCACCGCGTAATACAGTCCTCCCGCACCAATAGCTGCCCGGTCAGGGCCGAATTTCCCCATATGGCCTCATAATTGCTTGCCTGTCCTTCCCGCCCTTACTTTACATTCTCTATGTATGAAAGAGTTAATAGAATACACGGTCGCATGAGCTAGTGTGCCTTTTTCTTACGGTGCATCTGCAAGGGGGAACCTGGGCAATAATTACAGAATAAATTGGGATTACAATTACGGATGGAGTTAGGAATACAACAGTTGTAGAGTGATACAATTACGGAGGAAGGACTAAGCGGCGTGAAAAGCTGCTCCAGCTGATATACAATCAATCCCGGAAAACGTTATTTGATTATTTGAAAGAAGAAAACTTATCAATTCCAACGACCTTTTCAAACATAATATTTTGGTCCGAGTTCAATTAAGTCTATAACTAGGGAGCGTATGGTCGATGACATTGCTAGAAATTATCGTAATTGAGGATTTTTTAAATATCTTTGAAATTCATATTTTTTAGTACGAGTCGACACACCTTGTGCGTCATCACTCATCCATAAGCTGATATAAAAAATTAATTTAATTCAAAGATAAAGTTAGCGCGTCTGCTAAAGTGTGTAAATCTTGTTCGGCGCGCGGAAGAGTACGCCTGGGTGGAACTCCAACATCACAGTAGCGCCCGAGGTTGGTTCGGCGAGAATAGATGAATCCGGGGGGCTCTCCCCTACTTTCGAGAAATTTATACGCAGTCGGAGTAGAAATCGCTATCTTTTAATTTATGCGGCGAGCGGGAATTTAATATTCTCGGAGCATCGAGGACGCGTGCCGTTGCGAAAAGCTCCCTGGCTCTTGTGCTCGAGCGATCTCTCGGAGTTGCCCAGGAAGCTCTCCAGGGCCCCTTTGTCGGTGGGACCCTTTGCATTCCAAAAAGGGTTAACGGCTACGACCTCCGTCACCCGTTCTCCAATCGTTCTGCTCGTCTCGGTGTGGCAAGCTCGGTCCGCTAATGATGGACTTAAACCACGAGAAAAGGGGATTGGCTCAGATTAAAGAGGATTTTCCGGGAAAAAAACAAAAGTACACTTTGGACAGTTATCCGATTTTTGTTTTGAGTTCGACATACTCTTCCAAGTTGTTTTGTACGATGCAAGAGCTCTATAGATCATTCCAATACGTTGAGGGGGAGTGACTAAACGAATCGCTAATGATCGTTGCCGATTCATGCGAATTAGCTGTTGCGATTCAAAGTCATTAATAAGAAACGCGGCATAAATTGAAGTCAATATAGAAATAGCTTCCTGCATTTCATTTAGATCCTAGACCTTCATGTTGCAATATTTAAGGATAGGGGAAGACGGGGCGAAGTGACGAATCTCAATTATTTTCATTATGATCATACTGATTGTAAAATATCATATGTGGTTTCATTGTTTACACCATTTTTTCACATTTTGAGGGATGATATATCATTTTTTATTCTCTTACCTACCTTTGTAACCATTTGTTCTCAGATTGGTCTTTTTGATAGTTTAATAATCACTATTTATTCATATATTTATTCTAAAAGTATATTTTTTGGACTTATTTATAAAACATGAATGGTTCCTTTTATGTGTGTTTATAATGAGATATTGTACCTGGAAGTCCAAATGATACTTTGGGGTGAAGCGGCGAAATTTTTTCCCGGATGTCTCCATTCCGTGATTATTTTTTAATTTATAATTCCCTTTTGATGAATGCATTGAGTAACTAAAGACAAAGTGAAAATATATGATCCTGATATAATACGAGTATTCAAAGCTTCCGAAGATGCTATTTCTTTTTTTACTGCTGTTGGAAAATTTGATATATCTCAAGAAGTTCATTCAACGTGGACATTTTATTTTTAATAAAACAAACAATAAAAACTTAAAAGATTATGACTCGCAGTTAATTGTATTATAGTCAGAGACCTCTAAAAATAAGTGTTTTTTAAGTTTTTTAAATTGGTCATACCTGGCCATCTGTAAAATATAGACTATGAAATTACCTATCAAATGATACTTTGCATCATTCTAAATACGAAATTAAAGGAGAGATATGTTCTAGTCACGCAGCAAAAACTTTTATATGTTACTAGATTTCTAGGTGGGATAGGCGCATGATATTCTGCAAAAAGAATTTTTGTTAGTTCTTTATCCTATTAAACGTTTGGGAAGATATCTGAAATGTTGAATTTGTACTAGTTGCCTTCAAGGGCGTAAAGCAAATTGTTTAACATTACAAGTCGTTCGCTGATTAATTTTATTGTAACAAAATATATTGGAATCTGAAGTTTCAACTTATGAAATTGTTTCTCACCAAATAAGTATGACATTTTATAGAACTGAATGACTCCCGGCTTTTTTCTGTAAGTAAACAACTATTTAATGTTTTTTTAATACTACCGAATTTGTTGTAATTATACATTAATTTATATTATACGTCGTATTTAATAATTTAGTGTTTTACATTATAATTTTCAAATTTTCATATCCCATATAAATTGGTAAAAAGTGCTGAACCACAATAAACCCCCAGAAATCAAATATTAGAAGTCATCGCATTTTTGAATCCACTCGATGTAAAACGAAAGAATGTTGGTACTAAACGTAGTGCTAGATTTCTATTAGGTTATACTATAAACACCGATATACCATTGTAGTTGCCAGGATCGGGAGTATAGTTCAGAGAACTATAAAGTACTATAAGACTGAGGGTTATACTTTTCAGGGATACATTCTATCAGTAGTGTGAGTGTAACAGTATCAAATACTGCTTGTGACCGTTATTATGTATTTAACCGCTACACGTAAATATTTATTTATTTATTTATTTAATAAAACTTTGGCTTGAAGTGTACCCTTCTTTGGCCAACTATATGTAGATATTACAAAGTATAAAATAATAAGTGAAAAAAGAAAAGAGATACAATAATCAGAATTACAATGTACAGATATAAATGGTTAGAATTATTTAAGTATAAGCTAAAACACTGTAGGTGACGCAATACTAACAATAAAAGTATAATGAAAATACAAATATTCACGTTACAATAGTAAATAGCGAACGGCCAGACGTGTCCAGCTCAAAAAGAAAACGCATGAGCTTGGTACTAAAGGCACCGATGCTGACGCACTTTTTAAGCTCAAATAAAATTGTATTTTCTGTAAAATGCATGCAATTTACGCGAACCTGTCGAGAATATTAAAAAAAAATTAAGTAAAGAAAAATGTCAATATTTTAATTAATTCTACATGTTAAAGTGGCAATTTTAAATACAATTTGAGAAAATTAGATTTTAATTAAAATTAAATCAGCATATTCACATGAGCACTCCTAACAGCTAATTATTATCAATTAAGTTTTTATTGTTCCTAATTATACTGTTTAATTAATGTTTTCAAATCGATATACGTATCTGTTAATATATTTTGAATCTATCGCGTAAAATATAAATTAATTTTTTTTAATCAACTGGAAGGCAAGTAATACGAAAATCTATGTGAATGTACTTCAATAATTAATATTGGTAGAAATAGTACGTGGATTGGGCTTAATAATATATACCAGCTGGTAGTTGATTAATGCCCATATATTATCGATAAATTGTTTGCATAAATATTAATAGAAACATCATGAATTAATTACAAACTTAATTTTATGACCAATAACCTTATTGCATAATGAATCGAATGATTTGCTAATTGAAATAATAAAAGATCTTAAAGTAGATAGTTCAATATTGCTGAAAAATCGAAATGAACCCACTCAAATGTATTAGACTATGATATGCACAAGATTTATTTCACAATTAACGAATAAAGTAAAATATCTCTTTCGGCTATGAAAAAGGGTTGTCATCGGTTATGTTATTTGAATGATATTTCCGATTGTTATTATTCATTATTGGAAACACCTCCATCACAATGATAATTCTGGTTCTATAGACTACAGCGAGTAGAGGTCGTGAAAATCTAAATTTACGTTACGGGGCGAAAGGCCACTAATAACTAGTGGTGAATAAAAATAACAATCGAGAAATCCGCGAAGTATACGTTGTGAATTTCCACTAACTCGTTCTATATTTCATGTCAAATTTTGATTGAGAATTAGATTTATTTCAAACAACGTATTCCTTGTGAATTAACGAAAACGATATTTCGATTTTTACACATCTACTGTGATTAACTCTCTACACGAATATCGAAATGACGATCAAACTTTAATTGAGAATATGACGTACGTATCGGAAGTTTCACAAAACTTTTAATATTTCATTAAAAAACCAAAATTAAATTTTAAATATACACTATTGAGACTTATATGGTGTATTTATACGCCCTTAAAGTGCAAGATTGCATGCTACTTCTTTTTATCCTAATTTTTACTATACAAGAAACATGTATTTTATTAAATCATTCTTTAAAATACATAATATAAAGTTTTATGATTCATTCGGCGTAAAATGGCTATTTTACGCCTTGGTTTCAAGGCGTAAAATTACCAGTGATTTAAGATAGGCATTTTGCTTAGTCATCATTGTTAAAAATCATAGAAAATGGTCATTTTTCACACCTACTATATAAAAAAATTTTGTTTGCCACACGGTGTTGTAAAATTTGACTTTACGGAAGCAATATCGGATTTTATTATTTCGATAATTACATGGGTAATATATGAACTTTCCATATTTAGTATTAATTTATTAGAATAAACTGGGATTTTTGGATGCAAATACAATGAAAAACATTGTTCGTTATATGGGCGTAAGCTCTTACAAGCAAAAGAAAATCACCCGATTCCCTTTTCTTGCCCTTCTGGCACGCTGATCGCCTGCGGGCGATAAATAAAGTTTTACACCCTTGTAATAAAAAGGATCAATTAAATCAACTATGTTTTTCAATGGAATTATTTTTCGAACAATTATGTAGATTTCTTGTTTTAAAGTGTTTATTAAATTTAATTGGATAAAATACTGTTTACAAAATATTGTCAGTAGAACTTAATAAAGAGACGTTCTACTTTATAATATGTATAGATTATCTTAAGATAACAGTCTCTGCTTTATAATGATAATTTCGTTAAATACAAACGTAGTAAATATTAATCAGGTATCAATATTCGTTTGTCTTATAAACATGTGGATTGTCCTTAAAAACTTGATTATGATATACTTATGCTCATCATTAAAAGTATTAAAAATAATTTACACATTATTAAACAACAGCTCTTTGATTTTACAGGTCTAACAGATCATAAACAAAAAACGGGACATGATTTCAATTACGGCAATACAATAATTCTAGCCATGGAAAAAAACTGGAGGAAAAGGACCCACGTTGAAAACTTTTTTATCAAAAAGGAAAAAAACAACGTCAATATAAGATTCGAAAAGTCTAATCTACCCCAAGTCTACAATGTCTTTACTTAAAACAAAATTTCAGTTACATTAATTTAAATACCCTTCTGTCCATATTAACTACTTTCATTTATTCTCGGTAACACAAACACATAAACCATCGTTAAATTCATGTATTTTCCGGCATATAGTATAAATATAAACAGTTTGGCATAACTTTTTCACATTCAATACTGAAGAGGACCTATACCTGGGTCGAAACGTATAATTTCGTTACAATTTTTAAACAAAATTTGTTTTCATTATAATGATATACTTTTAAAACACTTTTTCAAAATTTTTTTCCCTAAATTAAATAGTTTATTCCCTCCTTAAAATTTAATTCTGATTCTAATTAAAAATTTTTGTTAATTTTTTATTAGACCGAAAAATACCAAAACTAAAGTTCATTAATTTAGATTTCGTACGGTCGATCATTATTATCATGTATTACTCTTTGATTGTGTTGTGGCGAGAAATCGTTCTATGAGATTAAAGAAATTTCGAACATAACACTTTATTGCAAGGCAAATAATTTGTTCCATTTATAATGTTATTACGTATATTATTTATTCAGGTTACCACAACCTTTAAAAACTTTTAACGTCGTTTCATTTTCTATACCGTCAAAGGAAATTTTATTTTTTGTAGAATTTTAACATAGTCTTTGAAAGGACTATGAATAATTTAAATAAAAAATGTCTTCTTCCAATGTTTGTTCATAAAAATGCTTTTTATATGTTAAAATCAAAATTTAGATTAAAGAGACGCTTCAACATCGAAGTCATTTATACAGCTAAATCTTATTCTTAATACCCGATGTATATTTACATATATGTGTACATAAAAAACAAATCCTCAAAAACATTAATGGTTATTGAGTATCAATGGTACACACTACGGGATATTCGAAAAGAATTTATCGAATATCTATAACGAGAGCTGGTAAACTGAGGCAAAAGCATACCGAGTAGAGGCCGTTTTAATTTACTCACTAATATCAATGACAATTTGATCCAATATAAGTCCTTTCAATTTATCAGCTGCATTATATGATGGTAATGAGAAAGAAAATTGAATTTTAATAAAGGAACCACTAAGTTTTATCGATTTCGGAATAACAAAAACAATTTTTAAAAACTCCCATTTTTTTAAAAAGGCATCACGTGATTTTTTAGACATCATGAATTAGTAGCTTTTAAATAATTTATAATTATGGTATAGAATAAAATAAGGTACAACCCCACTTGATAAATATACAAGGAGATACGTTAAAATTGAATAATTTCTACGATATGGTTTTGACCAATTTAAAAACGAGTAGCTTTGTTATCGATGGTGCAGACAAACAAGGAATTCGTTGAGAATTTACAATATGCAGTACAACTGCTCATTCAAACTGCAACATACACTTAGTCAACAGGTATGCCAGTTTAATTTAATTTTTATAAACAACCTGTAAAATGGATATGTTCTGTACACACTTCCATATTATATGCGTGATTCGCTGGGTCTTTTGCAGTAAAACACAGATTTTTATAAGCAATTTGGTTATTATCCCATAGAAAATATAAATAAAATCTTTTATATCCGTGATGATGCCAGTTTCCTACGAAATGTCAACTACTGTCAGCCAAATATTAACTGGTGCTGATTTTAATTCTGCATTTGTACTGACACGGATAATTTCTCGATTTTCTTAGTTAGAAACTTATTTATAAATGTGTTGTTCTTAATTATCCTGCAATTTTTTATTGTACATTTACTTTACTCTGATTTATCCGTTAATTTTCTTGGTATTTCTCCCTGATGTAAGATGTACTGTATTTAGAAATTTGTTGTATTTTTATTCTTCTTATAATAACAATTTACACCCCATATTTCAAATCACTTAATATTCACTGAATTATTAAGTTAATTTATTCTTATAATCAAAATAAAAATCTTTAATTCACCTTCTTTGCCTCTCCATTAGATCTCAATGTACAGTAAGGCATGATTGACAAAAAAATTTCCATAATTTTTAGTGACTCTTGCGTTGCTAGTTTGGAACTGATATATTTGATGCGCAGTATTTATGATAAATTTACTTACTTATATTGGACCGAATTAATTGAATGTACTTATTATTTCAATCAATACCTACGGTTCCGAGTGTCCGATTTATAATGCAACCAACGGTATGTTCGAAGCGTATTACAGTAACCTGTATTAAATATAAAAGAATATTATTTATATATACACATACTTTTTTATGCAAGTGGTTACATAGAGCTCTGTCTCTTTTGGTTCCATTCGTATATCTATATATTTTCTCAGATGATATAAAATCAACAGTTTTCACACTATTATTTAGCATATTGTTATTTTGGATTGATAGAAATGAATTCAAGATGATTATTTATACTTCAAAGTTTTACGAAATTATTTGGATCTCACATCTTACGTAGTACAAAGAAATTATCCTTTAAAATCGTACGACTACAGATAACTTTAAACAAATCTATATTTTCAAAATTTCATCCAATTGCAAAATGTGATGTCTGACACTCATTAGTTCGCAGAAACCGTTCTGACTGCGCCGTCCGTACGTCGAACTTTATATATAGCCGCGAGCTAAGAACAGTTCGGAAACAAACTTTCAAATCTCCACAAACTTTGCATGGCATAACCTTGCTTAGTGACCGAATACTCATGGTCGTTGTTAATGCCGACAGCGATGGTCAGAGCATATTTCATAATGCGCAGTGAGATAAAAGTAAGTAGAGATCCATAACCTCCGAAATTACCTTTAAACTCTTGTTCGTAATTCGATAATCTACGATTAGTATGAGGTTTGATATATGTTCTTGGATATAAAAGGAAACGACTGTATGAAGAAGTTTAGTGGAAGTTTCAAAATATCTAGTGAATTGGAGTGATGAACTGATGTATTTCAAGTAATTTCTATAGCATTGATATACTTCTTTAAGTTTATCACAAAATCTCCAAAATACTATAAAATAAATGGATATTATATTTAAACAAAATACACAACTATCAATTAAATTTCAGAATAAGCAATTTAAATTGTATTTGGCAATTTTGAATGTGATATTGAAAAGCAAGAATTGTTTATAATAATATATTAACATGTATTAATGTATTGGCGTTTATTGGGGTTTATAAAAGCCCCCCCCCCCGCTCTTTTCATTTCATTGCTTTCAAGCGGTAACAAACTGAAATTGTTTAAAGTATGTCAAAAATAAAACCAAATCACTCACAGTCATTTCAAAAGTGAGAAACCGACGCAAAACAAATAAACAAATTAAATACCGCCACTATCAACTTCCGTTTCAACTTTCTCTCAATTTCTTCCCATATCCAATCTTCTTCATCACCCATCCACGCCTGTGTTTGATATTCCCCTTGCCAACATTTCATTTCTTTTGTTCACCACCATTACCTTTCTTCTTCTTTTTTCAATAAATGTTAGGTCGTCCATCATCTCCATCCTTCAAACGCTACTTCCGTCATTTTTCTAGGACCATCAATTTTTTTTTTCTTCCTGCACCTCCACAATTACTATTTCTCCCTGTTTAATTTGTTTTTATCCACGCTTACTTCTTTTATTTTAATTACGTATCTCCATATCTTCTTCAACTTCATTCTCAACTTCCCATTTTGCCATCCATCCTTTTGGTCTCACTCCTTTCAACATCACGCTATTCTTCCTAGATTCTCTTCTGTTCTTCTATTGACACCATTCTTTCCTATACTTTTTCTTCTTCTTCACTTTCTACCCCGCACTATTCACCTCTTCTGATTACTTTTCACTCTTTTTTAATTTTATGCATTCTGGTCTTGACGACCTTTATCATATCTTACCTCACAAAACATTATCTTTCATTCTTCTTCCATGTTTTCTCATTTTATTACCATGCATTTTATTCTAATCACATCTATCTTGGCTTTTAATTGCTGCAACCTTCCCGGGTCACATTTTTCTTTGCCACTTGCGCTCTTTCCTTTTCCACTCGTCTTTTTTCACTCAACCTAACTCGTTGCCATGTCGCCACCTAACGTCTGCCACCGCTACCACACTTACATTTGGTTTCGTCCTCTCCTATTTAATTTCACTTTCACATTGCTTGACACTACCGTTTCCCGTATTTTTCGACACGTGGTGGCTAACCTCATTTTTCCTCCATCTTCCACAACTGTCAAGTCACCACTTTTCATCCCTCGGCTACTGCTACTTACACAAACAGCGGTCCAGCTGGGTTTCTGTCGAAACCGTAAATCTCCCTAAACTGGAAGTATTAAAGTTCAATGTAGAAGAGGAGAAGGAATTTGTCTTCAAAAAATTATTTTCTGGTCGTTTATTGGTGTAAATTTGGCCCTGGCAGAATAAAATTAATTATTAGACTCTATTTGCATAATGCTTACTCTTTAAGTCTCATATCAAAAAATCCTTCAATTTTTAGTAATTTTTTGAAGTTAAAGTGTAATAATATAATAATTTTGTCCAAGTAATTTTGGTACAGTCTATACTAAACTTACATTTTCTTGTATCCGTATACTACAATGTACATGTATGTGACTACAGAGGGTGTGGCGAGGGCATCAGACGAAACTAGGGGATCCGCAGGGTGATTCTGAATTTATGAGGCGAGAGGATGTTTTCATTGAGGATTAACGATGAGATATGTTTAGACTGTACAAGAACCCTGAGAGGAATATTGAGATTGAACACCACAAAAAACGGCTACGTTTAGGACAAAATGATTACAAATTAGTTATTTAATATTATTCAAGTATACATTTCTATTTACAAAGTACGAATGCAACAAATAAACCAAGTGTTAAAAATTCTGAAAACTCCTACAGAAAATAATGCATGGGGCTAATGCTCGATCTATATACTTCTCTGCTAACCACATTGAAATGAAAGTTGTTCTCCAATTTTCGCTTTAACTGATAAAGGGACTAAAAGTATTCCATCGAAGAGCGAAGGATAATAGGGTCGGATATTTCCATCACCTGACCGCGGCGTCGCTCGGTAGCTCGTGACTCGACGACTTAATTTGGATTTGCAATCGAGAGAAAGCCACGAATTGCTTTTTACACGTTACCTTCCCTAAATCTTAATTTTCTTTTTCTCCCCGGAGTTGAGATTAGGTCTAATTGATTTATTTGTCTTCGTATATCGGCACGGAGTTCCTTACTAGTCTTATATCCTCGGAAATAATGTATACGTAGAAGACTCCCGAATCCACGCACGTGCGAAAACTTCCTCCACTCTTCATTTAATCTACTTTAGACTTGAGAATTTTAGACCCTTTTCCGTTCTCATTAAAACTAGAATACTCTACTGCTTGGATAAAGCACTTTGGCAGATTGAATGGGAAATCGAATTAAGTATTTATTAGCTTGAGAATTATTTTTCGCAAATGAAAATGTCCAGATTCAGATTAAACTTGAAATATATCTGTTTTATACAGACATTTCAAAGAATGATCCAACCACATGGATATAATGTACCAAATAATTACTCCGTCCGATACCTAAATATCTGGATGAAGTATTGAATTTTGTCGCTTCGGCAAAAAAAAATAACCCTATATATTTTTTCTAGTAATGTCGACGTTTCAGAACCTAAAGAACTAAAAAATAAAGTACAAATTTTCATTAACGTACTAGCATTCTATTTTTGTTGTCTAGCGAAATCTCGCGAACGGTGAGTCGGATTTTAAATGCCAACCTCTTTTGAACCTTTTGAGTTTGATATGTCCTAACTTAGATCAGATTAGTTGTTGTAGTCGAAACGTACTAGATTATGGGAAAGTCAAACAAACAAAAGTTGAAAAAATACGTTTTTCTATTTATTTTCAAAATTCAAATCACATTAGAAACGGTTTCCAACAAAATAGGTAGAGTTTTCTACAAAAAAAATGATATGCATTTTCGTCGTAAAAGCGAAGTTAATTTTCGTTTCCTTTTCGGTATCCCATATTTTTATGGTATAGTTTTAATTTCGTTATTTTCGTTACGGATCCCTGAAAGATGCAGCAATCTGGGAATGGGATTGCATGCGTGCGAAGTAAAGCTTTTCGGTTCTAAGTTTATTATTATCTATTTATTTAATACTATTAATTAACGACACGAATATGCCTTAACAAATCACCTAAGACAATTCATATGTCATATAATAATGTTCCGGCTGATATGTGCTAAAGGTCGAAGTGTTGAAAATTAACATTTTCAGTTTTTTTTCTATTTTCAATTAAATAGCGGCGTGAACCAAACCCTGCCCAGTCGAGAAGTACATGAGCCGAAGGCCGCTAGGTCGAATCCACTACTTCGAATTGTAATCAATAGTTATGCATTAAATTTAGAAAGACATGACAGAGGCATAGGGGACTTTAAACTGATGATGATGAAAAAGAGGGACTTAGTTACATCTCGCGCTGATATAGTAGTCTGACCATTATTGTCTGCATTCACTTATTATTGAGAGTGGATCTGGGATCCATATTTACCAACTTAAAGGACCCCGCACACTTTAGCTTGATTTGCGGGCCCGGTTAAATTTCCTGAAACTTCGCTAAGTTGTAGTCCAGAATAGCCCGAACAAAAGTTCTATATGGTAAAAGCCCCAAAAATCAATAGTTTTCGAGATAAAGTACTATACGATATAGTACGGGCGTACGATATAGGCCCCCGGATCCGAGACTTTCGCATTTATTTTTTATATGCAACAACAATATGCATAGGTTTTTTGGTCGCTGATTACGAATGTGATAACAGATTTTAAAAATTCAAAATGGCGGATCCAATATGGCGGACGAGTTTTGAAAAATTAAACGAAATCGCTTGAAACTCATTATTCTGGGGTTTTTGGGGTCCGCCATTTTGAATTTTTAAAATTTGATATCACATTCGTAATTAGCGACCAAAAAAACCTATGAATATTGTTGTCGCATATAAAAAATAAATGCGAAAGTCTCGGATCCGGGGGCCTATATCGTACGCCCGGACTATATCGTATAGTACTTTATCTCGAAAACTATTGATTTTTGGGGCTTTTACCATATAGAACTTTTGTTCGGCCTGTTCTGGACTACAACTTAGCGAAGTTTCAGGAAATTTAACCGGGCCCGCAAATCAAGCTAAAGTGTGCGGGGTCCTTTCGTTGTTAATTGGTCTGTAGATCAATAATTGATGCACGCGATCGAATGCTTGTTATTACAAGAAATTAGAGATTATTTTGCATCATCCGCATGCTTATTTAATGGCTATTATATTTCTATATATTAGTATATATGAAAATATAAAATATATAGTAGTAAATATTTACATGCATAAAGATCTTCGATTTTTAATGATTGCATTGATAATTACACGTAATTAGAAATAGGTTTCGAAAATAAAAAAATTAATTTTTTAAATTGTACAAAATTTCCATTTTTTTCGCATAATCTTGATCGTGAGAATTTATCTGCTCATCATCTATGCAACACTTAAGAATGATAAACATACGTTCTTGTATATAGTATTTCCGATAACATATTTATATCTGTATTTCCTTCGTTCCTGAGCTAATGACCATTTGATTATTCGGCGTTGATGTATCTATTTTTTTCGAATTGAGTAGTATCTTTAAATGGTATATTCTTTATTGAATGCAATGAAATAGATCGCTCGGGCGAGTGTTTAAGTAGTAATATGTAGCTCAAAGGACTTTCGTAGTTGTTCTTGCTACTGAGACATTAAGACCTGGCATTGAATTAATACCGGTATATATAAACCATATTATTGTTTGATATATTACTACTCGAGGAGTAGTCGCAATTATTTATTACGTATAGATGTCGTATCTGTTCCCTATTTGAATATCGTGATAAAATATCACTCCAAAGATGTTCTAATACAGATATTACGTGCAATGTTTGCAATCTATTTCTATGACAGAATGAAATGCCCATTTTACTCTTCAATTAAAGATGCTCTCATTACACTCTAGTCCTATGGCAATAGAAATAACACTAATATTTTATTCTACCTTTTGCATAAGTCCAGTTTCTACTAATGCTAGATTTTCTTGTAGTTTTACTAAAAATATTTCGGGTAGCTCTCAAGATATCGTGTTTTGAACCAGATAGCAAATAGTTCTGGAAAGATCGGTAACCTCCAGATGTACGAGGATCTTCTTGAACTGCTGGGGAGAGTAAAGAGGATATGGAAGGGCGACGAGATGGTTAGCGTGAAGCTAGCTGATCGGAAGGAGCATCACGCGCAAGCCATAACCGATCGACTGACTCCTATGCTTCAGGTTCATCTGCTTCCCTCCTGCTTCTTTCTCACTTTTGCCCCTATAGAAGGTCTCGCACTTTTCCACTATCTCCCTGAATCTTTTTCTCCCTCGTATTCTCCATTTCGCTTTAGCCCAACGTGAAAGAAAGAGAAAAAAATGTAGAGAAAAATGCCGCACTTTCCATCCTCCTCTCTAAGTTTCTCGAGGAGCCATGTCGTTCCTTATCTGTAATTTATACTTTCAATTTAGCCGGCCCGCAGCTTCGTGCCGCCACGACTAGTCCGTCAGCTCCATCGAGATCTCCTTCCGTTTCCACGCGCGCTCGATCGTCGGGCAATCCAGATGATGAGATATCTCCTCGATCAACGCCTTATTCTTCCACTTATCAGGGTAAGAGGAATGACCTTTTAAATAGTTATTGTGCGTTTCTCAACAGTTAATTATTATTTGAAGTGGAATTAAGCAAAAGTACCACTTGGATATAATGGATGAAATAAATTTGTAGGAGAAAAGTGCAGAATTCGTCGAGAATATTATTCTATATTATAAAACGTGTTTATTGAAGTAATTAACCTCTTATAGTTATTTCATCACTCTTAATTGTTTATCAACTCTGTCAGGTGAATTATCATAAATTTTACGTGCTATGTATTAAGGATGATGGATATACATTCTCTACCACATTTTCTGAAATCCAGTCTTACTCCATCTTTTGCTAAGTAGTTTCGGTAAGTTTTCTATCCTGAGCTTTTTACAGAAGTCCAGGATTATCAGGATTGAACTTTCCCTTATTTACCTGATACGTATTCCGATGACTCATCCTCTTTGAAATTTTATATAACTTTACTGCCTCCTGTCCGATTAAGTGCAGAACGAATTGGAACCATGTGTAGTTAATTAACATTTTCATTTGAAGTTACTCGAGATGATATGTAAGTCTATAAATGTTGGAATTAGTTTTATTTTTGTGGCTACATTAAGGCTTTTACTTGACCAGGAAGAGGGATTGTAATATATGTACGGTTCATACAACTCTGGAAATGTACTTTTCTGATGTATAAAGTTATTGCCTTCATCGATGAGAGGTAGATTGATTATGGTATAGCACTCCTTAGCAAATTACTGAATTTTTCCTACGGAACAAAATTTGTCGCTATGTATCCTCAAGTCTGCATAAGTTTTTAACCTCTCACATCATCACTATTCTCCATAGTTTCTTCAAATTCATTAGCAATATTATTGGTCCGATTTTTGTAATCTTCTACTGGCTGATTTTTTCAGCAATTTAACGTGATATAACAATAAGGAAAAAGGCGACGATCCAATTTGTTGACAATCGGAAGGACACTAAAGTCTGAAAGGTATATTGTTAATTTACTTTATTATTGCGCGTAACAAGGACTGATACCGAGATGTTACAATAGTTTCAAAACATATTGTACTATAATTTTGACAAAAGTGTTACAAGTAATTTGAAATATATCTCAACAACAAGATTAGGCGGGACTTTGATTCCAATGGATATTGAAAATGTTCCTAGAAAAGCCTTTCAAAGTCGACATTGTCATCAAAATCAAACTTCTTTATGCTTAAGAACTACTGCGCATGGTTTCCGTTAATTTGATCTTTTGAAAGCTATTGTCAGATTTGTTACTAAAGACCTCGAAAATCACAAATGGACCACTTTCAAATTAAAGGGATTGTATTTTAAATAATCTTCTTCATTTTTAGTTTTCGTCACAGAGATCAACTAAAAAATGCCCCCCCCCCCCTTCTAACATAAGTTCATTCGCACACATTTTCAAAAAATTTTCGGAAAGTATTTTAACTGACGTTACTCAGTAAACCATTAACAATTTTTTTAGTGTAGTTCGATTTTAGGAGGGTCCAAAATATGGCCTTATTGACACTTTTTCTTTGAAAGTACTTTTCCAAAATATAAAACAACATATCCAACATGGCGCAGCGGTTGAACTTTGAAAATCCATCATTATATTGATAAATTGTTGAGTTAGGAGTTTCGAAAATAGCATGAAGTAATATTGCCAAACGGATCCCATATGCATGTTATGCTACCTTAAAAACATCAAACGTACTTGATCTCGTAAGAGCAACCTTACATCAGGAATCTTACTCATTCTGAATAAATTTTCAACATTTATATTATCCGTCGAATGTTTGAAACTTTCAAATGTAACAACATTCATTATGTGCTAATACCAGTGAAAACGTTAGCGTTAGATTTAGGGTTACAGTCAGAGTCCCACAAAGTTCAGTTATTGTAGACTGTCCTTTACTGGAATCTTATGAATGATTTTTTAAACTGGCACAGGTTTTTCTACAGAAACTGAATGATGCTCATTGTTAGCGAACATCTATGCAGAATAAATGTCTATTCAAACATAATTCTAAAAGAAAGAATGTTTCAATTTTTGTTGAACATTAGTTCAGACTATTAACGAATTGGCATCACAACCAGTTGTGTTTGAGTCGTGCTTTCATCTTCAGACTAATTCCAATTTACGTTATAACGCCCTCGATTAAATGATTAAACTTCGAAACTGCGACAGCTACTTGGCGATTACTTTGTGCCCATAAACGTAGGTAAGCGAATCAGGGAGACGACAACGAGTTAAAGTTTTAAATCAATTGTGAGTCACTTCCCGGCATAACGCGCGAAGAGAAATCTGCACGGGTTTCAAGAAAATCGACGAAAACATCCGCGCCAAAGAATGTCATTGGGAATTCAGAAGTATCTCAAAATAAAAAAGTCAAGCACCTCTCGAAGTCTTTTCTACGACAACGTGTTTCCATACTAATGGATGCTCAATAATTGATTATTCAGGCTACTTTCAAATTGATTAAGATGACAATTTCGATGATGACTTCAATTTCGAATATTTCCTAAGTAGGTTAGTTGACTAATTACGTTACTTATAAAATGTACTTGCATGTAAAATTTTTCTGTCAAAGCTTTAAATCAGATATAATAATTTTTTTCTTATTTTGGAAAGATAAATGTTTTACACATACTTTTTCAATTTGATATGTGTTAAGTGTTATATATATTCAAAATTTGATTTCAATATGCGTATATTATTGTATGCGTTGTACGCTTTTGTGTGAAGTCACTAACACAGTCGCGTCTTGTATATTTAAAATTGTAAACTTTCCGTAACTACAGTCCAGTCAGGAACTGCGTAACGAAAGCATTAACTTGACGACGCTTTTCGTCGAAATATACTACCATTACATAAAATTGCATCGTGTGAAATAGTTTTGTGTTCACTCCTTCTATCATACGATGCGAGTGAAATAAACTCGAATAAAAAAGGGTTAATTCCACAACAATATGATTGATTAAATTAATTTTTCGAGTAATATAAAATGAAAATTTTGTTTAATAAATAGATCGGCAGATTAAGTGGATGTTTCTTTAATCGACATAAACTAGAAAATATTACGAATACAGGGCAGGTAGCTGCAAGACTGCCTTCCTCTTATATGCCATTAAAACGATTATATATTAAAATTTAACATTTTCTCATTGTTAAAGAATGTTTAATTCACAGAAGTTAATTTCTTTTAGTATTAGATTCACTACTCGTTAATAAAAAAATCTAAGGTAACAAGATCATTACGTGCAGAACAATATCAATAAAACCCATGTAAAGAAAACAATTCAGTAATATAACACCAATCAATCCGCAGTACAATTTTGGCACTCGATTTTTTATACATCATCTCAAAACTGAACTTAACAGAACTCCAAAATAATCAACTTAATGCATACTGATATAGTAAATAGTACTAATAAAACGAAATTAAAAAAAAAATCCAATCACGACGAAATTAAATTATAAAAAGTGATTGCCAAGAATCATCGAAGAGAATATCATAGTTTTATCTATTTAATGAAACATCTAAAACACGTCATAACAGGAAATGGAACATTTAATACCTGGAGAAAATAATACAATAAATAAAACAACTCGGAAAGAACAACTGTCAAGGAAAGCAGCGGGAGAAACGCCATAAAAACAAATAAATGATAACTCTGAAGCGAGTCTTGAGAAACAAACTGAAAGTGAGAACAATAAATATTAAATCAGGTACGATAAAAACAAAGAAGGCATGAGATTGTACAAGTCAAGAATATAAACAGGTAAAGAAAGCATAATAATGAAGGAAAAACAAAAGGTATCATAAAATGTGGAAATCTAAAGTGGCTTGCATTCTGATATAAATTAGAGATACTGTAATTTAATTATTCACGGCCTTTGTATAATACATGCGGCTAATAATTTAAGAAAGTGTCATAATTAAAGTATTCCCTATATGATAGTAAATTTTAATTTTTGCAATTGAAACCAAACGTTATTGTTTAATTAATAAGTAATTAGACATTAATTTTCGGATAGATGTAGTCTGCACCTATGTGCTTTACATCTGAATTAGTAAAAAATAGTAACACAGGTCCAAAACAAACGTATCTTGACTATCGTTGGGAACCTCTTGTTATTTTCGACGTAATCTGAAAAAGAATTATTCCACCAGGTTAGGATTTTGAGATATTTGAGTTATGGATCCGAAAAACGCGATTTTTGCTACAATTGAGGTTAAGGACATGATGTAGTAATTTTGTTGGCTCTTCCATACTATTTGCATCTTTTAGCACTATTCTCGCCCTTCAAAATGAGCTTTTATTCGATCACCAACGATTTTTTCTAACAAAGTTACGGCCATTTTTACTTAATAATTTCTTTTGAAATTTTGTTCTTAGACGCTATAAAATAGACAAAATGGTGCATCAAAATTAATAAAAAACGAAATTAATCTACTTTTTCGTATTTTAATTTATCATTTTGAATTCATCAAATCCTCTGCTAACAACATTTGAAAATTGTTTTCGATTCATTATTAGCAACAAGAAATATCAATGTAGTATCAATTTTAGAGGAAAATAATAATGCCAATATTTTTAACGAACTTTCGAACCACCTTATACCAATTTTCATATATGGACGGAAATCTGTATTAAATCCATTTTTTCTCTTTGATGATAAAATTGAATCGGATTTTAAAAATTTAATACGGCGGAACTAATGTCACAATTTTAATGATATAATAATGCTACGCACACATATATATATATATTAGGGTGGAGTGAATCGGAAAAGTTTTTTTGTAACACTTATTTTTTAGTAGTTTTTGATGCGCTAAGAACGAAAATGACCATAAAAATTTCTAAAAAAATGTTTCACATTCGCCCCGATATCGATTTTTTAGAGGCATAATACAAAAAAATAAAAATTTCTATTATATGGATTTAATAGATGGATAATGTGGGCAACTTTTAAAAAAAAAAAAAAAAAATTAAAAAAAATGACGGAGTTACAGACAATCGAAAAAAAACACCCCAAAAACGGCATCTTTGGAACGTCGGGGCGAATGTGAAACATTTTTTTAGAATTTTTTTATGGTCATTTTCGTTCGTAATTAATGATATATATATATATCATTAATTACGATAATTAAATCAATATCGCCCTAACAGAATTTGTTTGTTTCCTTTTTTTAACATTTGCCGGTGATATTCATTGTTTTAATTTTTGTTACATTCATCTATTCTTTTAATTTTTTTTCTATTTTTGTCAGATACGCTTCGAAATAATGATAATAAAGAAAATCGGAAAGCATGTTGTACTATACATATATATCGCATAACAGACAGTCTGTTGACGGACAATGCCAGCATTTAAAATGTCCGCACCTTTGTTAGAAAAAATTGTAGGTGATCGAATAAAAACTCATTTTGAAGGGTAAGGTTATATGAAAATAGTAGAAGGCCAAAAAACATAATCTCCTGATCTCTTACATCCTGAACATAATCTCAAATGTAGTAAAACTCGCATTTTTTTTGGAGTAGATAACCTCAAATATATTAAAATCCATACGTGATGGGTAAATTATGCCGTCGGATTCGGACTGCACACACAAAATTATGTTGGAAATGACCTACAGCTTCCTAACAGCAAAATCATGTTGACCTTTTTATTTTAAAATGGAAACTGTATTACTATGAAATTGTCAACTTCTCAACAACAAAAAGTAAATTATCGGTTTTCACTTTTTATTAGAAATTTTTATTGCTAATTGAATGAGTAACCCAGTTTTCAGTTACGAATCAATAGTCTTCATAATGTACATGACTCATATTTGTTTTGTAATTTCACAACTAAACAAAAACTTCTAGAATAAATTAAGATTATTAATAACTTATCTTTTGAAGGAATGCTCTAATTAATCTAAAATATGATAACTGTATATCCCCGTTTCAGTTGTTCATTGGGTAAAGCGTACGGCACTTGATACTACATGCTTATTGCTCATATTGTACGTCTTTTATATGCTTAAATGCAATTTATGTCGAAGATAATAAGTAGATTAGAATTGCTTATAATTCCCTAAATTTCCAGATAAGTTTATAGTACCTGTTTAGGTATACTTTCCGGATGAATGTTAAAATTACTCTATTATACAAAACAATTCATAGACTAAACTTGTATTGAGTTTTGATCAGACACATGCAGTTTTCATATCCGTTCCCCTTAATGTGAATTATTTTATAATAACCGTTATTACAAAATTATATCCGCAAACAATGTTGTAATAGAGTATCACTCAACATTACGGATTCTAATGTCATTACATTTTCTGATCTGACAGCACAAAATTGTTTAAAATGGAAATTTAACTATTTTCAATCATCTGATTAAAAAAATATCCATTTGATTGAAATGTAACGTCAATTATGTCAGAGTGGCTAAAATACGTCCCACTCCCAAGAAAATTTAATTTTCGTAAAGGTTTAAATTTAGAATGCTGAAAATCGATATTTAAGAATTAAAAAAAAATCAGCGCTAAACGAGGTCCACTGTGAGAATGTAATATTAAGGTATTTTTAATTGTGGTAGTGAATGCTCTATCAGAGTTTAATTTTCTGAAAATAAAAATGATGTACTGTTTTAATACATTCACATTTAAATGATTTTAGTAGTCTTGGATTCTGTTGGTCTCTAATGGCGATATATTAAATAAGTGTCTATTGTAAAAAAATACTTTTACTCCCAGATGTTCTTCTTGTACTCTTGGAGGTATTACTTTTCTACTGTAATAAGCAAATTTCCCTACCTACACTAATAATTAACAATCGATTACATATTGAATATCCAAATGAATATTACTTAATTAATCGCAATACAATTGTTAACGATTGATGGAAGGGCTTTGAATAAAACACGCGATTTTATCGACCGAAAGAAAATGTTAACTATTTGTTAGCGATCAACCGGTGACGACCCGATCGCGACGCGGACTTCCTCACCCGACGACCGACGTCCCTAAACGAACTGAAAAAACCCGATCGTCATTTTTTTACATCTTAGTTCGACTTTTCAATTTCTCGAACATTTAAATAGACTACAACGTCATATTATATATCGATTATACTATTCGAAATACAAATTCTTTTATCGAGATCGTCACCATTTCGAAGGGCGTTTTACATAATTTACCTAACAGGCCTGCTTCATTTTGAGAGGTACCCCCATTCGGGTGTGCAATGGCGTAGGGAAAACCACCTCTATGGGAAAAAACCTACGCCGGGTACCGCAGTTGATAAAACATCGATTCCGTCCGCAACAACAATAATATTAACTGTAATTTGCTATGCTGATATCGGTGTACAAACGGTACGAGAAAGAAAGGTGGAAATATTTTATTTTTACTCATGATGCTGAACATAACAAATACCGATTTCTAATCAAACATATCTGGTACTAAAAATGGATTTTGAGAAAATTAAACTTATACCTATCTGAAAATTTATCGAAATGTGGACGTACCAATCTCGTTAATTAGTTTAGCATTCTCATAAAATCAATAATTTATAATAAAGAAATATAATGTTTTTTCTTAAATGCTGCTAAATAACCTAAGTGAAGAACCAAAATTAGCTTAAAAAGCACGCAAGTACACAATACTGGTAGGTGTTTTTAAGTAACATCATCGTTAGGCGAACAGTCCTAAAAAACTGCTTCGAAATATGTGTTGCAAGTGGAGAAATATTAAGTATGATATATTATTAATGTCAAATAATAAACCCTAACAACATGAATAACTAATATATCAGAACACACATATTCTTAATGTATTATACTGTCGTTTGTTCAGATGAAAAAACTGAAATGTTCTTTAACACATACATAAATATCAGTTACGCTAATTTTATGTTGTAGATGATTTTTAGAAAAAATAAATGTAATCTGAAGATTTATTACAATTTACAAGATCATCGATGAATAGGACGATATGTTACAGAAATGTGGAATATTACACAAATTGTAAGTGCCTAGGAGATGAGAGATCTCTCGTTGTATGTCGAGTTTACATTTATTTTGGATAACGAGTTTCACTAAATTACAGTCATATATGGAGAGAGATGTTAGGCTAATAGATACTCAGTTTATGTTGCATTCAAGCAGAGAGAGGATCGGTCTAGTTTACAGCCATGTACTTCACGGAATTGACGTATAATGAGTATCACCCTTTGTGTTAGTTAATAGTGATGGATAATGTCTCATAGCTTGAGCAAGGTTAGTTCCCTTACATCATCCAACTAGAACATATTAAGGACTGTAATGGTATACCGATCCATATTATAAATTGATCGAACGTAATTATTTGCATGTAGATCCCATTTTAGTGTATATTATAGGTTACCAACAGTTAAGAGTATTATCTGCTTATAAGGTAGTGAGCTCTACAATCCTCCATTATACACCCACACATACGCACACATATACATATAGAGTTTCAAAACGTTTGATATGGATATTTCAGTTCGATATTATCTGAACCCACGCTGCGACAAACGATTCGTATTTTTCTATGAACGATTTGTGGTTAAACCGCGTGTTTATATGCACAATTCAGGAGGTTAGTTCTGAGAAAGTTATATCGTCATTATGACTGGAAAATTGTCGACATTGGCTATGTGTCTTTATAATATACCAATCTAAGTTTTCTAAAGCTCTCCTACAACCGAGGATCTCATCCGGAAAATGTTATGGAACTATTTTGGACGGGGATGTATAATCGTGAAAAAAATTTGTCCACCGGTGAATTTAAGTTGTGCGTACTCAGAAACTATACCTCAAACCCTAATGTTTGAATATGAGATCTATGGGCACTAGGGTGGCCCTTATTTTGGTCATTTTTCAATTTCAACGGCTGACCCCCCAGAAGTGTTCCATTTTATGAAATAAAAATCACAAAAAATTGGCATATCGATTAAACTTGATTAACACGAGCCTCTCGAGGGTTGAAATTCAACATTGTTTTTAAATGGTAAAATGACGATTTTTTTAAAGTTTCTTGTAACTTCGACTAATTGAGTCCAATTATTTTAATAATCGCCAGAGTCCTTTTAAAGTCGTCCCTGAAAAAATTTTTGGATTGAATTATAACGGTTTTCCAGTCAACAATTTTTAAGATGAAAATTAAAAAATTAGTTTTTTCCATTTTTGTCTGCAATAATCATTCCTATTTTTTTTTACCAAACATGTTTGAGTTTGAGATGTAAATGAGTGGTCAAAGAGTTTAATCGAGAAATCAGAATGAAAATATCAGCGAAAAGCTCCGGAATTTTTTATTCGAAAATGATAGACTTTCAGAAAAAATTCATTTAACAAAGAGTTCTTAGAGTTAATCAAAGAATACGCGCAAATATTTTCAGAATGTTTTGAACACATTGAATCGCAAAATTTTGAAAAGATAAGAAAAGTCACAAAAATTCTAAAAAATTTCGAGGTATTCTTTGATCAACTATAATAACTTTTTGTTCTAAATAAAAAAATTTTTAAA
Source organism: Trichopria drosophilae (assembly GCA_030407085.1). Taxonomy (NCBI): domain Eukaryota; kingdom Metazoa; phylum Arthropoda; class Insecta; order Hymenoptera; family Diapriidae; genus Trichopria; species Trichopria drosophilae. The sequence goes on from CM059583.1 coordinate 147,301,645, forward strand.
CTTTTCAAACTATAGGGAAACAAGAATTTTTTATTTAAAAATCATAGACTGTCGGACAAAATGTTGCAGAATAAAAGTTCTTACGATTGTTCAAAGAATACTCTGAAATTATTCAGAATTTTTCATGACTCTTTAATTTTAAAAAATTTGGCGATTTTGAAAATGAAGAAAAGTGCTCAAAAAATTCTGAAAACATTTCACCGTATTCATCACCGTGTAAAAGTCTATCATTTTCGAATAAAATTCCGGAGTCTTTCGCTGATATTTTCATGTTTTAGCTGCCATTTAGGATGTTTTACAAAATCAAAGGTTCGTGGACTCTATATTTTCTCCGATCAATTAACTCCTTAACCGTTTCCGATATGAGAAAGCCGATTAAATAATATTTGTCAGTGAAAAAATATGATTTTTTTGTGAAAAACGTAGCATAACTTTTTCGGAATGGGCTCGATTCATTTTTTAACGGCAGATTCGGAAAGATCGATCAATTTTACGTAAGTTGTAATTGGTTCCGATTATTTAAAAATCCGGTTTCCCGTAAAATACTGGCCTTGAAATCGACCACGAAAAATTATCCATTTGGTCCTTAATGGATTAACTGAAATCTAAGTTAAGTACGTTCTACTCAAGTACGTTATTATTAATACAATGTGTAGACGAAAGTCCTAATGTGCAGATAAAAAAGAAACATCCTAAACATGTGTAACATTGTATCACTTAAAAATTTGTGTATAAATCTGAAAACAAAATCAATCTAATAAATTAAAAATAAAAAAAGAATGCATTATTGGGCTTTTATAAAGATACGAGTAGGTGATGATGCGCACAGGAGTTGAAAAGGGCGTCGTGCGGAAAACGCGGTCGATTAGCATCGTCGATATAATCGTCTCCGTTTCTGCCGTCGCCTGACGGAAATCCGGGTGCCAGTGCAATGGAAGGAACGATTTGTGTACATGTGTTTACACGTATACGTATTCTTGGACACGAACTCGCTGATCACAGGAGCCAACCGAGTGCAAAAATCCTCCGGCGTGATTCTGCCCTTTCGTGACGATTCAAGGAAACAAAAGTGAAGTAGCGTGCAAAGCGTTCTCATTCCTTTTTTTATCATTATTGCGCTAAACTGTCGTAATCATTACGCCGTTTGCGACCCGTCGTTACTAGGGATAATCGTTTCCTGAATACGGCGATCTGCGGACGTAACCGGTGCTTCTGACATGTTGACTACCGTTAAACGAGCATTCGAATTCACGATCGTTTTAACGAGCGTGCAACTTCCTGGATGAATTTTTAGCATTTGGTCTTTCCGAAGTATACATCATATGCTCCCGACCTGCTATTGTTGTACAACCTTAGGTGTGCAACAAATAAACGAAAAAGACTTTCGAACTGTTCGTCCCCAAGTAAAAAAAATTATATATAGATTGTATATAATCTCCTATTTATAATCTATATGTAGAATTCGGTATATATAAACTATATATAAATCATATGTACATATACGGGATTATGGGAAAGTAGCAAAGTAGTGTGGAAAAAAGACATGCATAATTATCGTAAACTTCAGGACATCCGAAATTCTCCGATAATAAAGACAAAACGAATACATGCAACTCTAAATCATGGTAGCTCAAACACGTCAAAAACTTAAAAAACATTCCGCTAACCTTTATAACCGGCAAACTTTCCAGACATAATAATTGTACATATTATAAATTGGAACAGGGTTAGCCAACAATGACTCATTCAGTCAATAAGTGAACACCAGGATACGCAAATCACCGAAATTTTATTAGAATTATTTGATGAGTTTATCTTTATTATTTTATTGCAAAGTTCGATACCTTGCGGTTTTCATACCCATGTGCGAAATGCCGATGCTGACCATACGGCCCAGTATTGACCCAGCGTTGGTAGCCGACTTTCGGCTGCCGATGCTGGCCCAACGTCGGCAACTTCACTGTGCCAGAATCGGGCCAGCATTGGTAGCCGATACTGACTATAACAAATTGCCAAACTTCGGCTGAAAACTGGCCAACGCATCGGGCCAGGCCTGGCAAATTGATCTCATAGGTATTTCTCCCGATCGTCGTCCCAGCGTCAGCCCAATATTGGGCCCGAGTATCGGACCAAGTCTGGCAAAGTGATAGTGCCAAATCGGCCCGGCGATGGAAGCATTCAGGACCGGACATCGGGCCAATTATAGCAAATTTATTTCATACAAGGTACTGCCGATCGTTGGCACACAGTTGGTCCAAAACCGACCCGAGCATCGGACCAACCCCATCGAATTAATAGTGCCAAATCTCGGCCCAGCGTTGACAGCCGACTTTCGGCTACCAATGCTGGCCCAACGTCAGCAACTTCACTGTGCCAGTATCGGGCCAGCTTTGGTAGCCGATACTGGCTGTAACAAATGGCCAAAGTTCGGCTGAAAACTGGCCAATGCATCGGGCCAGGCCTGGCAAATTGATCTCATAGGCATTTCTTCCGATCGTCGTCCTAGCGTCTGCCCAATATTGGGCCCGAGTATCGGACCATGTCTGGCAAAGTGATAGTGCCAAATCTCGGCCCAGCGATGGAAACATTCGGGACCGAACATCGGTCCAAGCCTAGCAAATTTATTTCAAACAGAATATTGCCGATCGAATATCGACCGTATCGAAAACGATGCAAGATAGAGCAAAAATTTACTAAACCTTTTTAGTAGAGGAGGAAATTTCCTACAAAAAAGTCCGGGAGAGCTCTAATCTAAAAAGTATAACTTAGGCGGGAGCAAGCCTCGAAGAAAGCATCGTAGTTTTGCTGTCTCATCCGTGAGCGTTTTCACAGTCTGAGACTGTGACTTTCTTAGATTGATATCTCGCGGCACAAGGTGCAGAAGCAGCCCCGAAATCTTAGTACAGTGGCGAAGGATTCCCTACAGTTACATACTTGCACAGTTCTCTCCGTGTACGAGCCCTCCGATCTCTGGAGACTCGGCCCATAGCCAGCGGTGACGTTCGAATCCCCAGGGAAACCCAGCAGTTAAGTTCCGGCCGTAGCCGCTAGGAACGCGTCGCCGAACCGCATATGAAGTAACGCCCGCGTTCCTTGAAGTGTGGGCACCAACGCGGCAACAACGGCCGGAGGGCGATCACATCACTTTTACCTTTTTTGGTATCGGGAGGACTTTCCCTCCGACTAAGAGCTAACTTGTCGTGATAAACGACGAATTAGAAATTAATATTTTTTATTTACAGGAATACGATGGAACTAGTACGACGTTTTACGAATTTACTAATCCAACTCGTTGGAGTTCCAAATTTGGCCCCGCCCAGGGGCTTACAACATCAAAAGCCTCGTGAATAAGGAGGGATATATGCATATACCCATCGATGTATATACATCTTCCAGGTGTCTTCCAATAACAATAAATTCGTTTCAACGTTTGTTTTTCTTTTTTTATCGTACTGCTTCTTCGACGTTGCAAAGACAATAATGCCTGTAAAATTTAGCTGCAATAGATTCTGTACCGTCGCCGACGCTCAACGCAGCGCCAATACTGGCTTTGATGCCGGGCCAGTGCTGGCTGTCGATGCTGTGACAGTGCTGGCAGCCACTAATGGTCCAATATCGGTTGCCGAGTCTAGGCCGTAGTGTCGTAACAGACACTGGGCCATTGCCGACAGTCAATGCCGCGCCAATACTGGCTGCCGATGCCGGGCCAGTGCTGGCTGTCGATGCCGTGACAGTGCTGGCAGCCATTACTGGACCAAGACCGGTTGCCGAGTCTAGGCCGTAGTGTCGCACCAAGACTCATGCCAGTGTTGGCCCAATGTCGCAGCCGAGCCTCGGCACCGCCGCGCCGTTGCCAGGACTGGACCAGCGCTGGGCCGTTACGAATTTCGCACATGGGTAGTGGTTTGATGGTTTGATCTTTGATACAAACTTGTCAGACAAGTCAATAAAATAAACCTTAGCAACATGTTAGCAACCATTACGGACGATTGAGTCGAAACAAAATAGGCGCGAATTTTTTGACAGTTTGCATCGAACCTCTATGGAAAAGGTACGGTTTCGAAATGTGTAATAAAATGATAAAATTAAATTTGGTATAGTTTTATAATAAAATTTCGATTATGTACTTCCTGCTATTCTGTTACTGTCCATTCAATTAGCTATTGTGGCCAAATCCTGCTCTAATGCATAACATGTATATTTATCTGGAAAGTTTGCACTTTATAAAGGTTTGCGGAAAGTTTTGTAAGTTTTTGCCATGTTTGAGCGACCATGATTTGAGTTTTTGTCTTCATTATCATAATGTCGCAAAAATTTCGACTGTCCTGACGTCTACAATAAGTGTACATGTCTTTTTTCCGTACCACTTTCTTACTTTCCAATAAATTTCGGAAATCTAGATTTGCTGTATGTAAACTATTTACAAATTGTACACGATTTATATACAGTTTATATGTGCCCAATTCTATATATAGATTATGTGAATAATGTTTACAATGTGGATAATACAATTCAGAAGTAAAGTTAAATACACTTTAGTTTTGGCACATAGATTCATTAACTATTTTATTTTTGATATATTTTAGGAAAAGATACAAAAATCATATAACTATTTCAGTGTGTGTTTCTTGTAATTTTTCTAAGAAATGATGCAAACATTTTATTATTTTCTGGTTACATAAAGTATAAAGGTTATATGAGAAATCATTAGTAATATTCCAGACATCACTAGGAGTAATAAAATCCATTTAAAAAAAATGTTGGATTTTCCTCTTTTTAAGAAAAAATAATTTAAACTATTTGACGTTATATACTGGAAACATACTGGCGTCTTAATTCTTATTTTAAATATAGAACAAATTTATTCGATACCCATTTTTTTCATTATGAGTAATTAAAAATTATGCAATTATATGAAATTCCCAAAAACACTAAGAAAAATTTGCAAAAATTTAACTAAATGTTGTATTACCTAGTGGGAAATATACCTGTACTAGGTTTTAACATATTCCACGAATCTCAAAAAAATTAGTTCGTGCAATAACGTTCAATTAGTTATTTAAACGTTATGTAGCTATATAGAAACTACAAAATAATTACTTCATATCGGACTATCATATAGTTATCATTTAGTTAAATTTATTAAATATTTTTTTTTTCACATAAATAATTTTTCGTACTATCAATAAATCAGAAATAAAAATGTGTAAAGTATATTATAGGTCAAATTAGTGATAATAACGATATTATGTTACAACGTACACAGATCATGATAATAACTTAACAACGCACAACAACGTTTCTTAAGAACATATTACTACAAGAAATTAGCAACAGCTAAAAAATTGTTGAAATATATATATTGCGTTTTCTAGTGTTATACACCATGTAATACTGGCCATTGCATGGGCAATGTATTTTTTTGAAAATAATTTAATCAAGTTGTTGAGAAATATCACCATACAAATTCAAAATGTTCATATTAAAAAACATTAGTTGTTCCGAAGTATTTACTAAAAAATGTTATGCAATAATTTAATATGTTGTCAATTTGACCACATTTTGAAAGTCAGGAGAATTGCATTGGGTTGAATTTGTTAAACATTCAACATCATATTTTATAAACATTTTATTAAAGTAAGAAATTTACTTAATCATTTTTAATCATTAAACATCAATTTAAAAGCATATGCATATGCGAATACTTGGCGTACCTCAGAATGGGTGGTATCAACGACTTTAAAATTTCATATTCAATTATTGCTTTCCAGAGTTAGACTGAACAATTAGACAGCTAAAATAATTGTTATCTGTATTATTAATATTTATTAGTTTAAATTATGACTCACGCGATAAAGACTAATCAACAAAAAGCCATTACCCGATCCTAAACAATAACTGCATTTTGTGAAGATATTGAAATAACCGATAAAAAGAAAATAAGCTTTTTTCAATCAAAGTATAAAGAACATTAAAATGAGACTTACAAGGGGATTAAAAGTTTCTTAATTAACTCTTTTGATATGTAAGCAAATTTTAATTACATTTTTTTACTTACCATGGCAACCTTATTTTAAGACCTCTAGGGATTAATTACAGTGGGCTATTATGCTATGCAGATATTGTGCAACATTTTTATGAATTTATAATACGCCGCAAACTCTGCGATGTTACAGGTACGCTATCGTCTTATAAAATATAATTTTCAGTAATGTTAGCATATTATGACATAAAAGAGCTACAGTGTAATATTGTGTTCATTATTATACCAAAATCAAGGGTCTTCTGTTTGAAACATGATGCTCAATTAAAATTAAACCACGAAGGAGATATTTATTCGGTAAAAAATGGGTATTCATACAAAAATGGAAATAATTTAATACTAAGTTGTACATGTAATATGAGACAGTTTCGATTTATTATGTGTACTTTTATATGGTTACAGGTGGTTTTTGAATTATTGCCTATTAAAGGTACATCTTTTGTTAAAGTGCAAACCTTGGCGACTTCTTCTTAATTTAGTATGCTAAGAAGGTATTACTTTTCAATGCCATAATAGACGTTCTATTACATTTATATTTTTAGTTAATATCTACTCTATCGATTTGTTTATATATATATATATTACAATAAAAGTGATCACAACATTAAGCAGAAAAAATTAAGAATCTATTGCATTTAATAATTTCAAAGAATTCATATGACAGACACTCCATATCATAACAAAATTACAATTGATTATATGTAGTAAATATTGATATAAATTTAAAGTATTTAATGTTAATAAATATTAAATTATTAACATGATATAAAGAAATCATTAGATAGATGGGATATTTCTTGTTATCTTAAGTGTAATTATGATAGTTGTTATGACTCGAAACATTTAGAAACAAACTCAATTTAAGATAATACGAGTAAGGAAATTAGAAATTAAGAGACGTGAAAGTGTTCATATCTTTATTTCAATTTATAAGTTCTCAAAAGAAATATCTATTTAGGGGTTTAATTGCTTAAAGATGATGTTAATTATAAAAAAAGGTCTTATTGCCTTCCATCAATGCTTTGTTTTTATGTAAGCACAGTAGAACCTCGGGACTTCTAAATTCACGGGACCAAATGACTGGGGACTTCTAATTTTGTGTTTGCGCAATTGTCAGTACTGTACCCTTCACAGATTAACCTCTATTGCATTTTGGGTATCCCTTTAATCGTAATAGACTACCAGACCCTGAGTTATAGATATCTTAGACCTCGTGAATTAGAAGTACCTAGGGGGCTTCCTCAGAAATTCCAATAACCTTAGAAGTTCTAAAGATAGAAGTCCCGAGGTTCTACGTGTATTGAAAACACTTTTCAATTGTGCATGCAATTGCCCACGTTACGATATCGGATATTCATTCTCCCAAACCCCACGTGGCGCTTTAGGTTGAAGGACTTTAGGTTGAAGGACTTTGGGTTAAACCCCCTCTTTTAGAAAAACAATTGTTTAAAAATACCTAAAAATGACACGTTCCATGACCAATGCACATTTTTGTCTAAAGAGTAGGTAGAAGTGACTAATATCACAAACTGTTTGATACGAATAGTCTTCTGCAATGGATGAGAGATGTTTACATGCGTATATACTGAAATGTTTCATGTTACTATGATAGCAAAATAGCCGAACAACAATGAAAACTCGAAAAACTGTAAAAAAGATATAAATTCAAAACATGGGGTAAAAGTAATGACATTCATGAAATGAACATTAGAATACACCCTAACACAATTCAACTTTTATTATGAATTTTCCCTTTGGATTTTAACTAAAATGATTTTTCTAAATTCAAGTAATAATGAAATACATGGGTTTAGTGTCATCTTATTTAATATAAAATTAAATGCAACATAAACTGATATACAATTCTGTCTGATTCAGAGTCAGAGAGTTCATAAAACATTCGGAAATCCCATAATATTTCACGAATCGATATGTCTACTATTTGCATTTAATTCCAAGTGGATTTCAGTCCAAACATTGCCGCGCAATAACGGACTCTGCATTTGCATCACGTCCTAAAGAAGATTGAAGAGCTATCCACGATATTACATATTTTTGTAAGTTCAGCAAAAATTCGCTGACGTTCAGAACATTAAAGGCTGTGAACGGATGGCGCGGAACATCGGGATGAGAAAATCCGAAAAGAATAATTCTCCTTCTAGGAATTGATCGAGAATTTATCTCGAAGTAAATGACCACCTGTCGTCTTAGAACGTTACAATTTCCGTTGCAGAAAGTCATCGCAGTTATCTTCGAAACTCGATAGATGAAGCGACTATAGAATGCTGGATACCCACCGCGGATTGATCGCGCGTTATCGCCGCTTCCGTTGTCTCATCGAACATCGCCATGCTATTGCCCGCGTTCAGGATGTTATTTACGCTACATAAATTTAATTTGGCTTTCGCAATATCGTATGCACCGCGCGCACGACGTGCACTTTTGATAGAATTTCGACACGCATCCCTGATAACACAATACCCCCGACTATCTCCCTCGAAGAGCTTTTTGTTGTTGATACCGTACAGGTCATTGAAATTCTTGCTGCGTATTTCATCGTGCGTTATTATCATATTATTCTAACGTATACATGATTTCTTTTTGATTATATATTTTAAAATTTTATTTCAATTTCTTGAAATTTTTATGATGAAAGTAATTCTTTGATTGAACAACCAATAAAATTACCTAGTGTCCTAGAATAGTAAACAGGTTGTTCCCATATAATGCCCATGCAGCACGGGAAGTATATGAAATGTTCCTGATACGTAAATTTTATGCATTAATTTAATTAAACATTCTTCACCATCGCAAGTAGATATTTAATGTCCTATTGATAGTCGCGTTCATGACAGGTTATGTATCTCCTTGCTGATATGTCGCGTTTCAGGATTTTAAAAAAATTTAAAAGGTATTGAAAAAATAGCAGTGTATTCTTTGATTAATTCTAAGAACTTTTTTTCCGAAACAGTTTTTCTGCGAATGTGTCATATCAAATAAAAAATTCCTGAATTTTTCGACGATTTTTTCATGTCTGAGCCTCCTCATTTTGGATGCTTTCACCATTATTGTCGAAATACCAACAACAAGTCTCTAGGCCATGATTTCTTTATTTTAAACCGGAATTCTGAAACGCTTTAAACGTGAAAAATTCAGTTGAAAAATCCACGTTTTTTTTTTCAAATAATTGTATACAGTTTTTTTTTATTTTAGTTTACTTAATTTTACGTCAAAAATGTTTTTTGGAAATTAGTTAGGACCTTTTTTACACAAAATATAACCGGCACTATACAGCTCAGCAGAAACAGCAATATATTTTATACCAGTTAAAATACTGATATTCTTAAAATCATCTTATTAATCAGTATTTTTATTTTATTAATCAGTACTAGATAGATGGTTATTTGTATGTAAGAGATAAATCTGGAAAATCTGGGAAAAAGTATCCAGATTCAGGGATCAGAATTTAACCTTTCTTTATATATTTTGATTAGCTGAACACGAATTTATCATGTTACAATTTCCCCCTTGCCTCAAAAATCATGGCAAATATTACGGAGAAACTTTTATATCAAAATTGCCGGAATTATTTGGTCGCTTATTACGAATATGAACTCAAAGTGTCAAAAGTTGAAATGGCTTATTCAAACCAAAGTCATACGAATTTAACATTTCTTTTATTTTATATGAACAAAGTTAAAGAATTTTGTTGTTATTTTTAAAATAGATAGAATATGAAACGTTCTGATGAGAAAAGCGAAAGTTGTAAAATAAATGTTTTTTCAATTTACCATATTCCTAAGTAGGATGCATAAATAGTTAACACGTGAGAACTGATTATTAAAGTTTTTTTCGGGCTTCAAGCTAATGAGAAAAGTTTTTTTTAACAAATAAAATTTGATCTTAAAATTCAAGGTTATAGTTCTACAATTTCAATACATCTCAAAATCGAATTTTTTTTCAATAAAAAGCTTGACCATTTTTCTGTAATATATGTGAAGATGAGAGTGGGACGCTTGGTTGATTTTCCGAAAATAACCCCTTTTGTCCAAAAATCGACTGAATCTACGTATACATAGGCCAAGATATTCTTATGCCAATGGCATCCGCAAAACACTTAAGAATAATGTTTCGTAAATGTTAAAATTTGATCTATTTGTATTAATAAAAGAATGTTTTGAATCTAAAAAAAAAATTTGTATAATAGAAGTACTACTAACTAAAAATAGATAATTTAAGAAAACAAGTTTTTTAAAATACTTGTTTTTAATAAATCGTCTATCAAGATATAAAAGACACCTTTTAGTAAATGAAAATTGTAGTATCTAATAAACCATTTTCTTATGGGAAGTAAATATATAGCAGTGACAATAAGAAACGTCCTAAATAGAACGCTTTTATTAGTCGTTCCCATCCGGGTCTCTTAGTGTGGAGTTCTATACAGGGCAATTTTCATGGTCGCTGATTACGCATTTGATATTGAATTTTCAATACTTAAAACTTTCGATTTAATATGCCTGATGGTATTTACAATAAACACAGAACTAAGTACAAACAGAGCTTTGGAAAAAATACACAATTTCGTTTCCCACCACCGATACTAGAAAAATGCCGTATAACATATAAAGTGCATCTTGTTTATATAGGCAAATTTTTGTTCAATGTGTTTTAATAACCACCAAAAAGAGAAGAAGCTGAATTATTTTGAGAAATTTTAAAGCTAAAAGCAGGCGATTTTATTCTACAAAAATCAGTTTGGATGAAATTATAAGCAAGCGAATTTTCCTAATTATGCTAGTAATTTTTCGTTAACTATAGAGAAATGGACGTCTTATAATAAATAGAAACGGAAAGTCTCCGAATAGTGAATTTAGAGGTTTTAATTCAAATAATAATAAAGAAGTGGTCGAAAAATTGTATTCTGTATGCCATTCAATTACTTGATTTGAACGATTTTCGTGGAACTGACCATTACAAATACAACTTCTAAGGTAAATGAGATTATGTCGTTACCGGTTCAGATTGTAAAATAGCTTAGCGGCGTTGTTTCTCGCCCGTTGCTTAGATATGTTTCTATTAATTTTTAAATTTTATTTAAAAGTATCTTTATTATAAATAATAAAGGCGATTGTTATTATTTTTGTTAAAAACTCGGAGAACGCAGCCAGTTAAAAATGTCCAAGAACTACTTATTATTATTACTGTATCGTATTAAAACGTCAGTCGAATTTTGTTAGTAATGATACTAAAGTTAGTAGGCGATTCTCAACAGCCAATTTGAAGGGCAAGGGTTCTGTTTTATATTATTTTTTAAATTATACATATAAGAGAAAATTTAATATATGTAAAGCTGTACGGCAATCGTTAGAATAATATTAAACTTTAGTTTTTAAATCTGCTGTTACGGATCGGTTGCTAGCTTTAGCACCATGTATTAGTGACATAACTTAACTACGAAAAGAATTACATCCTTGTGCTTATTTCTCGGAGATATTTAACGGGGAATATTATAGACTTATTTTATAAATACTTCTTAAATAATATTTGCAAAAATAAACGATGTAATTACCATCCAAGGTAACTTTATCAATATGACATTAATAAAACCAACTCTATTTGAATTTCATAATATAGAACATATTTAGAATTCCACACGGAATTATTATTTGAAATTTTTTTAAATAAAGTAAATATATGTATATCTATATATACGTCTCACATTCGTCATATTATTCACTCGTATGATTAAAGATCAAACGTTTATGAACACATTCGCAGGACAACTCTGTAATGTTCTCGACAAAATGAAGCAGAAACAAAAAGAAAAATGAGTAAGAAATTAATCAGAGATCTATTGTACGTGCCGTTACTGCTTGAGCGATTGGTTTCACTTTCTTAATAGTCTGAACTCTCAGCAAAGTAAGTAGTAAGAGTCACGCTTTCTGTAAACGAAACATGGCGCAGACTGTTGCTACTTAGATTGCTGCATTTTAGTATGTACAAGAGACAACTTTAACAACGATTTTTTTTAATTTTCTTCAGCAATCAAATTAGCTCTTAGATGTTAGCTGGTATTGTACAGAATCCATTTATTAGTTTTGGATTTATTAATTATTGGATTATTCATTTGACTTGGTGCAAACAAGCGAAGAATTTTTGCTAATTTGTGGGATTGTTCAACATTTCCGTTTACATGGACGTTATATTACACTGAAAAAAAATATTTTCTATTTGAGAGAATTCCTCTCATTCTGATGCAAATTTAATACTCCAATATGGTGTCAAAAGGAAATATTCTTAATGCAAGAGGTTTTTAATCTTCTGAAGAATATTCCTCTTATTTTAAAAATATACTTTTGATACAAGAGTAATTTTCTACTACTATGGAGAGGATTCCTCTAAAAAATAGCATAAAAAAACCTTGTTTGCTACAAGAAATACTGTTTGAATAATTTACACATATACATTAATATACATATGTAGTTACACTTATACATACCTATACAAATACGACATACATACGCATGCATGCAGTGACGATGTAAACTTGCTCATATACTGTGTTAGAAGAGGAGAACTAGTTATAATTACTTAGTACAATCTTGTGGCAAATGACTGAAATGTTATGTGTTATATAAGTGGATTCTTCTCAATTTTATAGGAAAATTAGAATGCCTTCCTTAAGCTCGGTTTTCTTTCAGAAAGAGAGGAATTCCTCTTCTTTCTAGTGGAATAGTCTTATTTTTAGAGGAAAAACAGAGAGGATTTAAGAAGATGAATTTTCCTCTCAAATTAAGAATATTTTTTTACGGTGTAGGATATGCGAAAACATCTTAAAAAATATCGAATAGCAACTGCACCCAGAATGCTAAATTCAGAGATCAGGGTATTGCTGATGATTAGGTATTATTGAAGAAATCCGACGTATCCAGTTACGACACGTGTGTAACGAATGGATTTAAAACTCACAGGTAACGTATCCTCGTTACGTCTTTCGACGTGTCAGAATTTCAAATCGAAATTGGAGGCGAGCATCGCAGAAATCTCAAGTGAGGTAACAATGTTGCCCCGTTTCCTGTTAGAACAAAGCTTTGTTCGACGTTGCGGAAGCGGATCTCCCTCATCAAGGGCCATCAGTCGGCCTCGCACAATTCCCCGCGTCTATTCTCAACTCTGCGGAATTTGTTCCTACCGGTAGTCCGCGTTCATCTGATTACTCGCCAAGATACGTGTCCGCAATTAATGGGTATATACCTGGCTGAGGTACCTTTCAGACACCTAGTTTCGAATTATCCTAGATAATTACCTCAAAGACTAAAATAATGTATTTGGGATCGCCCTAAAAAAGCTGACATAGTCCCGCTTCATCCGTTGGAATTAACCGCGTCATGTTATACGGGTATAAAGATACTAGTAGTGAGGTCTCGTGTACAAAAAAAAATCGGACAGGCTTGCGATTTGTCGAGAGTTCTACCGCCTAACAGACGCGAGCTACCGTTCTTTGCCTACGGGCTGCGCGCGGAGGCGCAGGAAATTTAATTAAAATTTAATTCTCGGTTTTACTAATCCGTGAGTTCATGCCTGTCTTCCTGCATCCTCTCTCGCTTCCGCGTCGCCATTTCCCTTTCTGCGTCGACAACATTAGTTCGCTTTTGGGTTCTCTCTGTCTCTGTGACACAGAGGGCTCTCCTTGCAGAAGCTTGTCGCAGGCTGAACAGTGATTCGGGATTGCCGAGGGTTAGAGGCGGCGGGATTACCGCTAAAAGCGTACAAATCCTTGCCGGAACGTCGGCGGTGAGTCGAGCCAGTGCGCTGAACGCAGAAAGGGGTGAGTTAGGGACCGGGATCGGGAATAGAGTTGCCAGTTAGGCCGCGAAAAGTTTAGTCAGTTAGTCTCCAGCCCCTCCGCCCTAAACCCGTTTTCTACATCCACGACCGAGTACCTTTTCATCTGTGTGGCTCTCTATACGCTCGCTTCTTCACTCTTGACATTTTCTCTCCCGTTCTTTCTGCTTGCCTCCGAACCCGCTTCTACTGTATTGGGAACCGACCTTTCTCTACATCAACATATGTGGACGAAACTCTTCCTCGGCTTTAAATTCTCTTTCTGCCGCCAGTAGTTCAGTCTACCTACAACTTTAAAGGTTCTATGATGCGTTCCAAAGGCAATAAGTCGTGATTAAAAGTTATCTCAACCAGATGAAATACTTTCGTATAACAAACTTATCATCCATAAAGTAAACATTCTAACTACATTTCACTTCCGTGTGTATTTTCTATAATATTGTAACGCTAGTATTATTTTAAATATTTTTACTCAGTCAATCATCTTCCGCGATGTGTTAGCGATATTAAATCGAGCTGTGTTTCATGAAATATATTTCTAATCGACTTAACCATATAATCCTAAGAATTCGATCCAGTCTTGATGAATATTATTTAACTTTTAACGGTGGTGCAGGTCTGATAACTGTCACGTAAGAATTACGGAGTATTAAGAAAGGACGATGCTCACGAGTATAGGTGATTTCTACCTCCAAGATTCAACTTCCGAAACTAACAAATTCCGTATGATGACAATTAATGGCAAATTCGATTGTTTTATGATGTAGGAAAGTTTAAAAAACACTCCCAAATCCGCGGATTATACATAAGAAAATGCAGTCACTTCAGTAGTAAAAGGCCGCACTGTGGGTTGTTCGGAGTACTGTTACTACTTAGAATCCAGCATTTTTCTACGTATAATCTGCGTCTTTGACAACGATTTTTGAAATTTTTTAGGTGTCAGTTCTCATCATACTCTACCCAAATTTGTCAGTTACGGGGGTTCCATCTCGAGGGCGAAAATCGCATATACTCGTGGGCATCCTGCGTTGGAGATTCATTTCAGATACCCCTCACTGGTAGGCGTTTTCAAATAAAAAGTGCCAAAACTGGTACGAGCCAGTTTTCCTCCAATTTCGATGACAATGTTAATTATGAGGTTTTGAGGGTAGCTGATTACGAATCTGATGTCAGAATTTCAACATTCAAAATGGCGGATCCAAGATGGCGAACGAAAATGCAAAAAGTTACTTAATGTAACAGAAATTTGTTACTCGAGAGTTGTTGTGGTCTAATACTCTCCGTCCTCTTCTTTTTGTTGAGCAGGAAAAAGAGAGAATGGCATAGCTGCGCAAAAATATGGGCACTTGCTCGCTCCTCTCGTAAAAAAAACTACTAGTGCGCACAAGTGATCAGCACTAGTAGTGTTCACTCATAGTAATTTCGTGCACTATTAGATCACTAGTGCAATTCTGCAGTCTCGCAAACCTATGGCAAAAGTATTTTATGAAACACCTGAAACTGAGGTCGCTAATATAAGGTCAAAATTCGGTCTGCCATCTTGGGTCTACCATTTGTGAATGTACAAAATTGTGAATTTACAAAATTTCACGTCGGATTGGGCAATATACAGTACTTTAAATTATTTAAATTTTTTCACACTATATTAGGTCAGCCATTTTGAATTTTGTGCAACGGATGACAGATTCGTAATCAGCGACCCAAAAACCTATGAGTAGTAAACATGAAAAACTTTTATGCTCTTTCGATCGCCATATTGGATCGGCCATTTTGAATTTGGAAATTTCGACCTCAAATTTGAATTCAGCGACCCCAAAAACCCTTCAGTTACAAATGTCAAGACGACTGATTGAGTCGTTTCAAAGATATTCTATAGACGTCATCACCAGTTAAGGGGTTAAGAAAGATATGCATATTGATACTGGGTTTTGAAGGAGAAATAACTTAAGTATTATGTTAATTTAATTATATATTGACAATGCTAGATTGAAGGAAATTACTCTTACTAGTCATTGATATGCAGCTTCCTAGAAAACCTTAAAAACCTCAAAATAGTCAGTTTTCATTATAATTTTAGAGGTTCCTTCAAAACTTTAACAATAGCATGTTTGTTTAGGTGAAAAATCACTATTTTTTACAAATGAAAATCAGTTTTTACTAGGCCAGGTTACACTTGATGTTACATTGTAAATTAAAATTTCTATTAAGATACTTGAACTGGGTTGTAAACGTTCGAGAAATGTAAATAAACTGGAAATTGAAATGCATAACTCAACATTCATATTTACAATTCAGCTTTCTAGTCTAGTCTTGATTAAATTTCTCAATTGTCTGTCTCCGTACTAAGTGCCAACAGGAAATCTGTACTATTTAATTTATCTTTTATTAATTGGTACACGATACAAATATCAATTGCTGTGGGTGTTGTTAGAAGTGTTGTTTCTCACGTACGAACCTCAGAATTTGTTGAATTCTTGTATCCAAATGTAGCACGTTCACACTAATATGAATCCAACACGGTAATTAGGATATTTACGTCTGCGTTTTACCATGCCATCACAAAGTTGTTAACTTTCGGCGTAGTATGCTCAAGATGTTCATCAAGTTACGTGTATCTCAGTAAATTTGTGGTAAATTCGGAGCGAATTAATTGTTTAATTTTAGCTTAATAGTTGAAATTATAATGCATTTGTCTTCTCTTCATTACGTTAATATGTTATTGCGCTGTAATTCTATAGTTTAAATTAAATTAAGACACATCTGCAATAAAAATATTCAAATACGTCAACTTTCTAATATACAATTTTATTTAGCAATAGAAAGTGAAATCGAAATCGATGCAGCGGTTTAAGTTTCGATATTTTGGGCATGTGAAGATAACTAATCGTTTAATTTTATTCAACCAGTCCAAATAGCAGAAGTAGCCGGGCTTATGTTGCACAACAAAATTAGATGTAATTTGATCACCGCCTCTCATTTGCAAATATTCCACGAGGTTTATGCTACTTGGGAGTAGATTCAGTCAAATTAAACTTTCGATACCTGTACATTACTTTCAGTTCCTTACGACAAAAGTGACATCCTGTTTGATCAGTGTTCAGTGCAAATGCAGACAATTTTGAAGTGTTTAAGTCGATTCCTTTTTATTTGTTTATACTTTTAATCATTATTCTTATTTTAAACATCGTCGAGAGGACGATGTAATCAATGATCCAAGAAAATTCCATTCCCTTTTTTAAAATCATAATCTGAAGAACAAAGTTTATCTATTAAAAATGGAAAAAATAATATTGTACCAAACCATAATGGTCATTAATTAAATCTCTAAATAGCGCGGGAATTAAGAACAGCAGTCAAGACGAATTTCGCATAAACGAATATTTCAAACTTATTAATGTCAGTTTATGATTTTTGGTACAGTTCATTCAATGAATACACTTTGAACGCGTTTATCTTTTCATATTAAATTAAAAAAAATAAATGTCACTTCTTTCTCGTCAGGGCACAAATAAATTTTATTCGATTGCATCCTAGAGTATTGAACCTGAAGCTTGAAATTATTATTCTCGGCTGTATATGAATGTTGGTAGGATGAAAATATCCAGTAATCGCATTTATATTCATGATAGGAAATAAATGTCATATAGATGAACAGAAATATAGTGGAGATAACTATACACTGAGCGGTTATAACCTATCGGAGGGTATATAGAATAGACTTCTGATCACCACAACTATAATGTTACAAGATCAGTTTCACTATCGGAAAAAGTACTTAGAAATGCGAGGACAAGTATAAACGCATTAAGGACTAACCTTTTCTCGTGCCGAGGGGGCAGCAAAATTTAATGACAAGAAGACGGGTTAATCGAACTGATTTCGTTGACAATTGAATGAAGTAATTCCACTTCCTTAACTGCCGCGTATTTCTTGCATCCATAGTCGGGCTTTATTTTGTTTTTTCTTGAGTTTATATTGACCCTAAGTACAAATGCAATACAGAAGGAGTCAAGTCGCTATTCGGGACGCAGTACAGTCATACGGTCTAAAGTAGTAATGATGTATTTCGTTTTATTACATTAAAAAATAAACAATAGCCTATTTCGATACAAGTGGGTAAAAGTTTTTTCTACGAATTCGAAGGCTGCGTTCATATTCGATGAAAAAACATTTTCGCACATGTGCCGAACGATATTTTTCGACGTGAGGGTACGGAAAATACGTCCTAAAAATATCAAAGTGTGGAAAATAGCATTTTCCGCACGCGATGTCGAAATATAAATATTCAGGGTGACATACAGGTAAAATAAAGAATTAAAAATAAACATGGATTAAAGCTGATCGTGGATAGCAATTAGTTATTATTTTGTGGAATATTGAAAAATTGGAAATATTAGTCAATTTATTGCAAGTGACGTTTCGACCCTTGGTTCAACTCGTTTTCAAACAAGACGTAAACGAATTCACTCCCCTTATTTGTAATGAACAGGGTACCAAGAAAACAAGAATGAAATAATTTGACTTTAAAGTTGGCAAGAAAATTGGAAACGGGACACGATTTCGACGAAAAGGTGCAATATATATAATTTGTTTATTAAAAAAGAATATTTAAAAAATGTATTATCCCCCTCTGCATTAAGCAATTCAAATTTCCATCCCAACTATAAATTCAAATTATTTCGTTCATGTTCTCTTGATACACCGCAGGCGCACACTAATAAGCCTATGTACCCTGTTTATTATAAATACGAGTACCGCACTCCTTTGGGTCATGTTTAAAGATGACCCGAACCTAGGGTCGAAACGGGTACATGTCAAAAAACCGAATTTCAATAATCCGAAACATTGAAAAATCTACATTTAAAAAGCTGACATTGTTGTTTTCATCAATATTACAGCTTTATGACTCACTGGCTTTTTGACAGTTATCGGTTCTCGAGTATCGGCTTTTTAAATGTCGATTTTTCAATGTTTTGGATTTTTGAAATTCATTTTTTGAGGCGCATTGGTAATACATTGGCAAATGTTTCCAATTCCTCAATATTATAAAAATAATAATGACTAATTGCCATCCACAATACGCTTTAATATAATTTTGAATTCTTCATTTTACTTGTATATAACCATCAATTCTCATATTATTAAGTTTTATTTTTTAAAGTAATAGACCGAAATACATCATTACTATTTTAAACCTTAGAATTTTACAAACGGCCAAGAAGATCTTTTTAATTATACTATGTTACTACTCTCTCAATTTCAAATAGCAAAAAATTCAATATTTGAATCAATGAATGATCACTTGCTGCTAGGTCGGAGACTTTTTTTATATTCACTGAATAAACAGTGAAACGGTGCCTAATTTAACTGTTTCGCGTTAAAGTTTCACCAGTTTCACCAGTTTCACTAGTTCAAACAGTGAATCATTTTTATCGTCTCTTAAAGCAACTTAATTTCACTGACAAAAACAGTGAAATTTCACTGCTTCTCAATCGCTATTTATTCACAGTGACAATCAGTGACCATTCATTGAGAATCAGTATTGACGCTATGTCATTTTAACTTTTTGGAGGCTCAGTATATGGCGAATTTTTAGTTTTAAGTTTACATCCCGCTAGATCACCACCGAGAGCGGCATAAGAAAAACACTGCTGTCGTCTTGTTGTTTTTAACTTTAAAATAGGGAAAGGAATGAAATTTGAAAAAATTTCAAGCGCAATTAAAATAAGTCGTAATTCTAAAATATTAAAAGTGTCGAACGTTGTTAAAGAGAACGTTAAAACAAATACGCAACGCATGACTTGTAAGATATAGTGGAAGATGCTACATTTACATGCAAACGACTTGTAGCTTTGGATGTTACGATTTATATAAACACGTATCTTACGCTAGGTAACTATATGACTCGAAATGTAGTTTCGAATGCGGAATACGTAGAAGACATGTCACATAATGTACAGCAGTAGATGTTATTACTAAAACATTTCAAATTTCATTCCTCTAAATCTGCATGACAATGATTTCGCTAATTCGAATTCAATAAAGCTGCAATGTGTCTATTAAAACAAATTGTGAATATTAATTATTTCATAATAGGTGCAATAAGTAATTATATATTTATAAAGCAAGTAAGACTTGTGTTTGAAGTGTTTGAGAGCCAAACGAGTCGTATATTTAAATTTAAATAAATATATAAATTAAAATAACAATATTGATAATTACAAACTAATAATTGATGTTGAGTGTATTAGGTTTCAATAATTTTAACAAAATATCCCATATACCTCTGGAAATTTAGAGTTTTTAAATCTGATGTTAACTGTTGTATTTTTTATATTCTTTATAAAGATAAAATTCGATAATCTTATCATTGTACACAATTTCTTAATTCTGTATGTTGTTTACCGTGAGCAGAAGATTATATGTATAATGCTAAAGTTCTGTAGTGTGGCGTGCTTCTGTAATAAATATATCATTACTTCACACGGCTTTCCTGTTGGGGAATGAAAATTAATTTAAAAGCATCTTCTCGCAGTCAAATCTCTTTTAAATAGACATAATCTCATTGCAGTAAACTCGTGAAAATGGTCTTCTCTAGAACAAATTGCAGCTTTACGCCGCGTCTAAGTAGATTATTATTTTCATTTCTCTCGTTACAACTGGCGGTGATAAAGTCTTTGCGTGGGAAACTCTTCAAAGTGATTTACCGGCCAATTGCGCATACTCCGTATGATGTGATAAGCGTCGAACCCGTTACAAAAATGCCTCCACATTGGAGAGGGGTGTGATGCCTCACACAAAAATGTGATGGAATTGTACTGAATTCCAATGCCTTCGACATCTTGGTCGTTATCCACATTCTTCATTTTCCTGGATCAACCCATTCACTCTCCCTCTCTCACTTTTCTCATACCTTCCCTCACCTCTCGGTTTCTTCCCATTACTTTCTCCCTTTTTATCATAGCCCTATCATGCCATATTGTTCATCCTCCATCTCTCTCTCGCACACTCTCTTTATTCCTGCCTTTGTCGCTAACACCGCTCGTCTGACAAGAAAATGGAAAATACAGCAGTTGTCTGCCGGGGATGCTTTATGAAATTTAATAAATACGAAATGAATCTCCTTACCCAATGCATGGCGGCGGCTTGAGCAAAGAATGGAAGTAGAAGACTAGGAGGAAGATGGGCAGAGAGAAAGGGCGTTTATACACGGGAGAAAACTACAGGGAACGATGGTGCGAGAATGAGGCGAGCTACAAAAAGCGAGTCCATTGTTGTCAAATAGGTCGGTCGGTGTTGGGATTTTTTATCATTATACGATCGCAATGAGAAATGGAATCTTCGACGTGGCTACTCTACGAACGGATTGAAATGTGGTTTCATACTATGGTAATTTTTAAGTAAACTCGAAGAAAGGTAATTACTACGCAGTAGATTAAAGATGAATGAAACCGGACGGCTAGCGAATCGAAAAGTTTTTATGCTATAGATGAAAAGTAATCCGGGAAAGTTAAATAACTGTGATCATCTGTAGGATATTTTAATCCCCGCCTACGAAATTAAATAGTTATCGTTTCTCAGATATTTGCTCAAAGAGAATTCTACGGAATATCAGCTTAAAATTGTGATAATTGTTCCCGTTAATCATGGAATTGTTACCCTCACCAATAATTAATAAATTTTTAAAGATATTTTCACTTTCTTTAAAGCCAATAAGATATTTTCATTTGATATTTCTGAAATTGACTGCCAGTAAATGTAAAAACTTTGTTTTTCTTACTTCCAGATCTAACAGCTCATACGTGATTTATTTGACCGCAACGAAAAATACGACCAAGTATCGATTATACGACATTTTATAACGCGTAAAAAATTTTCAACAAAATTGTGCTTTATATTATGCAGTAAATCTTATCGGTGGTTTATCTAAAAAAACAGCGCGATTTACTTTAAGGGGAAAGGTTGAAGAGTACTTTTCGTTCGATCTCGGATAATCCGAAGAAATATTTTCAAGTTTTTAAAGTGGTCAGTTTCGAACAACGGGTAAAATACATTCAAAAGAATTCTTTACGGTTCCAACTCAGTTTCGAAAGTATGGATATGAAATTTATGGATGTTTGGGAAAATAAAAGGATCCATTAATTTCAACATTTCTTGCACCTTTATCTTATACGTAACTTTTATTGGATTTAAAAGAATTTTCGGGATTCTTACGTTTTATCGAGGAAGATTTGATAGTAGATGTGCTTTAAAATTCTGTACATTTTATCGACTTTCTTTATATTTTGAGATCATTTCCGTTTCTATCTACGTCTATTTTATTTTTCCTCTTCCTGTGGTTATTTGTTTGGTCGTTTAGTTATATATAATATAATATATAGTACATACAATAAAAAACAATATCATCTCTGATATTTTTTTAAAAATTATGTATAGTTCTGAAAGACTCCTAATGAAAACATTTTATAATCTTCGAATACTCGAAATAATATCTATCTTTAAGGTGAAATTCGAAATTCTCCCAAACAGAATAACTTCTGTTTTCCTTTTAACATCGAAAGACATTTCAATATTATAGTGTCTATTTCCCCAACATTCTTCTAGGGTATTTTAACGTATATTGGATCACGCCAAAGATATCCATACTGAATGCTCTGGAAAAACAGTCGTACTTTAAAAACTGTTACTGTGTACATCTGCTCCGTATATGCCCCAGGGTCGAGTTGGATATTCGAATTTATTTCTCACTCGATCCTATGTCGAAAAGCGTACAGTCTCCCTATCCGGGTATCGCTTTTCAGAGCATGGGTTACGATCGAAAAAATAGCCGAGAAACGAACTCTACCTATCGAACCGGCCTCTAGGCGTCGATGGAACTCACTGTATAATGGACTTATCTTGCGTGCTATTTAGCTTCGCATGAGAAGAATGTCAGCCGTTGGTGTAGATGTTGTGGACTTTGCGGTATTAACAATTACTTAACACAAACTTAAATTCAAGTAATACAATTAATCTATTTAAAAAGACACATTGACCATCTAAATTAATATCTATTCAAATGGTTATCATGCAAACAATTTGTATTTTCCGTGCAAAATATTTTTTAAGGTTTGCATTTTCCTCGGTAGTAAGCATTCTTGAATAGTAACTTCAGGTTATCTAGAAATATAACCGTTATTAATAGATTAAATATGCAAGGAAATTCAAGATATATTTACGTAAAACTGAAAAGCAGATGAAATTTCCTTTTTTTTAATTAAAATACCATTAAAGTAAACCCTCCTGAGCATGATTTTTTTCCCCCATATGGAAACATTGTAGTTTAGACGAGTGTACTCGTCGTTATGCATAGGAGGATAGTCCAGTGGTTTTTTAACCCAAAAACCATTTTTTAAAAAACATCACTTTTGTATAGAATATACATTAAAAAATACGATGGAATTGGGTAGTAATGATTTTTGTTCCGAAAATTTCTCAGAATCCGAAAATAAACAGTCAACAACTGAAAGGCGCCGCGACACACTGTGTACTTTAAAAACGTTTTCCTCGAAACACCATTTTTTGAGCTGCCCTTCAAGATTAAAGAAAAACTATTCATCCGATAAAGCTGAAATTTTAGGCAGATATTCGACACATGTCTGCATATCGCCTGAAGCAAAAAACGTTGTTGAGTACCAATACAAAAGGACGGACCATACATGAGCCATGGTCCATATTTAATAACATTAATAAAGAGATTCTATCAATCACTGTTTTCAATCGTCGTTAATTCAATCACAACCTTTTTTTATTTTATCTTTATCTCATATGGATAACATGCTATGCCAGTTTTGAAATTTCCGAAATGACCCACATAGTATTTTCGTAATATTGTTTTTAAATAATTGTCAGTATATGAATTGCTTTTATTTGTTCCTTATACATCTTTAAATTCCTTGGTTTGAAAATTGAGCCACTCCCTTATTAAGAATGAAAATTTTACTCTACGGGCACTGACATTTCACTCCATTAAGAGTGAAGGAAAAACTCACCCTAGAAGAGTGAAATATTACTCTCAAGAAACTGAAAATTGAACTGCAGCGAATTTAGAGAGTATTGTTTATTACTTTTCATTAAATAAATATTATAGCTTGAAAATGGCAGTAGTGATTGCCGAAACTTTGCAAAATGTTTTATACTATTTGTTTCGTACTATTGAATCCTATAAAGTATTACTATGTAATATAGAATAAATCTATAGAATGATTATAATAAAATTAAATTATTTCACAATAAACATTTTTAATAATTTAATTTTTTAAACGCAATTGTTATGATACGGCGAAATTAGTACACATTTAACTTTTGTGAATGAATCGATTCTGATTTGTACGCAAAACCGTAGTAATTTTTGTGTTTCTATTTAATTAGTGTGATGCAATTAAATACAGCACAAGTTTCCACGAATGCTGGAATGCAATTGAACGAATGCGGTCTTGCATAGGTACGCCATCAGTTTTTTCCTTCTTCTACAGCAGACTTAGTAATGGCATGTCAACGGTGCGTGAATACTAAACAACTGCTAATGCACTTGCACAAATCTGATTTGAATCTTTCGTTTTCCGAACCAAAAAGTAAGCTACAGTTTTTAAATCGTAATTAGTGTGAAGTTAATTAGCTTCTATATTGTAACCTCAAAGAATGTGATCATCATAAATCATATAAATCATAACTACACTTGCTGGGAAATTCGTGTGCGATGGGATTTATGAATTATATTGTACCTACGTCGAAAATCATTTGAAAGCAAATACCTTCTAATAAGAAAACCGTTAAACATTTTACAAAGGAAGTACATTTTTAATAACAACTTTTAATGAATTAAGTTTCTTTGAAAAATGAATTAAATAATCCTCTTTCAAAACATGAAAGTTAAAATTACTTTGCCATTTTACAGAAAGAGTTGACCTATTTTTTAGGATATATACATTAAATATGATTTTAGTTTAAAATTTGTAGTTATTAATGAAAGCGTTAAAAAGTTAAAGAAAGAATGTTTTTGATAAATAATTTTTTAGTTTTGAAGCTTTTACACATTAAGATAAAAACCTGATCTAGCCGCTTTAGTAAATGTTACGCATTGCTTTACAGAAGTTATTTCCTGCTTGTTGAGTTGTTTAATTTTTAATCACAAAATATACCTAAATTAACGTAAATAAAAATTTCTGGAGCAGGAATACTTATTTGTTACGTGATAAAATTCGGCTATTGCGGAGTAATAACATTTTGTGACTACTAAGTAATTGACTGATTATTAATAGTTACTATATGAACAAATGATAACTATTATCACTTTATACTAACATTCTGAGAAAAACTACGGAAGGTTTGGCAAATTTCATGAAAACGTCGTCCTGAACATTCAGCAAAAAAAAGTTTTAACATCTTTCCAATTAAAATCTGAACGTTCTATAACCACAGTCAGAAAACAATTCTGTTTAAAATTACTAGATGCGTTTAGTTAAAAATTCTCTGATTATGTTAATCAGTTATACTGGTTAATGCAACCAAAAAATATTTACCAGCCTGATCTGCCCCACTTTTTTTTTTGTTAAATCCATTCTGGTTAAATCTACTAGACATATATGTGAACACTAGATGGCAGGTGATATCTCTATTGAAATGCAATTATTTTTTCTTACATAAAGGCGTGTATTTAGAACAAATTACGACTTCTCTATCGAGTCAGGATGCAAGCAACACAAGTCCATCTCAGGATGTCTTCCGGAGCTCCTCAGGACATCCCGGGAAGGATTGTGTTGTTTGGAGAGAGGTCATGACGTCTTTTGTTTGTAGGATTGTCCCGACTTCTAAAATTCCTTAATAATAGAATGTTGCTTAACCATAACGTGCAGTTACTGGATTTATCTCAAGTAAAAGTTGTAATTATGCTTATCATAAAAATAGTAATTTGAACCAGAATGTATTATTAAGAAACTTTTGTGGTAAAATATTCTGGCTACTTGAACAGTAAATACTTGTATGGATTAACAGAAAAATTGGGGTATTATCAATATAATTAGGGCATACGTATCAATATTCCCTGGTCAAAATAACCAGATTTCTTTAAAGCATTTTCGTTAAATTATAGACACGAAGAATCATTTTTGGAATTACGCATCCTCATTTATTCTAGACAATTATTAACAGTTCTCGATATTTTCTTTTTACAAATAATTTATATTTCAAATTTTTTAGAACTAATAGCATTCATAAAATAATTATATCTTTTGCAAAATACATAACTTAAATTTGATACTATCTGTTTCTGTCGTTAAAATATCTCCAACACAATTACTTAAGTTATCACAGAAGAAATCAATATTCAACTACTCCCACACATACAATTTATATCTCCTTAATACTGACTCGTATTATAGTTAATTTAGTCATTTAATGCCAATATATAATATAATATAATTTAAAGATTAGTTATTTACTGTTTCAAAAATATTATTCAAAGTACCGCTGTAGGACAAAATGGTATAACTTATGGAATGAAATTCTTTATCGATACATCAATTTTATTAAATGACTTATGGGTTTAAGATGAAGGTTTAGTTATATCTCTCACAACAGTTCAGGAGCACGTCGGGCAATCTGGTACGATTGCTCTTATCACAGTCATTCTTTTTTAAGTGAGATCGACCATGTATCGCGCATCAATAGCATAGGGTCGGTGATTCCGATCGTTTACACGCTAACTGACTTCACGAGCATCTTATTTGCGACACTCGTAACCGTATCTTTTCGTACTTTTGCAAAAAATAAAAATAAAAATAGACTGCCGTAGTTTGTACCCAATTGAGAACCCTTTTGCGATCTTTAAGACAGTGTATTGCAGAAGGGCGGCATACGGCATTGCCTCCTGGCACAGGCTACTTCGACGGAAAACAGTTGAGTTTGGCACGACAGCTTCTCCTTCACCCCTGCTTTATTACTGAACGAAGTCGGTACTAAAACCTCGATTGCTACCCTCTTTTTTCTCCTTTTACAACTTCATAACTCCCAGCGGCGTTCGGCTCTTTCCTGTGGCAATTTTCTTGTCTCGGTACCCGCAATAAAACGCCGTTTATTTATTTACTGAGATACAACGGCTCTGTAGTCGTAAATTTAATATGCCAGGTAACGATATTATAAATCAGAAACATGAAACGTTATTAAGCAAATGCTTTCATGTAAAACTAACTGATGAAAATGCAGCTGAAATAAATGATTTTTTCAACCTTTTCTTAGGTTTCGTAAACATTGAGTTTTCATAGTGAAAAGGTTGGCAATAAGAAAGAATTTTAATTATTATCGGTATTCTCTATGGATTTCAGCGCACTACAATATACCGTTAAATTTTCCACTAAAACAATTACTGAAATTCACCTGCGTGTCATCGATAGTTCATCACGTGGGTAATCAACTATCTGGATAGTTATAAGAAAGGCTAATATTGCTGAGCTCTAACACTCCGCAACAGCAAATCAAACCCTCATCCGTCAAATATTTCCCGTCAGTGAACAGGGTGGCCTGTTTTAGTTATCTACTAGATGCATACGGCATCGATATAGGAGCAAATATTATGTCAGACTTGCTTTGCGTTCGACTAATCTTGTGCGCTTGATATCATGAAACGTATGTTTTTCCAATTCATGAATATATTACTTCGTAATGTTATAATATTAAGTCGTTAGTATTTTTATACATAAATTATTCACAATTTCCTTATTAAATTCATATACATCTATATATATTTATTGATAACCAAATAATATAATGTCTCACGGTATGTATTACAAAAAACTGAAACATGCAATTTTCTTAACTACAATTTGCATTTATGAAGTAATGTATAACTCGCACGTTTTATTAAATTTTACGTGTTTTGACATAGTACAACAGAAATGTGTAGAGTTAATCCACATAAAGAAGACACCTTATATTGATGAAAAAAGAAACTTTTTCAAATCTTATTTAATCAAATATCATATGATTAAGTTTTTACCGCATATTCATTTTACTTAAATCAACTATGTTTCGAAACTACACATTTTGTTCGTTATTTATTTCAGTTTCTGTTTTTCTGTTCATAGAAGTTTTATATAAAATTTGCAGATAACGTTGCAAATCGAAAATATTGACCCAATTTTTCTCGATTCTAAATTCTTTTCTCAAATGTGTATCGATATGAGTTGAAATCGAGATTAACGCATACTATTGCTCAGTACCAAATTTACTATTGGATGATGATATTTTCACTTAAAATGATCTGCGTATAGTCAGTAGTAACGGTCAATGGAATTTATAGAAACCTCCAATTATTAGACATCTTTTTAACGATTAACGTTATATAAGTTCTATAACATTCACTAAAAAAGTGGCTTAGATATTAGTTTTAAAACGAGTAGAAGAAGAGAAGAATAAGAAGGGTGTATTGGAATGTATGACATGAACTCTGCTTTTCTACTTAATGCTTATAATACCTTATGAAGGAATCCGAGTTTGGATAAGTAATTTGACCAACATAAATATAAAAATTACTAGGTAAATTGGTCCAAGGGTTCAGCTTGTTTTTTAGTATGTACTTCTCAACTACTACATTCACCACGATTGAATTGATAATTATAACGTAAATGTGATTTACAAGTTATTTTCAACTTAAACAAGTAGCAATTCATTTTTATTGAAAATTTAATCAATACACATTTTTATCAATTTTAAAAATAAAAGATACTTTTCATTTTAAAAATAGCAGGTAAATAAAATAAAATATTTTCATTTTTCAAAACATTATTTAGAAATAGGTGGCACCAGGTAAACTGTTCTACCGGAAAGGTTTAAAAACGATCTAAATGACTTTAAAGTTAACCGATATCTCATTGGTTTTCGATAATTGTTATCTTGTATAAAGACCATTTAAATTACAGCACAGCATTGAAATATTATATCTGATGGGTGCAATATTTTTTATTGTTAGTTTTTTTCCTTGACCTGAGTATTGACACGTTTACCAAATGATTCTACGAACAATTCTATGTGCATCTGGGAAGTTACAATTGATCCATTAGATAGAAGAATATAAAGAAACTAACTAGATATGATGTTAGATTAATAAAGAAGTAAGTATGCAAACAAGAGACCAAAAAGATGAAGGCCAATACTCCTTGTAAAATAATAAAGTAAAGAGAGTCGAAGATTGATGTACTAAACAGTATTTTCTCTAATTGAAGATGACTTTCGATTTACGGATTTACTAGTGTAAGATATAATAATATGTCAGTTTTTCGAAATTGTTGTAGGGGTATTATTGACATCTTAATCTAAAAAGAAACCTCGCCTACAAACAAATGGTACACTATAATTTAAATTTAAATCTTTTAAAATCCTGGTTAACTAGATATTAATTTTATAGACGTCCTAGATAGACACAATTATAACATAAATAGTGGTGTAAGATAGGCTTCATTCTTGAATAAATATAAATTCTAATGGCTATGCCTACCAAATCTAACGATCTTTTTAAAACTTTAAAAACTCACTTTATTAAAAAATTTAAAAAGTTTTTAATCAGTTTCAAATTTTAAAATTTTTGTATATTTGTTATATTTATTATTTTTTAATAAAGTGAGTTTTTAAAGTTTAGAATTTATATTTATACAATTACAACATGTTAGCGTGTTAGGATATTTGATGCATTTCCCAAATTGCATATTATAGAATTACCAAATAGTTAAACGACTTCCGACTCGGAAAATGGGAGGACTTAAAACGTTATAAATTTAAGTTCTCATTATCAAACTACTAATGTAAGTAGGTGAATGTCAAAGTATTTATTCGATTTAAATGCTTCAAAATATTCAGTATTCTTTTAATATTCTATTTGAAAATTGTATATAATACCAATCTTAAAGTTTTCATAAATAGCATAAAAACGTACTGTGCTCGGCATAAAGAAACTTTTCCGCAAGTGATCGACTCTCAAACAGTGATTACTTTAGAAACCATCAGATATGTTTAAATCATACTAATTGTCCCACACATAATGTTTGAATCTTCTAATCTTGAGGACGGAGCACGAGCATAATATCCAATATTTTGCATTATAATATTTGATGTGAGACGAAATTGAGCGATTTATTATGCATCCTATTAAAAGTGTGGAGTTAAAGCGACGTGATATTTAACACCGATGCGGAGTATATATCTGTCCATACATTGCCTGGTGTAAGTAATAGGTGTTTAGATTTCGGTTCGACATCGGTGAGATTAATTTCCTTCCTGTGTATAATAAATAATAAATACTGCAATCTTCAGTTAAGACAGTCACTTTTCGATTTGCAAACAATGTAATGCGATTACAGAATGTTGATATTAATATTGCATTTTTTAATTCGTTTACAGTTCGGACGTTGATCATTGTTTCCGAGAAAACCCTTTATCTCTGCATGAACATTATTTACGACGCTTAGCCTTCTGTCGGCTTTATAATTAACACAAAAAATCACCACACCACACAGAAGCCGGCAGAATTTTAACAGTCAATAATAACGGATCTTTTTTGAAGTAACATAATATCGTTTGTTTTATTTCTGTGTTTCTGATAAATCGCCAAAATTAGAATATTTTATCACCACACTTATATGTTTTGCATCATATATTCTTGAATACTCATTTCGAATAATTGATAAACCAATGACCGCAATTTTTTATATTTCTATAATTATAACTTAATGATGATCAGAGTTTTAGCTTCCGTCTCACAGTAAATTACATTTTGCAACTTGTAACCCACGCTGACACAACAAAGGTCATGGGGAAATAGCCTTAACCCATTAAGGACGAAAAGGAAACTTTTTCATTCAAGTTTTTAATGTCTGTTTGCCATATGTTTCCGCGATTGAATAAATCCTTGACCTCTCATTTCTGATGTGAAATTTATCGAATTTATGAATCTGGGTTTAAAATTTAAGAAATATGCTAATCCAAATTGCTCCATTTGAAAAAAGTCTGGATTATTAAAAAAAATTTATTTTCAGCTTGATTTTCACATTGAAATCGGTCAAAAAGATTTCAGTAAAGTGATAAAAAAGCGTCCATAGCTTAAGCTATATGCCAAAATATTTAATTTCATAATATTTATGTCCAATATGGCGGCTTCTTGTAAAAATGTTGGTGCGATTTCATTATTTCCGAAAATTATCATTCCAAATCAAGATTTTATTGCATAACCTGAACCTTGAAGTAAAATTACATCCTTGAAATAAATTTGTTATCAAGGATATTGCGTGCCCTAAGATATCAGATTATGCAAGAAAATCTTCTTTTGGAATCATCATTTTCGGAAAAAACAAAGTTGTGGTGTCCACATTGTTACACGAAGCCGCCATATTAGATACAGTTGTAGTGAAATTAATAATTGTAGCACATGCATTTTGAAGTCCAATATCCGTGACCGCTTTTTCTTTATTTTACCGAGATCTCCTCAAGCGATTTCAATGCAAAAATTGTGCTGGAAAAAAAATGTTAGGAAAACAAAAAGAATTTTTTTTAAACAATTGAACTCAGCAATTTGGATTTGTATTTTTCTTTAATTTTAATCGCAGATTCGTAAAATTCGATCGGTTTTACGTCAGAAATGGTTGGTCTGGAATTTGTTCAGTACCGGAAATATATGACAAATAAACGTTGAAAAGCTTCCATGAAGATGTGCCCGTTTGATCCTTAATGGTTTAACGTACTTGTCACTTTCGTAACTTCATTAGTAATAGGTACAGCAATTTTACATATAAAATACATATTCAAGACTTTTTATAGTTATTCAACAATATCATCGAATACTGTTTAGGTACCCTGTCGATGTACTTTGAGCATGGCGTAAATTCCAGCGTAATGTGGCATGTGACAATTTGTTCGCTCGAAAATTCATGCCAGTAGCTACGGCTGCGATTTTTACTTACTTTTTAATCGAATCTGGCAGTGACGGTTACCTGACGTCTCACGTCGTTGGTGGATTTACGCTTTACTGTCGGATCTTCTGATATCTAGGGAACGTCAAACGTTCTCCGGGATCATTCGCTCGCCACTGAGCACACTTATTCGTTGGTTCACGCACACGTCCATCTGCTTTTATCTACGTGCTTGCGTTTCGCGACTTTGCTCCTGGCGAGGCTTTTCGAAATTTCCTGCACGTGCCTGGCATCCTGCACAGGGCGCTCTTTGGTGCGCGCTCAGGGCTATGTCCCAGAGCCGACAAAAAATAGCGCGTATGCAAAGTGACGCGAATAAAACGTGAATGTTCTTCAGTACGTAAACAGCCCTCAGGTTCTCGTAATGTTCGGTGATGGAACGTTGCACCGCACGCATCGAATGTTGCAGAGACGAGGAGCTCTTGAACAATAAATCCGAAACAGAGTTTTCTCTTTAGATAGAAGAAGTCCACAACCAAATACGCGGAAATCTTATATTAAAATAATATATTCCTAACTGGCTGATGAATATGTATCTCGAAAGTATCGCTAAACGGCAAGTGCGATACTTTAAGCGATACTTGATGACTCATGGATCGAAAAGTATCGCTGGTATCGCAAAAGTATCTGAAATATGTATTTCAGATATAAAATAAAAATAAAAAATAAATAAATTAAAAACATTTAATAATGTAATTTTGAAAGAATTATTTCATAAAGTTTATTTAATCCCAAATAAATTTCAAAAACATGTTTGTTCTCACTCGGATTTGAACCCAGGAACTTCAACATTGTTTACAGGTTACAAAATGACAGATAGTTGAAACAGTTGATTGCATTCTGTTTCAAGTATTTACCATTTTGTATCGAGTGTGCAATATCGAAGTTGGCCGAGTGGTTAGGTACCGGCTTTGAGAGTTGAATCCAGGTTCTACGTTCCAGGATCCAGATTCGAATCCAAGCTGGGACAAATATGTTTTTAAATTTATATGCGATTAAATAAACATTGTAAAGTTTATTTTATATCTGAAATACATGTGCAATACTTTTACAATATCAGCGATACTTTTCGGGAGACGTATTCGCGAGACTTGATGACATACTATTGCGAGACATTTTCTTTTACTCGGGAATGATTTGAGTTTTTTTTTGTAACGATTAAAAATTTTGAAAAAATTTCTAATATTTCTTAGAAAAAGTTTGGTTATATTTTCAGGTAAAAGCCTTGAACGCAGTTTTCTTATCGTTAACAATGAACCATTGGCTATACGAAAAAAATGGATAGCTCGATCTACAATTTGGCAATTAATTGTCCTAGAGACGATAGATTTATGATATATCCACGCAGAATCTACTCCGTGAAATGTCCGTCCTATATGACGCAAATAGGAATTTATCTATATAGAAAGTTAATATATACGATAGATTCTTAGTGCATTCACGGAACAAGTTTGTGATTGGTTTTACTATAAAATTATGTACTTTGCATATATTTGATATAATCAGGATGAATATATTTAAAAAAAAATATTCTGTAGAAATTTTTTCTTAATTTTAGATACCAAATCCTTAACGGAGATCTGCAAAGTGCAAGAAAGGGAAAGGACGTACAGACGAAACCACTCAAAAACGCGAGGAAAACTCAAGGATATAGTGCTCTTGGTCTGCTTCAAAATTGCATGAAAATTACTTCGTCATCTTTAAAGAATCCATAAATAAATGCTAAAAAAATAAGAAAAATGTTTGCCAACGTAAGGAACTCCTAGCAACAACGCACTATCATATGAAAACCAATATAATAATTCATAAGTTCTGCAGGAACTAAAAAAAAATTCTTACTACAAAACCAGAAACATGAAAAAATCAAATTACAACATGTTATCAGCTTAATTTTGTTATAATGTCGAACGTGAAGCACAGAAAAACAACTACGTGAATTATTTTGTACCAATGCTCGACACAAACTGTCAAAAGTTCAGCTTTAGCACATTTCAAAAATCAACAAGGCCTTAACAACCACATTACATTCTGTTAACCTGATATTTGTTATAATTTGGTTTCTCGTGTTCCCGTTTTTGTTTGTAGCGAGAACTTTTTTTTAAATTCTTCCAGAAGTTGTGGATTTCTTATATGAGCGATGCCAGCTGCAGTACCCAGAGTGACATTCTTGTTCCTTGGATATTTCATGAGCAGATACAAGTTTTAAGTCTTTGTTTTTGTATTTGAGGATGTATTTTTTAAGTGGAGTCCGTGTGTCGCAGAAATGTACAAGCAGAACAGCAGAACCGTTTCCTTGATTTTTCCCCGCTTTTTCGAGAAGTTCCACTTTTTCTTTTGTTTGTATGTAGATCTCCATTTTCGTGTTTAAATTTAGACCAAGGAAAAACTGTTGTATAAATGGTTTCGTTTTATGTACATATTACCTGTATATATACTCTGTACTACTATATAGGGTAGAAATAAATATATTTTCATGATAAAACCAGGATTGTAAAGTATATTCGCTGTGAATACATCATTAATATATCGTGCACATTAAATTTTTATAAAAATAAATCCATATTTGTTTGAAAGGATGGACATTTCACAAAGTAGATTCTCCGTGAATGCATCATTAATCTATCGTCTGAACTAAATTTTTACCCGGGAAGCAGCCGAAATTTATTGCATCGCGAGATAATATCAGTGAACTTATAGATTTAAAATCATGCACTAATATCAAAACTTAGTATCTGCCGGAAAATTTGCGACTTTCAACAGATGGCTGTTTTACCAACTGTCCGTACATTTTTATTTCACAGAAAACTATTATGAAAATAACTTAAAAAATAATGATGTTAAAAATGTGTTTAATGAACGTTGTGAATGTACGTTAAATTTCATGCATTTTCACTGTTAAAAGAAAATTAGTTAAATCAGAAACTTCTTAATTTAAATAATAAAACTTGCTGTGCCCATTAGCTATAACTTATTTAATAATAATGTGGACTATCACATTTTTCAAGTTAATCTCTTTAAGAGAATGAATGACAATTTTTTATTTAATTTACAATAACATATAGGCATAACTGTTCTGCCCTCAATTATTACATATACAATCATACATTTACTATTTGATGCACAATATTTATAACGCTTATTGTAATATAGCCACTGCTACCCTTTTTAAATAACAATTTTTATTTGGGAAAATTGCCATAAAATAATTAGAAATTACTTGAAAATAATATTATATAAATAACCGTCATAAATAAAATTTTATTTAACAAACATCAACTTTCGAATTATATTTGTAAATATACATCCTGAAGTAATACTGTGTTGCGCCGATTGACTTGTGAAAACAGTGCATTAATTACAGCATCGAAAGCTTTTACCGACGGTCGATTTTGCAAGCGCTAATGATCGCTCTTTCAAAATGTTATTGGTATTTCAGTAGGGCTGTATCAGGCACTCGGTCATAACCCTTTCGTGCCAACCTTCGTTTTAGCGTTGAACTGTGGAAGAACGAACCGAACAGCCGGGTAGTGATCGATTTAGGCTCTGGAATTATGGCCTATAAAGTTTTACTTTAGCTGCAGTATTTTATGCACCGGTAGAATTCATTGCTGCGGCTATTAGGTCAATTGCATATTTTTAGTTTTATAAATTAAAAATAATCACGAATCATCGACTTCGTAGTTCACTGATCCCCGTCCCGTTGTTTGCTTACGTCTCGAAAATGTTGTTTGGCCGATGAAAATTGACTCACGACCGCTGCTGTACTTTAATGTATAGGTTTCTGCAGTTTTGTGCATTCTCGCCGATTCTACTCCTCAATATCACAGGACAAAATATCACACTAAAATATTATATTCCAAAATATTATTTGGATAAAATATTATTTAAACAAAATATTATTTTACAATATATTATTTATCCGAACTGTACATACATTTTTTACGCAAAATGAATTTTTATTTACTGTACATTGTCAGTTTAACACATCAACAAAATTATACATGTTATGAGCTGCAACATGCTCATATTCCAAAAAATCACAATTAGAATCCCATGACTTCACTACTATATTCATACGAGCATGAATATCAACATATTTCTTTCCTTTCCGATAAAACACAATACGACCTGCGTTCAGTTGCTCCAAAATGATCACTGTTGAAGACTGTTCCACTTTAAGAACATTAATAAATCATCCTAATTGTTGATGGAAAGCATTATGCCAACCGTCCATAAGATTATTTGTTCTGGTAGTACCATTAACCAGAGAATCATAACAATTCCATATTTCGATTGGAACATTGCCTGATATCCGCTTATTTTTACGTTAATTTCCGATCCAGTTTTTTTTAGTGTATTTCTTATAATATGTTGTTAAAATAAAATTTTATACAATTAATATTTTGGAATATAATATTTTGTCCTATGAAGAATTGTCCAAATAATATTTTGGCATAATATTTTGTCTAATAATATTTTGTCCTGTGATATTTAGGGACGAAACCTTCTCGGCAAATGTGAGGCATGACGCCATCTTGGAAGATGACCTGCAGCTCTCTGCAGTCTTAATTAGAATATGCCTGTTAAATGTCTATAAAAAGACGATATCACCCGTGTATTATATTAAATAAATAAATAAAAAACTAAAATAATCGCTGTACATAATAACTTTGTTTACGTTTCTGTCTTCGATTCGGCTTCGTATAAGTAAGCAAATAGTGCGATATTGAATTGCTCGTTTAACACGGATAAGGGGTGTTAAATAAAGTGCTATTTTTATTTAAATTTCTTTCTGTATTTGTACAGCTTGCATTTGGTCGATTCGCTCTACGCAGTAGACCGAGGGATCAATTTGGATATATCGAAATTCGCTTTCATTGTACTGTCCGCGCTTGGTAAACGAATTACGGAACCCGCTATTCAATCAATTGAGTTGTTTTCTGATGTATTTATTTTTTAAATCTTATAATAGTTTAAATAAAAATTTTGGGAAAGATATGCTGCAATTGGAATGAATCTTATTGCAATTAGCAGACTTGAAGGTCGTCTGTGTTTTTAGATTGTTTATAGAAACACAACACTCTTTTAATTCAGTGAAATCTGCTAATACAGTTATATATTTGTATTCGAATAAATTTCTTCTAATTGAGTTTATCGAAATAAAAAAGCTAAATCTTAACAATTTATAACAAATCTACGAATAATTTTATTTCTTCTCTCTTTAAGATAGTTTATTGCAACTAACGTAAAATTTAATAAAAAATTATGAACAGTGTAAGTGCTGATTTTAGTTGGAACAAGTATTTTTTCGAATATCCGCTTAGTCATGTTTAAGAAACATTTAGTTAAATCACGCAACTACTATGATGTAATTTTACGACATGGTTCGAAACGTACTATTTAATGCTGGTATTAGGGAAACGTCTTAAATCACCCGATCTCGCAAAAGTTAAAAGTTTCGTGGTTTTATCAATATATTCGTTATTATTAGAACGCATCGAGTTTGATTATTAAAATTTGATTTGCGAATGATTTTTACTGTGTCTAGTGTAAATATTATTCAGACAAAATAAAATGATTGCCTTCGACAACTAATATACGTAAAATTATTTCGATGTCAACGTTATTCTTATAGTCAAAAAGAAATAAGGAAACGAAAAAATATTTAAAGATCTGATTACAAATAGTTTTAGGATTATTTTACCAACAGTGGCTGAAACGGCTAACTTTTTCTCTTCATCAATCTTATACAAATGTTCTTGTTAACTTTGCAAACCAATGAACTTCCTATTCACCAAAAACTGGCCAATTATAGGAAATCAATTCTTTTTTGCTCTTGACACCAGGTGGCTGCAGTATCCATAACTCTTATAAATAATACTTCAATTTACCATAATATTATCAACCAATCTCGTTATACAAATTATTATAATATATAACTAACGTGCGACTTCTAGGTTACTTCCGTTTGTCTAATACTATTGCAGAACTAATATAGGGCTAAAAATCTGAATACTATCTGATCGAAGTAAAGTAAAATTTGTTATGAATCCATTTGTGCAGGATGAAAAGAAACATATTGCGAAAGGATTTGTTTGATTCACTAATGTATAGATGGACATCTTATTTGACCTTGCCCAACCGCACTTAACCTTTAGAGGTTGGGAAAACCACTATAATGGCTCAAAAAAATGTCTCATGTTAGTTTGTAAAATAGGTTCATTCTGGGGTTTCTGGGCATACTGATGACGAGTTTTATGTGATTAATCAAAAATTTATGGAATCACATCTGTCTAAACGCATTTATCAAAATTGATAGGCGTTTTTCTCTCACGAAGGTAATACTGACTTGTATCGGCTATTTTGGATGCGCCATTTTGAATTCCAACAATCTTGTCATTGGTTTATGAATAATAATATGAAGGTTAGCGCGTAGAATTTTTTTTTCATTTTATTATATCAAGTTTAAGTCAAATGGGGATGCGAAAGCCACTATAGTGACTCGACCATGGAAAGACACTTTACATATGAGTATTTCCCACTATTAGAGACACATATTATGTGTATTTTATAGAAAATTTTGAGAAATTGAAAATTCCAAATTCCCCGTCCTTTAAAGGTTAAAATTTAACTCCCTTGCTTACACTTATTCACCGAAAAGTGGATAATATATAATTCTTATTCTATCCTCAACAGTAAACAACATGTTTTTTTCGTTCTCATCTAGATATTTCTAATCAAAGATATATAAGACGAATCTAATTATGGCAATACATTTTTTTTATTTATTTACCTTCTACCGTCCACCTCGATCGAGGTGTTCCAAAAGCTGTCACTCAAAAGAACTTTTCCGGGTACAGGTGAGTACAACTGCGAGAGATGTAGATCGTCTTAGATGGCGCCGTACTCACATTTGTTGAGAATATAGGGAACTGCAGAAACCCACATCAAATACACCATCGACCATGGCTCGATTCCCACCTGAAGACAACAGCTCAAAAATGTCTAACAGACAGCGTGGTTTGTCTTACACGTAGCCAACTGCTACCTTAAAACAATTTTGAAAAATTGTCCAGCTGGGAATCGAACTTAAGACTTACGATGTAGTCCAGTACACTACCGCCTGAGTTACGAAGCTGATTGTGTAATCATATTTACTCCAAATTCCATAATAAATAAAGTACCAGACTCCACAAAAACTTTGGGTAGAATAAATTTCAACCATTAATCGAAGTTGAAAAATGAAATGATAAACCAGAAATATGTGCAGTAAATTTATTAACATTTTATCTATATAAAATATCGACATTCAGAATCGCGAAAAGTGGAAATTTATTTCTTACATATTGCCTAATCACAGACAAAATTACAAGAAGCAGGTGTCGACACTAACATGTATTTTGCACACAAAACAAAGCCTAGTTCAACATCGGCTGCATTACGAAATGGATTAAATCTGGGCACTATTAAAATATCCGCTTGTTGGATAAAAAATTCATCGTTTTTCGCGAAACATTATTATCTACCTTCGAATGACTTAGCTCATTAAATAATAAATTCAAATTATTCCCATTAAATTTATGAAAACAGTTTTTATTTTGTAGAAAATTAAAATCACATATTTCAATAATTGATATTAATCTAATTAACAATTTCGGTTATCGCTTTAAAATATGTACCCATGATCTCGAGGATGGAACAACGAAGTATAATTGAGTACCATAGGAATTTAATTAAGAGTTGTTTGATCCTAATTATGCGAGTTGCTCCGTTCAAAGAGATCACACACTCTCCCTTAGATCTAAACATCCTACTCATTAACAAAAATACATTTTGCCATGAACATATGTTTGTCCTCAAACTAAATGACAAATAAATGCAGTTGGTTGCTAGGGATACCTCGAAAATTCGAATTGTTGCAGATTGAATAATTTTTCATGAGAAAAATTGCACCTGCACGGATGGAAGAAGTTGGTTACGGGAAAATGGATGCCAACTGTCTTAGTGCGTTGAAATCTAGCAATTAAATATCGTCAACTAAGAGGTTGTTCTAACCAACAAATTCCAAGCAATTGTTTTCCTAATCAACTCATTCTTTCCGTGTTTTGCATATAGCTCATAATTAAAGGCCATTGCGTAATTTCTCCCATATTTGCGCTCGAATGTATGGATAATTACCTACCATACTTGCAAAGATTACACCTACAAACTTTCTCTTCGTATCAACCAAAAGTTTCTAGTCCACATTGTACTGAAAGTTTCTGTGCCATTTCTATTCCAATTTGTGGATATAATCTCGCATATCTTGAAAGATTGTACCTACAATTCTTCTTATAGCATAGCCTTATCCGTTTCTAGCTCATAGTCTATCCTATCCTAATTTGTTGTATCGCCCCTCTCATACTTATATTCGGATTTTTGCATACGTACTCCATACATTGAAAGACT
Source organism: Trichopria drosophilae (assembly GCA_030407085.1). Taxonomy (NCBI): domain Eukaryota; kingdom Metazoa; phylum Arthropoda; class Insecta; order Hymenoptera; family Diapriidae; genus Trichopria; species Trichopria drosophilae. The sequence goes on from CM059583.1 coordinate 147,341,974, forward strand.
GCGCGTACAAACTTTCCCATACAATGGATGGCGATTGGAGAGACCGATGAAATAGTCTTCGATAAACCTCTAAGAATCGCACTCCTATATTGCATTATCATAGTCTATCCCAACCTAATTATTTCTGCGAGGGGTTGCTTCATGACCCTCTGTCAATCGCGTTAAATAAATTAATCAGTAAGCTGGTATAGTAATTTTCAAATATTAATTGCATTGTAAATTATTCTTTTTGAGAACATCCATTGACAAGGTGAATCGGAGCATATCTTGATTAAAATTTACAGTTGATATTTAATTAAATGGAAAAATTCCAGTCCGTCGCTAAAAAATTAATTTAATAAAAATTACTAAAAATAATAGTAATATGAAAAATAATAATTATGTATTCGTTGATTGGAATAAAAAATATTATTCGAAATATGTTACTATTATTATTGCCCAAAAGTGAATTTTAAATATTTTATTATATTCAGAGGGGAACTAATTCCAGCAGAAATATGACTACAAGATGCTAAATATTTTACAGATATTTCATTAGAAGAATTCTGAATAGTTGATAATACATCGAAGATAATACATCGACTTAGCCTGCACATACCATGTGATTAGGTCATACAAAAATCTATCTATCTCAGACATCTGTTTATTTTGCTCTTTTCATCTGTCCACGTTTCGTACATCATCTTTCCACATTTTTTTTAGATATTTTAAATAAGTTACGATTTTAAATTGAAACTATTTTCATGACATTAAGTACTACTGGTTTTATCGAATTCATATAGGTTAATTCATGTTTTCGTGTACAACACGTTTTATAATCTATTTTTATGCGAACAACGTGGCAACATATTCGCTTTCCTTTTTAATGCGTCATAATTTTATTGCGTATATTATTTTCACTTATTTCACTGTCTAGTTAACAACATACATTGCCTTCATAACATACTGAGAAAAGTTCTCTTTATTAAAATACAGCGAACGTAGACGTCGCAAATTTTCTTTTTCAGAGGTCTAGCGTTTATGTCATTCCTTGATTCCGCTTGTCTCTGTCTGGGCGTGCCTGAGAATGCAATAATTTTCCGCAAAAATTAACTCTTACAGTTCGCAGCGCGAGGCAATTAAACTGCATTTGTCTCATTCTCACGTTTTGAGACAAATTAGCGGCACGTCGCGTGCTATACAGAGCGAGCTCCGCTTCCAGTATTGTTGCGTGTTGAATTTGTGTTAGGCGGAAAGCGTTGCACATACTAACTTGATTAAAACTTCAAACCATGGGCAGGATCGAGGGGGTGAGGCCGCGTATAAGAGATGGACGTAAAACTTACTTCTGAAATATACACGGAAGACCGAGAGTGAGGTGGCCTATACCCTCTGGGGACTGTAAACCGTATTCAATGTTTCCACGACAAACTGGATGAAAAGTCTCGCGAAGAAAACTTGGGCTTATTTTCATGCATGCCGAGCGTTATGCGTACGTGAAGTAAACCTAAACCGAATACCAGGTATGTGTCAGCATCGAAAAATCCTCCGACGCGGAGTAGAATATTCACCAAATTTATGAGGAAGGAAAGAGAGAACCCTTTTTGTTCCTTTTGCCTTTGGTAGATTTTCCACGCTTTATCCCTCTTTGTAAATTTCTTTGGTGGAAATACTCTTTCTGTTTTGTTCGGAGAAAATGTACTTTCTTTCTTCCATCAGGATATCCTGATGATAATATTTGATTTTATTGAATATAACATACGGCTGTATCATGCCACTCACTGGAAGCCAACTAAAGTATCTATTCCAAAACCAATCTGATGAATTTCAATTAAATTGGATGGGCATGTTGCCAAACATTTCTGTGTTTTTAATAACTGGCTCACTATTTAGCGCCGCTATGAATGTTATCAGAATAGGTTCAGTTGAAGCAATCCGGACTATTTTGATTTCTGGTTTTCATATTACTTATTCTTCGACGAATTTTTTCATGCCGCAATCGATGGCATTAGGAGAATTTTACTATCACGCCACACTTTGGACAAAAATGATGTTAAATGTGGGTAAAAACTGAGGTTAAATTTAAACACGTTTTTCTCCAAAGTGTGACGTCATATCAAAATATTTTTATCGCCACCGTTTTCAGTACAAAAAATGCTTCAGAAATGCTACGTCATTTGTCACAAATAAATTCCCTTTTGCTACAATATAAACCAAAATATGACCGAAAACACTGATTTTTACACATTTAATCACGTTTTTCTCCAAAGTGTGACGTGGTAGTAAAAATCTGCTTGAGCCATCGTTTTTAGCATGAAAAAGTACTTCGGAAATGATACTTCGCTTGTCATAGTCAAAATCAGTATCGGACAGTATTATACATACTTATCCTTCGTTTTTCCACGTACAAAAGAGGCTTTACTGGAATATGATAACGTGAATGAAATATGATAAATGACAGGTCGCTTTTCGTTATTTATTTGTAATAAGTATTGGCAATGCGAATTTGATAACGTTAGCACAAAATCCGTTGGATATTTTTGACTAAATAAATGTTGAAACAATGTAATAGATATGTATAATAATAAAGGTAACATAAATACGGCGGAAATCAAATTGTAGGTCCAATAATTAAAGACTTCATTTCAGGGAGTGTTTATTTCTTATTTAAAGAACAAAAAATAATTGTAAAGCTGATAATAATGCACATAATTTGTTTTTCCTGTATTTACAGTAAAGGTAGGTTGCGAAATAGGCAGTTTCATGTTATACTTCGGCATATTTATTACCTCTGTTTATTAACGTTTAAAGCGTGGTTTAAAAGATAAATTAGTATGCAATACTTTTCTTCGTTTCGCAGAGTTCATAAAAATAAGTAGTTTCCATTATACTAACTACCAACTGTAGGGCAGCTTTAATATATGATAAGCACGCACAACTCACTGTCCTTACTCAAGGGTGGCAGAAGTAAATGCCCAAATAGAACATCTTACGGGACTCGAAGTTACTCGAGAAACTCTGACATACCGAACGTGCGTGACACGTGTACGTGTAGCTCTCAACCTGATGGTGTGCTTTCATCCCTCTTTTCCTGCTTCATTAATGCTCTTGTACTTGGAAGATTAACTTATAAATTTATAAAGTAACTTCACTGAACCATACTCAACGTTAAATGAGGTTAAGAAGTCATGTAGAAAATGGTTTTACAGAATTTACATCCGGAATTCATCGTTCAATTAAATGGTCATGAACGTTTTAAAAATAGATATGCAACAGTTTCTTATACTCTTGTTTAATCGCTCATGTTTATTATAAAAGAACCCTGAATAAAATTTAACGGGTATCGGTCGCGAGGAGTCTATTTACTCTTACCTTTGATATGCGTAAGACTATAATAGTAGTTTTCGATACAAGTGCGTAAAAGTTTTTTCTACGAATGTGGGGGTTGTGGGCCGAGCTGAAAGCGAGGTCCGCATTCACATTAGTACAAAAAACATTGTCGCACATGCGTCGAACAATATTTTTTGATGCAAGTGTGCGTAAAGTGCACCTCAAAAATGTCAAAAATGCGTAAAGCCGCACTTTACGCACACTGTATCAAAAATATAATTTTAATTCTGCAAACCCATCAAGTATCAGATTGGGATGTGCATGTAGAAATGTTGAAACACGTGTAAAACAATTTTCGACAAGATATTGTTCTTTAGTTCAACAAATCATTATACCCATATTCTGAGATCCGTTAGATAAAAGGTGATTGAAAAAACACAAATACGAATACATCAAGCTATAATATAACTAGTATCTACTGATATAAATACCATGCCATATTATCTATGTAAACTTGTATAAATATAAATAATTAACGTGTACAACCACTTTCTAAATTTCTTGTAGTGAGAATTCAGTTTTCGGTTAGTGAAAACCGTGAAACTATAAAAGAGTGAATATTCAATTCCAGTCGTGGAGTTTACAAGTCCGGAAGAAAGAGTGAATTTCCACTCTTAACGAGTGAATGTTCACTCATTCACGAGAGTTGCTCGATTTTTACTAATTAAAGAGTGAATTCTCACTGCAAGAAATTGAGAGAGTAAATGAACAATTCTGCTTTCTAAATTTGAATTAGAAAAGGCACTGCAAATCAATGAATATTCGCTAATGTATCAATTGAGAGTGAAATACGCTTGTTAGGAACTTAAGATTTATATCCATGCGTTTCGTATTAATTTTTTTTGAGGATTTTTAGTGTAATATATTAAAATCTTACATGGAAGATAACTTACACAGTTAATATGTAACTTTAAATATTTCATAGAATGTAGGAGTATAACATTTATAAATAAAATTCCTTTGCTTTTAAACTTCAGAAATAAACCATATTTTGTGCTGGAAGGTAATTTGCAAATGTAAATAAAAATGTTGAGTGCATAGTTAGCATATCCTTGAATAAGTCGTTTTCATTATTGTACCTCTAAATTTCTTGCAGAGAAATGCTTACTCTGAAAGAGTGATATTCAGTCACTTCAAATGGAAGAGTGAAGAAATTAAATCCAAATGTTAGAGTGAAAATTCACTCTTTGCGTGAAATGAAAATTCACACCAAAGGAAGTAAGATTAGGTCATTACTGAAGTGCTATATTTTCAAAAGAGATATTTTAATATCCACTGAAATTAAGCTTAAGATGAGTGAGTTAACTTTATTCTTCTAATGTTTTTTCGCAAATTTCGACCTCTCCTAATAAACGCTACAGCAATGACAGTAGTTGTCACAAATATTGAGGAGACGGTTTCACGTTGAACCAAACTTTACACAAATTCTGCACATTTATTCGTATTTGCTACTGTCGGTGATTTAACTAAAGCTAATATTTCGCTCTACCTGTGGATTTAAAAAATTCACACTAAAGTAAGGGGGGCTCCATAGAGAGTGGCTCACCATTCACTTTTGCTTGGAATAAATGCTTACTCTTAAGAATAACCGATACATCAGCTATAGTCTAGCAATTTTACAGACTAAGATTTATACTTTTTAACACTCCGGGAGTAGAATTCGATTTTGCGCCCTGCAATGAAATATTCGGGTACGAATCATTGAGCACCAGGACCGTCGTATTAAAAAATATCGCTTGGAACACGGTCGAAATATCGATCTCCGACGAGTGTAATTGTCACCCTCGCTTCGCTCGTGCGACAAATTTCGCACTCGTCATGTTTAATTATCTTGAATGTCAATGACAATCAGTAAATAATTGATCTACGTGACTAGAATATATTGTTATGTATTTTGGTATATGTAACGTAGTACCTATGGGTTTTCATCTTCAACCTATAAACATTTACATAGCTTAAGCAAAGCCAAATTAAATCGATACTAGATTTTATAAAATAGAATTTATTGGCTAAATAATTTGCATTATACACGAGAATGTGCATTCACGGTAAAAACAAAATTGTCTGGTATAATAAGATCCGATATTAAATAGAAAACTATTATCTCAAAATGATGTGCCATGATGGGGTGATGTGCTATGAAAGAATAATTTTTATGCTATATTATCTGGTACCCTTCATTTGAAGCTTTAACCTACGTGCTATCAATGGCAATCTATATTCCTGAATATACACAGATTTCCTGTTTACCATTCTCTCACATTCATCCGGTATATGAATATGGAATAATGAATATACTATATGTACGACGAATTGATTACACATATATTCGTATAAGAAAAATCAAATAAAGTTGCGTGCATATTTTTAACGGGTCATAGTTCAGATGAGAAAAATATTACAGGTCGATGAGATCGAAGTCTGTCGCTATAAAATATTTGAAATTTTATGAGTCAGTTCTCAAAATTGCAACGAAGAAATGAATCAATATAATGAAATTACGAAAAATGGGAAACTTCGGTTAAATGGATTGTGGATAATGAATTAGATTTAAAAGAATTTTAACATTTCTTTAAAAATCTAATGCAGAGATAAGCCATAAAAACTGCAGGTACCTACATTAAACGGTGAAGTATATTTTTCCTTGAATATATGTATTGAAAAGCCTTCTTTTGGTATTTTATTGTAATTATAATTGTAATCAATAAACTTAATTCAAGTTCGACCAACAATGAAGACTTAAAATACAAATTAGCAATAAAAAGATATCGAATTTCCCAAATTAATTAATATATTCCACAGGATTATTTTTGGTGGATCAGTGCAAACATTTATTTTGAAAAAAAAGTATTATTAATATTATTTATTAATATCAATTCTGTGTGAGCAATGATGATGACTTTGCAATCATTTTCAGACGTTTTATTTAATTATTGTGATGGTAACATATTACGTTTCAAATAATATACAGCGCAAATCTCGTTCCAAACCATATCCAAATCGTCTAGTGTCATATTGCGATCAAATTTCTGAATGAATAGTATTAAATTTAAATACGTAAAACAGATTGTTATTCCAGACAGCATATTTAAATACATTTTTGTTACATTTTTGAAACACGATTTATCTAGATTGCAGAATCTCATAAAATCACTCTGGACAGTAATATTTACAGCAAAATTATTATTGTGTTACTTCGTGCGTAACGCAATTTGATACGTTCCACTAATACTCGTTGTGCAAAAAATACGTGTCCATTTAACAACAAGGACAGCGATATTCGGAAATCGGACAAAGATAGTTAAAAATATTTTTTTAAAAACGGCACTAGGTTGTCGCGTGGTATTCTATATTATCAAATATCGAAGAACCAAATACGTATACATTTACCAAAAATTGAAATCGCCCCTGTTTGAAACCGGAGTCTTCCAACTGGCACAAATAAAATACGCATACCAGGTGATCAAAGGTTGAATGAAATCGTTTTTAGCTATAATCAAAATTTATTAATAAAAAATGGTTGGAGATATATACAGAAGATTAATGTAGAAAGAAAAGTTGAAGTTCCAAATGGGAGTAGAAAAGGCTTGACCATTTTGCGAGCCGCATGCTCGTCTTGTTTCGTCCTCAAACATTAATTACACGTGACCGATCAACGTCCAGGAGAGGATGTGAAACGAACAGATAGGACATGAATAAACTCGAGCGACGGGTGAATGAACACAATTCCGGCAGTACTTTCAGTGCCAATCGCACGGGTTACAAGTTACGTCGAAAAACGTTTCATCATGTCTTATTGGAGTTGAAAACACATAAAAAACCCTTTATCCACACTGTCATTTTCTATCATGTTTAGTCGTATTGTATGCTAGACTTTTAATTATATTTACATTATAAGTCTGCGTAGATAAATTTAAATTTAAATACTACAAATAACAAAGTCGAAATACGTATTCGAAAATAAATCAGACAATATATTGAACTAAAACGTCTTTAGTTATGAGATCAATAAAGACAAACGCGAAATATCAAAACAAGCACATTATTTTTCTTAAAATATTTTTTTCTCAGTAGATAGAAAGTAAAAATGTTGATGCAACGAATCTCATTACAATAGCGCTTCAGTTTTTGATCTCAAAAAAATGCAAATACAATTTTGATTATTAATAGCAGACAACATATTTTTCATTTAGTGCTGCTTGGTGGCATTTGAAGTAAACCAGTCTCAATTAAAATTTATGTATCAAATTTTTTTAGCCATTTCGTATATTACGAACAAAAAAATATACATATATGCACTTTGACCTTATTGATTTTATTTTGCTATTCTTGTGTATCGATCTTATCCTTAAATGTGTCAAGATACTTTTATAGTTTTCAACGCTCGATGACTAATTAATTTTACTATAAATAGAACTCGTTTCGAAATGGGTTCACACTTGGGCCTGACGTTACTAGGCTGACTCATTCCTATATTTATGAAGTGAGTGACAATTTCTTATATTACGAAAAGTGATGGCTATTTGTAACAAGGAAGATCATACTAATATGCGAATGTAAGTGGAGAGTTGATATAAATCAGTTACAAATCATTTTTTTAAATGACAATCAATAACATTAAAACAAAATACTTTGTAAAGACAAAAATGGCAATGCATAAATAGTTGTAATACAACGTTTAAATAATTGTTGTATGTCATGAAACTTTAGTTCACTGTAGAGGACAACATTTTTAAAAATTAGTTCCTAACATTTTTCTTAGTATCTTTAGGGAACACAAAAACCGAAAATGAATTGAGGCTCGATTGATTTGGTCTGCTTGATTGTACTTCCGAGAGGATCAGATGTTTGTAAATTTACTTCGCAAACTCGAGAACGAGGAGGGAGGTTCGAAAGAGTCATTTGTATACATGTTGGATAAGTGATTGAGAGTGGCTAATTGTATCTAAAAATTAATATAAGCTGTGTTTTATTTATGCAGGGCAATTGATATTCAAAGTGAGCTTTCGTTCTGCCTTACATTTGACTTTTCCACTAAGTGAACCTTCACGAGGATCCTCAGTTAAGCCCTGTAGTACAGCTGACGATTTTCTCGATCAATGGAGCCATAAACATCCAACTCTTTGGACAACGATTTATAATTTGACACGCATTTATATAATGTGTAATGATCATGATATTTTCTGCAATGATGAGTAAAGGCTTGTCGAGATATTCGGTGGAATTAGAGATACGTAGTGAAACTCAATCATGGTACCAGTGAAAGGCAGATTCTAAACGGTCAAATGGGTGTAGAGACTCTGAAAATAAGACGCGATTGGGGAAATGAGACTTAAATTATTCGAGCGCAAATGCTGGTTATTGATGGCTAGTTTGTGTGATCCATGTAATTCTAAACTGAAAAATTTGTGCTTTCTACGATACGATTTGTACTATCACGTGCCGTATAGAAGTTTAAAGGATCTAAGTCGACAACTGTTCAGACACTAAGTAAATAACCAATATCGTTTGGTTTGTGCTATATGCATGGGTGGTAATTGCTATATTTAGAAAAGAAATTTCTATTACAAGTGTGAGTCACAGTTCTGTGCTTTTTATACTTATATGTTTATCTGAGAGTTCTATATGAATATCCAATGATTTGGAGCCTACCCTCCGATTTCTACCGTTATTTAATATGTTTTAGTACTGGATAACAAGTGACATTAACTCAAATTAGAGCACTCTAAGTCGACACCTTTTCGAGATATGCCTGATTTAATTATTTCTTGAAAATGTTCTTTTCACGTATCTAAATTAAACAAACAATTGACATAACATATTTCGTCTGAAAAATTCTGCATTTTTTTTTATTTAAAAATGAAAAAATCCCTGTTCCCTAAACTATTTTAAGATTGTTGTCTCGTTTTAGTTTAAATATCACATTTTTCGCATGTACTAATAATAAACTCACTCTCTGGGGTTCACCCTTCAATATTAAAATTGTGGAGGGGAAAAAATCTAAAAAAAAATCGACACACCTAAATTTCATATGAATATTTTCCAATTTATAAACAAAAAATAAAAACTTAAATCTGAACAATTTTGAATAGACAAACTGCACTTATTTTTCTGTTTAATGAAATCATTTAAATTGCAAAAATTTACGTTAAGGCTTCTTCTCGAATGGTTTGAAGCATTTTTACTTGTTTTCAATTTCATGTGATAAAATATTCCATTTTCATTTATATTCCGAATTTATTAACTATTACACTGGTTTTATGAACAACTACATTGCACAATGCTTCACTTAGAAAAAATAAAATACTGATTGATTATGTGTTGTATCGTGTAAAGAAATCCACATCTGTACTCGTCGTTGTCTTTGTTCAAGCAAATTCTTCACGCAGAAGATGCGTTTTGACCTCGATATAATGACTGTTATCAATAGCTTCCATCAAACTTACACTACACTGTCGATAATAATTACTTTTACAAATTTAAATTACATTTTAGAAAAATAGCTTGGATTTGAATCCGGTACAGTGCATTATAAATCCAGCGATTTTCAGAAAGAGAAATCGTAACTCTCACATGGAAAACAAACTAGATCGTCGAAAGATAAAAATTTCATCATCGAAGTCAAGAAAGTAAATAAAAAAAGATAGAGAAGCAGAATTTTTTGGTTTCATTCAACACATTAAAAACTGTGTTTTGCCCTTTAAAATTTGCTGATATTTAAATTGTTATTGAAATTGAAATTGAAATTTTTAGCCCTTCCTTAATTTTAATATCTGAGGGTGGAACCCATGAAGGGAGAATTTTTTTAGTAAATGCAATGAACGATATTTAAGGTAAAAAAATAAAATTTGGATTTTTTTTCATTTGCAAAAACTAAATTCCGTTTTGAACAATAAAAATTATTTAAATTTATTTATTTTTTTTTTAAATATGGAGAATTTTTCCGACGAAATACGTTATGTCGAGCTTTTTTACAATTTCTTTTGCTTTTCAGAATTAAATTGTGTCTTAATTTATGGTCATAGATTTTGTGTAATATGTTTTAGAAAAATGTCGTATAAATTAATTGTTATTGACAGTTGTCGAGAATGAGCATCTGTAATTTTACTATTGTTTCTCTTTGGCTATTTAACCTTCGTACGCTGACACGGAAAGTCATTTGGTCACATCATGCCACAGAGTACGCAAATAACATATCCTCCAAATTATTTATTTTCCAAAAAAACCAACAATAAATAACAAAAAATAACAAAATAACAAAAAAACAAAAAAAATAAAAATTTATAATTTTAACATAGTATTTCTCCTGTCCTGGCATACTATTAAATTTTTACCTTTTTCGAGTTCTTACTTTTAAGTTAAAAAGTAATACCGAAAAGTAAGTCGGGTGCGTACTTTTGGGATAGTTTACTTAATTTTTTTTCCTGCTCTATTGAAATTCTCGCGTCTCATCACCCGCGTGAAAAATTGTATGTACACATAGAACTTACTAATAATCAAAAGAATATAAAAATCATGAATAGTTTAGAATAACAACCATTATCGGTGCAAAAATGTTCGTAATATATCGAATACCAACACTTTTGTTTTTAGAACACAGTTGAAACAAATAGTTCGCGAGACGCAAACCCAATCGGAATTAATCCGCAAAAAAACACCGTTATTTTTAACGTTCTTCAATTTAGATCGACGCAATATTATTTCATTGTGGCATACGTGAATTGTGTTTTTTCCGCCATATTCGAAAGTTGTTGTTTTTTTATTATTAATCGAAGCAGCTGTTTTTCTTTCCCGTTTATCTTCAGAGGAGTGAAGCAAAGAGTTGGCTGTCCTTTTATTGGGCTTGAAAAACGAAAATTGCAAGTTCCACCGCCGAAACGCATTAAGGGATAAGCTTGGACTGCATCGCACTAGGACACGCACGGTTACGGCATTGCACCCGGTACTGTGATAAATAGAAAGTGCAGGATGCCCGATTCGGAAACCATTTACATAGGACGGCCGTCCTAGCTTAACGTGGACGAATAGAATTTGACTTTCAACGAAGCCGTTTGACGTGCGCTTTCATCGAGCGACTTGTACCATCACGCAGCCATTTTCACCCAAATGTGCTTTCATATACGCCTACCTACCATGCAAGAAAATTTTATTTTACGCAATGCTCATCTAACGATTATTGCTGATATATCCTTATGGCTTTTCAACGTCTTACTTTTGGACATTTGTTTTTGTCTATCATTAAAGGATTCCACTTCTGCAAAACGAGTAACGCTACCATGTGTGTTTTGCTCCGTTTCCAAATGAAATTCGAAGAATTTTACTAATTATATACTGGCTATTGGAAAATTCAGCTAATCATGAATAAGTTTACGCTGCATATGAATCCGAACATTAAAATTGTTTATTAGTGATGCATTCCAAGAAATTTGAAAACGAAATAAATTGTCAAATATACTTCACGTAAAATGTTCTGATCTACACAGAAAAAAAGTCTGAAAATTGTTACCCCTAATATTAAGTACTGTAAAAGGCTTAATTTAAGTGTAAAATTGAGCTAATTGTCTTGAATTATTAATTTATGCTTAAAGAAAACATTTTTCGAGCTTGTCACACCTAAGTTAGAGAATTCTTATTTTGAACCTGAATATTGACTAAAAGTAAGTTTCCAAAACTAAAAACAAGGTTTTAAGCGCAAATATTGACTTAACTTAAGAAAATTAGCTCAATTTTAGACTGAAATTAAGCCTTTTATAGCGCTTAATTTGAGATGTAACAATTTTAAGACTTTTTTTCTGTGTGCATTCCATATTATCTCAGGTTAATAAAATTGTACAAGTTTCAGGCATTAGCAAGTTTAGAGGAGGCTTACTATCCAATCAAATGATGCAAAAGTCGTAATCTGCATACCTGTAAACATATTACATTTAATATTGAATGCAAAATCGGAGCTTTATCTTTATAACAGTCGTTTACGGAAATTTTCCGACTCTTTTTAGCTCTTATTCGCAGACCGGTGTCGGATAATTTTCAAGACAAAGTACTATAATGTGATTATATTTTGAGTGTATTACAGAAGCCGAAAAAACAGATTGACCCTCTAACCTAGAGACCAGAATATACTTTTCTAAAGCTTTTTTGGTGTGCTGAATCCGAACCTGAGGCGAAACCGTACAATTGGATCTGGTTTACCAAATATCCCAACCTAAAAGATAAAAACCTACAAGTATAAGAACAGATATTTTGGCATACGAAGTTATGTAGCATCGATCTTTTTCTCTTAGTTAAAACACTAAAATGTAATCTTAAAAAAGATAAGGATAACAGAGGATTGAATTTGTTTCAAAATCTCTTTTTCGCTGACACATCGAATTTTTAATTTTTATATAAATTAATTGATCTATACCTATGAGAATCGGTTACAAATAAGAAAATTTCATATTTCAATGAAGATGTGAAATGTTTAAAAACTGTAGTAAATTAAAATAACGTAGAAATATTTATTATATTTTTAAACGTTCTCATGTTAACATTATTAAATCATAACGATTCTCGTAATCCTTAAAGAAATTGATTTTTTGAGAATTCTAGACTTTATTCGCTGATCTACTCACTATCTGCTCCTAATCGTCCGACCCACTCCGTGTAGTCTATTGTTAAATCGCGAAGTCGTTCAATTTTCCTCAACGAAAACGAGAAATCCGAAACGAACAATCGAAATTGCCTCGAGATTTCCTCAATAAAGACGTACACGTGCATCGCACCACGAAGATTTATAGAAACATGGCAATTTGCTTCGGAAAAAGCCACGACAATTTCGGTCCGCGGAATATTTTTCCAGTTTGACAAGAAAAGCGGCGGATATTGGTGGCCGTATGTACATGTGCGTAATACGTACCGGGGGTGCCTGCTATTGTGTCCCGGATTCGGCATTTCGATCAGGAAACGCGAATATGTTACCTATACATACACTCCTCGTGCGAATGCATATTGGCACAACTGCTACGGATGTCCCGATCCAGATAAACGAATGTACTGATCATCGAATATGTCACGCATCACCAATGTCACCAAGATGTATTGAATATCCAACAGAGAGTATTTGGAAGCATGATGTTTTTATATGAACTGCAGAATATTAAAAAGGATTCATTCGAAATAGGATTCTTTAGATCCCACTAAGATAACGCGTCTTTCATAGTTTTTTTATCAGATATCATTGCATGAATAAAATATTATGCAAATTATCCAGCCATCACAATTTTGAAAGAAAATTTCGAATAGTCGCATTATAATATGTGCAAATCATGGTGTGCAAATTTATTATACATCTCTTTGAAAACACCGTAGTTAGAATTCTTTAAATCTAAACTTACTTTGAAATTTCCAAAATTAATCGAATTTCACTAAATCATATTGCATCATATTAAATTAACGAAACGCCATGCATTTCTCTTTTTTATTTTTAATTTTGTGTTTATTTTTTAATTTAGTTTATTTTTTACTTTCTATTATAAATTTATTTTGTATGTCTATATTTTTTTTTGTTTTTTGTTTTCTTGGTTATATTTATATATATTATTTTCCTTTTTCTTTCTTGTTGGATTTATTATTTTTTTTTTTAATTATATGTATATGCTAACAAATCATAATTCATATAACAGTCCGTTCCAAGTTACTGTCAAATCGAAATTTTACTAAGGATTTTTAACTTTATAGTTATGAATATATTTTTTTCTTTTTTCTCTTTTTTCTTTTTTCTTTTTTCTTTGCTAGTTTCATCACAAGTTGAGATTATAAATATTTCGACAAGGCCTACGTTTTGAGAGTCCAGGCGATTATGACGCAAGGTGTTTGAAATGTTTAGAAATTTTCAAACTATAGCATTTTAACATATAATGCAATTTGTAGGTATAAGCCATTAACTATATTAATCATATTAAATTATAATTTATATGACAAAATTATTCCTGTCCGAAGTTAAATAAAAGTAACAAGTAATCACTTTTTTCTCTATTGAGAACAACTTAATAGAATTAATTATAATTTGTTCTACTTTATCGAAGAGCATTCCTTCCATTTATTTGAATATTTTTATGGCATTTTGATGCAATTTCTTATTGCGGGCATCATTAAGTTAGACGAAAAATGACAATTAATAGAATTTACTATTATTAGACTTATTTGATCATTGAACATTACTTAATGAACACATTGAATGGTATTCTGAATGCTTATAATTAATAAGTAATAAGTAACGGTATTGTTTGTCATTGCTTAATCAGTGGGTCGGATTATTAGCAAAGCCTTCGTTAATTTGGATTGATGTCCACTTTAATCGACAACTCAATAATCACCGCCTTCTATAAACTATTTGCGTCTATCTTATTTGAATACAATAAATAAACATTTACAATTAATACTCATTATAACGGAAAATAATTTTAATTAAATTGAATACTATTTTTCATGATACATTTTTTATCAATAGTTTGTTCTGATTTGAAATTCAGAATTGCAAATTCCAATTCACTAAATATAAAAATTCATTTTTATCTGTTATCTTAACTGCATTAAAAATGATGTAGACATTATAAATAATAACAATAAATGTGTGGTTTTCCATAAGTTTCCAAACATCGAATTGTGGTTATTAGGAAATGCTCTTCGTCACAATTTAATAGAATATGTTGGGTTGCCGAGATTAACTCTCCAGGGCATGAACTATCTTTAGCCATGGGCATCCTCCTTTGTAAATAATTAAGTCGATGTAGAAATAGTAGAGCATTCATTAATTATAAGATAGTACAAATTTAGTTGTTTTCTAATAAACACGGTGCTTTCATTTTTTTTATTATTGTTGCAACATTGTTCTATGGAATATTCAAATATTCACAAACGATTAATCAGTTTATACTTCATATAATGTTATCACAGGACTAGATCTTGATTTTTATCAAATTGATTACGTAATAAGTAATTAATTTTTATCCATAATCTATTATTTCACACGGTAATATGTACCTGTTATTATCAAAGCATTCGTTAATTTGGATTGACGTCCACTTTAATCAGCAATTCAATAATCACCGCCTTGAAGAAACTATTTGGGGCTGTCTTATTTGAATAAAAGCATGTGCAATTAATACAAAGTAATTATACTGGGAAATAATTTTCATTAATTAGAATAATATTTTTTTCTTCATACATTTTTTCCATAGTTGGTTCTGAATTTTTGAAATTAAAAATTGTCATAAAAATCATTATCATACATTATAAACTCCATAAAATAAACGTATTCAAAGAAAGGAAGAGAAAATAAAGTAAATAGTATTGCTTCACTTCCTACGTAAGTTCTGATTTTTATCCACATTTATCATAAACAAATCTTTTGACAATCTATGAAATTGATAGAATATGTATCATCGGTTTTCGAAATAATTAATGTGGATACATCATTTTGTTAAAATTCTCATGAACTAACTTTTTTTTGAAAGATTTTTTACGGAAATTAGAGTAAATAGCTTATATTCATACAATTTTAATTTTCAAGTGAAAAATAAGTAATTCTAGTCTATACAATAGGAAGAAATGGATTTTAACTTTAAACAAGAAAATTATTGAAAAATAATCAAATATAGTCATTCAGTGAAAAATTAATGTATTTCCTTTCTATTCTCTGCTTACTAATTTGAACTTCAATTTAAATATTGAGTTCCATTTACTTTCATTACAATTTAACAGATTTTATCGTTAATAGGCGATCTTCTCTTTTAATTTGAAAGTCATATCTCAGCGTGATCGGCAACCGCAAAAGCTATAAAAAACAATTATCAAGTAAATTTCATAAGTCATAAAAAATCACTCTTAATGTGTTATCTTTTGCGTTGCAATAGAAAGAAGTGATAGCAAAATGGAGATAAAGTGCACAATTTTCTGTGACTTATCCTTTTTAGCTGTGATACAGATTTATTATCATCAATGATAAGTCAGAGGAAATAGAATCGAGAAAAGGGTTCTTTCCAATTCCATCGAAAAATATGTTGGGACAGATAGAGTACCCTTGGCATACAAGACATAAGTTGGAGAACACTACTGTACTTTGTTCCACATCACCAGTTCCGAGTTTAAAAAGCTGAGTTTTAAGAACTCATCTTGAAAGCGTTGATTAGCTGAATTTTTTTGACTGTTACTCGATTTGTACAAATTAGCTACTTCATTTTGGGACATGCATCTATCAATTGATCATCTTTTGTTCAGGATCTAGTAAGGTATATGGTTTACCGCATTTAAAACTTCAACAGTGGTGGATTTAGAAGTACAAAAAAGTGACTTGGATTAAGCGAAGAAGTCACATGATGATTTACCCAATTTTTGTCGATTTTCTAAATCGTTTTCACGGCGTTTCCTCAAGTGCTACATGAAACGACATTGGGTAAGTTCTCGAGTTGGCAACATGCTCAATGCAACCAGCTATGTTTTAATTATCTCCTTGTTATAGAAATAAACGTGAAAGCCATTAAGTTCCACTGCTAAAAGTGACATGAAATTTAGTGTCAGCCCACTAATACATTAAATTTAATGACTTTGTAACATAAATGTATCTTGATGTCCAGAAACATAAGTCTTAGAGTAATTTTGAATTCTGTTTCAGTCAAATGAAATTTAGTGTGCGTGTTCATTAAATTTCAATACAATTTTTTAAGTGCATGTACATGATTTTTAATGTGCTTTTGTTAATACTCAATTACATGTACATGAAATTTTAAATAATATAAAACATATATTAGAGACACAAATAATGAATCAGTATTCTGTTACAAAACTCTCTATATAGTGGATAAAATTAAATTAATTGCATTTTAAAAATTAACATACCTTAGCAACGGTGTTACTAACGATCCAATGAAAAGAAGAAGTAAACTAATTTATTTTTTACAGTTTCTGCCGAACCCTCACTAAAAATGATATATTAAAAAGTATAACTATATTATCAAATAAATTAATTAAATACATAATAGTAAAATGTGATTTCTGTCTTTGTGTCATTGGCTTCTTTCGAATTTAGATTTTCTTTGGATTAGATTTGAAGCTGCCGACGATTTTCTTAGCGATATTGGAAAGTCCGTGATAATTCAGGAAAATTTGGTCAGTGATTAGCGGACATCAATTTCGAAGTCAGATGCCGGTGGCTGTTTTATTTTTAATGAAATAATCCATTTTTTCATCTGCCTTTATTTTTGTATGTCTTCGTTCCATCAGTCGAAATTGCAACTAATGTCGCAGAATCGTTGTATTAAATGTATTTATTCAGAAATAGAAATTAATTAAATAAAACATGTTATTATTAGTAGTGGAGGTCGGGATATTTTTGTACACGGTGTACTGTTTGACGGCGCGATATTTTTCCCGTTTGTAACGCTTGGAGTCTCCATCAACTAGCATCGACTCGTCTTATTATAATCTCATTTTCTATTAAGCACTTGACTTATTTTGACGCATTCTTACCTCGCTATCATATCAAACAAAATTTTGATGTTTGGAAAATGTTTTTTTCACTTAGTGTTTTGGTCATTTTTACAACATTTTTCGAAGAACCAAGTCAGGTTAATATATTTATAATATTCTTGGAACTGTAAGCTTATGACGCATATAAGAGTTTTTGATGAAATTTGCATTGTGTTACTTATACGCCGACGATTTTGTAAAAATGAGCGTTCGGGGTATTATTGGACACTTCTGTGATTTGGACACTGATTTGGAGGAAAATACTGATTTCTGCACAATTTGCATGAAAAATATGCCCAAGAAGTTGTGTCGGAGCAAACCGGAACACTTTTAGGTGCATTACTTTATTTTATTCATTATAATATAGATATTCTTTCGGTTTCGTTAACAAATAAACGTTTTCCAGCAATAATTTTCATTTTTTTTTATCGATTTACAAAACTGTCCAATAATACCCCGAGATTTTTTAAAATCTCAAAAACCAGTTTTTTTTGCTCCAGCTGATACAGAATGTACAATTTTAAACAATTAGGTAAAATTGCTGGTACCAAATGAAAGGCTATTTATCGTACCACAAAATCAAGCTTTAAAATTTTGAGAAAAAGCAATTTTTTTTAAAGTTTCTGGACAAAATAAAAATGTGTCCAAGAGTACCTTGAACTATACCCGACCTCCCCTACATTAAATTTTTATAATTATTATTTTTAATATACATTTTGTGTACATTAAGTATAGATTATGCGTGCTCAATTCCATATGTAATCTATACGTGGATTATTATGTATAAATTATGTAGAATTTATTCATAATTTTTCTGCTTGTGAGTATAGGAGTTGCCAATATTTAGACCGAATTTCTGGTAGAGCTACTGTACATGAAATTGAATTTTTACAGTGAATTTTTTTACGCTAAATTTTCAATGCCCTCACAGGGATCCCCGTTCGGAGGTGTACATAAAATTCTATGGACAATGAAATTAAATTTAAGATACATATATGACATTTTTTGTATACATCAAATTTAAGGTCTGATATTGGAAGTCGTTAAATGTTGGAATTGAAATGTACGTCCAGCACATGTTCATTAAATTTCATGTGTTTTCCATTTAACAATGTATATAACTACGAAGACATTATATGGTTTGTGCATTGACAACATTTATTTTGTTCGAAAACAGTTTTATTGGCATTTAGACTCTATATTTGGGGGAGTGAACTATATTATCTTGATTATAGAAATTAGATATAAGTACAATCTCATTAATTTGTCCGACTATTATTCATTCGTCTTTTCGATCTGAAAGCTTGGGATCTGAGACGAAGGGCACAGTATGTGTATACAATCAGACGTTCATGACTTTAATCAAATTATTATTACATTTTCAACTATTCCACTTTCTTACGAAAGAAATCGTGATAACAAAGGAAATCAGTGAACACAATTTGTTAAACTGTTTTAAGCCTGCTTCCATAAACGAAAGCGAATTTTCTATTATTTTATGACCACTGTTTCACTACGTATGTTCATTTTCAGGCTTCCATATCAGATTAGATCTTTGGAGATCCACTTCAATTTCGGTTAGATCTAACCTCGTTTTGTCTAGGCCATGTCGACTGTCGTAGCGGGACACGAAAAACGGATCCTTCCTAGTGATAAGCCCTAATTCGATATAAGTCGTGAGTTTGTCGTAAACGCGCGTTATCGCGAGGAGCGGAAACGGAAGCCTTTATGCTCGTGTAGCTCGTCGCGTGCCCTCTCGTAATAGCTCGAGCAGACGTCCGTGTAACTATTGCGGGATCATGCGACGCTCAGCAACGATTTCGCCGTCGCTGTTGCTGTCGCTGGTTCCTCCTTAATGTTACCACGCAGCCTTTCGTGATTTCGGTTTATGCGACCCGTATACCTATGAAATCTTCCGTTTAAACTAAGGTAAATGGTTTGCGTCCGGGCAGTCACCTTTTCGAGTTTCGCAGCACACCTGCCGGTATATACAGTTCCCCGAATTCAACTATATAAATGCATAGAGGGAGTAAATTCGGGTGTCGACGTGGCTACGTTTTCTCGGCTATTTCCAATTCCAGATACTTCTCCTCCACCCCCTCCCTGTTCCTGACTTTCCACAATGAAATTCAACCAGAAGAAGAAAGTGAACACCTAGCTGAGAAAATCCAATCGACGCAAAGTTAGGTCAGGTACTTCGAGCCATAGGCGTAATGAAAAATATAAGAGAAGTAACAGAGCAACGTAGAGCATAAGCTTCCCTTCATAATTTCCGGCACTTTAGATACGAGAAAAAGAAATTTACCCACGAAAAGGGATATGCCGACAGGGACAGGCTTTGCAGGTGGGGGAGGTGAAACAGTTTGCAGTTCCAGGGCGAAAAGAACGACGGTATAGGGAGCACACACCAGAGAAGCGAAACTTACGCCAGTCAGCCAACGTTTATACCTAGCCTGCGCAAGAGGCGCCCTGCATTTTCAATTTATGGCCTGATACTTCGCTAAATTTATGGGACTCCCATTCTCGAAGCGAGATACTTCACTGCCTGAATGCGAACCGCGATACAAACGCAACCTGCCCGAGACAGGCGCGTATACACGCCGGAACTCTCTGCGAACTTTCAATTAATTTGGAACTCTACGCCTACAGCCCCGAACGATTGGAATGATCGTACGAAAAATTAACTATTGAGAAGATTCGAAAAATAACCGCCATGCAAACATCCCCTTCGTTTCCCAAGGGGTTCACTGGTATTGGGCTTTATATTTACGCGAATAATTTTTTTTTGTTTAAATTATAGATTAGTTACTTTAGTAGATCGATAATTGAATAGAAATATTTTAAGCGTTAGGTTCTATCCATCAATGTTTCGGTAAAGTTCGTATTTAATTTATTTCTTGTTCAATACATTAACCTTTAACCTACAACTCGCTTTGCAAAGTTTGTAGACGTATTGAAGTTTAGGAAACCACAATAATTATATGTTTTAATAGTTTTTTTTTTAGTGCAAATGTTATCAATTTTTAATACTTTTGTGAGAATGGCGTCAAAACTTTCACTCATTTTTTTGCTTCAAACAACATTATTGGATTTGGTCGAAATTTTGTTACTGGGTGGTTTCTGCGGTCGCTGATTACAAATCTGAAGTTGCTTTTGGAACATTCATAATGGCGGATCCAATATGGAGGACGATTTTTAAAAACCTTTATAGTATTCGCACAAAATTCTTATAAGGGGTAATTGGGGTCGCTAGTTATGAATTTAAAGTGGTTTTTTTAAACTTTCGAATGACGGAGCCAATATGGCGGACGATTTTTACAAATAACTGTAGTATTATCTCAAAATTTTTCGAAGGGGGTTATTGGTTTTCAAAAATAATCACCTGCTTGCATTCACTAGAAAAAATGGTCTACCCAGAGCACGCTGCGAAGAGACTGCAATGGTACGATTTCTTGCTTCATTTGTTGTATTTTTTTTTATATTTTTTAAATTTTATATTTTGTTGTATTTTTCAATTTTTATTTCAAATTCATAACCAGCGACCCCAGAAACCTTTCAGTAACTATTTTCGACCAAATCCAATAATGTTTGAAGCAAAAAAATGAGTGAAAGTTTTGACGTCATTCTCACAAAAGTTTTAAAAATGACATTTGCACTAAAAAAAAACTATTCAAAACTTCAAAAAATATTTTTTTTTGACATATTCGTGTTCCTTGACATTAAAACATATAATTATTGTGGTTTCCTAAACTTCAATACGTCTAGAAACTTTGCAAAGCGAGTTTAAGTAGGACCTCTATTTCTACTATGATCGCCGCTTTTGTCACCGACACACGCGACACCATTTGGAACGCCTCGCCGACGAAGTGGTTAATAATACAGATTTTTCAAATGAATCTTTTTTATTGGAATTTTTCACTCTTAAATATTTTCGGAATATTCGTTTTAAGTAAAGAACTCATGTATTGACTTGTACTTTAAAAAATGTACATAGGTATTTTTAAAATAAAGATGAAAGCATCCAAAATTTATTGTCATCTGTACTTTCAACATTTTTATTAAAAATATCTGATGAAACAAAAAAAATCAATCACGCAGAGAAATTTGCAATAAATTTATAAGAAGTTAACTTAGCTTGAAATACACGTGCTAGTTTAATTTCTAAATATATCTTTAAATATCGTTTATTAACCAAAAACCACATGTACATTGATTATCTTGAGTTCCCACAATTATCTTCAGAAATAAGTTCCCTTGGTTAAAATATCGTTATTTTCAAAATTTGTATAGAAATTTATGTTGAGAAAATATGATTATTGAAAGTAAATAAGTGTGTCAAAAAGTAGTTAAAATATACATATAATTATCAAAAATATTAAAAACAAGTAATTGATATAGTTATTTCAAAACGAAATTTTGAATTCGTGCTAATAAATCCCAAATCACAATTATGAGAAGAAAATTTTCTTAACGACAATAGTGGCGCCCGTTCTAACTTACGAATGAATAGAAGGATTGACATCTTTTTCTCCCGTTAAGATTCGTCAATAGAAATACGAAAACTAATTAGTTCCTGGAGTACATCAATAGTACAAGAGCAACGATGTGACACTAAAGAAAATTGAGTTATATACTCCTGCGAGAAAAGAAAACGGTTAAAAGCGATTTCTGAAAAAAGTAAATTCACTAAAATGATTAAAATTCATAGGATTCATGACAGCAAACCTAGATTTAAACATTTAAATGTTTTCAGAGTTATATTATGTTATTTTTGAAGTCTATGAAATACAAACAGTTCTTGTAATTACCATATGAAATTTAAAAAAATTCATTTCTTTACACTAAACATTATTGTCGCTAGGTCAAGTAAACGTTAATTTATATTACACGATTATTATATATTTAATAAATAGAAAATTGAAAATTTATATAATATTTTAACACCAACACATTTCACACATAGTAGAAAATGTAAATGTTATATATTGAATTGCATTGATGATGTGATTTGCTATGTTTCCCTATATTTTATTAGAATATTAAAAGAGAATATTTGAATTCCGGTAGAATTACATTCATTCTTATATTTAATATACTATAAGCATCACGTATTTATTATGGCTACAAAATTTGTTCGAAAGATACGATGTTATTATTATTATTATTATTATACGACTTTATTGAGACCAAGAGGGAGGATAAATAAAAACTTCATCACGGACAAATGGCGAGTCACAGCTATCAGCTGTTTTACAGACTGACCCATAAATCAGTAAATTTTGCAAAATACAGAGAGAAAAAGTCATAAACATGCATAAATACACAAAATATAGTTCACAGAAATATAAACATACATACAAAAAATATAAACATACATAAAAACCCAAAATATAGTTCACAGAAACGCAACATTCACACTATTACAATTGACGAATACACAAATGGTAAAACTCTCTCACCTTACTCATAAATAGACCAACAGAAAGAACAGATTTACGAATGTTTAACGGAAGAGCATTGAAAATTTTTGTCGTATAGTATGAAAACGAGCCAGTATATTTGCTGGATGAGTGATTTGGATATCTTAGAGTATATAGCACAGCGCTCCTACAATTACTTGTATTACTTCCTACAAAATGCAGAACAGAATGGAGATTCTCTGGTTCTAATTACTTATATGTTAATAGTTAAATTTTTCAGAAGTAATTTAAATTATGATGGGACCAATTTTCAATAATAAGATGAAAATTACAATTTTAAAAAATGAAAGAATTATTGCAGTATTCTAATGAAGTGAAGTTTCCTTAAAATTCGATTAAAACAATGTTACGCTCAATAGAAAATGTAATTCAAATTTCATAATAACGAGTAATAATAAAATTAATACAAAAGTTCCAACATTTTTTAAAATAGTGCAATCATACGTCTTGCATTGCGAAATTCAAATATTATATAAAAATTCAAAAACTGAAAATGATTGATTCATCTGCAGTCTTTTTTAATTCGAAAAGAAATCAATTAATTTTTTGCATTAATTGAGAAATAGTTTTCTCTACACAGGCAACGTGTCAACTTGTTTTCGAGCTTATCAATCATTTTCGAAAAGTTTACTACTATTTTATTTGCATCGGAAATATTTAAAAAAAAGCTTTCATTAAATTACCTTTGATAGTAAAACTTGTTCACTCAGATTCAGAGTTCTATATGTTATCATCACATAAAAGCTGGACGCTAGATCTATGAATCGTTACTTCAAATTACTGCTCAAATTACCGATCAAATTAGCGTTCTCAAAACAAAAATTGAATTTAGTCATTTCTATTTCCTCATAAAAAGAAAAAGAGTCCCGTTTGTGGCTGGTTTCTGTACAATATCATTATTTTCCATGTTAAATGTTTCGGAAGATTGGTCAAAAACTGGGCACATACCTACCAGGGTACCTTTTAATGCTTATCATTAATAAATGTAGATAATGATGAGCAGGTAGATGCTTCAGTATTACTGATCTTCTTCTCCTGCCCAGTTATGTCGCCGTTTGGGCGGTTTCTGTTCAGGTCAGTGCTAAATGGATCATTTTATCTGTCAAATACAAGGATGCATTCTAATGGGACACTAAGCAGTATCTGTTCAGGAACTTACAAAATTTGTATAAATTATATTAAATGAAGGATATTGTTAATGTTCGAACACTATATGAAATCATCTGTCACCCAATTCATCTTTTATAAAAGTCAAAATAGCTAAAGAACGTGTATGCTTATCCTCAGTAGCAGTTAGCAATTGGATTTGCATGCTTCTCTTTTGATATAATCTCGATCGGATATTATTTGCAACTATGTAGAGTATTTTTTAATACATTACTATACCAATTAAGAGACTTCACTATTCGTACCGTATATGGTGCATTTGAAAGAAACTGCTTACCTGAAACAAAAAGAAATTTTAAATCTATTAATATATGATTATTATTTCCTAATAAATTATAGATAAAATTTTACTCTACATGTATAATTCAATAAAGCATATAATACAAATTTCTTAAATCTATGTTGACGTTACGCGGCCCATGTGTGTGAAAAATTGATAGATTTGTAGTGGACAGTTAAGGAATATTAATATATCCACATGTTTTCAATTGTATAAAACTAGTGTTGGCGTGGTGCCTCGCTCGCTTCGCTCGCTCAGAAACTTCGACCCAGTGGAGAGTCGGCTATTCCTTAAGACTCGTTTGTTTACTAACAGCTTTCAATTATATTATAAAATTATATTGATATTTGGGGGTCCAATCATATTTAGGTCCAAGTGGCTTCGATAGATATGTTACAACAATATAGTGTTTCTTATATGTATGAAAATTGAAAATTAGCATTTTCCAAACTTCGACCCAGACAAGAGGCCAGCCGAAGTATTAATAAATAACAGTTGCAAAACA
Organism: Trichopria drosophilae; assembly: GCA_030407085.1. Taxonomy (NCBI): domain Eukaryota; kingdom Metazoa; phylum Arthropoda; class Insecta; order Hymenoptera; family Diapriidae; genus Trichopria; species Trichopria drosophilae. The sequence goes on from CM059583.1 coordinate 147,367,280, forward strand.
CTTACTTCATGCACTTGTATTCTAATAGACTATTCGATGCATATTACATGTTTACTGTGTTTTACTAATTACTGTCTGCATTATTGTGATATTATATATACAATATATATATACATATAATTCGTCAAAGATATCTTGAAAGTGTCGAAAAGATCTCTGACGGATATCTTATAGATATCTATAAGACATCTTTTAGATATTTCGAAATAGTTATGTTCGTATCAAGGGCGTAAAAGAACTTTGCGCCCGTAGGTGGTCACCGCGCCCGAGGAGCTGGCAAAGACTACCCCTGGGGGGTAGGGGATCAAAATTATGGGGTAGAAATTAATTTTTTTGCCGCGATGACCAAATTCAATACTTTTTCAGACAATAGTCATAAACATTTTAAATCAGTTTTTATGGCATTATCGTTGACTTTAGGAAGAAAATGTATACAACCTTTTTTGTAGAGAATTTCATGCTCTATCTTTTTTGTTTGAAACATTTTTTAATAAAATTTGTAGTTTTCAAAATAAATGCAAAAACTACAAAGAAACTTAATTGGGGCTAATTTTTTTTAGTAATGGACGGGTGGATCTGCCCCAAAATCTAATCAGATCTAAGTTATGCCAAGACGCGTATTTTAAAAAAAAATTTATGTCAATACGCTTATCCGTTCGCGAGTTATCGCGAGGGATGAGTTGTTGTAAATAATACTTACGAACTTCTTTTGTGAAGAAATATGTAATATCCCTGTTATTCGTCTATTGTGAAATTTACTTTCCGGTCTTTTTACATCTTTCCATTCGAGGTCATTTTCTAGTAACTCTATGTTTATTACATAATCAGTTTATGGTGGTTTTTGCGTGTTATTTTATATTCTCCTCTTTAGGTCTCAACTGAGAATGGCGGTAATAAGTTTGGGTTATGATTAACGTTTGATTGATACCAAACACCCACATTCTGATAGGGATTTTTGCAGTTATTTCCTGCATTTTGAAACACATTATTGACAACTTTATAGACAGGGCTGTGAAGTCCCGTGTAGGAAATAATCGTGGCACTATAACAAATATGTATAGTTGTACTAGATTGTTGTAATCGACTAGTTACTATGTAGTTTGAACACACAGAAACTATCCCATATATGGAACTGTATCCATTACAAAAAAAAATCTAGATGCAGAGAATAATTGTGTAATAAAAAGTTATATTTTATTTCAGGAAGTTTCCAGATTAGGATGACAATTAGGATGAAACACGACAGAAAGATACAATATGTATATTTTTAATATAGATAATGTATCTTTCCTTTCGTTCGATGATGAACAGATTTTTCAATTTATATAATTATGTTCTTGATCAGTTTTTAAGGTAATGGTCACTCCGCGAGCAGATATTGGTGCTGGAATGAAGGCCAAATAAGATCTGTTTAATTTAGTTCGATTTTCGGACATGTTTCGATTTATTCCGCTATTCCAAGAAATGTTTCTGTATTAAAAATTATTTTCACTTAAGGAAAAAAATTGGGGAAAAGAAAATTGTTATTTATTTGTTTATTCTTAGGATGACAATGTATAAGATTATCGAAAAGTTGTGTGCAATGCCATTATGCAGTCATGAGTATCTAAGCATATTTATGCAAATATCCGTACGTACTTGCTAGAATATCAGGGGTGCACCTCAAAAACCCGACAAATCACAAAACAGACGTTTCAAACAACAGACATTCAAAAACCAGACATTTCAAAATACTGACATTAAAAACCAGACATTTAAAAATGTACATATTCTGAAAATGTAATTAATTAACTTCTAAATGTGCTTAATAAATAATCCGGGGGTCATTTGACCTTCAAGAGGTCTACAAAACCAATCCTTTGATCAAACATTTTTAAACTTGAAACGATCTTCCAGTGAGGCCTGAAGGACGGCGCGACCGGAGATAATTTTTTTAAGTAGTGAACGAACCAATCGGAGGAGTCGATATTTTTAAAGTCTCTATTTTTAAATGTCTGGCTTTTGAATGTCGGGTTTTTGAAGAGTCTGTTTTGTGATTTGTCGGGTTTTTGAGGCGCATCCAATATCAGTAGTTGGTAATTGGCAATGACCAAATGAAAACTCACTTCTATAACGGGAACAATGATAAGGTCGCAACAGCACCTAGCGGTAACAAGCGTAACTATATCTATCGAAATTTTATACAAACTTTATGTAGATTTTTTTGCAGTTTAACTAGTCACAAAAAAACATAGTTCTACTAAACATAGATAGTTTTACGAATCTACAGTTAACCGTTTCAGTAAATATGCAGTTTCTGCTACCTGTCTAGGCTCGTGTGATCATTTTCTGACTGGGATATATTGAAACTCAGGTTTATTAAAAATATATTAATTTGGTCATAACTTACTTGCTGGAAAACAACTGCCCAAAACAATTTGTAGTTCAGGGAACTGTATTATTCTTGTATTGGTTTAAATGCTTATATGTAAGGATTCTTTTGGTTCGATTTCGTATCGTTAGCACAACTATGCCGTGAATAAAGTTTAATAATATATCGGAAAGGTGGTGTTTGTTATTAGTTAAATGTTATTAATAAATCAACCCTACTATGACGGAAGGGCATTCTTTGTTTAAACCTAGACCTTTTGGACAATATAAATAAACAAATAAGTCGTGATTAAATATGTTTGTCAATATTAAATACACGTTTTTAACATAAAATAAAACTGAAAGTCTTTGGTTCATTTTTTTAACCCTTATCAGAATTCAATATAAAGTTTATATAAAAAATGATATCAACAACCATATTCCGTAAGAAGTAATTCTAATTTAATATAAAAGATAACCTATGATTTCGTACTTATTATTAATAAAAGTTACGTTACGTGATCGAATACGCGAGTTTTCTTTCGGCATTTTAGAATTGCCTTTTTTGAAAATAAGCTCATATTGAAATCAACGTGATTAGTTTAATGCTTTATTCTCAAAAATAATAAATTAAATGTACGTATTTTCGCGATCATGTAATGTTATAAAAATAAATCACGTTTATTGTTACTAGAATGTACAATATTTATTTTGAAGAAAAATATTAGCACGTGACGTTTCTACATTTGTAATATACATTTTCCCCAGAGTACACCATTTAGATTAAATATTAGTTTTTCGATATCTCGTTCTCTTATGCTTACTCAGAATATATAAAGATAGTATTTGCATTGATCTTTGGTTTTAGGTATTCAATATGTCTTGAAAAGTTCATGAAAATATATTTAAATAAGTAGGATATCAAAGAACTAAATTGTATACATGTTTAAGTTTAATTCCTTTCTATGGTAATCCAAAGAAGTTAGTTACTACCGTTGAAACAAAAATGTTATTATATTAGAATCACACGTGTACCAGCTGTACAAGATGTAATAAATTGTACATTTACAAAAATGCAGTTGTCCAACATCTCTTAGCAATTTGTTACAAGAACCAAATCCCAATTACTTTCTAGGTTGGGAGCTTCGCTGATGATTTCTGCTTTTAATTAAAAGTGCATTGGAAGTTGCCAAGCTCCATCGTCAAGAATCAATGTAAGGAACGTAATATATACGCGCAGACGGTATCAAGAGTGGAAAAAAGAGACGGGAAATGTCACCGTCCGGTTTTTAATAATGTGAGATATGAGTCGAGTAGAACGGTGTACGTAACACTCGAGGAGCCTGCGATATGAGCACACCCTTTTCTCAACCACCCTCATCTTCGCTCGTCCTTATCCTCGATTTTCTCTTGGTACATGAACGGAGAGAGCACCCACCTCCGGACCGAGAGAAAGAGCTGGTGAACGTTGGAAAGAGACGTCGGTGGGAAACGGGACGAAGATAAAGTCGAGTCAGCATTTTCAAAATATGTCCCCAAAGGCTTCACGGGGTTGAGAGCGATGGAGCTTTGCCGTTAAATATACACACGCGATAAATCATCCCGTTCTACTCAGGCCGTCGCACGATGGTCGCACGGGTATTCTTTCAATGAAACGTTTTGTGGGAATGCATGATTTTCGCGTATTTTCCAGAAGGAAGTGGAGTGGTAGCAAAGATACCCATTAGCAGTTTGCGAAAGAGCGAGGGATATCGGGTGCCTGTAACCGCAACTCGCTACTTTCTTGCCGGTGTTAGTTTGCTCGTTTGTTTGCGGTTTATAACTCGTAGTACTGTATCGCCCGTGACACGTTACTATGGTACGGTGGAGGCGTGTAAGAGCCGAGGCTTGAAAAATAAACGCGCGGACCCGCGCGCGGGCCGCGAAGGCTCGTAAAAAATAGTCGTGACAAACGGCCACTGGAGCAAATTTCCCGGCAACTGGAAGCGACGGGTTTCCGCGGTCAAGGAGAAACAAATCAAATGCTCGGATGGGGCAAAACGAAATCGATGGACGATATTTGTTCTGTGCAGATAAATATTAATTGCAGATTACCCGATTAAATCCCACTCGGAAGCTTGAGTTATTGGGAGAGCATCACAGACTGAAGTACGATTACTTTCCTGAGTGCAAATCGAAAGCACAGTTGCAGGCTGGATTATGATATATATCTTTATTTCTGTATTCAAGTAATGATCTATATTTGTCACTGGCGACTAAGCTTTTCTACTATAATGTGTATCAGATGCATTTGAAATACAATTTATCATTATTTTCCTCTTTAGGATTATTTCTTAACTTATAAGAATACTTTTAATGATAACAAGACGATGTACTTGTGTTTAATATATGGAATTTTATGATTAGATTAGGGGGAAGGCGTCTCTGTCTGAGACGACTATCATAAAATTAAGTGAAAGCCATAGTTTTTTAAGTTATTATTATTTCTTTTAATAACACAAAATTTCCACGTTGGTGGAATGAACCTCTTCAGATATATAAAAGTTTCCAACAACAGGAAAAAAAGAAATTGCTTCTTCGGAAGCTTTGAATACTCGTATTATATCAGGATCATATATTTTCACTTTTTCTTTAGTTACTTAATGCATTCATCAAAAGGGAATTATAAATTAAAAAATAATCACGGAATAGAGACATCTGGGAAAAATTTCGTCGCTTCACCCCAAAGTATCATTTGGACTTCCAGGTACGATATCTCATTATAAACATACAAAAAAGGAACCATTCATGTTTTATAAATAAGTCCAAAAAATATACTTTTAGAATAAATATATAAATAGAGATTATTAAACTACCAAAATGAAAATATTGACCAATCTGAGACCAAAGTACATGAAAATGACTTGAAAATGTTATTTAAAAATTATATTTCTCGCTCCTAAAGGTAGGTAAGGGAACAAAAAATTAAATATCATGCCTCATAATGTGAAAAATGGTGTAAACAAAGAAATCACAAATGATATTTTAGAATCAGTATGATCATAATGGAAATATTTGAGATTCGTCACTTTGCCCCGTTCGCCGCTTCACCCCTTCTTCCCCTATAATAAATAAGAAGTAACCTAGGCGGCTGGTGCTGCTTGTGTTACGCTATGGAAACATGTCACTTATTTTGAGGAAAGTTCGAAGGGATGAACTATTCCTTGTGTAACCCCAAACCCCTATCTCTACTGATTTTTACGCATCAAACATAGATTTTATGCCGTTTTGCCCTAATGTTAAGTTTCATTATTTGGGAAATCTATGTGAGCATTATATTTCTAGATTCACGCACTGAACTTTACCTTGATATCTGTGGCATTATATTTTAAACTACATACTGCGCATATTGAGGAGAACTGGCATTTTGTTAATTCTTTGACACCTTCTATACTGCACACTAGCAGGGACCGTTCCGTAGCCTTTTATAGGTCTCCTTATGCAATAAGGTGTTTCCGACGTATTTTGGGCCGCTGAATCCGAATTTCGAGGGTGGATTGCTCTCCGAGTGGGCCGAAATTGTTTATAACAATTTTTTTAAACAATTTAGCAATTTTAAATTTGTTGGTCCAAAAAAATTTTTTTTTAATTTTTTAGGCCATTCTAAACAAAAAAGGTCTTTAGTAACTTTCGCGTACGATGGCGCATTCTCGAGATAAAAATTCCCGAAATGAAAAAAAATTCGATTTTTGCAGTATTCAGCACACTGCCACATCGACACATGTAATTTTTTTTTATCTACCTATGCTTAAACTCTTCTTCTGACCTTATATTTCAAGCAGAAAGTTAGTTTTAATCATTCATTTTAAACTGTAATTCCGCGGTCCAAAATAAGTAAAAAAATACCTGGATAAATCTAGGAATTTAAAACGTGCCGTGGGACAATACTGGATGTGGGCATGTTTACAAAAATAATTTAAGCCTAGGTGGATAACAAAAAAAAATTACATATGTCGATGTGGCAGTATGCTGAATACTGCAAAAATGGATTTTTTTTTTATTTCGGGAATTTTTATCTCGAGAATGCGCCATCGTACGCAAATGTTACAAATGTTACTAAAGACCTTTTACGTTTAGAATGGCCCAAAAAATAAAAAAAAAATTTGTTTGGACCAAAAAATTTAAAATTACTTAATTGTTTAAAAAAATTGTTATAAACAATTTCGGCCCTGTCGGAGAGCAATCCACCCTCGAAATTCGGATTCAGCGGCCCAAAATACGTCCGAAACACCTTATTGCATAAGGGGACCTATAAAAGGCTACGAAACGGTCCCTGCTCCTACACTACACAGTCTCTTCCTTTATTAAAGTTTTTCCGTGGTAAGTAGATTTAGGCGTTTTACGTCAGCCATGCCAGGTAAAGGAGGATGCACACGAGCATATGGAACTTCCGTCCCCGAGATGGACCTTCAGAATTGACAAATTCGGTTACAGTATAACGAGAGCTAACACCTAACACCAAGTTCCAGTGTTTTATCACGTGAGAGAGTTTAAAAAATCGTTATTAAAGTCGCCGATTTGACACAGAAGAAAGCAGTAGTCTAAGTAGTAATAGTCTTTTGTTGGCAGTGTAAACTGACTGTTACTACTTACATTATAGCATTTTTTCAACGTATTATCCACGACTTCAATAACGATTTTTTAAACTTGACTTAAATGAAATATATTATTTTAACCGATAAATATATTACTATTACTATGAAAATTTCATTCTGCTAGTTACATTGATAAACGATTCTTTCCATTCAATAAAAACTTACCAACATAAATGATTTTTCGTTGTAATAATAAAATATTTCATCCATTGAAATAATAAATTTCATCGTGTTCCCAATTGTGCGTTTTATTGTGCAATGAATTTTTGTCCAGTGTATGGAGGTTCGATTTTAGTCTAAATAATAGAAATAACAAATTCTCAACCGGCTTAATTTAAACCAACATTTTCAACAATATCGATAATTTTTGGTACTACATTTTAGTCTCACGGCAAGCTAGTTTTAAAGAAGTCTACTTTTCTGTCAAATGAGATTTCTATTTGTCGCATTTTAAAATTAGCTAACTATTGATCTAATTTCAAGACTAATTTTTTTCAGTGCCTTGTATTTACCTCATAAAATATCATGAACGTTCGAAATCGTTTAATAAAATTTCTGGGATATGAAAATGAACCTCGCACATTTTCGTTTCAGTTTAAATGAAAGTTTGATGAGGGTTCTATTATACCTTGAAATGACACTAGGGTATACACCATATATAACGTGTGTATGTATACTAATTAACAACGTTAATGCAATTTCAAATAATCAATAATAAAATTTAAAAAAAAATACGTAAATAAGCTACATCAGACTTCTTGTATAATAAATATTAATTTATATTTGATATATGATTTTATTTAGGGTTGTTCCATATAATCGAAAGGATTTCTATACTACAAAGACTTCAGATTTGTTTTTGTCATTGAGATTCCAGCATATAATGTGTAGTGACTTTCATTTAACCAAATAAATGTTAAATTGAAATTTCATTTTGATCCCTAATGAACCTGATCTACAGCATTTATATTCTCATTGTTATCACCCATTTTCCGCTAATGGAAAACAATCAAATACGTGGAAATATTACGATACTATGTTGATAAACCCATGTATAGCAATTTAAAATTATTGCTTCCATTGATCACATGTTAATTAAAAGGGTAAAATTATAAGCAGTCGTTTTCTTATTATTAGATTATTTTTCTATTAATGCAGTTAATGTAGCAACAATATATAAGGTTTATGTATTTTATTTAGTGTCGTTTTTACAAAAATTATCTGTGGATTTAACAGAATCAAATACGCTACAATTATGTATGCAAAAACAGCAGAAACATCTCTTAAAATTAAAATTTTTAAAAATGTACAAATGGTAGGTATTTAATGCAAAATTACAGATCAATTCTGTAGGAATAATACATATGTTTTCCTTTATCGTTTAGTAAACTTTTTCTATAAAATTTACACATTATTTTTAAGCATGGTTTAACTTGCTTTGAAATCGGCGATTAATGCTTCCACATTTTTACTTGTTGGATGTTTCTTTAATCTTACTTGCATTCTTCGTTCTCCAACATACGTCATAATCCCAGTGGAGGATGACCAGTTTGTGAGAAAGAGAAATACTTGAGGTACAACATTTGTAACGCGACGCAGGTTTTATGTATCAAAATTGAATTTGGCAGTAAACGGTTCAGGCATTTAGGTATTTAAACGATGCACTACTTTCTTCTAATCGCTTGTTTCATTTTCTTAATGGGGTAAAAATATTAAAAAGTATTATGACTGTGTTGTTTTTTATATTAAGGCCATATTATTATTGACGATTGTTTGATGAAACAATCCCATTAATACCTCCGTTCAATGAAAAGTTGCGTACGATGTCTATTTAGCGAAGATTGGTCCATGGTCAATTAATAAATGTAATAAATTTATATAAAGCGTGTATGTATTTGTATAGTTTCGAGCACAACTGTTATGCCCGTTGTTTAAACGGTGTCCAAAAACTGGGTATTAATATTCTGTATGAAATTTAAAAATAAAAAATTTAGTAACAAATTCGATATGAAACAGAAAGTTTAAGTGGGGAACCACTAATTTCTTTGGAAAAACAGTCTTTTATACAATACGTCGGTTAGTTTGGAAGTTATATAGACGACTCAATATCCATGCTGAAGGGTTTTTAAAACCATAAAAATCATCTTTACTTTTTGTTCTATGCTGAACATTTTTCTAGTTATAGGTACAAGGGAAAACGTCGATTTTTTCTTTATTTTTTTTTATCTACCTGATTAGGATAGATCGCGCATGAAATATCACATAGGAATGATTTCTAGCGCTTGAAAAGACGAAGAACATCACTCCTTATAGTTTGTATGGTTTGCCAAATATTAAGTCCACATGAAACCAACGAATATCGATAAATGCCCACGATCATTATAAAGTTTCGGAAATTGTATGACATTAATGGGCTCCCCATTATTAAAACATAACGTATAAATGAACAAATTCTTGATCTTTTTAAGCTCATAACTTTTATAATTGTGGCATTGAAATTCTATGATTGAGATCCAATAATGGTACTTGACTTTTTAGATGCAAATATCAGGCAAAATCGAAATCTGATATATTAATACCCCGTTTTTGTAAGAAGGTAGAAAACATTCAAAGTATGTTCCACTTCCTTAGAATTGGCATTGACGGATTTGGCTCAAACAACGTATGAACGGTAGGATACACGAGGAGTTCATACAACATTGCATCATCAAATACATTATTCTTTAGGTATAATTCATCTGTGGAGAACGTTCAAATGTTGACATACACGTAATCTACTCGCATAGCTGTCTAGCCCATCTCCAGTCTTTGCACTTCGAATAGATATCCAATGTTCATAGATACAATCTTCTTTCCGCTGTTCAAATTTTATACATTATTTAAGGTATGTTTTGAATTCGTTTTTTCGAAAATGGATGTGTAAAATAATCTTGTTCGAGATAACAAAAACAATCGTAATATCAAGATTATCCATAAAAAGCTAACTTAAAGATAAACATCGAGATCCGTTTGTAAAGATTTGAAATTAAAGAACCAATTCCTCCATGAAAATCAAGACAATAATTAAGATAGTTTTGTGTCAATTACTATTAAGTTATGTTACTAAATGTTAAGCGTGTGTACTAATTTTACTCTGAAAACTTTTAAATATAAGTGTAAATCCACAAAACATTTTCGTTTCACTTAATATTGTACTTGTAAGTAATTCTCAATCTCGTTTATCCAACAAGAAGCGTGAATTACACTGAGTTTACGTCGGTAACACGTTCCAAAATGATTTTTATTCTATCCTTGTCAGCATCATCATCGTCAATCTCCTTTTAATCCTGGCACGTTTGCTGTGGTTTGAGGCTCACCGCTGGCACGCCATGACAGTTGATGAGCATTTTGCGAACCATAATTGGAGTTCCAGTAATTATGATGTCGCAGCGAGAAGCCGAGAAAATGAATTTTATACCAGTGATTTGTATAACTTATTTAATAGTTTTCAATAAAATTTCTACTAATCATCCATTTGATATAGCCTGAAATTAATTTAGCTTTGAATCTATTTATTGATTATTATTTAATCACTTGAAGTTAATTACTCACGATATACACTAATTTATTAAGTTCGGGATAATTACTTTCTCTACCAATATGCGCATTTGTTCTTCAGCAATATTTGAATAAAACTTTTATTATTTCCGATGTTTATTTTACTCAAACTTTGACTGTATTTATCGATTATTCCTTTTTTATTCTATTTTAAATTCTATTTTCACTTCAGAATAGTGTAAAGACTTACATCAACAAAAAACATCACATCTATATTAATCATTAAGTATGATAGTACGTCTGATATTCGAAAATAACAATGCAAAGTAGATGAACATATATTAATTTTGAGACTTTATCGGTTTAAACTTTTAAATTAAAATGTTTCCTCTAACAATAACCAAGAGCCACTCGGTGCAATTTGGACCTTTTGTACCATATCTCATTCTCTTTGAATTTGAATGTTTTACTATTCACATTTATAATAGAGGATTAAAAATTCAAATACGACTGTTCAACATAGTAATATGTAATGAAACCTTCATAATATTTATAGAGCGCATATCTGAATGTTAACGTAAATATCGTTAAAATTTAATTTGCAATATTGTTAATAAGGCTTAATTCAATATATGTTATTTTTAAAAAAAGCTTTTCTATGAAAGTGATATTGTTAGTAATTGATGTTAGTAAAGGCATAAGAAATAAAGTTAATTATTTTATTATTACAAAATAGTACTCAATATCATTGATTTCAAATGCAGTAATTAATTCTGAGAAAGATCAATAATTTTTTTGACATGTTCTAAAACATGGTATTAATTCATTTTTGTTTTAAATTTATTTCTTGTCTTTTTTTTATTTATTAAGTAATTTACTACGATTCCATTTAACTTGTGATTTCAATGTATTAAATTATTTCTTGTTATTCACAGAATTGTATTAACTCCATTTATTCAAAATCCACTGTGTACAGATCTACTGCGCATTTTAATTTTCTTATGGTAATAATGTAATTTTGTACAATTTATGCAATTTTTTGTTTATTTATAAATGTTCCAATGTAGTCGCATTTATATTAATACATTTTAACAGATTTGTTTTTGGTCACTCATTTATCTATCAGCTATGTTAATTTTAATGAAGTAAAGCGTGACTCACTTATTATTGTCAATATAGTACTATTTAACAGTTATTATAAATGTATGCTGAAAATATAAGTGATATTTGTCAATCTTTACCGTCGCTATAAATGTACGTCAAAGAAACATTTAAATAAAAACTCAAATCTGGTAATTTCCATGAATATGTCATTATGGTCAAGATGGACGATTTGGAATTAATTCCAATCATATTACATGCCTAAGCACGATATATATTGACATCCGTGTTGTAATTAGAAATGTAAAATGACTACACGCCGTCTCTCGGTATGTGGTCGTTTTGGACGTGTAATGGGAAGTGTACATGCCATTAACGGAAGAGAATGCACACCATATATCTTGGATAAACTCTACAATTTCATCAAATAAAAATAAGTTAATTCAATGGTCATTGTTGTCTCAAAAATCTAAATTTTATATTTTTATATAAACAAATTTCGGGTTTAAAAGAATTTGTGTAAAAATATCCTGGTAGTTTAAATCTGCATGATTATCGGTGCTATTCAATGCACAGTACAATTCTTTTTTAATTCTCGATTTCTATCAATTTATTATAATTTCATAAAAAAGAAATATTTATTCATCAATTATTCCGACGAAAAAAGTAATAGAAATGTAAAAGATATATTCTTAATTGTTATTACTATGTATAAGATGGAACGTACGAACCATATTTATTCTTTAATAATATATATAATAAGTTTTGTCGTATAAAAGCCGATTTATAATAAATTTTTATACTCACTAATAATACTAAATAGTATTTGCAGTAAACGTGTAACATTCGTTTAGTAAAAACTTTCTATAAATATAACCTTCTGTAAATATTTACTCTATGCATCAAAGAGTAACCTTAAGTATACTTATCACATTATATTTTCTGGCTTAAATCTTAAGCATTGATATTATCCTCTTCGTATAATAGATATTGATCTCAAACAACTTGTGATGTACTAACAAAATTAATACAAAATTATATATATCTAAATAGCTGTGTTGCTTATGAAATAATATTTTTAGAACTTTCCGTTTTCTTAATTTTTACTATCATCTACCTACTAATCGCTAATCAAGGCAATTCTTACTAATATTTATTACGTCACTTTATTTCCATGGGCAATACTATGGCATCAGCTAAAAAATGTGTCATTGACATTGATTAAGGAGAGAGGAGAAAAACGTCCAGTCTTTGTAATACACTTAAGACATTAACGACTGCCGAGCAACTAAAATAAAAAACAACGTTGAAGAAACTTAATATTTATTTAACTGATAATATATAGAACAAATCCAGTTTGTGTTTGTACGCATACATTAAAAACACTTGTGCGATATGATATGAAGCAGAGACAAATTAAAATGTATGAACATATCATCCCGTGCTAAAAAAAAACTATGGCAGCGAAATATTAGGATCCATTTGTGTGATCCTTGTGTCATCCAGAAATTTTGCTAGAGTTCATGCCCGAAATTCCACATCAGAAATGCCCAAAAATTCCCCGTATATTTTTCGGTAGAGTATTTCAATTGAATATTATCCCATGACTCCGGCGGACAATGAATCTTTCATTTTGTATCGTTTTTCTTTGTATAAAATTTTGAAGTGTATTTTTTAGCTTATTCACGGAAAAGCAGGTTTCTGCGCAACCCAACCGTAATCTGTGCTCAACACAAACTTAGTTTCTCGTATGCTTTTTTCACGTACATGATAAGGTTGGGCTGAACACAAATCAGGTTTGTAATGAGCACCGACCGGGACTTATTCAACGCAAACTTTCACTATTAGGTTGAGCTCAAACTTGCTTTTTCTGGAGCCCAAACTATTTTTTCCATGTTCTCATTTTAAAAACTAAAGTAGGTCCCAAGAGTTTGTTTTTTCAGGTTTAAAACCTAACATCACAAACAGTAACCTTTAGCCTTTAGACTAACGGTAATTTTGCCTTTAGAATCGATTGTTTTTAAGTATAATTTCTGTACCCAAAGATTAGATAAGACTAAATGTGTATTAATCGTCACAGCTAACTCATATATGTGCTATGGCTGGTTGGAAACAGTCGGGCATATGTTAACATGTACCAAATTGATGAATTCGCAATTTTGTAGTTTTTTTTATTGTTCTGAAACAATAATTGTTATTATTTAAATACAAATTACATAATTTCATTAAATAATGTTTTGTAAATTACTTATATATAATCTACAAATATATATATATATACATGTATTACGTGCGCTAAAAGTTACTAGTAAAAATCGTTTCAAAAATTCAAAGTAGTAATTATATTTCGGTTAATTTTTTATAGGTATATAAAATAAATGGTGGCCAAAACGGACCTTTAATATTTTACACGCCTGAGCATATAAATACTACCTTTGTAAGGGGGTGAGTTTTTAAAAAATTTACTTCTGGATAAGTATTGACTTTTTGATAAATGTTTTTTAGGCAAAAGGTTCATAACTTTATAAAAAGTACCCTAAAATGTAATCGAATCGATAAAAAACCAATATTCGTCATTTTTTAGAATGACTATTTCAAAGCTACGGTACATTTGAGGTTATGTGCCGTGCTGCATATTTAAGTATCGGAAAATAGCAAATGGAACAATGTTTTTATCTTGTTTTACTATGGTAGTAGTTAATTCAATCATTTTTAATAATCACGTATTTTACTTTTCGAAAATGGTTCCATTAACCTGATTCCTTCTCGCTGTGTACAGAATTTGGCACTTATTAGGTAAAAATAATCAAATAACTGTGTTTCGATCATTGAAGTTATTTATGTGACCAACTTGCTATTAACCAAAAATGAATGGATAGAACAGTTATTCCTTACAGTGTAATAATTTTTTATTAAATTCTTGTAAATCACATCGGAAATTAGATTGCAAGTCGACTGTGTAATTTTTTTATAAGTATTAATGACGTACACTATAATTTCAACGGTACGGACTGTCGATAGTTGTATGACTTAACATTAATAATTGGGACGTCTTGACTGGTTCGTGAATTCTTGCTTTCATCCGTGCATTCCAATGCCCCTTAGCGGTGCAGCAGGCCAGACTTTCCAAATTTAATATGTAAATGTGTATCAGTAATAGAGATAATGCGTTATCTCGGCTCTGCAATCGAAAACGTTTGCCGCTGTAAATTGAATGTAAACCGTGGCTTTCCGGGTGCTACGGAGCGCACGCAGGCGTATACGGGGGCGCGCGCACCCGCCGCGCCGTAAATCACCTGATTTAATTTGCTACTACTAATCCGCCATCGTTCCCTCGACAACGCGGCCGAAATTGCTAATTATTTAAATCTTCCCCGACTGGCGTAAACAGGCAGAACGCGATACAGGTTTGTTGCCGGCAATGTTTGCGTTGGATACCTCGCTGTTGATAGTCTGGGGGGCAACTTTCCGAATGTTATAGTAGTATCCACACAGAACGGTTTGAGAGAGTTCATAGTTACGATGATCTTTCAGATTAACGCCTTCGGTTGTCTTCCCTTGGAATACATGGAGGTTAAGATTTACTCTTAACTGAACTTCATTGAAACATGATAAACAGAAATTCATTGATAGACTAATTAATCATGATTTGCGTTAAAGCAGTTGCGGACAAAACAAACTTAATTATTATTTTCTAAGATTCTAATCACTCTCTTTGCTAGATAGTATTATGTCGCGTGATGTACATAGCAAATTACAATAAACTACCAGTGTGCACCGTATGTTGTTCGCAGCAGGGATGGTCTATCATTTCTTAGATTACTGGATTTTTTATTATAATATGCTATTTCAACAGCGATTTGTTAAATTTTTCCACGTGATAAAGCAATTGAATTTAAATTAAGGTGGTCGTTTAAGCATGCTCTTACCGAATTTGGCAGTTTTCGAAATTCTATCTATACTTGTGGGGATCGTCCTTTGTGTTGCGAATAGATTTTCTTTTTACGAAATCATCATTTCTGCAGAGATATTCAAAACCGAACCTTCAATCATGCGGGCGAAGTGATCTGATAGTTGAGCTATTTGTTCGGGATGTCGGCTGTAGACACCTGCTATTTTTCGATAAAATTTTGTTGAAATTTGATCAGTATGAAATTTCAATAATGCCTTGACAAGTTTTGGAATAAAATTCGGAATTATCTCTAATTCACAACAATGCTATGTGGTCTTGCCAATGTATGAGCAAGCTGTTGATAATAAAATTCATACTTAGCGACTTACTGCATTAAGGCGATGATTGTTCTGGTATGCTAATATTTTCTTGGATTCTACTATTCAATTTATCGTATAGCAAATATCTACTAATCTAGTTAGACGAAATTAACCGCTAATAGCTCATACAGGGTAACGAAAACCTAGACAGATTTCTACCAGGGTCTGGTCACTAATGCCGAAATTTCGATTTTTGTAATTTAGGCTTCAGCTACGTAACGAGTAGCTTAACAAACTTATATATATATAATATATATATCGATTTTTGTACAATTTCGATAAACAGCATAAAAGCTATTTATTAGCTTCTCGATAACGGCCATTTTGAATCAGTAACTACGAAATTTTGTATTTCTGACTCAATATTCGTGTTCAGTTAGCTCAAAAACCTACGCAAACCTATTGTCTTCAATACGTACATATAGATAAATTTGTTGAATATATTCGTTGAGGATATTATTTATATTTTTGAACCTCTATATCAGTAACTTTTATTTTCCTTATTATGACATTACAATTCGTAATCAGCGACAATTAAAAAAATAATGTACATAATTTGTTTACGAAAAATTACATTTTTAACAGTTAAAACCGCAATGTTCCAAGATCACACTATTACTCCACTGCAACTTATTATTTCACAGATTTACGCATGAATTGCATACATTTCTGATAAAGAATGATATTTATGGGACCACACTAACAAACATAACGAAATTGTAACTTTTCAATTAGAATTAGACGCGAACCAATTAATTTCATTCTCTTTGTATCGTTGGCAGTATCGTATATTATTATTGTAATTATTCACTTATATTTTAGCCTATGGATTAAATAATTTAAAGCATTGTAAGTTCACTTTGTAACACCCTTTGGGTTCATCCCAGAGATTATTAATAAATCTAAACTAATCTAATCTAACTGATATGTAGATTAACCAGTACCTATAAGCCGATAAATTTGTCATTATTTCTAATTCTATGTTATCCTTAAATTTCGCTTTCTGATATAATACAAATGTTTTAATATAATCGAGTAAATCGATGAAGTGTTCAATCCACACACATTCTAAAGCGAGTGTCTACAATATTACAACTTGCTTCAGTATCTACTAGTTTTCAATGTACAGTTCACAATAAACTGAATTACTGGATTTTTAAATTTGGTTCATCCACACCGTTAATAAGAGTTAATAGGAATTTAATATTCAACGGAATATTTGAAAAGTCAAAGGAGAATATTTGTAAATATCTTCTTTGAATAATGAAACTTATTTTCTGTTGAGTGTGAGAAATTCTGTTCCGCAAGTCTGCATGATACATGAACTAAGCGAAATTGTATACTTGGCTTCCAAGAGAAAACTTAATTTTCTGCTTATTCATTTTTCAACAACTCCACTCATATAATGGTAAATTGTATTTAACTTAACGCGATTGGATAATATATTTTTTCGTTCTGAATGACTAGCCAATATTTGAAACATGCAAAATTTAGAATTTCTAAAATGTTATATTTATAGCTAATTTTGACGTCGTTTTAACTACATATTATCCAGACTTCTATTTAATATAGTTAGTAAAACTACGAATTGAAATATTGAGAAGCTTTAGAACTCGCACTCCTATATTTTCATTCTGGAAATTTCTTAACAGATCGGATGACAACTTCTTATACAACTTTTTAAATCGTGACCATAATATTTTAATTTTCCCGAGGTCTTTACGAAATTGAACTGCACAACTGTTGTTATGGTAATTTTCTTTTATTAACTAGTTTATATGTAATTTGTTGTTTACCAAATGATTTTTAAAGTAATACAGCATTTTGTACATTGTTACAGCAGAGCGCTATTTGCTGGTTCATGAAGTAAAGACTCAAAAGATATTCCCAGATTTTTTGAGAAGTTTAAATGTATCTTTTGTGGCATGATTTTACAGCATATTATTCTTGTCTGCAAGAATATCTACATCTGTATAGTGCATTTTACTAGTATTTGATTACGATCGGTGTATCATATGTACTCGTTTTTTCTTGGACTTCGAGAAAATGTATGTATTCTTGTGATAACATTATATGCACATTTTTGTATATTTCTGAAATGCCTGCAAATTGCTCATACTCATAAACGTTTTGTGCCTGCGGTAATTAACGTTTAGTGAGTGTAAATTATACCTTGCATTTTGTATTGTCCGTTTTGAATATTTCTAGACATAGACAGTCGTCACTTTTTCTTACAATTTTTTATCATTTATGGCTAATCAAATAATAAGTTGTAATATTGTCTCATTAAAAAAGGCAAAAATATGAACAATTTAATAACAGGTTTTTTGACAAAAACATGAGTTGTAATACAAAACCTATTCATCTACTATTCCGGATTCTTATCAACAAATTGCAAATGTTTATATTAATAACAGCTGAAGAAAGATTATTTTACCCCTTGAAAGCGTTAAATGAGTTGTTTTTGGTTAGAGTAATCGGTCAGAGTAGGTAAAATAGGAAGTACCGACGTAGTCTTACTAAGTGAGGATGGAAGTGGCGGAATTCAAAAGCAAACACCCGAGGTAAACGCGGAATTTCGTGTTGCTCGAGGGAAATATATAAAGTTAAATAGAAACAATTAAGACGTGATTTTCAACAAAATTGAATTCAAATGCGGTATCTAATTGATAATATGTTGCGTTTCATAATTTTTAGAGAGGTTCTAAACGTTTCATATTTGTTTGGGGTACAATAACAGCTTTTGTAAAGTTCATTGAAAAACATTCATATCACTAATATTGTAACATAGCTTATATATTTTACTGATACTTATGGGAGATTATAATTCTGCCATAATTTATATTGAATTTCATAAAAAATGAATTAATAATATATAATTACTATGTATAAATATATACAAAAAATATTGCATAAAAAACTGCCAATCAGTGGGGCAATTCAAATGAATATCACTTACATAAATATTTAAAATATTACTCATAAAACTATTAAAAATATTACATTTAATTACAATTACTTATCGACCAATTCGATTTGAATTGTTGTTTAATAAATTATAATAAAGTATTTGTACTTAAAAATCCGCAAAAGAAATGTTAAATCCGTGACGGATTCTTGATGGATCTTCCGTGGATCTACTCCATCGAAAGATGGTTATTTGAGACAATCCTGCACTATCTGTGGATTTATAATTGACTTAACTTTCGTATGCTTCGTGCACCAGAAATTCATTACGAATGTAACATTTTGTAGAAATCCGCAACGATTGTTTAAATCATAAACCCTGGCAGCATATTTCTGATCTCATCAGATTATATTTGAAAAAAAGGTATACTCGTGAACTTCAATTCTTCTTGAGAATATTTTTGATAGAAAATAACTACGTTAGTTAACAACTTGGAGTGTTATAAACTATAAATGATTGTAAACCGCATCCATTTAAACGGATTTTCTTTTAAAATAACTAAAAGAACTTCCGTTTAAATTCAGCATTAGATGATATTATATTATATACCCTACATAACATGGAAGTGACATGTTTTTTACACTTCGGCACGGAAAAAAATCTTTTGTAGATTCTGCCGAAGGAACTTGAGCAGAATCTGCCGAGTCTGAACTTCGGCAATATTTGCTGTGTTTTTCTAAGCATTCCGCTTAGCCAGTCTATGTAGATTTTCATAGACTGCGACTTTAGCGACGCGCCAGTGTACCTGCGACGTCGGTAGATTAGGGGTCGTTTCGACGGAGTACGCTTACGTTAGAACTAATCAGAACACTTGTTTACGGGCGAGATTTCTTGTACATCGTCCTGATTGGTTCTAACTAAGCCTAAACATAAGAAAAGTACCTCGCGAAAATGACCCCTTAAGGGAGATTTTCTAATTTGTAAGATTAACATTTAACCTCAAATTATTACATATTTGAATTATTAATCCGACAAACTAACCTATTAAAAAAATTCTATTCAAATTAGCCATTCAAACAACAAAATTAGTTGTGGTATACCGAAATCGAAATGAAAATCGGGAAAATTAAAAAAAGTTGTATATTTTCCGCGGGGCGATGGATACAATGACGCGACGATATCAGCTGACTATGTATATAGCACAGACAGCAAAGACTAGCCCTCTAGCAGCGTACATGTATACTGACTACCATTAACCAGCACACCTGATCAGCAAGACTGGGCAATTTTTGCCGAAGTTACTAATTAGAAATTGCAGAAAAGTCGTGTAGGAGTTATTGGGTACATTCTCTCGACATTACCAAGTAAATATTGCCGAAGTGACAATATAAATTTCACATAATGTTGGTTACTGAATTTCTTAGGCAAATGTTACTTGAGTTTTCGGCAGAATCTATAAACGTTTTTTTTCCGTGCGCTAAGAATTTTAATATACCCCTACATATATAACAGCAAACGCTTATTAGCAATAAAGCTAACCACGAGAGATTGACCCGGTGAATTAAAAAAAAATTAGTAGAATTATGAACTTTTGGGCTACGATTCCCTTAATATTCTTCCGAATACCATCCGAGCTCAAAAATTAATCAGTAAAATCCCTTGTTCCCTGCACGTAAATGTAGGAACAAAAATGTACAGAAAATTCACTACCGGTACACGCTCCTGCCTTTGGGGCCTCTAAAACTTGCCTTATTTGTTTGTAACAATCCTATCGTGATTCACCTGATAATTTCAAGCCGCTTGTGGTATTACATGTAATACTTTTCTGTTGCCTTATTTATCTTTCCGGAGTAATTTTACAGTTAATTTAATACATGATATTTTGTACGATTTTTATGCTTTAGATCTTAAGCGGGTGTTTCATAAATATTATGTAAGGTGTTACAAAATATTTTAGCAGATTATATATCAAAGTGAAATATAATGCGTAATGTAGACAGCCGCAGTTTTGTAGGTTCGGATAGCGTCTAAACTAATGTGAGAAACGTTCTCCGCGAGAGCGTATTTCCATTTGCGGTCTGTGGTATTGTCGAACGTTAAGTGAAGACTCTATCTTCCCGCAGTTAATACTTAGGCAGGATACAGAATAGTGAAAAGTGTCTTAAAGGATATATTAATTGCAACTAGCACACTAGAAATGAACTTGGTTCATTGTGATCACATGCTATTTTTAATTAATATAAATGTCGAAATTTCTCTAAGAAGTAACACTGTCTAAGCTATTCGTCGATATTTATAAAATTTTGATATGTGGTAGTACATGAAATCTAACGGACATATGTTCTTAAACCAACAGGTAACACGCTTTTAGGGAGTGAATAGCTCATCTAAAATATAATTAAAATAGAAAATTGTGATATCTTTGACTAGTGAAACGAATTAAACTATTTTGGGCATAAATTCTATAAAGGCGAGAAAATCGGATTAGAAATATTACAAAGGGGGGGGGCGGGATTTGGAAGTACATTACTCCCAATATGAACAATAACAAGAAATAGGGTTTGATGACATCAAAGTAACATCCAAAAAAATTGTTCATATTAGGCGTAGCGTACCCTATAATTTTGATCCGCTCCATAGTTTTCGTCGTCAAGCTGTTCCGCAATGTGGTTTATCGTTGTCCAGCTGTACCGCTCTGTAGTTCTCGTCGTGCAGGTGTTCCGCAACGTGGTTTTTCGGCGTCCAGGTGTTGCGCTCCGTAGTTCTTTTCCTCCAGGTGTTACTCGATGTGGTGTTTCGTCGTCTACGTGTACCGGTCCGCAGTTTTCGTCGACCACATATTCCGCGATGTGGTTTTTTGTCGTCCAGGTATTCCGCGTCGTGGTTTTTCGTAGCCCAGGTACTCGCTCGTTATTTTTCGTCATTATTATTAGTTTACGAAAACTACGGAGCGATATAACTGGACGACGGAAAACCACAAGGCGGAATTCCTGTACGACATAACCTACGAAGCGAAACACCTGGACGACGAAAACTACGAAGCGGAACACCTGGACGATGAAAAAACTCGCCGCGGAACACCTGGAGAACGAGATCTACAGAGGCGAACATTTGGACGACGAAAACTACGAAGCGGGTTACCTATACGACGAAAACTTCGGAGCGGTATACCTGGACGACGGAAAAGCATGAGGCCTAATACCTGTACAACATAACCTACGGAGCGGAACACCTTGACGACGAAAAAACACGCCGCGGAACACCTGGAGGACGAAATCTACGGAGCGGAACACCTGGACGACGAAAACTACGAAGCGGAATACCTATACGACGAAAACTACGGAGCTAAATACCTAGACGATATTCCTAGAAGCCAAGCTATCTGCGAAAAGTTTGGGCGCTTGCCTGAGAAATCTCGCTCAGAGCCTGAGCTTGTCCCTGAGCTAATGCTTACGGACTTGCACAAGCTGCTGCTCCGATCCTACAGATCTGAGAACATGCATAAGTTGCAGCTTAAGCTGCATCTCAGGACTATGAACCCTGGCCTGAATAATTCCAGATTTATCAAATAGGGAGTATTCCTGTCTTTTTTAACTATCGACTACGTAAGATTTTTTGGGTCCACAAAAAATGTCTATTTTCTTCATGATATTATATGTATTACGTCAGAAAATTATAGGTATAAATCATTTTTTCTCGAAATAAGAGTTCAGGACATTTTAGCTAAGTCTTTTCGTGCCCCGAACGTATTTAATAAAAAAAAACTTGAGTATTTTTCGATACCAAAAAATTGTTTTAAAACTCGGCATGTACATAATCACTTGTAATTACTTTTCTGGTCATACTCGTCAATGAAATCAAGCCTTCCATCGATCCAAATTAAAAACCAATTGCAATTAACGCAATTGCGGAAAATACCTTCGTTTCCCCGCAAATATCGAACTCACTGGGGTGGAAACGAAGGGGGAATCGGGGTCGTCGGTAAGTGTAAAACGGATCGTTTATAACAACGGCCGGAAACTACTTAGGAGCCGTTCGTTACCCAGATCATTTTTTCCTCGCGCCGCGGGAAAACCTTCCGCGGTACGTGGCTTACACGAGTAATTGGTATCGTAGTAGGGAAGAAGAGGCGAGGTATATACACCGCCTTGAAGTAGTATTAAAGTAGCGTAGCTATTGAAAGTTTAACGTGCCGTAAGCATGTAAGCCCCCGCCGGAGTAGAATCGCGCGCATTCAGCTTTTTCTCCTGTCTACCTCAAGATTGCTCCAAAGATATGTGTGGTGGGGTTGGCAATAAATAACCAGCCGCTCCCAAAGACGCGCGAGTACGCGCCGCCTCTGGCGCTGGGCTTGCGGCTTTCTCTGTTGTGCCGTCGGCCGCCTCCGCCACCAGCACTGGGATAAGGCACTGCTCGGATACTAACTCGGCTACTAACTCGGCGCATAAAGCGTCGGTCACGTGACCCGGCGGCTGCTTGCCGCATCAAATCGCGCTTACATCCGTTCGCTTCTGTCCACCGTAATCGAGTATCGAAGCTGCGCAATCTCTATCGGCGATTTTCCTCCCCCTCCCCCATGGAGGCACCGGCGCACTTCCGCTAGAATCGGATTATATCCAGAGGGTTTGCTTTCTTTCCAGGAAAAATAATCGTCCGCTTTTTCTCTTTCCAATTTAACTTCCTAGAATTCCTCGGATTCTTCTCTACTCGCGCCTTTTGATAAGGCCGACTGTGAATTTTAAGGAAGCTTTTCATTGTTTTCTTTTTTCTATGATAGTCAGGATAAAACAAGATTTACTGTTACTACTATTATTTCATACATTTTATTCCTATTTGGAATGATTAGAAAATTTATCCCTCACGCATGTTTTTAGTAAATTCATTTATGACATATGTACAGTTTATTATTTGATTTTATCAGCGTTCACAACCACACGTGGTTTATATTCCTCAGATAGTATCTTGCTATAATAGAAGCCACTATTCTGATAGTATTTAACATCTACTATATCAAACTATGCTCAATTATTCTTTTCTTTTTCTTCGTCTCATAAGATTAGTCTGACCACAAGCGTCTGTTACTACTGACTATTATGGTGACAACTGCTGCTTTCAAAGACAGACTACCATGTAAACGTAATTCCGAAGACAAATAGCAGATCGAAACCATCTGAAATTTTGCAAAATTTGCAGGTGTTGTCTCTGATTTTTCCGTTGTCAAGTTGTTGAAAATACTTACTATAAAGAAGTTTTGCTAGCAGTCATGCAAACCAATTTTTCTACAAAAAAAATCCCGCGCCTTTCAAATGATTTTAGAGCTAATCATATGTATTAGAACAGATTTGTCATTAATTCATTTAACGGCCAAAAAATTTCCAAAAATGGCTTTTTCGAGAAAATTGCGTTTTTTTAATTCAAATAAATGATCGTCATTTTGTAAATTTTCAACATGTTTTAAAATTGCAATCCGGATTCGAAAGAGCATTCACAATGCTCTACAAATCAAGACAAAATATAAAATATTGAATTCTGATGAAACGGTAGCAACTTGAAAAAAATTTGTGATTATTTTTTATGAAAACTTTATCTTGACCCCATGAAGCACACGGTCATAACTTTGCAAACAAAAATTTGTTCGCATAAATACGAGCAAAATTTGCAGAGAAATGGGAGACCCCACCTAAAAATTTTAAAAAATTGAGACGCATTCCGTCAGCACATTTCTACGTCGATTGTTTTTATTTTGTGAGCGTAAGTATAGCTACAGGTGGTATTTATATCTTATAGAATATCTTCAATATATGCGAACACAGTCGAAGTATTTTATCCTTATCGTGTGAGGATACATTCAATTGCTTTTTAAAAATGTTATAACAGTGTCTCACGAACCAGGACTGTTACTACTTAATATCCAAATCACTTTGATCTGAGTATTTCAGGTATGCTACTACACCTGCTATATTAACGAACATTCCATAGCTTCTTTCTCAATGTGATAACTGTTGCTTCCAAACTCAGACAATTAAATGTATTTAGTCTCAAAGAAATGCAGAGTATTTCTGTGTTCCATTGATTCATATTTTCTGCATAATCAATATCCACAGGTGGTTTATATTCCTCAGATAATATCTAGCTATAACAGAAGCCACTATACTCACATTTACTATGTCGAACTACGTTCAATTATTCTTTTCTTCTTCTTCGTCTCATAAGAGTAGTCTGACCACAAGAGTCTGTTACTACTGACTATTAGAATGAGAACAGCTGCTTTCAAACACAGAATGTCTAAAGAATGAAATGTGAATAAAAATTCTTATTATTGTGGTAACTGATTTAAACCGCGACTATTTAAACTTTTAAAACATATGGTCGAAAAATTGACTAATTACACTTATCAATATCCGTAATTGATATTTTTTAGAAAATATCCGAGAAATAAACCATTTTAATCAAACTATTTTAGCCCCACTTTATTAAAGCTATATTCAAATTTTTCAAATTTTGTCTTCCCAACACGGCTTGCTACTATTTGGGATTTCGGGATAATTTGAGAACAGCTGTTTCTAAAGTAAGGCAATGAGATATACGTAGTTTCGAAGAAACGCCGCTCATTCTTAAGTTTATTTTTTTGGTTTCGTAAGCATGAGCAAAACAAAAGGTTTCTATTATTTAGATTATTTTTCGCGACTGGATTTCAGCCAATCAGAGCGCAATATTCAAAAGGTTCTATGGTCATTTGTTTAAAATTATACTGGAAATTCCACGGCAGCTCCTGGAAATTGCATTCGGAAATTGCACACTCGCTATTCATTTGTTAAAACTTCTAAATTCATATAATCGCCTCTCCTCTCTGCTCAGCTGTAACCTCAAATACCGGTCACAAAAAATAATCTGCCGAATACCCCTCGACCTTCAAAATTAATCGCAATATTTCCCTCTAACTTTCCTGCGAACAAATAAATATGTTAAGTTTTGCAGAAAGATCCCTCGTGCTACGCACTCTACAAAGCACAAAGCTTGACATATTCACTTGTTTGCAACAAACCTATCGGGAAATATTCCGATAATTTTGAAGGTCTTGGGATATTACAACTGATAATATCTAATATGTAATATATCGAAATACAAACAATTGTTTTCGTTACGGTATAATTCCGTGTCAGATCGATAATGCACGTTACTACTTGCGGTTACGAGATAATTTGAGACAGGCTGCTTCCAACCTGGGGCTATCAAATACACTTTGCTATTTAACTTTAAACCTTCGTTGAATCTTTTCGAATGGATGGACATTATCTTTATGAATTCTTAATAAAAAATCGTTAAATCAATTTATTGAAACAATTTCTTCTATTCTTTTATGTTTGCATCATATTACCACGCTCGTGAACATTTTTTTGTCTTTTATACTTGGAACTTGTCTCTATATAACAATAGTGCAATAGTATGTGGTGCAGATAGGGAGGAAAATAAGCGTTTGTCGACGAAAGAGGGAGAGAGAGAGATTCGCGAGCTAAGTGATTGCGGCAAATTTCATGAGTCAGCAAACAACCCTTCTCGTATGTTGCACATGCTATCATATCATCTCATATGAGACCGTGCTATTTTGCTTCCGAGCTATAGGGAGCAAAGTAACATTTTGGGCTCAGCATATAAGAAAAATTATTAAGAGAAAGCTTTTCAAAGAGTATAGTAGATTCCTAGAAAATGGTGGACGTCCTACAGTTGTTTGCAGTTGTGCTATGACTGAAACGCTCGTTAATAATTTATTTAATTCTCCATCTTGTTTCATGTATACTTTGGTCAATAAATGCGTTTTTAATGTAAATTAATGATGTGTTATTAACAAATTAATCAGAGTAGAAGATACTATTTTAAAATGTAACGAATACAAGAGTCCCAATTTATCATAATATCGGGGTATTTCGCGACATATTATTAAATTTAGGTTCTATATTAAATTAAATTGACAGAAAATGATGTAGATGAGAAGTCATCTAATTATTGAAATGTGAAATGTGACGTAGTATACACTATGGAATCAAAAGAAAATCGACATTAGATTGTCAAACTGTAGCAACAATCATTTAAGATTTTGCTATGTACTAAGTTAGTGTTCAACAAAATTTAAGAATTTGACCTTTAAAAAAGTTTAATATTTATTTGAAAGTGATTTAATTTACTATCACAGAGCATCTTTTTGCAGTTTATATGATCGAAATATATCTAAATAGCTTCAACAACCTTGTGTTATATTAAAATAAAATCAGGCATATGTGGTATTTTCTTCATTACGAATTATTTTTATACAGAAAATAATAGAATTTAAACTGGATTTCAATCGTAGGCGCCATCGTTGCAATAGGTTATAGTAAAAAATTGATATTCATTCTCAAATCATGATAGTCTCTCAAAAATCTAAATTCACATTAAACAAATTTATAGGCTGGTAGAAACGCAAAACAAAACAAATAATTTCGTACATGTAATTTGTGTAAGAAATAATATGAGTTTGATTAGAAAGTTGCTCTTATCAAATTGTTGAAATTGATGAGGTAGTATATTACATTGAAATTTCCTCCATTCTTAAAAAAATATGTACAACTAAAAAATTACAAAGTCAGTCTGTAAAGCGTTGGAGCTGGGGCACACCTATTGACATTACTGAATGATCTCTGTTATTTATTATATTACATGTATGTATTGCCAAAGAAAAAAAGTCAATTATTATTATTATTGATATTATAACATTATTTCATTGTAATTCAAGGTGTGATAGTAGTAAATTATTATTTATTACTAATAATTTCCATAGAGGAAAATACTATTTCCTTTTCAAAGGAAATAAAACTATTCACTAATATATTCCTTTTATAGATATGTATACCCTACTGCTAAAATGTAGGTTATTTCACATGAAATCGGATATTAATAAATTATAATATTGCCATAAGTATTTGAATGTTCTTTAAGAGAACAATTAATTACTTGAGGAAAACTTTTTATGGTTCGAGATTGGCAAATAATATATATTTACTGTGTGGCATTGTTTCAATTTCAGGTACTGGTGTTTGAGTAGTGGAGAATTGTTCAAGCTACATCATTAGTCACCTATGTCAATTACAGTTAATGTACGTTTTGGAGATGATAGAATACCGTAAAGTATGTTCCTCACGGTAAGGTGCATTAGTTGCAGGCATTTTGAGGCGCTGATACTAAAGCAGTGTATTCATTATGACCTGATGTTTTTACTTCGACCAAGATCATTGTGTAATAGGCAATATTGCATTTAATATTTGAACATTTCATATTGAAAAAATTTGAAAATATAAATACGAAATTTAGAGGCATCTCATCGAGAATCATGAATTATTAATAAAAATTATACAGGTCAAGGTAGTCTAAGGTTATGCATTGCTTAAGAGTGTACATGATCAAATCCGTCAATTAATTTTCAATGAAGATGATGCCACAAATTGATGGCACTCAAAGAATTTATTTACAAATTTTGGCACTGTTTATGGTTATAGAGTTTGTAATAATTCTATATAAATTCATTTTTATATAAATGATTATGAAGAAGGGTAGTAATTTTCCATCTTATGAAAATAATTCATAACAATATTTTTGCATTGTAAAATTCAAATACATAAGATGCATCAACGGATGCTTATTATACGTAATTAAAGAACTATACACTTATTTTTTATAGATACATTTAGCTTTTAATTATTTGTTAACTATTCTTCCTATTGCCGTAGAGTTCAAGCCGTATTTTTAAAAATCACACCCTCATCTTAAGTGGAGTTTATAATTAAGAGTTTATACAAAACAATAAGTGACAGAAAACTTGCATTTTCTGCAGAAATTAGGAGAAACATAGATAGATAGAAGATAGATAAGAATTAAAGAAAATGAATTATCAGAAGAATGTGTTATGTATTAAGAGAGGAATAACATATTTAATATATTTAAAATTAGTAATGTAAGCAAAAGTTTAAGAGATAAATATTCTCGATTACAATTACTGGCAATTATTATTTCTCTTCGACAGTCTACCCAAGTAAAAAATTTAAACCCACTTTAATGGTGAACATATTTGTTGGAGATAGAAGTTATAAGATAAAAAATGAAACTCAAAACAATTTTCTTCTCGTTATTGCTTGAATGGGCAGAAATTTCTAGATTTATCTTTTGGATCTTGAAACTAGTTATTACTTCGAATTATGACAGAATTCATTAAAAAAATACATTTACAATATTATGAGAAAGTGCAGATGCAATAATTCTTTAACAAGACTCAAAGTAGACTTTAAATTTCGACTCTGGTAACCTGGATACTAAATTTGGACGTGTTTATGCGAAACCTTAATTCAAAGTTTAAAAAAAATTGCAAAAAGTAAGTTAGGTGTGGCAATGTTAATGCGAATTTATACACTACATTTTACACTTTTACCCAAAAGGCCAATGTCATTAAATAATTTTTAGACGTTTTTTTAACAATCTATATGAGTTTTTCGATAAATGTAGTTATGCTGCATTCGGAAGTTGTCGAAACATTGAATTTACTACGAATTATTATCGCAATTTTTACAATTTTAAATACTATATTTTTCTACCATTAATCATCTAGAAAACGACTTTAAATTCAAATTATTATAAAGTAATATTTTATAAAAATTACATTAACGCCACCAAAATGGATTGATTCATTAGCATATCTATAACATTTACTCTGATAATCCATAAAAGTGTATTCTGAATGCATATACCTCCGCATGTTATTTAAAATTTACATTAAAAGAATTACTTGGGTTCAGGTATCGAGTATTCAAATGTAATTAACAAATTAGATATCAGTGTATTGATAAATATCCCCAAATTTCAATACATATTGCTAAATATATAGAATAATTAATTATTGAACATCCACTCTTATCGTCATTTGGTTTGCCTATTCCATATTTGAATTTTTTCTAAATCAACAACTATCCTTTTGGTGTAATCGATTGGATGGTTTCTTACCGAATTCAATTAAATGTGAATACAAGTTCAGAATGAAATGGTGAATGTGAACCAGGGGTGCATAACTAAATACGATTTAAAATCAGCCAAAGCTCAAGAGATATTGCAATATCATATTTATGAACGGTAATTATATACAAAGCGGTAATTATGAGACACGCGAGGCCAGCTTGTGTATTACGTTCTCTCAGTTGGTTATATAAGATTTGTGAAATGCCTCTTATGGTTGAGTACATAATGAATTTAACAGTATCTCTTGGCTATTGTGTTCGTGACAGTATTATGTTTTCACTGTTCAACGAATAGCGACGCGTTTCTTCCGCTCGTACTAACCGAGTAATATTTTATTCAAAGCCGATGCGGCAAATTTCCTTTAATTTAATATTCATTAAACTGTGAAATTAATGCTGCGTTATAACGGTAATTAAACGAAAATTTAATATTTAACTTTTAATTACTATAAGTTTCAACAATTCCGCGTTCAACAACAATGGATTATAAATTCAGAATATTTTGCTATATTCCTAGGTTTATTTATCTTGATTGGGAAATATTGATTATATACTTGTCGATAATAGGAACTTCATCAGCTGAAAAATTACTTTATTAAGGTATACAATAGGAGAATTCATTTTATTAAACTTATTCAGCTAAGACAAAGTAACAATTGAGTTTAAATTCATCAATACTTATTAAACATGAAGTTTAATGATATGGATTTATTTTTGTTAGGAGTCGTTCCAAAATTCCGAGCTTTAAAAACAAATGTGCTTTTTCAATATTTACAAGAATATATAGTATGTCTGTTGATCATAATGACCGATGATATCAGAGCATTCTCTAGAAAGGAATATGATCAAATATAGTTGGAGTATGGCTATATATTTACTTAGCTATTATAAGATCTTTAAGATCTTAGTTAATACATTTAAACAGATAACCAAACCTAACAAGATTTAACACTAGATATGTCAGTAGCTGATCTATTTATATATAGCTATGTATATATAAATTCATGATTTTTGCAGATATGACCAAAATCCAGATCTAATTTGAACTTATTAAATCCAATTTAATCAAATGAAAGACCATTAAATCCGAATTTCTGAATTATTAGATTATGTTCTAAATTGTTAGTTTTCAATTTGTCGAAGTCCGAAATTGTAATCATATTGTATGCATTTGTGTTTCGTTATCAGACAAAAAATTAAATGAGTGCAAATTCAAAATGCGAATTACATGATTATTTATCAGATCCGAAATCTGCTTCAGATTAAGGTTTTACCAGTTATGATTTTATGAATTATTTGTAATGAAACATGTAATTTATTATAAATATCTGTTAAGAAAAAGCAGCATTGATAGTAATCATGGATATCAGGATTCGAGAAATATTCTTCGTAAAGTAAGGACAGGCTTCTTTATGTTTGCATATATACTTCAGAATTACCATTAACTTAACTGTTTATTTACTAAGGAATCAAGTGACCTAAAAGGTTAACCAGCAGCTGCGATGGAAGCGGAATTTAATAACCACTTTGATCGAGGGTTCTTCTGCCCCGTAATCGGGTAGTCTAACCACTTAGCCGCAACAGGAATGCGGTTATGTAATCGGTTTTCATACATGTATGAAACCTGGTCACTTTGGATATCAGTACATGCAAAATTAAGATTATTCGCTTCTGTGAAATGGAAGTTAATAACACATTTTGGTTTCTGTCTTGATTAAAATATTTAAGTATACAACTCATAGCACTGCACATCATGTGTGATAGCTATTGCGTTACGTTATTGTTTCTTGCAGCCACTATGAAGGCAATGATATGAATTTCTGAAAGGTATTGTAATGCATCAAGCTAAAAGTTCAAAGCTCTAAGTTATATTTAAGTTTTAGGGTCTTTTTATGCCTGTTGAAGTAAGAATATTCAGGAAAATGCATCTACTTCCATCTCGTATCGAGGGACGAAGGTTTCTCCGCAGTAAAAAAAGTAAAGGATTATGAGAAAGAGCAAAGGGAGAACGAGAGAAAAACTGTTAAAAGGATCGAAAAAGGAAGAAAGAGAATAAGAAAGAGATCGGCTCCAAAAGGAGAGGAGAAGAATAAGACAAGCGAGGAAGTGAGAAAAATAACATAATATGAAGAGAGATGTTAAGATAGGAAAGGAGAGGCAGGGGCGTAAAGAAAGAATGAGAGCGAATGAGCATATCCACGCGAACAGACTACGCGAAAGTAGTGTACGTGGCTGAAATTTCAAAAAGCAACGTGCATATAGAACTTTGAAAGCCGAAGAATACATTGTACATGTGAAAATATGAACGTAACATAATAAATGGGTACGAGATGGTAGACTGAAGCAAATATTACGTAAAGAACACTATTGGATAAAAGTTTATTATTTCATAACAACAAAGTTGGAATATTGTTACATGCAAATTAAATGCAGGGTATGTCGTAATTGAAAGTTAAAACAAAGCCAATGTTTTATATTACACACCATGAATGTAATTTAGAGTTTAGTTTAGGCTGGACTTTTTTTTCCGTCAAATGTAAATATTGTCTGCATCAATAGTTTTTTTAGTAACGTTACTCATGCTTAATTACATCGGGCATTATGGGAGATAATAAAACAGAATTGTTCTTTCGTACTGATATCACTTTTATTTTCATGAAATATGTCCTTTGGTTTAGATTTACAGTATTTTAAATGTATTGTAGTCCTTTCAAATGTATCGCGGCTTTTATAGTTACAACGATTAAATATGGGTTATTTTTAAAGTAATATAGACTTGTCACCTAATGATTTTGATGAGGATGGCTATTAGATGATGAGGATTATGTGAGGTTATAACCTGGAAAAATACGTTTTTCTACTTCTTTTTACATTTTCTTGCGAAAATTTTATTTGCCTTCTTTACTATTTGCCTGATTTGGCATAAAATACATATTTGAAAATGAGCTCTGACAATTTTACCAATCATGTCGTGAGAACTGCCCCTTTGAAGCATACGAATAAGTTTTCTTGTAAATATATACATGAATATTTCTGGGTTATTTCAGTATAAACATAAAGTCAGAAAATTGTTGTTTTTTATAGGATAAAAATTAAAAATATTTGAAAATTGTAACGTATAGACACATTTTAATCTGGGAATTAGATCATTCCTGAAAACAATATTCAGAACTTTTTAATTTACAACAGAATAACTTCATTATTTGATCTCATTTTTCTGCATTAACCCTTTTAGTGTACATTTTTCTGATGAATCATTTTTTATGAAACTGGGTATTCGGGCGTTTTTGGGGTAGTTTACCCGAATAACCAGTGATCAAATGGATCAAGATAAAACTGGGTACTCAGGGGTTCTTGAAGTCGCTGATGATGAATCTGAACTCAGATTTTGAAAATTCAACATTGCAGATTGAATATGGCAGACCAAAAATGTAAAAAATTATCTGATCGAGACGAAACTGGGTATTTGGGTAAACTACCACAAAAAACCCAAATATCCAGTTTCGTCTCGATCAGGTCAATTCTTACACTTTTCGGTCTGCCAATTCAATCCGCCATGTTGAATTTTCAAAATCTTAGAAACCCCTGAGTACGCAGTTTCATCTTGATCCAATTGAACATTTGCCAGCAACTGCATTTCTTCTATAAAAATGACGATTTTAGTTATTTATTTGTTTATAAATCATAAATATTGACTGAAATGTAATTTTGTTAAACACTTTTTCAACTCCCACACAAAACTCCAATTTTCAATTGGGGTCGGGTGGCGGATATTTTATTCATCGTGCCGGAAAGTGATAACATAGTCAAGTATGCATAAATATGATTAAAATCCGTACAAATTGCATAATAACAGTTTCAATGTCAAGATCTATATCAGCGAAGGAATTGGTCAACAAGAATGCAGTAAAAATATTAAATGTTGAATGAAAGGTAGTTTAATAACACAAAATAAAAGTTGAAATTATCAACTGTAAAGCCGGTTAAAACGTATTGCAATGTATGGTATTCCAGAGGAGAGGTTTAAAGGAGCAAATCTTTTGTAATCTGTGATTGAAATCTATGTCAAGATTTTTGTTAGAACTTTCATAAATATAATCTAAAGTATTATAACAAAATATAAATGTCCGCAGTAATGTCAGGAGAGAAGAAATTTCATCCGTCACCAACAGTTCGGTAACGTAAGTGTCTCGACGCGTGAAATGTTCTACAAAGTGAAGTGTCCCGGATTGTGAAGTGACCAGAAGAGGAAATGTCCTGGAAGTCAAAGTGTCGATAGCCCATGAAACGGCGTAGAATGTAATGGGATAGATTACTAATCTCATTAATTCCATCATCCATAAACAAAGTAGCTCATTACGCGTCGACATAAATTATTGCGAAATATAAACCTTTATTATGTGATACAAGAAAATTTGAAATACTAAAATAATGATATGAATTGAAAAATATTCGTATGCTAAATATCGGATTTATTAACTTTCCAAATTTTTTTAAATTTAGGTATTATTTTCTTTGTTGTATACTCAAAAATTTTACTTTGTTACCCAAGAAACAATGAAACATAAAATCATAGGATTAGTCATAATTTTACTGGTCTAAAAATTAATTAAGTCCGTATTCCGTTATCTAGACAGGTTACTAGCATGGTACTAGGGTTAGCTGAGGATGGGAAATTTCCTTTAATCCCCTCTTTAGTTACAGATTTATCAATTAACTGATGGAGTGAGCTCCGGGTGGTAACTATAACTGCGTACTTTAGCAAAGTTACGATGTTATAATCTCTGAATTCGCGTCTCGTTGACTCGCACGACGTCGACGGCGTCGAGTCGAGTCGATGGTCGCAAATGCGTCCTTCGAACTGTAACAAGCGTTGCGCATCACTCGATTAGTCGCTGCATAGCCTCAAACACTTGGAACGTCAAATTCGCCGACGCAAGCGCATCAAAGGGCCAATTTGCACTTAATTACATGTTACTTTTGAGTAAAACGATTACACTGCGAATTGTGGACTCTTTCCAACCAAACAGTGTCAATTTTTGTTTTACTTTTTCTTACGAATAATTGTGAAAATGATTAAAATCACTTATGATAAACATTTTAACTATATAAAGTATCTAGTAATGAATGCATTTTTTTTAATGCAAAGTGTTACAATCTGTTTAAAAGGTAGACGATTGCAGTCAAAAATATAATCGTGAAACCGCTAACAATTCAAAATCGTTGAATATGACATACTTGTCTTTTTCTTCTGTTTATATGGCTCACTAATTCAGTTTTCTGCCTATTTACTTTATACTAGTCCCCGAGTAAAAATGTTTCCGATACATTTCTCTGAAGTTTTCTTACAGTTTCTTATTTATGTTTCCAAAAAGTTGCTTACTTGGAACTATTAGAAACTTAGGGAAACATTCCAGAAACATCGAATGAGAGGTACCCGAAGACGAGAGAAGAGACGTTCTCGATACCTTCTCGGACATTGACTGCGAATATCTCAGAACACGGTTCTCTAGAGTTTCTTTCATCTTGTATGAAAATTGTCTTCGGGACCTTTCATTCAATGTTTCTGAAATGTTTCTCTAAGTTTCTAATCATCCCATGTAAGCAACTTTTTGGAAACATAAATAAGAAACTGTCAGGAAACTTCAGAGAAATTTATCGGATAATTTTTTGTTTACTCGGGAATTAGTTCAATCAAGCGACACGTCATTGCACTTTTTTCATAGTCTAAAAAACGAATATCTGTTCGCCTTTAACTAGGAAAAAAGTGCAACAAGTCGCAAGATAATACTAGAGTTATAACATTTGGAAACATCAGTCGATACTATAAATATGCCATTACGTAATTATTATAAGCTATAGGTACAAATTATAAAATTCGACATAATGTATCGCTTGAAATTTTCCACATACTTGTCGGTGTCTACCATCATTTCTTAGTTATTCTGGTAGAAATTGACATCATCTATAAAGATTATTAGGGAGCAAGAAGTCACAATACAGGTGTGTAATTTATTAATGAAAATTCGCAAAAAATTGAATAGAAATTAAATGTATTATCAATGGCCAGCTACGTTCAATATGACTTTCCCCTATTAAAAATTCTAGTGAGCTAGGGTGCAACAATTCCTTTTTATAGGTGTCCATGAAGTCCACCTGTTTAAATATACCGAATAGAAAAACGAAAAATATCACAACGAAACCAAATGATCTTACTATTATCGGATGTGCTCTTTCTATGCAATAGGAAGGCAATATGGCGGATTTAATTTGAAATCATTTATTTAATCAATGGTTTTTGTTTTCAGTTTCATAAAGTTTACCTTTTTAAAAATGGCAAAGTGCGAAAATTTCGAAAAATACGGGGTTTTCTGAGTATTTCTGATATATAAATGAACGTTAAAAGAAAATTTTGTCCACCACAATATATCACTACCGGGAAACGGTGAAAATATCGAGTTTTCTCAAGATTATTTTATCCGCCATATTGCTTTCTTAAGGCATAGAAATGCAATTTTAATTACGGGAATCGAAAGAACACACCCGAAAATAGTAAAATCAGTTGGTTCGGTTATGATCTTGCTCAGAATACTATTCAGTACTGAGGTTCGAATGTGAGATAAAAATTCCACATTTCTGGGCGTTAATAAGTTAATTGAACTTACCCAGAATGGATAAAACGTAGAAATAACTTTGTTCAAACAAAATATGTTTTTTAAAGTGTGAAATTTAATTTAAAAGTTTGATTCAATGAAATTATCTAAATAGACAACATAAGTATGTCGTTTACCACAACGTTAGTATAGCCTGCGAAATCATCAAAGAGAAATCTCAACCTCTTTATTGTTGATGAAAACTAGTGTTGGCTATAACTTTGGCCACGTATTTTTTCAAATTTGCAATAGTTAAGATCTACTCGTCAACAGAAAACATTTCTAGGATTTTTAACAAATGTAGTCTGCTACCAGATAAATGTTGAAAAGATATAATATCCCAGCGAAAAATAATACGATAAAACAACACACTAATCAAACAAACCCACTGCAAAAGGACTCGACGATACAAACAAATTGCAATATAAATCGATATATTTCTTAAGAACGTAGTTTCATTCCTGTTTTTTGATTTAGTTATATTCTCTGTCATAAACAGTTGCAACAAAATTTCAGTATTACGGTGCTCTTCTTGAATTGGTTGCATGAATTTTCCCATACATGTATGCTTATGTTGTATGTTGCTCAATCCATAATGCCAATCATGTACGGCAATGATTATCATTTATTATTACAGTATTTTATTTTACAAGTTTACTAAAAAAATGACTTCTTAGCTTAGGTTAGGTAAGTCCATTTGGAGTATAAATGAAAATATGATCATTACCCGATGATGAGAGGAGTCCTTTTTGGCTGACGAATTGGTCATGCCACGTTAGTTTGTTACTAGAAATGAAAATCAGTATTTGCAAGGGATAGTTTATAGCAAGCTGCTAGGAAATAATAGAAAGCAAAATTACCACATTGGCTGCCATTGCTTTGACGCGACTGCTGAACAGCAGCTGCAATAAAGTACTCTTTCTGTACTTTTTATGTTCAGAACAACCCTGTGAAATCTGAATAAAACACCTTTTATAAAGTGTGTTGTATATTATGCGATTTAAAGCCCCCAACAATATGCAATTAAAGTATCGATAAAATATAATCAATATATTTTCTAATACATATATTCTCCTATAAATTAGAATATTACAGTCGGAAAATTCAAACGAAATAAGTCTGGAAAATAATTTTAATTTATGGTTTTGATTAATACAAAATAATTATAAAAATATTAATATCTATAGGAATTATTAAATTAAAATTGTAACCAATACCTAAAAGTAAAATCGGAGGTATTTTTGTAAGCATTTTTAATGCATGTGCAAAGCAAGCAACAAAAATTCGTTATATGTGAAACGAGTACATAAATGACAAATGGACTGCAAATAAACGTCGTGGAACGTTTTTCGCGATAAAGAAACAAACAAATGCAATATTACTTTAAAACATAATAAATCAACCAATGCCATTTCAGTGACGCACATGCTCACACATTCAAATTATTTAAAAACCACGGATACGTGAGAAATTGCACGAACAAATGTCAGGAAAATATTTATGGTAACCCAAAATTGACATTGATATTAACAGTGAACATCATTTCTCCAAATACAGTTACACGTAAATATATGGTTTTGATCAAGGATATATTATTACGACAAACAATGTACATAACAATATTTAGTGCATTCATGCAGCGCTCCATCCTGTATTTAAATTTACTTGTGCATAAGTTTTTTTAATTATAACGATGGAAATCATTCGTTCACAATATAATTAGAAGACAGCAGTAAATATTTTTTTCAGTTTCATATTCAACAATGGCGGCTATTTCAACATTTTGTCTCATCTTTAAGTCTCCTTAACCAATTAACATCAAAGAGAATGTATTTTTGTACGCTATAATGAATTCAGCATCTTTAGTTTTGATCAGTTGTTGCCACGGTGGAGTTAAAAAATGATAAAAATATGAAAAAATATTTCAGACTGAGAATTGTAGAAATTAAACAAATTCTACTAATAACATCGTTTAATTTATCTTTAATGACATGAGGTTCGAATCATTTCAATTGATTTGAAATATATTGGTTTTTATGTCGTAATTCCTCAAACAACTTATGTTATGTGTCATGTCATAAAGATTTTCTTTTGTCCTTTTTTTTCAATAGTAAAATACATTTTTCTGGTCTTATATATCTTTCTTTAAAATGATGCCGAGTTTCCTTTCCGTTGTTTACAATTTATATTTATTCCGTCCTTTCAAGAAAATGCTAATTCAATATTTACTTAATAACAGCTCCGAAATAATTGAATTTGTTTTTCTATTAAGAATTAAAAATATGTAGAAAAATCAGATAAAGGAAAATAATGAATCCCTATCTTTTAGATGTTCAGAAAAAAGTTAATCTCTAACAGTTTTAGCATATCTTTCAAAATAATATACTCAAATTTCCGACCTTCGGAAATAAAAAAATTCAGGAATTAAGAAATTTCAAAATGTAAGACAATGGTAAAGAATAAAATGCCAACGGTAATTACTGAGGTTAGATGATGCAGAATACCACATCTTTTTGCCTATCTCTTGAAATAATCGATAATAACTAACAAAAGTTTATATCCGAAAAAATATTTTGGAAGTGGACTTGCAATATCCATTCTTTGGCGCCCAAAATTAGCACAAACATCATAAATCTAAAATCCTCTAAAATTGTTCATTATCGAAGCTTTTTTGGCAATATAAATTCTGCAAGATTGTATCTCAATTCAAGATCATGTTTACAAAAAAACCAATGCAATCATTTCCTTACATAGTTACTGGTGTTATTGCTATCAAAATTACAAGTGTGGTAACTAATCTACTAATTAACTTTTTATATATTTAGAAATTCACAACGTTTATGGAGAATGTTATTTTTTTGTTCTTATTTTATGCGTTTTATGGATATAGAATTCATATTTTGCATATCCTGGCTTCTTTATTCTTCTTTTTTCTTAATCACTATTCCCTACTTGCTTTTACTATGTTTCTTTCGTTTCCCTCGATTCTTCATGGCCGGTAATTTTTCTTTCCCAGTCTGTCATATATCCTTTTTACGCGTCCCTTTCCAAATTCATACTTGTCCTATTTAATACATTACTATTATTTATGAGTTACTAAATCATTTGTAAACTAATACTCAAAATATTTTGGCACACAATTTTTAAATGGGACTGTTTTGTTTTTTAATTACTAACAGATGACGATAAACTCTGAGACCATAGAATCTTTAGATAAGATATTAATTTCAGGAACATTTTGTACATTAATATTTGGTTTTCAAGTGAAAACTGTAACTTTTGAAACATGAGACAATGCAGTCTTCGAAGCTTGCAATTTAATTAATACCTTATTATATGAACTAGAGCTTTCCCTAGTAAGTCGACTTTCCAGATGATTAGTAAGGTAGTGTGCTATATATACTTGTAGTATAAGTTTTTCCATGAATTTTTATTTAGGTGTAAATATCAGTACATAATGAGAGTATTAAAAGTATGAATTGTAATGCGAGATTAGTCCATCCTAAATCTCAGTTTTCGAAGGTTATAAACTTTTCACTAACTTCACTTAACTATGTTGAACGGTTATCTGCGTCTAGGTCTGCCTATTGGCAATAAATTTTATGAATAATCATGTATGAGTAATTCCACAGATTTTTTGACATAGCGGGTACTGGCGATTTCAGACTTATCCTCACCCTTTCGAGTATTAATTCATGAATAGTTTTGGACAAAATACAGTTAGATGTGAAATTTTATCAATTTTCGTCATATTGCTAGTTATAAACAACACTATTTACCCATAATGTGCCAAAATTTTACTATTATCGAAGGGTACTCGTATAGAAATCTTTAGATCTTAGGGCTATATAAAAATGAAGACTGTTTCTATCTTTCTCAAAGTCATGTGGAATTATACTATACCAGCACTCTTTTAAAAAATCTTAATTTGATGAGTGTTCCTCACGTTAAATTAAGTTATTATCCCAAATACCACAGGTACCGACTTTTTCCAAGAAATGTTTTTTTTTTAATATTTGGCTGTTTTATAAAAATAAGTTTCGAGAAAAGTATTTTTATTATTATGCAAAAAGTTCCTTTTCTACTCCTAATAAAAACTAAATTTGGCAGATTAAAGCGTCTCAATAACTAGCATACGTATGTCATTGAGAAATGGTCAAGATGAAACGTCGACGACCCAAAAAATACGAATAAACGAGTAGCACATTTAGAAAATTTTTTTAAAATTAATTTCGGATGTGTTTTAACCGAAAATCACATTGCTATTTCAGTATTTTTGTTTAGTCGAGAAAAAAAAAGGGTTTGAAAAAAAAATGTCAAAACAAATATTTTATCAATTTCTTTTAATTAGGTAAATTGATTGTGTTTGCAATAGGTAATGTAAGTTTTAAGTGGTTTAGCAAAATAACGCAAACTGGATGTAATCGAGGTATATTAAGTAAAATGAAACATGCACACGAATGGTTTTGTAAAAATTGTAATAACATCTGTTCCTATGATGCACAATGAATTACAGTTTTGTAAAATATTTATTATCTTTAAAAAATTATGATGTTTGGCAAAAATCCCCGAAATATTAAATAAATCCATTTTTCAAATCTTTTCGAAAAAAAACAGATGTATATTTCTATTAAACTGTTAAAACAATAAATAAACGTTTATCGGTCAAGATATTTATAAAACTGTATATATTTGAATATTAAATATATTATTATATATTTGTTATTAAGCACATTTACTCATTTAAGAAATAAATTATCAGTTCACTAATTATATTTGTATGTCATTTTCCTAAGCAGTTGAAATAAAAAATAAAAAGTTTGATTTCCATCCTGCTTTGTGATAAAAGTCATACCATAGGTGTGTTATCAATTTTTTTTCAACTTTTACCGACTTCAAAAGTAAAAAATCTGTGGAATTACTCATATAATCACATGACTGAAAATTTCTAGAAGCTTCTAATCTCATGAATCTTTCTCTAAGGTATTCGTGGCCGTTTTCAATCAGGCGATAAATGAAAACTGGATTATGTTTGCCATCGTATAATAAGAGGTAAAATTAATTGAAAACTTGTTTCCGGTTTTAAGACGGCCTACTGACAAAATGCGGGACGACGCGTACGCTTTGTGCTTTTCCGTAACGCAAATCAGGGCTACTGCATTAGTAGCACTGTTGACGTAGTACGGGATGCATAGTAAATGTTGCCGTCGCCCTGTACGCCGCAGAATTTCTCCGGGTTGACTGTGCACTCGCTAATTAAACGTAATTTAAGTCGGAGTCACGTTCGCGGAGAAGCAGGGGTGGTTTAGCAGAATGAGACTGCATCACTGGAGTAAAGGTAGTCGAGCTAAAGACATCGGAAGAAGGCGGAAGACTGTAGAACGCCCCGAAGCTTGCGAGAAAGCTCCAGGGTACGAACGGCCCTCCTAGTCGCCGTCACCACAGCCAACGTCCGCAACATTCGTGAACAGCTGTGTGCGTTCGATGTCGGAATTCCGCCGATTAAATTGTCGTTTCCAATTAGTCGGCATGTCGCACGGCACTCTACGGACTACGACGGCCTCCTCTCCAGATTTCTGGCGTTCATTCAAGATTTGAATAAACGAGTCATCGTATGAAGGAGCTCCTTTCAATGAGCTGAATTAACCGGAACTATAAAGGATATAGCGTATGTCGCGGCTATCAACCATTCTGCAAACTCCAGTTTCAACTGAAAACGGAAATTTGTTTGCGGTTGAATACATGCGTTATGCATCTGGCGAGTGACCTGTCCTCTTCAGCTTGCAATTGTCCAGGTTAGCATGGAACCGAATTGGAGAACAATGGCCGTGAATGATTACAAAAGTTTCGTTTTACATTAATCGTGATGTAATTGAGCGAGAACCGTATTGTAGTTGCAATGCCAGAACAATAACAATTGCGTCAGGCTGTGTTACAGTGATCAATTTCTTAACTGTTCTGCATATCATTAATCAGGTATAGAAATTAGTCATATTTTTTTCTATAACAAATATTTTAATTATATTGTATAGTTTCCATTATAAATTATTCTGCAGCTATTATATTCAAAATACGAAAATTGAGATAAAAATAGATAATTAACCGTGAATAAGACATATAATCTTTTAATTAATTCTTAAATAATGTACATACATTCGAACATATCAATTAATTATCTTTCGAGTAATTAATATTTCAATTCTGATCGGTGTACTATATCAAACAAATGATCCAAATATAAACTTAATCGAGTTTATTCAAATCGAATAAGAGACTGCAGATTCTGGAAAAAATGTCCGACTTTATTGAACTAATTAGGTGATTATAACTGTCTTATTGTAGAAATCTCAAATTCCACGCGATTTGTCGATAAAAGTAGGAAGCGAAGCTCACCAAACTTGAATTGCAACACACACACATACACTATTAAAATCACAGCGCAAAAATATACGCGAGTTGAGAAACAAATACATAATCAAAATAAAAAGTCGTTTAGTCATAATACTGATGGGTACTACTCATACAATGTTGAAACCTAGAAATTACCGTAACGGATCGAACATTAGCATCCAAATTGATCCATACACGTTTAAGACGTGCGATAGGAGCATTGAAAGAGTAATTTGTTCTACACTGCAGTTCTTGGATGTTTCTATAATTACAAATATGGAAGAGCGCTAAAGGAAATAGTGCTGATAAATTAGACAGAAAAGGTGAATTTAAAATACGGTAAAATTACGGTGGATTTAAAAAAAATAAAAGTAAAACTCTAGCGAGCGACTCATTAAATGAACAGTACTGGTATAAAAACTTGTCAGAACGACGAGAAGAAGACATAACCTTACACTTGGATATATTTAAATTAAGACCGTTTCGCATAGCCCAGGCGCCTACTGAACTTAGATCTCTTTGCAGTCTCGAGGCATCCAAAGGTGAGTCAATGATTTTAAATAATTTAATATCATCGGCATAAATTATCGTTAATACAGATGTTGAAAAGAATTGGACCCAAGTGCGATCCCTGAGGAACACCTGAGGGAACCACACAAGGATCTGATATTGCAT
The DNA here is from genome assembly GCA_030407085.1 of Trichopria drosophilae. Taxonomy (NCBI): domain Eukaryota; kingdom Metazoa; phylum Arthropoda; class Insecta; order Hymenoptera; family Diapriidae; genus Trichopria; species Trichopria drosophilae. The sequence goes on from CM059583.1 coordinate 147,410,835, forward strand.
TTGTTATTTTTACCCTTTGGATTCTCCCAGACAAGTAGAGCTCAATCCATCTTAGGAAAGTGCGCGAAAACCCAATACTATTTAGCTTACTCAATAATAAGAAGTGATTTACTGAGTCAAATGCTTTTGAAAACTCTAGATAAATTGTATTCGCCTGATTATGAGACGCCATTGCATTAGACACGAAGTTAGAAAATAAGAGCAGATTAGTTATCGGTGACTTGTCCTTACAAAAACCATCTTGACATTCAATACTGACATTGTTTAAAACAATATTCATTTTATTAGCCATAATAGCGTCGAAAAGCTTTGCTATGCAGTTAATAACCATGACCGGACGATAATTACAAACATTTGATTTATCGCTGTTTTGCAAATAGGAGTAACGTAAGTCTCCTTCCATTTGGGTGTATTAATATTTAAATTGTTTATTCTTCCACATAGAGAAAAGTTGACATCAACCAAATATACTCTGAAGATTTTCTATTCAAGAGCTGATACAGAAAATTGTATCCCGACTTAACCCTGGTAGAAATAAAAACATTTTCTGTACAATTTTTGATGAATATTCTTATTTGCCATGTTAAAGGTATAGGGGAAATGGCCAATCTAAGAAAAAATGGACAAATTTCTATCAGAGAACTTCATTAAATTAATACAATAGAACATTCTTTTAGAATTATTGTGGGGAAAGGAGGAGCCATCGCGGAAAGGTTGTGGATACTTAGACCTTGATCACAAGGCTTCTATCACACGGTGCGTTGCGTTGTCAATGTTCTCTTTTGTCTCGATGATTACAACAGCACAGTCTGAATCGCGGGAAGCCACTAACTGCACTGTAGCAAAAGAAAAAAAATTGGAAGAGAACCACGAGTATAATTTCAAAAAAATGACGTGATTCGAAATTTTGCTGCCCTGATGCCCTCTCCAACAAAATACACCCAACATCATTATTAGACTTTTTTCCCCACTCTTTTGTGCCTCTTAATAAAATATAGGTTACATGTCGTTTATCGAATGGATGTTGCATTTGGTTTTACAAAATATGATAGCTCAGTGTATACATAATGTATATGATTGCCTTTTTTAAACTATAGCCAACAAATAATAGGGGGAAAAATTGTATAACAAGGAGACAGCTATCTTTGATGTAAAATATACTAAGAGCTGTTCAGAAAAAATAATTGCCCTACTTTGGCAGTAATCTATGCAATAAAAAGTTGATTAAGAGATAGGATTGGTCGACAAATTAATGAACATAAAGTCCGTGAACAAATCGAATCAATTTTCATATGCAATTTTGATGTGGAATAAGTAGATCACGTGAATGAGAAGCCAATAAAACGATGATTGTAAGAGGTAAATACGAACTGAAAGGAATTCGAACTGAAATAATACATTCACCAATATCACCTCCCCTCTTTTTAAGAATCGTATTAATGATAATTTCGAAAATTACATCGCAGAAATTACTAACGATGTGCTATTATTAGTAGTAAGAATGTTCGTTTTTTAAATTTATTTCATGATAGTGTAATCGCAAAGAACGTTCAACTGTTGCTCTATTGTGCGGATGAATTCATTAGACTATTAGATTCCACATTTTTCAACTGTCTGAGCTAACGGACACAGCTGCTTTATCTAAATTGAGTACAAAAATTTTGTGTGCATTTCTTTTACATTTAAATAGAAAAGTGCCTGGATAGAAATGTAGAAACGGGACAAGAATATCAGCTTTTTCGGAAGTATATGGTACACACTCAAATTCAGTTCGAACGCGTTAGAAGGCACCAAAATGCCTTCCGCGGAAACTTGACAATCTCAGCGAAGGAAAGTATATTTTTGTTTACTTTCGTCCTTGGAGGCGGCACACTTTTCTCCACATCACGTAGACGCGTATCTCGCTGGCGAAAATCTTTTCGAAAATAGGAATGATGTGTATGTAGACACATCGCAGATGCGCAATATCGGCTGACTGCACGTGACACCGGAAACGGTACCACTGTATTCTAGCGCGCAGGATGACGACGACCCATACCTTCCCAGAAATGCACGAGTGGGCTTCTCTATGCATGGCATTTTAAAGTGAGTTCCTAATGCCATAAGCTGCCGTCACGTAGCTAACAGGTGTTGCGTTTTCTTTGCCAACAAACTTTGATACTTAAGACCAAATTTATTGAGTGTCTCTCCCTCTCTGCAGAGTAATTTATTGGGGACGCCTTTTCCGGCCGACCGAAACTTCCCGAGGCGCGATTCTCCGTTCTCTTAGTCGTTTGCACTTTTCCGTTCCTCGCGTCAAGTCCCCTCGATTCACTTATCTGACGTTAATTCGTGCCAGAGACTACGCCGCTAAGTGAGCGGTGACCGACTTGGGATGATGCTCTTCCCGAAATAGCATCTTGAATAATTCCACCAATTTTCCGGATACGCCGCGGGTTGGCGATGCATGAAATCATATTTTCGCCCGCGACTCCGATATTTGGAACGAGTTGTTCTCCGTTTTTCGGCGCTTCGTACACCGACACGGGAAATTACGTTTTGCATACTGATCACCAGTAATGGGGTTTTTTGGCGCCGCTCTGGGGATCCTTTGGAAAACGTTTTCAGGTCGAAGGGCCGTTAAATTTCTTAGCAGGGTTTTCGTACAAATACGACTCGCGCTGATGGAATTATAAATGATGGAAAATGGGACAGTTCGCATCTTAATGTTGAATTTACAAAATATGAATATTTAAAAGAGCAGTGGGCAAACATTTACTCAAGGCATTTGTTGAAGATAATTTATCATCAATGATAACTCGCGATCCAGTTAGACTAGAAATATACATATATTTTCGTAAACATCATTTATCAAATGTGATCTGTCACGTACTTGTGACTATTAATATTATAGTCTTCGTCAAATGTCAGACGTGGAATTCTTTGAAATCACGTACTGAATTATCGAATGGAATCTGTTTTATTCATTAACGTAACCCGTAAATTTGACGACAGCTCTAATCCAGCAAAACTACGGTCGCTAAAAGAACTACCGCAAAGCTACGAAAAGCTTTTTCGAAACGTTCAAAGAAATTACGTCGTTTTCCATCATAAAGGGAACAGTACGTGAGTAATCTCAGTATGGAGGCAATGCGTGCGTTCGTTTGTACGTAACAGTTTTCCGAAAGGCATTTTGGCTTTTCCTTCCGTACTCACCCTTTTCTTCTACTCCTACCCCCACGGTTAAAGCATCATCAAACGAAGCAGCAGTACGTCTGGCCGTTTGATTACAGAGATCTGAGTTCAAATCGATCACCGTGTTTGCTCTCGCCTGCGCCGCGCCGTTGCAGCGCCAGTCTCTGCGAGTTCGCATGACTCCAGGTAGGCTATACGTGCCCGGGCGAGCACGTAAAATCAAACTTTAATACCCGCTGTCGATCTATACATCGCCATGTTGAATAATCGACGAGCTTAGGTCAGCCAACCTGGAGGAATTCTCATGCTAAGGGGTGATATACTCCAGCCGGAACCTCATCCTTTAATCCTGCAGAAAGTCTGCCACGGGATGCGCTTTTAAATATTTATCATCATGTTTTTCTAACACTCTGAAAATAATTAAAAATATTCTACGGTCGTGACTGACGGTTACTGACTGCGTCAGGAGATCGAAACATTAACTGGTAATAAGGATTTCAAAATCACACTTACCGAGGACTTATAAATGACATAAACGCAGAAATACTGTCGTGACACATAAATCTGTAACCTGGGCATTAGATCGAGGCCATCCACCATTATATAATATTAAGAAGATTTAAACTTTTCTGACATTGAAATCAACACTGCATATGCAATTTCGATAGGAATATTCTTAACCCTTGCAGTAATACGGTATTTTCGGCACCCGTAGAATAATAAGATGAGCGTTAAAGACCAAGAGGCCTTTTCCAGCACTGATGGTGTGTTCAAAAAACTGAAAAATTCAGTTACCTTCTTCAATCCCTGAAGTTGAAATATCAAGCATAATTAAATCAAGAAATGTTGCTTTATTTAAAATATTCACGGATCGGAGTAACGAAAAAAAACAACTTGAGATATTAATCTCATTCTATTGAATAATGGACAAAAAATTAACATCGAAGAATGGGCATCCTATATCATTGTGTTCCCTGAACATTTTTACAATAATTTATCGTCAGATGATGCAAGCAATCCGAATCTTATTGAGTAAGTTGTATTTCGTACTTCACACTTGTAGGTTGGGACGCTAGATGTCTAAAGTGCGGGTGTAATATTTTCGTAATGAACGAAATTCATAGCACTCCGCATATGAGACATGGACCATTGACATCTAAATATAGACGTACAAGGCAGGTCTGTACCCCAAAGCCCTGCTGATGATTCCAGCGGGTACAAAGCGGGTTGAAATGTTACAAAGAGAGATTTTATCTATTGAAAATAGATATTTCAATCATCTAACGATAAATTAATATTTCTAAATATATCGACTGCTGTCGATTAATTAAGATTAAGGTGCACAACGGGCACAAAATCCGGTGACAATCAAAGATCAAAAAATTAATTAATGGAACCAAAAATGTCCAAATAAAACATTTCTTGGTTTATTTAAAATATTCACGGCTCCATAAGTAACGGCAAAAAAACATCTTGCAATATTAATTCAATCAATCATAATATTACGGGTACAAAATGTTCATATTTTTGTTTAGTTATAAGAAATAAAGCAAACTACAGCACTTTGTCACTTACGCCCAAGTCACAAAGACGTTCCTTATTACTCGAAGGGTTAATATGTAAGAATAAGCAGGTATGCATTTTTCCAAAAAAGTCTTAGTTCCAGTAGAAAAATGTGTATGGAAATATTATCAGAAATGTATCAGGATCGCATCAATACAAAAACTACTAAAAGTTCTGGAATATTTAGAAAACAATCACAACATTATACAAGACATAAATTTTGAGTAAAATGTCTCCATTGTAGTGGAAATTATATTTTAGTCAATTTAGACCGGAATACCGGGAAAATGTCGATAAAATAATTTAAAAAATTCAAAAAAGTTTCAGAGTTCATTTTTTTGATGGAGAAACTATATAAAAAATTTCTAGCAAAATCTTAAACTTCAACATTTACTGAAATTGGCGTGGAATGCCCCACTCAATTGACAGTGAGACGATTTAATGTTATAATCAAGAGCCATATGTACAGACGTTTTTCAATCTAATACACTAATTCTAACTTTTGTAATTTATGCATAAATTTCATCACTACAACTTTTCAATACAGTAGCTTATTACCTTCGTGCAATATGAAAATATATGTTTAAAATAAATAAATGAAGTGTAAGAAATTTTCAAGTCACTCATAAATTAATCAGCTTTTAATAATGTTTCTAAAAAAGTTATGGATATAAAATAGTAATGCTAATTATATAAATTTTCGCGATTGAAATAAAACCGGAAAATGTTACCTCCTAGACAAACTTATAATTTGTATTACTTTTAAAATGGAAAAAAGTAATGTTTGTTTTCTACGATTTACTACCTACTCACCCAGTTATCTTATTTGGAAATTGCGGAGATAATAAGTACTGCATTTTTTACAAATTTTACGTGTTGTGTTTGATCATTTATTCTTTAAACTAAGACATTCACTGCGAGAATATAGGTTATCCACTCTACTTTCTTAAATTTTATGCATGAGCTAATTAAGTTTTACAAGTTGTGTTTACCTGTTGATAATTCTAAGAAAATTAATTTCAATTACTTAAATTTTGGAATCGTCAGTAAATGAAAATTTTGAATATTACTAGCAGTATAGTTAAATGATACAATTAGCTACGGTGCCGTGGTGAAACGAGCTGTAACATTTCTCTACATGCTTCTTCTTTAGTGACTTTGTAATGTTGCAGGGACTATTTCACTGTCACGTTCTGTATAAAGTTACCAAGTAACTTCGAAGTAACATTCATTGTTGTGTGTGAAATTCAACAACAGAAGCACTCATTTTAAATTAGACCGCATTTAGTTTTGTTTGTGATTAATTAAATACTTTGCTTACACAAAATAATTTATTTGATTACCATTGTCCAGTACTTATAAAAATCTGTTTTTCTTTACAACAATAATATTCGTATTTTTAGTGTAATGTTATACACTTGTCTCCTTTTTTATATCCAATTAGCGTTGCCTTCATACAGAATAAATTTAACCTTCTCTGCAAACTCTTTTCCAATTAATTGTACTATTGTTACTGATATTATGTGTTGAATTTCATCAATGCGTTAAAAAATGACCTATATTCTTTCCATAATACGTCAATCATACACATCAAAAAGAAATTCGATAATTAAAAATTAAATCTGCCTATGGTTGCACATAACGTACGTATTAGCTTTTTGTTATTGGAAACTCACGAATGAAAAGGAATATAAACTGAACATTTTTTTAACAGCACGTGATTTTATTACACTCAGATGTTATTATATTTTGACAATTTTGCACATCAATACAATTTTGACAAGTTGATGACGAAGCTTGCAACAAGTTTTGCCAACTCAGAAGCTATCCAATTGTTACAATGGATGTACTATGAGAAATTATTAGAATAATTTATCCTATTTCCATTTCTTTAACAAAATATATATTGTTTATGATGTGTGTTTAAGGTATGAGTAGTTCGATTACTATGAGGTCTAGTTTGTTGGTCTTTTTGGCCAAACATTCTACATATATTTAACTTTATGGGCAATTTTTTTGGTTATTTCGACTTTGAAGTAATAACAGAAAACATCATCAAAGTCTCAGAAGTAAAATATAGCATCATTATAAGTTTTTTGTGATTCTGACTTTTAACTAAAAATTAGGGAAATTTACGAGGTTAAATTTACCAAAAAACACAACCTATTTCCGCTTTCAAAGTGCATTTGTGTATCAAATCTGAACGGAGGTCGAAATTTAGCAAGATTCGACTTCAAAAAATACCTCAAGTACATTTTATTATGAAGTAATTTTTAAGTCACAATTTGGTAATATTATCCCAAGATAAAGAATTTAAATACATTTTTACTTATAAGGCATAATTGAAGGTCGAAATTTGAATATTTTTAACCGAAATAAGACAGTCTGACTAAACGCTGATCAAAATTTCTTCTTTGCTGCATGAGTAGTAGGTTAGCATTTTAGAGTTTTGTACGTATATTGTATGTCTTCCTAATATAGTTATATTGCATCAAATTTATTTGAATTACTTTTCTTCTGGTCTAAGGTAGAATCATCTGTATTAAGAAAAAATGACTTATCATTTGAAGAAAGTTACTTAGAGTGATTGTATATTTAAGAATATGATTTATAAATATGTTTAACGATATAATACTAATCAATAAATTATTGAAATTGAATTTAAATTATTCACTCACATCTTGGTTTATCGAAAGATTTGCATACTTCAATTAGAATTCTGAGTTATATTACGCTATGACATATACTCGTTGGAATCAATAGCAGATTTAAGAAGCTGTCATAAAAGTCTGAAACCATCGTTTTATAGCTTCATTTCCTGACGAATCGACCTCAAACTTTTTATGGAGATAGTAAATTAGCCATTACCAGTGTTAGGAGCGTCGAACCTCCATCAATGTAGAATTTTAAATTTTAATCAGATACCCCAAAAAACAAAATCTTGAGAATTACATTAAATTTGGTAAGATGAAAGTACACTCTAATTTTGATTGCATCAAAAATGACTTTATAGCACTGATTTTCATTATAACTTAGTAAAAATTTTGCCATTCTGTAACTCAGAGTAACTGATTTTAACAAGTTTTTACAAATTTGTTGTAAAAACGATATTTAACGAATGCTAATCTTAAAGCGGGGTTGCCTATGTAAAATTTTGGTGTTTAAATATTTATAAAATGTTTTATCATCATTGATCTACAACTTTAATTCCAAATATTTGTTAGAATTATTAATGCCCTACACTGAATTTTCAAGATACAAACTAGTATAAGTTATCTTTAATTTAGGAATATTCAACGGCCATCAAACAAGAAATAATACAAATAAAAGATTGTATTCAAATAAAGTTTGAAAAGGTGTCGCAGTATACTTATAAAATATTTTTCATAAATTAGAATTTCTTGAGAAGTTATAATGCTTTTCTATTATTTATTTGAATCCAAGTTCCTTTACGATGCAAGTTAACATGTAAGTTTCATAATGTATCATGCATTTATTTAATCTATATTTCTATGACATTGATTCTTACTTTACTGGAATTTTAGATGGCGAAATCTCATTTATTAAATGGACTTTTTATATGTTTAGTGCGATAGCAACATTTCAATATTAAAAATGCACGTATACAGCGAGAATATAATATTTATAACAAGGGGTATAGCATACATTAATGTAATGAAAAATGAATGTTGTACGCAAATAAAGGGGTTTGTCCATTTTAGGCAATTTCCAAACAGCTTGGACTTTATTGTTACATGTAGTATCCTTTTCTATGTGCAACAATTTTTTATGGGATTAAGGCTTGAATGCATCCAATTTCTTGCCCGCATACATAGCTCTAAAAATTAAAACAGACGATGTACTAATTGGAGTACTGATTCAAAAATGAAAAACATGGACAAACCTCATTTCCCCGTATACCCTTCAAACTGGGACGTAAAGAGTAACTCATAAATATGAATTAAAAGAGTATTTTCAGAAATAATTGTGATGAGAAAATGGGAAAATACATTAATGATAAGATGGCCATCTTTGTGAAATAACAAAGAAGGAATATTTTATAGAAACATTTCAATCAGAGGAATTCATTTAAAAACCGATTTCTGTTTCGTTTTAAAGATTTTGAATCTTACAAGTGAAAACCCTAAAATCAAATTATGAGTTAATTTTGTGGGATAAACGGAAATTGAATTTATCTGCTTCATTCTGGCTATAGACTCTTTAATCTGGACGCAAGGAAAATAAATAAACAGACATAATTGATTTTTTCCAGGCCCTGCACATATTTGCCACAACACCGAAGGACTGAGAGAATGGTCAGATTTACCATCTACCTTTATCCGTAAATATACGCTTGTTAATTAAAATTATATAGAACCAAAGGAAAAATAATGAATAATTTGTTAGATCACTAACAACGTTAACAAAATCTATACTAAAAATGATACATTAAAAGGATCACGACTACCGAAGCATTCACAAATTGTGGTAATTATAATATTCGAATTACTAGAAAATAATTCTTCATCAGTAATATCGCACTCAAAATCATTCAGATTCGTTTAAAAAATGTGTTACAATCATTTTTAAAAGTCAAAACTTTTTTGTTTAGACAATTCATCTTTTCTCGAATAATCTCAGACAGTTCAATTAATTTCTTTATTGTTGCTTTTACAAAGCCCAAATTTTGAGAAATTGATTGATATTTTTAGTGTACACTTTTTAGCAAAATTTGGTACTGTATCTGTGTCTCAAAATAGAAATTGTATATTTTAGTTCAGTAGTTTTCAGAATTAGTAAGTTTTCAATGTTCATTAGTAAAAATGTGTGAATACAACTTACTCTATCCTTATGATAAAAATCTCCAGTCTAATAATGATATAATGTAGTATTCTTTAGGTAAATATAATTACTAATTGATTCGTTACCTTCATTGATTGCTGCACCGCTATAATCTTATCAAAAGTTTCGAACATCGTTTTGCTACAATTCAAAACGGAAACGACTGGGAAATTTAATGCATGTCTGTCGTAAAAAATGCATTTAAAAAGTTATCTCCACGTAACCTAAATATTTCACGATGGATACAATAATTCACGCATTTCGAAATTTAATCATCTTCACAGTTTTATGCTAAGTGAAATTGATGTTGTCATTTTCATTCAGTTAAATAGCTATCCATTACTTGTTTATATAGATATCCAGAAGTAGAGCACATTAATATTCAGTGACGGTCAGAATCTTTTATCTACGGCCGAGAGCTCGCCGCGTAAACCAGCGCACTTAAAAACTACTTAAAGCAATTCGTTAAAGACGGAAGAACAAGAAATGAAGTATTCGTGATTCATAACGAGTAGAAAAGAAATATATTTTTCGGAAAGTTTGAAAATACTCTCTTGAAAACCGATAAGAGTCATAATTTTATATTTGCTGGAATAATTGTGAACTTGACTTTATCGGCAATGTGGATAATTTATTTCTATCCTGAATCGATTTTTCCAAAGATTACAAAGTACCAACCTACAATATATAATTCATGTCGCAGCTATAGTAGACATTCGTCTATTGCAATTTCTCGTTTTTGTTCCTTACAAGACAGGGTGAGTTTTGTTCCGAGTGTTGTTATACTATTCCTATTCTCGCACCTCGCAAAAACATAAATAACGATTATGTACGTTATGTGTACTTTCGGGTGCGCGTCGAGCACATCGTTCTCGCGGCGATTTACTGGGGACACACGGACGCGACAGATGACATTTTTAATGCCCGACACGGACTTTCTTATTGCGATCATGTCTGCTCGCGCGCGTCGGGTGATTTATGGCTTCGGTGTGAAGGGGATGATGATCCTGCCGCTATCGTTGGAAAAGATGTTTCCATTTAGACGAACCTTTTCAACCAACAAGTTTTTTTCTTCAAGTTTGTACACTGGAATCATAAAAGTACTAACTCGTTCAGCTTCATTTTCTTCAAAATGTTCGGAATTTAAAAAACGGTAAATTACGAATATTTTGTCTGAAATTGGAAGAGCAATAATTTCGAGGACGTATTTAAACCATTCGCAGTTACGAAAAGTATAATTATAACAAAAATGGAAAGTGGAAAATTATAGTGAAGTATATTTCATTGTCAGCATTATTCCTACAGCTAGAATTAACTAATATCTGAAATGATGTACTGAATTTTATTGATAAAAGCGAAAATTTCCTACAAAAAATTGGGTGAGTCCTGCAGTGTACATCTATATTTTCGGCTTGAGCAAAGCTTCATACTAAAAGTAATGTAAGGCTGTGTTAGGCAGACGTATGCCTCAATTACCCAGAAATATGGCTAATTCAAGCATATGTCTGGAAATTTTCGCTTTTATCAATAAAATTCAGTACATAAATATTAGTTAATTTTAACCGTATGAGTAATGCTGACACTGAAATATACTTCACTATAATTTTCCACTCAAACTGTGTTAGTCAGACGTATGTCCCAATTAATCAGACGTATGCTTGAATTAGCCATATTTCTGGGCAATTCAGGCATACGTCTGCCTAACACAGACATTCACTACTTTCAGTGCAGTAAAGTCTATAGTGTTCGCTATGTCAGTAAGTTGGCAGTACATAATACTGCGTTAGGTAGATCTGAAAAACTTAAGTGCACTTCGCTCCTTGCGTTTGGTCAAAAAAGTTTTAAGATAGTGGATGTCGGGGATCCCCGGACACTTAAATATTTTGTATAATAACTTGAAAAGTATTCTATGAAAAAAGATTGTAAAGCGATAGAAATATTCTAGATACTCAAATAGATATAACTCAAATAAATATACATGCAAAATCGATTGCATTTGTTGATGTAGCCAACTCATGGACATCGCAATTTCTGTTACTTGCGGAATCGTGACAGATAGCCCCGGAGACTTGAAACTAAAAAAAAATGAACATAAATGAGACAAATACTAATTTATTCATGTCAATAATGTTTAAATTTAGGAGTAAACAACATATTATATATGGATTTTCATCTATAACCGTATTAATTGCCCTCATAATTTTACTCTCGAGATGAAATGACAAATGCAAGTTATGATAAAAGTAACATCATATTATTAAATTATTACTATATTAATGAACACGTATGTGAATTAGATAAAATAATACACGATTTGAAGTACCAGGAAGTTCCCGACATTTTATGTCCAGTATTAGACGACAACTATGCCTGTATTAGTCATAAAGAAAAACAATATAAATAACGAAATATATAAAGAGTAAAAGATGGAAATTAAAGCTTTTGAGATGCCAAACCTATATTGATATGGAATTGGCATATCTTTTATATCGGATATTAAATATTTCTTATAAAAAATTGTGAAGGAGAGAAATTTTTGTGTACGAAAAATATAAAAATCAAATAATTTTTTCAAAAGAAAATGGAGTATCTTCATATTTTGAAATTTACAATTTGGGAGACTACTACAAAAGAAAATTAATGCAGTATTTATATAATTACTGCAGATTCTTCACAATCCATAGTGTCGGGGGTGTCTGATGACTGGGGCTCTCCGACTTTCCCTTAGCAAGTTACAAATATAAATCATTTTTACCAAAGCAATAAATTTCAAATAAAAATGGCGAGGAAAGAGCTCCGCCAATGAGATAAAAAATTACGATTAAAACTGCATATTAAAATTTACACTGTTCATATACAGTGGCCCCTGTCCTAATACATCCCTTCATATTACGTACTTCTGCCCTAATACATAGTGCATTCAATTTTGAAATTTAAAAAAAATTATGACTTTCGGCAAAGAATTTTAATTTTCAAAATGTAATTAATTAAATTGGGTCGTGTAACAATATTTCTTCATAAAAAAAAATCTTCGCTTCTTTTTAAGCTATCATTGAAGCCTTTAATTAAAAGAAATATTTTCTCAAATAATGGAGAAAATTACGGTTTTCGCAAATTTAATATCATATTACATAGAAACAAGAGCTAATAAAAAAAACTGTCACTATCGAAATTCAGATTCAGCCGTCAGCCAAAATTAACAAAAATAGCTTTTCATACCCCTGTAATATTTTCGTATCGACCAGTGTAATCATTATAAACCATAGACATTAAACAAAATGAAAATAATGTTTAAGTAATAAATTAAAGTCCTCATTTTTTTCAAAAATCTAAAAACAATTTCCGCAGTTTCCATCTTTACTGTCATAAAAAATTACAAAATATGCAATAATACTTCTAATGGACAGACATCTTTCTGTCGTTAAAGAAAATTAGTCAGAAAAATTAAATATTGTGTAACAATTTTGAGTATTTTGCCACAAACATATTAACATTTATATACATCTACATTGATAAAGTGAATATTCTTTTTTATGTATGGCCATTGCATGGATTTATTTTCAGTTTATATAACATTATTCATTACATACATTTATATTTATAATTCAACCGTTGTTCCATTCGTCAATTTTAGGACGCGCACATAGACGGAAAACTACCGTTTGTCAACATTATAAAACGAGCAAGATTATGCTTGTCAATAGAAAACTTATAGACGAAAATAATTTACGCGGATAAAAACTTAAGTCATGTCGCACGAAATAAGTTACGCGGGTAAAAGATTCGTCAAATAATAAAAACATATACGCCAATAAATTACGCGGATACAATAAGACATAAAAAAGACATACAAACAAGACGCAATAAATTACGCGAATAAAAAATCATAATTACACGAAAAGATAGTTTACGTAGATTTTGGGAGAGAAGAAGTGACGATCTATCTTCTTTTCTCGCCTTGTTCGATGGATCCATATTTGTGCCCTTCATCGATGCTGAATGTCATGGTCAATTCTTGTAAAAATCCGCCGGTAGAAGTCGATGTTGAATTGGTGAGCGCCTCCCCTGGGTGCCCTTAATGTAACCGTCCCTGCTTACTGCACCTTCGCGAATCTCGAACGGAGAAGCGGACGGCTCAATATTTTTCTCGAATGGTATTTTAGAAGATGTAAGGAGTGGATTGCGCTCACCTTGTGACTTCAACCGGTTGGTCGAAGTCGATGAAGAACACCACGTGTATTTTATATTCAAACTCGAACACAGGATTAATGTGGATATTAGCCCCCGTGGTCAGCCATGAATGTCCGGGAGCGTGTCCGTCGTGTCCGAGGAAGTGGCGAAAAAGAGGACGAGTCCATCCCCGGGACCCCTATTTATAGACCGGTCAATGTCCGGTTTCATCGCACTTTTCAAAATCTGTACTTGGAAAACAGGGCGGAACTGTCAGTTTTTCAAATGTCATTCGTTCATTTCATACTGACAGCCCGCCCGTCACATTTAAATTCCGCGCTATACGCCACCTTTTGGTCATGACGGAGCGTCATGTCGGCAATCCTCGGGTAGATTCGTTTGCCTTCCCGATTTTAGTTCATCTTCCCTCCCTGACTCCCTCTCTCCTTATTTACAACGAACGTCGCGTTACAATTGCAATACCAACATCGTAATTTGCTCATTATGAAGAGTGCCTCTTATATTTAATTGTAATAAATTAACAAGTAAATTCGTCTTAACATTTTCTTGGATGTAAAAGAAAAAGTATTTATTCCTTTTAGTGCATCTATTTATTATAATTTTAAAAATATTATGAATAAAAATATAAGGAATGTTTTATCGGAATAAGATATAGACCACAGCTATTGACGAAATTATAAATTCTTTGACAAATGTATCTGAATGAAATTAGTTTATATAATTATAAATTTGACCCATTTTGTGGTTTACCTAACATTGTAATAGTCGGAAATTCAACTTAGTGAAAACCAAAATTGTATATTAAATCATGGGTAACGTAGTAACAAAAAGAAATAACACTTTTTGAAGCATAAATTGTCTCTTTTCAATTGAAAGTTTCCATATTAGACAAATATTTGTAATTTTATTTGTGCCTACTTATATATAACATATTCATTAATAATAAAAAGGAACAGTCATCAATAAGAAAATCATGCTTTTCTCATATAGTGGAATAGATGTCATACCCACCTTTGTGAATATATTTGATACTAAGGGAACTAATCATGCTTTTACCACTTACAAGAATAATTGGGATTCTACCATGCACGCGTTAGATGCGACACTTGATACACCACCACTTGATCGAGGGTCGAATTAACCATTCGAGTCTCTACAACCGAACCCCACATTTACTCCGACAGTTGACAATACAAGATGGTAGCATCAACACCACTATTTTATATTTAAATTTAAAAAAAACGTTCTTTATTATTCTATAGATTCCGGTCATTGTGTATTTGATCAAGAAATTGGTTAGGTTGATATAGATTCCGGTAATTGTATAATTGAAAACGAAATTAGAATATTCTTGCCATTTATGATTTCTACATATCCATTTCAGAGGTTCAGCATGTTATTAAATACAAATTTGAATTATTATTGGTTGCCATTAATCACTTTAAGTGGTGAAAAGTCCTACCAAATTCAAAATACAAAAGCTTAAAATTCCTTTAAACTAAGAATTTCTGTAAATTTAAACGAATTGCAGATTTTATGTCACCTTCCTTCTTTCATTTTAAAATAAATAAATCACAGAATTGAGTCTAGGACAGTCAAGAATATTCATTACAAAAATGTCGGGATTATAAGTTAACTAAATCTCGAGAAAAACGATTGTTCCCTTACTGCAATAATATCATCCAAACAATTACAATAAAATAAATTTGGAAAAAACCCAATACAATCGAAAAGTTGGAAAGAAATAAAAAATAGTAATGTTAAATAGTATCTTTACACATTCTCATTGTCCCCAATCACATATGAGTTAAAAAAAAGTAAACTTTTTGTTAAATAATATTAGGAAGATTACCATACACTCCGCTTTAGTAGAGATGTACAATTGAGATACTTTTTAAACATTTTTTTAAATATTGCAATATTATTTAGAAAATATGCAATAGAGATAAGGAATATTTTGGTTTAGGCTCATATTTTTCAATAATATTAATGTATCTTTTAATTTACCAACAAAGTAATAAATTGGCGTAGGCAGAAATGAAAAATCCAGTTTTGGAGTCTTGTAGCAAAAATATTTGAAATTCATCCTTCACTAAAATAATTCAATTACACGAGAGAAATGTGGGTTAGTGAGCGTTTGAACGCGCTCTATTTGAGCGAGTATCTTATCAGAATTTCAAATCAGGCTCCTTCATAAATTTACTTTAAAAATGTGTGGTTTATCATTTGTGAACAGTTACATAGAATATACTTCCGCATAAATACTATACCGCAGAAAATTACAGGTTACTTTAAAAATACTAATCTGGACTAAAATAATAGTAAACTCCAGATGTGCAGAGTAGGATAACCTGTTTTTCTTCGAGAAAAATAACCAATGAAAAATTCTATGATATTTATATGAGAGTTCAGTAAAACCATTACAATATTCTGATATCTCAGACTTATATGCATATTATGGAAAAAAAATGAATCAAATATAGCCATGTTTGCTGAACGATAATATGTGGTTGGAAACATTATTAGAAAGAAAATCATCTAGTAATTTAATGAACGTTTTACGCAAATAACTAATTTAGAAAATTTACGTTTAACCATTAATTCATCCTAAAGGCTATATGATTGAGGCTATGAACAGAACGTTCCACATGCTTCAAGGTCTCTTGTAACATGCAGTCCAATTCTCGTGCTAACACAAATCGCGCTGCACAAGGTGTTTCCTTTGAAAAAGAGGTCGGGTTGAATTTAAACTTAATTGCTTCAAGGGAATAATAATATTCCTTTGTACTAGGATAAAAAAAGGAAGTTAATGAAAACGAAATGAGATGTAAGACAAACTGAAGTCCGGCAAAGAAACCGCGGAATAAACCGATACGAAAGTTATACGAGAGGGAGAAGAATGGTCGGTGGAGGCATACATTCTCGTTCCACTTGCTCTTTAATTTATCTGTCTTCTTCTAGATGGTCGAGTATTCCAGGATAAGTCGATGGAAAGGGAGAGAATAAAGAACGAGAATAGGACACGAATAAAAGTTGTCTGGGAGCTGACCAGGTTTCAACCAATAGCAGAGGTGCATTTTTTACTGAAAATATCTCATGCTTTTTTCTCATTATTTCACTAAAAACTCGAAATATTAATTACTAGAAGAACAAAAATAATTAGGGTTTTTGCAGAAGTAGTTAATGCAAGTGACTTGAAACCTTACAATTTTTACGGTCTGAATGACTGAAATTTATATTGATTCTTTCAAAGATGGGAACGCGAAAAAACAGAATGTAATTATGTCGAGTAGGCATTGAAATATAATAAAGGCAAATGAAAAAATGCGATTGTAGAGTAAACAAATGATGACTATATTTTGTCAATTGAACGAAGAGAGAAATAAATTCCATTAAACTATCGGAAAACGCATTACATTGTTTTTAAACAGTTTTTAACGGTTCGATAACCACTAATTATGGAGAAATTACCAAGCTGGAGAACTGCTTCAGTGAAAAATAAACAGCGGTTTTAATATATATTTATGCAAATTTAGGACACACAATTGTCTGACAAAACTTAACTTTAAACTCTTGACATTTTAATGTATAGGTCCTATATATGAGCAAATCCACAGCCCTTTTAAACTCAGGTGTACGTTACAGAAAAGGTAATTTATATTAATATTGGTAAACAAATGTTCGGTGTAAAATAAGTAAAATGTTAGTAAATATTGGTGCCTATAATGTATTCGCCCGACAGCTGAGATTTTGAAGTGAATTTAAGAAACTAAATGAACGTAAATTGACAAATTTGACTTATACATTGCTTATAAATTTCTGCACTCGACAATTTTTCTCAGACTCCGTGATAGTTATCGAACTAAATCCAATTGAATCTTCTTTATTTAATTATACAACTTTTCATTATTGAGACATTCATGTGCCACTTTTTAAAGGAATGTTACTGTACCGCCAAAATGTGTAATGGCATTTTTGTATTTTTTAAATTTTGTAAAAGTTAACAGTCTTTTTAGATTAAAAACTATACACATATTTTTATAGTCAACAACAAATGAAAAATTTTTAGACTTGTCAGAAGTGTGTGCTTCGCATAATCTTGAATTGAGAGCACTTCAATTATAGATTGTCGAAGCTAGCAAAGGAGAAACAGTTTTTCCTATAGAACATCAACAATATAATCCATGAGCGTGTAGATCATATGATAATCATTCTGTCGACTCTATTTATATATAATAAACGTAGTGGCGCTACTGAGAAGTTTAAACATAAGGCTGCCAGGCTTAACAAATTTTAACTAATTCTAACGAAAATAAATGTAAACCTTCGAAGAAGGCGCATTCTCGTAAAAAAGTGTAAATTATTGTATTTCGACTTATTTTTGCCTCCTGATTACTAATATAACAACAAAAATTGACGGTCGAACGTACTAAAGCCGCTATCTTCAAAAAATTGCAAAAATTGCAAAAAATTGTTTTTCACGTTTATTGTCAGTCTTTTACGTTTATTTTTAAAATACTTGTCTAACAAAAAATTTTAAAACAAGAAATGTAGAACACAAAATTCTCTACAAACATGGTTGTATCTGATTTATGGCACTAGCAAGAATAATTATTTGCATGCCACTATCAATAATACAACTTGCACCGAAGTGCAAAAAAAATGAACCGTTAGTGCACGTCGCTTGTACTTAAACTATTTCAGTAGAGAGAATGCAATTCATAAATAATCAGCGTGGTAAATAATGCATCCAAGAACACAAAATAGACTTCATGCAGTATTTTCTGTTTCTTTATATTTTAGAAAATACCGAAACATTGTAGAAAGCAAAAGCACGTCCTTCGTTGAACCATGAAGAGGGTAAGGAGGTTACGTTAGCTGTCACGAGCTGTCGAACAATTTCGAAAATACTTGAATAGATAATCGTTTACGAAAGTGCTAAAACTCAAATTAGTTAAAACATCTGTATCGCCCACACTTCCGTCACTTTCAATAAAAATACAACGATGTCTTAGGATTGAGGCGTAATGATGACCGTCGCTTTTGTAGCGGAAAATGTTTTCAAACATGATATTACGAAAACGCTGTTTTTGCAGCGTTATTACAAGTTTTCTATTATTTGTTGCTATCTACGGATTTTCAGTGTTGCACAGCTAGTGATAAATTCTGCGGTATGGAGCAAAAAACGTAAATGCTGAAAAATAATGAATGAAAACGAGCTGATGAACGACTGAGATGGAAGCTATATAGTGCGGACGAGAGAACGGGTAAAAATGGACAGGAACAAAGTTCTTTTCTCGCGGCTTGTGCAAACCTAGCGGGTAATGCAAAGAGATGAGAGAGTGAGAGAGTACCAGTGAGCGCTTCAACTCAGCTTCAGTAGTTAAGTTCCTATCTTTAGTTAGCTGGAAACACCGTTAAACACGGTAATGGGCGTCGAGCCGCCTCTCCGTCGGCTATTTTACTCTCGAGCACCGCATCTTCCGGTGTATCCGATGAGCGAGCGGAAGTGCAACAGTTGATTATCGTTCAACCGGCTGTTTGACCTTTGCGTTGAAACTAAGCCCAGGATTGATCGTTTGTTGGCCAATTAGTACAGCGTAGTTTAAATTAATACCTAGCGTAAGTAAAATATTGACTGGCTCTGTAATGCGGAAGATAAGCCAAATTATGTACTTTACCTCAATCTTACTAAGGTAAGCTATTTCACCATGTACTTAAGCAAAGTTTAAGAAATTGTTTTATAACATGAATTAATAGAAGGTGTAAAAGACAAGAATTGTACACAGACAAGAATAAGTCTTAAAATTGTTACATCTTAAATTCATCATTAGGTGAGGCTTAATTGCAGCCCAAAATTGCGTTAATTTTCTTAAATTCAGTCAATATTTAGGCTTAAAGTCTTACTTTCAGACAACATAACTGACTTTCAGCCGATATTTTGGGTTGAAATAAGACTCGTCTAACTTAGATGCCATAAGCTCGATAAATTTTATTTTAAGCCAAAATATTGTCTAAAAGTCAGTTTTGCTCACTGAAAGAAAGACTTTAAGCCAAAACACTGACTGAATTAAAAAAAATTAACGCAATTTCGGGCTTAAATTAAGCCTCACGTGATGATGAATTTAAGATGTAACAATTTTAAGACTTATTTTTTTCGGTGTAGGAAAGAAATTTAAAAAACAATCGTTAAGTCACGTAAACTTCAATATAAAAATGTAAACTATATTTGAATAATCTTCGATTGTGGTCGAGAGATAATCAATGATACTAAAATGATAACGAAAGAAATAAAGTATTGTGGCGTACCTTCTTAAACTTCTGATCTTTACGTATCGGTAAAACAGTATGAGAGGCTTCCATTAACACTATTTATCAAAAAAAGTATTAGCGCATGCCCAAGCATTTTTTACGGCCAACTTCGACGCTTAAAATATGAATACGTGCCCTGGTAGAGATGTTGACAAGAATCTAGCCAGAATTATCCTAGATTTTTATGATCTGGGTAGAAACTAGTCTATAATATGGGTAAATCCTTCGAAAAATGATATGAGTTCTAGCCGAAATCTACCGAGACGCGAGACACTGAGACAGACATACCGTTCAACATGAATGCGACAAGTTCCTATAACTTATCGACCTCTGCTCGATTCGAAAATCTCGAATACCTCTCGATCGAACTACCAATATGGCGGCTGGTTCTCAGCTGATTCGCGCGCACTTTCGTTTTGTCTGTGATTCAAGAAAAAACTTATCCAAGCAAAATAGCTGTATTATAATTAAAGTCTTTAATATCTGTGCATGCGGCACAAATGCTTGCACATCCAGACATTGCGGAAGCTTTGGCACCTATTATGAACTTTATCGGTGCTAAAATGGCACTGGCGAATGAACTTTCAAGACTGAGGGGTAGAGTTTCATTAGTGAGCGGACAAATAGCTGAAAATGACGAAAAACAAGACGCAGATTTCCTGAATAATTGTTTATGCGTATATGAAGACAACGAATCTTCTGACGACGACACTGATATTCGTGAAGTAGAAAAAGGAAGCTTACAGAGAGTTTACAGACTTATTAAACATTTCTTGTTTACTATCATTCATTTTAACTTCTACGATCTTTTCAATTCCGTTTTTTCCAATAATTACAGGAACACCAATAAACAACTCTTCTACACCATATTCACCATTAAGATAAGCAGCACATGGTAATATGCGTCTCTTATCTCTTAAATATGATTCTAACATGCATATAGCTGAAGACGCAGGAGCGTAGTATGCTGATCCAGACTTAAGCATATCAACTATTTCTTTACCGCGATTGCGATTGCGTTCAACTATTTCATCGACATTTTACATTTCCATCTGCTCGTTTTGTCGAATCGCTTGATTCTTGCCTATTATACAAATTTGATATGATATTTTCAGTTTGCAATTATTGCTTTATGTAACTTTAAATATATGCTACTGGTCTAGCGGGTTTTCATCTAGAATTCGTGTCGAGATTCTGCCGAACAGATCTAGCCAGCAGCTAGTATAGAACTGTACATATCGCTATTTTCACTAAATTTATAATTACATTTTTTCTAATAATACGAACAAAATACAAGAATTATTTGCGGCCCACATAATTTCTGTTAATGAATGCTCGATTGATGGAATCACTGACATCAAAAAAGATATTAAAAACTTATTAGAGATGCGATCTACGATAATGTGCAATTTTTTATGTATGCACGAATAATATTATTTACTTCATATTTATCTTGTGATGGATGTACAACGAGCACATATTCTTAATATGGCTAGATTTCTGCATTTTTATCTCAGGAATAAAAAGCATCTATTATTTGGTTGGGTTATTACAGGCCGCAATGAAACAGTAAAATATCAATAAAATGTGGATTTCACAAAAAGTTACTTCATGTCAAATGGATGCTGAAATTTTATAATAAACTTTGCGCACATCAATGTGATTTGTTGGAATACGAATTAAGTATATTTTTTAAACATTCCTGAAGCCTTAATAATTATAGAATGATGGGTATTTGACAAAAATTAAAAGTTCTGTGGATTTGCCAATATACACCCAAAGAAACTATCAAGTACGTGCTTAGCAAAAAAAAATCTTGCAGACTGCAAAATATTCAATTCTCTTTCACACAAAAATGTTCATCATTATGTCTTATTTATGAAATTATCTAAAAAGAATGACATTAATCACACTAGTTCATGTAATATACTTGGGTCGTTGTTTTGGACATACTTTAGATAAACCAAATTTCAATTTCGTAAATTCGAAACATTCCGACTTCATGATCTTTGCAGGCGATATCTCGTCATTGTCAGAAAGACGTCAGAGATAATTTGACTCCAAATATGTCTCTAAATTACCCTACTTAACATTTGACTTACCTGTGCTGATTCAAAATTGCATTTGAATACGTTCGGTGGTATTATTGCGATTTTCCGCCATATTGAGGTTACTAACATCGTTTATTTAAAACCGCCTTTTCTTTTTGTTTTCTTCTACCTATCATTCCCTGATAGTCCAATTGCGAATCTGTTTTCAGCCTTTCACATTACTATAGTACTTTGATTACTAATTTATTACGTCATGCAGGGCCTGACCCGATTGGCATTCAATTTTGTACTCTTTCTGAACAGAAACATGATATTGAATACATACTATTTTCGATATTTCAATTTATAAATTGCCATGTGATTTGTATGTTGAATATACATAAAATATATATTACAAATGTGTAGATTGTTTATACTCAATATTTCCAAATGTATCAAAAAAACTCTTATAACGAATTTAAAACTCGCAAATTGATAAAAAATATCGATAAAAACATTTTCAATAACATTGATAACATTAATGAAAATATTGGGAAAATGATAATATAATATATTACCAAATATGAAACAGTACAATTGGAAAAGAATATTTTTAAAAAAAATTCGCTAATTTATATGGTGTATACAAAAATGATAAATAACATATTTAATGCAATTGAAATATGCATAAATTTTAATCAACTTAGTCATAAGTACAAAACATTACTGCAGGTTATCTTATGGGGTGAAATAATGGGGCATATCTAATATTCGGAAATAGCTATACCGATGTCTCGAAATTCGGGGTATTTTCTCCAATATGTTGTACCCCGAGCAAACGGAGACAGATGATAGTTCTCCCGCCCCCTGAGACACTGAAATGAGTGCATCGCAATGGCAAATTTGCCGTGCAAAAGCGGGCGGAACCGTGGAAATTCGTAAATTTATTCTTGGGGATTACGTGGGTGACAGTTAAATATACAATTTCCTATCATCTCTGTCCGCGTCTTATTTCGTAGCGCACCTGCATCCCGCTTTTGATAGATTTTTCCAGTCTACCACTGATTGGAATTCACTTCTATATATAAACAAAAACCTAATTGCGAATACAATCAGTTATTAACATTAAATCTGGAATTAATAAAAAATACATGTTACGCGGGGTTATGAATGGAATATAAAATGTATGTATTTAGTTGTAAAATAGGACAATTTTAGAGGAGTCATTATTTTGTATGAAACCAATTTTGCTCCAATCTTGCGGTTTAGATCCAAGGGCGTCCACAGGGAGGGGCAAGAGGGGGCAGTTGCCCCCCCCCTGGCCCGACAGTGTATATTTATTAGCCTATGTAACTTCCATTAACATATAGTCGCATATTTAATTTTGCCTCCCCCTGAAAATAATCCTGCGGACGCCCATGTTTAGATCGCGTGTGGTTCGAAACTGTTAGAAAATGTGCTGACCACCAAACGAAAATGATTATTGTTTTGCAAGAACTAACCATCTCGAGAAACCATGTGTACTAAACAATTCGGAATAGTTTACTAATTGATAATTTAATTGTTAACGTACGGATTTAATTTTATCACATAACGGTTTTTAAAATTTTTTAAGGGATGTTTAAGAGATTTATCGTCGGTCGTCATTGTTGTCGATGTTAAAAAACCTTTGAATCTTATTAAACAATAGATAAAAAATGTTTTCTGTGCCAATTTGGGACAATATAGCCTCAAAATTGAGAATTAATTCATTTCATATTTCGTTAAATTCAGAAACTAGTACATCAGAACATTGAAGGTATGAACAGGCTTAAGGCGT
Organism: Trichopria drosophilae; assembly: GCA_030407085.1. Lineage (NCBI taxonomy): Eukaryota > Metazoa > Arthropoda > Insecta > Hymenoptera > Diapriidae > Trichopria > Trichopria drosophilae. The sequence goes on from CM059583.1 coordinate 147,434,766, forward strand.
TTATATTCTAAAATTCTATTACGTATGCCAAATCTCGGCAAGCGCACAAACTTAGGGAGCCAACAAACTAACCGCAGACAAGTGAATCTCGGGTATACACTTCACTTCCAAGGGCAGAGAAGTTTCGATGGTCGCTGACGAACAAATTACGAGACCCAACGTTCAATATGATCCAGCAAGTACCAATTCATTAAATCCAATAAAATCTCCAATAATAATTTATCCCAAGCTATTTCAATAAGAAGTTTCATTACAAATTGTGATTCATATCGTAAGTAGCTTGGTGAATATTTACTGCTATAAATTATTTCTGTATTATTACACACTTTTTATTACAATACTGAAAATAGTAATTAATGCATGGTAAAAATTATTCATTTAGAATTTTAATCCCTGTAATGTATGTAATTACACAAGAAATTTGTAGAATTTGTTTAATTCGTATAAGACACAAAAAAACGTACTATTGTACTAACTCTACTGATACAAAGGGTGCCCAAGAATTGAACAGCACTATTTTAGATTTAGATTCCATGTGATATTTCTAGCAAATAGGTAGTATCAAAATTAAGTCTGAGGTAGAGAATTCGAGTAGCTAAGTTATTGAATTTAAAGAAAAATAATTTTTTTTTCAATAACTCGGCTTGTTTTAAAGTTACTTCGACGAATGAGTGCTCATTTTAATTATCTCTGAGAAATTTGATCTAGCCACAAAAAGGGGGATAAACCAATTGAACGTACATGGAGCATTTTAATGTAACAGTGTAATGTAATGTAATTTACGAAAAACATCGATGGCACAGATTTTATTGGTTATTTTTGTCTTTGTTCTGTATCATATGATAAGTTCAAATTTTCATAAAATAAATTTATTAGCGCCAGTTTCAATGTTTTGAAAAAAATGTTCTTTTTAGCTCTTATAAAGTGGCTATCTTCTTTTATAGCAAGGCCGGATTTATGTGTATTAATATGTCATTTGAAAACATCATTTTTTTAAATCTAAATTTGTAGCATTTTCAAGTATAGTTCTTTATAGTAATTTTTTCTAGAAAGCCCAGTAAACATTTTCACGAATGCATGCCAAATAGATATACCTTTTTTGAAGATATCTTAACGAACTTTATGAAACGTCGATATTGAGCATGCGCACAAATTTCAAGTTTTCTGTTTCGCACGTGACATTTATGTATTTTTTTAACAATATAATACTATGTTTACATTATTTGCAGAGAACGATTAATTATTTTGGTACATGTATACTAAGAGCGTAGCTGATTAAGGCGTTCGAAGCTAGAGACCCGAGTTCGATTCCCCGCCGGATAAGTTTTTGCCTTATTTATTTGCTTATATTCCAGCATTTAAGATTATGTGAAAATATCCGTAAGATATTCGCATCTAAACTTACATACAATACATATATAATATAAAAAGTTAAACTGCTTTAAAAATGAAAAGAGCTATAATGATTATCCAAATTTGTTTACGTTTCACGAATGCATGAAATCAACATTTATTTTTTTTTCATTTTGAAGGATATTTGTAATGCTATGAGCTACTGAAAATAAAATATCAACGCAGGTGAGGCCGGCTTAGTTATTAAGGAAGACAGGAACATATTAAAAAAAACACAAGAGTAGATTAAAAAAAAATAGAAAATTGATATTTTTGTCTGAAATTTTAACGTTTACTACATTTATTTCTTAGAAATATCGCATGGCTAAATGTGAAATATTGATGGTCAGTACTTGGACACCCTGTATTCAATTTTTATAAGCCTCAATATAGTATCTCTATAAAAGCATGTTAATCATTGATTGTCATACTCATTAATATATTTTAAAATTCTCTTGTTTTCTATATTGTATTCTTTATTAGATAAAAATGGGAATAATTCTATGAAATAATGAAATATTTCATAATTGTTTAAAATTTAGTTTCTTTTCTATAAATATCCTCATATTTTGCTCAGTGTAGAGCCTTGTTAAGCTGTTTGAAAAAAATACCGATAATAACTGAGTGATTGGGAGGGAGAATGGACTAACAACACGGAAGCCCTTCCTGCACACTGTGTTATTATTCGTATTTTATTTCGTTATATACTCTGAATTTAATACAACCAGATAGGATGAAAATCGGAAATCTTTTTACAGGTTCTGGATGACCAGTATATCGCTTTTCCCAAACAATCAGTAAATCGTATTCCTTTTGCATTTTTTTAATTTTAGTTTATTAATGGTATATATTATGCATACTGTTAATAGATCAACACGCATTAAAAAATATAACATGCATCACACGTGAATCCCTTCCAGACATACATTCCAATTTATAGAAATTTATACTTTTGGTTATGATATATGATATGTACAAGACGATCTTATATACGTGAACATTCTTTATTACGAGAATTAATTCGTTCAAGTTTGGATCGAATTGGATTCAATTCAACGTATGATCTATACTATACACCTGACGTAACTTCAAAATAAAATGAATCATAATTTGTTACAAATTCACGTTAATTCAAAATATATAAGTGATATAGATGAAATCATAACATTTGACTTCACCTCGTAATTGTAGAGCACCTTATTCCTACTTCGATAGGATCGGCAATAAACTGCAAGAAATATAAGTTTATTATTAAATCTAGTTCGTATATATTGCGTTACATATTAATTACTGTAGCTCTGTAGTGTAACATAATTTTTAATAATAAATATTTATAACATTTTACCGGCAAGACAATTTTACTAGAATATATATTTTTTATTCTTAATTTCTTATGTGATTAACTGCATTATGCAAATGCGGAACTTTACGTGGTTTAGAATTTGTTCGCTCTACACAAAATACAGATAACCTTATTTTAACCTTAAAACACATTTGGAAGTACATATGGATTTTTTTTTATATCGTTTTTTGTTCATTGTTAAAAATACTAAAATCATATTTTTATTTATATAACAATTTGAATTAAATTGATAATGAATAAATAAATGTATTCTTTCGATTATAAAGAAAAAAAATGTAAACATCGTCAAATTTAAATGTACTCTTAGTACAATTGAATTCCTAAAAGTGATGTTGTCTATCACGAAGAATTATATTTGTTTCTTACATTTAAGTTGCTTCAAACAAAAAACATACAACAGTTGAACATCGGAAAATGATATTACGGAAGACATCACTACTGAAAGATCCAAAACTAGATTCCAAATTGAATTTATGACAAAACATTTGTCAGAATTACAGTTCTAAATCAACGGTTCTTAAAAATATCATATTTCAAAGCTGTCACAAATGCAATCTTCTTTAAATAATATTGATAAACGACAGAATTAGATCGTTCATGAAGTATTACAGTATTAGTTATCGATGATATTGAATATTCATAATACATTAAAAAAACTGTACTGTTATAATTTTACATTGCATGGAGAATGCCGGAATCTCATATTCAAGACGAACGTCATATACAGCAATAAAAACAAGATGCAAAGAGTAGTTACACGCAGTTTGCATTTTGCATGCAATAATCAATATTTCATATAGCGAATCCAACAGATATTGATACTTCGAAAAAGAGTCTATGTATGAAGTTTAACATTTCTCAAGCAAACGTAGCAAAATGCAATTTCTATCATAACAACATTGTACTTAAAATGCATGAGGTTAAAATTGCATTTCCACATAATATTTACCATGTTCCAATGTACAATATACGTTCGAATTTTTATGTACGATCGTAGGGGCATGAACAGTTGACGAGATATTCTTAGTTCGATATTTCTGCCGAATTTATTTAAAGTATTCCGGGCAGGAGATTGAGATTGGTATATTTTATAAGTGAATCAAGGTGCATTAACCAAATTATAGGCAAAATTAGTACTCCACTAACAGTAAAAATTACATACGTGCAAATTGATTTGTCAATATTTTTTAATTTGAATTCGATAAATTTACTCGATTTTATTTCTGTTTCCGTGAATTTATTAATGTGTTGTATATTTAGTGATTCTATTACTGTTTATTTTTATCTGTCTCTTGTATAGCTTTAGGTGATTTTTTTTATTGTTACAGACATTTGGAAGAATACTTTCCGACTTCATTGTCTATCGAAATCGCTGCATAACTCTCTTAAGCATCATAACTTTTCCTCTATCAATATTAATGTTCTGTCATCTTCGATCAGTTATATAAGTTTGATTTATTAGAGTTTAATTTTTCTGTTCCATTATGTATTCTGATTAAGTTTACCTTTATGAAATTATGGTATGTAAACGTGTAATATAATGTATATGTGAACAATAAAAGTTACATATAAAGAGAATTCGAAGATATCTGACAATTTTTTGTTTTATGAAACAATGTAATGTTTCCGACATAAATTGGACGGATATTATATCATAACCAAAAATGGTAATATAGGAAACTTTTCTAAAAAGAATGACGGGATTATAGGTAAATTTTCTAAATAAGATGATTCATTCTTTTCTAACCAAACAGTCGTATCAAAAAAATAAAATTGAAAAAAATAAAGTCTTAATCCGAAAGCATTTTATTACTAAAATACGCCCACGAAATTAAATTCGCATGATTTTTAAAATTGAAATGAAAATCGAAAATTTTATATTTTATGCATAATATTCCATTTTTATTTATATGAGAATTAAATAAAACTAAACAATTAAATAAAAAAAGTAGACCGACCCGATAGCTATTTTATGGACATAAAATTCTGGATACAGAAATGACAATGTCCACAGTAAACAAAATTTAAAAATTTAAACAAACCTTTAAACAACAGCGGTATACATTATAAAAAATATATATTTGCTTCATATTCAAACAGAATACGAACAAATCTCTCCAAAATTTACAATTTTACATATTTATAATCTCTGGCAATCTGTCGATAACGCAACAAAAGCGATTAAAGCATAAAAAACGTAAATGTATAAAATATAGAACTCCTGAAAGCCAACGTTTAAATTTCGTTACAAACCTGGAAATATTCGAATTTAATAAAATATTCATATCGCCGTTACTGGCTTAAATGAATCGAAAGGCTCGGGCGATTGTACGAATCGGCGTTTCCGCTTTTTACGCCGCGTTAAAATGCTCGATTTTTCCACCGTGCGGTTACCGCGATCTACATAAAAAATCAAAATCCTACCGCTAGATCGCGTCTCCGCGTCACGTGACTAGGAACGAAGCAGCGATGAGTGAACCGTCACCACATCTGTATTGCAGGGTCGTCGTAGATGTTGGCAGGGATGTATTCGTGCAGAGTCGGGTATAGGGTCTTGTACCAACCGCGACAGAACATTCATTTCCCATGTGAACCATGGCTCACCTGGTGCATTCTCCTCACCCTATTGCACTACACTTGCGCGTGTTGAACTGGGCACAATCTAGCTCTCGGCGCGCATATCCCTTACGCCTCACCGGTAAATCATACGGTTTCGAGTGTATCGTTCCTCTAATCCCAAACGTCCCCGTTGTGGAGCACGCATGCCCTTGAAAATCCATCCTTTCAACGGTCAAACGTGCATTAGAATTTAACTCGATATTGGTATCTGTGGAACTGGCTACTGCATGTGAAGGCAATTATTTCCGGGGTTGATAAATGTATTCTTCAATTTCAGGTACCATTTTTAAAGTGGTTTTAAAAGTTTAGATATTGAGTTGTCTGTATTGTACATTAGCTGTGGTGCCCTCCATGGAGAGGTGGGCAAAATATACCCTATTAACACAAGAGTAGGAATTATTGTCTAGAAGAGCCACTTTCATACGAACTACATATGTGGTGAAATATACTAAACGTTTCAACAATGAATCAAATTAACAACACTGATTACTTTAATTTGCTGAAATAGATCATATTTAATGCATCACCAGTTATAAGAAATTCAAAATGGACAACATTCAGGAAAAACGTGATTGTTAGATTGGTCTGGTAAACGCCATTCCGATCATTCATTTCTATATGACATACCACATGTCTCTTGGCTGATAAAAATAAATGGTCATCGACAACAATTTGGGCAGAAAAAGAATTGCTTTTGAGGTACCAATATAGTGCTATATCTGCAGGACATCGGGCACAAGCCGCGCGTTAATATATCACCAAATTGAACAATGCAGTAGCGCGACCACTATATCCCTAATACTCCTAGAAAGATCTTTGATCACAATTAAGCCTTTCCAATGTCTTCGTTAGTCAACGAGATAGATGAACGACTAAAATGATGCCAATCTTGAATCACATCACAATTAAAATCCCCATGAGCTACCGGTGCCATTCGTTTCATTCGGTATCAATATTTCAATTCTCAGATGTGTTAAGAAGAGACACGTGTACCAACTTTGAAGTAAAAATCTCTTGAGCTCATGGTAAGAGTGGTTCGTTTCGATGAAAAATTTCGGATAGTTTGTACTAAAAATGATTCGATTTGATACACATTGTTGGATAAATCACTTTCTTAAAAATATCCGGCTCTTCCTGTAAAATAATAAGAGTATAAGCTGTCGTAGTTGATAACTGAGCATTGTATATATTTGAAGCCGCACATTTTTCTTCAAGAAATACGCTCAAATTATTTTTCCAATTACCTTCGAACATAGGGGAGTACGCTGCAAGTTGGACACCCTTTAATATTTCGGAAATGTGCAATCGTCTGTATTGAATAACGAAAGATGCACCTCACCGGCAAGATACAAATACATTGATTTTGTTAAAAAACCCCGTAAGAAAATTGACCATAAGTTCTGGCCGGCATACTAACTTCTGCCTAGATCTTTTAGCAGAATCTGCCTAGAAAGTAGGACAGAATCTGCCCGGATCTGGCCAGAATCTGGTGAAGGAATGAGGTTATACGTAGTCCATATAGTTTCATAACCTTTATGTGTCTGTCTTTCAATGAAGCTTTTGATGTGTTATTTGCAATAACAATTTGAAATTCTAAGTGTAAAGAAAGGATACAACACAGAAAGATAAACAGCCATGTATATAACTTTGCATCTTTATATGCTGTGATTAAATTTTGTTTATTCACTGATTCAGACAAAAATACGATTAAGGTAGTGAAAAAGTTAATACAAAATACTGGTGAAGTTGGGCTCCGAGGGGACTTTCGACGAAGAAACAAAAAATGCATCTTGAAAAGAAACAACTGATGATGACCAAAGTAATCATGTTAGTTTTAAGAGTGCAAAATTATATATCATTAATAACATATCTATATCACAATTTGCAGCCGAAATTGTATTTCTGTCTGAATCACGGAATAAACCAAATTTAATAAGTTTGAGCATATAAAGGTGAAAGATATATACATGCCTGTTTATCTTTCTGTGTCCTAACTTTTTTATACACTTCTGATTTAAAATTGTCATTACAAATAACACATCAAAAGTTTCATTTGGAATAAATATGAACATTTTATCAATGCTTTTACTCAAAATCTATCGACTTCGTGGCTTAGGCGGTTAACGCACTGGACTACGAAGTCGTAGGTCGTGAATTCGATCCCCGTCCGGTGAACAATTTTTCTATTTCGTTTACAATATTGTTGTCTAGTATATGATTATTGCTCTGGCCAAGAAAACACCAAAACTCGCTCAGTCACTAGCAGAACATTGATAAGTTCTTCATTTGAACATTCTCAAATTCTCATTCCTTCGAATGGGTGACACAATTGTGCTAAATATCGAGTGAAACACATCTGTTTTTGCTTATGCTGGTATCATTAGAATGGAACTCAGGAAATCACTTCCTCAGTGTTAAAATGGATGTTGATCCATAGTAATTTTCAAGCTTTAAGGTGTTACGGAAATCCGAAAAACAATTTTAAGGAGCACTTGACAATTTTTCCATTTTCTTTACAATTTAAGAGATAGAATTCAATAGCTGTCAAGCACAAACTGAACGATGACGTTGTTCAAAATTTAATGGAAGTCAATTAATTTCTGGAACGTTATTGACGTAGTATAGCAAGCGACAGTACAGAAAATATATATCTTTCTTCATTAATATGTATCTAACCTGTTTTCGTCCAAAAGACATTATCTTTGTATCGTAATCTTAAATTTCATACAAGAAAAACCGGTATATAATACCCATTTTATAATATGGTGGTTGAAAGGCGAAAAACCTAGAACATTACTAAGTGTCCATCAGTTCTTCGCATTATTGTGCAACTTCTTTTTGGTAAATCCCACTGGCGCTCTAGATTTCTTGACATTATGAGATTTTGTGAGTGTCTACAAAAAGGTGTAAGATGGCAAATTAATTTAAGAAAAATTAGGAACCGCCTATTCTCACATGATTTGGTGTCGAAATATACATCACAGAAACAAGTCACCAATCACAAAGAAAGTGAACTTGTAAAAAAAAGAGAACCCGCAATACGTCCTTGTTAAACGAGATCGTTCGCCAGAACATTCGGCACATTGGATTTTGGACAATCATTACTGGATTTTTCCGGCAATATAGCTGACACATTTATACGTGGCGTAGAATTTGTCGTTGCAGAGGTATGATCGAACACGAAGAGGATAATTGGGAGAACGAGGGATAACTGACCTTCCCTTTTTTCCCATCAGCGGCGTAAACCGAGCGATCGTCAGAACGGAAACAGATTTGAAGTTGACCACGACATTATAATTCCCGATTTACAATTTGCAATTTTCCAATTCGCGCTCGAGAATGTTTGGGGTCGTATCGATTGTATCGTCGATTGTTGATGCAGTGTAACGACGAAGTTACCGGATGAGATCGGACAAGTGCAAAAGAGAGAAGGACAATGAGCGGGGAAGTCCGGTCCAATCGAACCATTATCCATCGATGCAGAGCTGCGATTAAACTGGATGCAAACTGACACGCACTCCGGCAAGCTTATTTGTATCAATAATTGAATCTCGTTATGTGCGCGCGAGCTGCCAATGCAAAATGCGCACTCTGCACGTCCGGAATTTAATGGCAGAGATTACTGAACCAAGGCCAGGATTTAATTTCCAACAATACGGCGCTCTCGAGACGAGGCGGGTGTAAATTGCAGCGTAGCGTGTAGTAGCAATATTGTATGAATTGCGTCATTATTTGGGGACTTCGTGACAGTAGTTTCGGTTTAGGAATGGCGTGTTCCAAAATACACAAACGAGACGTGCGCTATTTCTTAGGGTTCCAGCGCTGTTATGGGTAGTCGCATTTATTGAAATTATCGTAATTACAACAGAGATACGGATTAATTAATTTGTAGCACGATTGTAGATTTTGTACTCTCCTAGTATAGTGATGCTGAAATTACAATGTTCCGCAATGTTTGTTACAATTCCGCCATATAGCATTTCTATTTTTAGAAAATGTTTACACTGTGTGCTAAAGTTATAAATATAAAAACTATAAACAAATAAATGTACTGTAATAAAAAAATATCGTTTCAGTTGTTTCAGTGTCGACGTAGTTAAAACGTTCCAAATGCATAACCTATTATTTTTAAAATGGCTCTTCAAGATTCTGGAGGTAAAAACTGAGTTTCAGTCATCAAAAATTCCTATATGACACCAATCCTCCAGAAATTTTCAAAGAAATGTTCATTGATAACGTCATTTTGAGATCGATACAATGATGTGGAGTAAAAACTAAAATTTGTTCTTAAAATTAAAATATTTTGACTTTTGTACATAGTTTCAACAGAATCCCAATATTCTAATATCTCGAAAGAAATTCAGAAAAATAAATATTTCCCAGTTTTTTTCCAATTTTCTTCAAGTTTGGAGCCATATTTAGTTTTCCTGATGGCTGAAATTCAATTTTGACCTCAAATTCTTGATGGGCGAACTTGAAATTAGTATAGGATATAACATTTTAATTTTTTCGGCTTTGATTTTGATGCGAAATACTTTGAAGCAAATTTAAGTATCCTTTAGGCGTTAACGGATTCTAATGGCATTTAAAAAAAATTTGATTATGCACTAATACCAGAAAAAATAGAACATGGTGGCTCCTGATTCAATTCTTTTTAAGGAAATATTTGTATTACCTAATACGTATTGAGGTCAAAACGTCTTTTCAAGAAAGAAATTTCAATAGTTAGTTTCAATTGGATTTTGTCTCCGATTAATAATAAGTCTCGAATTTATACGAAAATAAATGATTTACTTAGAAGTAGAAAATATAAATACTTGTTGCCTTAAATATAAAAAATTAATTTTAATATATATATATATATATTTAATACCTTTAAACAAAATTATTAATTAATAAATCCTTATAGATTTATTTTAGTAAAATAAGATCCCACATTCAATTCGTAAATAGAAAGCAAAGTACGATAAATTAATACACGCATACAGCACCGTAAACAATAAATCAAAGGATAGCGGAATAAAAGATAACTAATTAGGATTGCGTTATTTATATTCTCCTGATACCATTTAGACAACTACTTGAAATATCCCTTGGTTTTATTGTCTCCGAATAAGTAAGATAGATCGTAAAGGATAACTTGCAATTTGTAAGGTGACAGACCCATTCAGTGCCTGCGAGGAACTCATGTCGAGTAGTTGTACGTTTGATCTTACCTTCATTGTCCCACTAGTACCCTGATAAGTCATCACCGAAATATCCCTTTAGAGCTTCGCGCAGAACTGTTCTGCAGTCCTTAATTTGTACATGCTGTCTCTCCGGGATTGAAATGGAAGAGATGCGAAATTATCCCGATGCATCTTCTGCCAACGAGCGTAATGAAACGTTTTTTAATTTCATAATCAATAACTTTTATGTTTCCATCCAAATCAGGCATTTTTTTTATTACACCTTAAAAACTGGTCATTGTTTTGACGCGTTATTTTTAATTTTATAATTTTCTCTTGTTTATTATGTTACAACAGAATATTATTTTATTTTCATGTTGAAAATAAAATTAAATCGAATTCAAAAGTGTACAAATTTATTTTCAAATTAGTCAAGCCTCCAGCACATAATTTCGAACAACCATGCGACTAATGATAGTGGCAAATGTATCTTTGTGAATCAGTAATATAGTCCGCTATAAATAACAATTTAAATTCCAGAAATAAAATGTTTATGTTCTGCAGAAAAGTGTTACACCAAAACTTTCGTTTTGCTAAAATTCTGAATTAATATTCATCAAAATACACAGTTTATATTCTATGTATTTTCCCGCCAAAATCGATAGTTTTTGAGAAATATCGAAAAAAGTACAAAACACCATGAAAACGATCAATTATAACATGAATTCCACGTAGCAACACGCTTATGCTTTTGGGCATTGTTAGGGTTAGGCAGTGTTCTAACTGATTAGGTTAGGTTAGTTTTAGGGCACCCATATGCTTTTATGAATTATTAGGGATAGGCAGAGACGTCACTAGTTAGGTTAGGATACTTTTAGGACACGCATATATGCTTTTAGGCATTGTTAGGGTTAGGTAGAATTCTGACTGGTTGGCTTAGGTTAGTTTTAGAGCACGCATATGCTTTAAGGCATTTAATTGGCAGGGGTAGGCAGAGTTCTGACTGCTTGGCTTACGTTAGTTTTAAGACACCGATATGCTTTTATTCATTATTAGGGCTAGAAACTGAAAACAATAAACCAATCTATTATTATTATGGCTACACTTACCAGTGTATTAAATTACGTGAATAACATGAATTTGGTCGTTTCTTGGGTTTTTGTAGTGTTTTCGGTTTTTGTAAAAAAGTATCGATTTTGGAGGGAAAATACATACAACATAAAATGTGTATTTTAATCACATCTACAACTTTAATTCAAAGAATTTTTCGAAATTTTGAGTATTTTATGAGATAATTGTAAAAAAACACAAATTATGGTTGTTTTTTAAGGTTTTCGCCATGAAAAAATAAAATTTGCGCCAATTTTCATTATCATTTTCGTAATCAGCACCCCGAAATATATAAGTATACTAATTGACATTAAAATCTGTTGCGGGCGTTTTCAAGAGTATTATACACATTTTTTAATCGTATATTCTATGCAGTCTTATCCTATTTGGATTTTCTGAAAACTGAAAAGGAACGCCAAGTAATTTCCAGATACATTAGCATCTTGACTATTTTGAAACAAGGAGCTCCATCAGAGATTAATGGTAACCATAGTTATTTGTCTGTTGACAACAATTTCGCGATATGTATTAAAAACTTAATTACTTGTTTATTTTTCCATGTCCATTTTATTCAATAAATAGGTTCCTATAGCAATATCGTTGATTTATAATAAACTTATTAAAACAGGATATAATACCATTGTTATGATTTATACAGGGTAAGAAATTTGATTTTGACCTAATTTTAGTGACATACAAAGATTCGTATAATTGTATTTATGAGTGTAGTGTTGAAATATTGAAATAAATGTATATTATAAAACTGGTAAACGTGAATTGTGACATTTTGCCCCTGTCTCCCCTGCTGAACACAATTCATATACATAACATAATAATCGAGCTTTTTAAAACAATAATTCGTTAATATTATAAAATAAATACTAAAAGGACATGTGAAAGAAAATTTATATCGAGTAGATGTCTAACTCATTTTTTATTACCGCCACTGATTCTTTCGTTGATGCGAAGTTGTTCGTAATCGGATTCGAAACTTTTCAATTACGTACAGCTCCTTCTAATTGCGAAATACATTAAAAGTACATGCACTCCTATTTACTCCGGAAAAAGCGAATAGACAATCTTATATACTCTCTTTTCACTTTAGATTTAACTCCACCGAGTCGTTACGTACAGGGGCGCTGCTGTTGCTGTTGGTGAGCTACAATAGGAAGCACGTCGAACACTATCCCTTCTCAGCAGACGGACAACCAAGCGGCTTCTACGCGACGGGAATTTGATTCCCTTTGGCTGTTCGGACTGCACCAAGAAATCCAATAATTGTCCGTACGCGATACACGAGACTTCACCTTACATCCACAAGTGCTCTGATATGCTGGCACGCTACCCAATAATGTTCGCATCCGGAATGGATTTTAAAGTCTGCTCAAAGTGAGCTATAAAATCTTTCCCAATCTCCCAAAACGTAAGATTTACCCACGTGGAATGTACGTGCTCCCGACAAGTTTATAAAACTTTACTTTACTCATTACTCTATCGGAAACGAATTCGACGTTCCCCTTGAAATCTAATTGTATTTTATGCGTCCTAACACTGGAACGACTTGATTCGATGGTCGAATCGATTGATAATATTATCAAACTAAGTTCATGGTGATTTGATTGTTTTGTAATTAGATCAAATCAATTACACCGTTACGAATAGAATGAAAGGATTAAAGTGGATTTATTTCCGAGTTTTGGTATATTTTATTTTTTATTATATATAATTACCTGTATTCCAACTGATAAAGTCAATGAAATCTTAAATATTTTCAATCAAATTTACCCAAGATTACAAGTTACCCATGAATCACAAACTACCAATAAAATTAACCTTTTAGTGAGAATAATACATTAAAATTTGACTTTGACTTGTTTCAGAAACCAATATCATCGGATCATTTTTTAATCTTTCATTCTGATCATCCGTTTTCTGATAAAAGCTTGGTTAAAAAACGATTATCCATAATCAATGATACGGATAACCTTCAGAGAACAATACAGAATGCGCTAAATCACAAACATCTACAAAACTTATTATATCAACATTGTATATTAACGGTCTTTTCCAGTCGCTATCGTATCTTTTAAAAAATCGTAACAATGACCTGTTACAAAAATGTTAACAAAATTACAACATCCTAAAAAGAGGTAATTAAAGATATATACGACAAAAAATTGGACAAAAATAACGCGGTATACAAAATAACTTGTAAGGTCTACCCTGTGTCATACTTTGGTGAAACAAAACGAAAACTATCAGTGAGGATTAATCAACATAAAAATAACGTCAGCCAGGACTCGCAAAGAAATGTTATGGAACGCAACATGACTAGCCAGGACTTCAAGTGGAATGAAGTAGAAATTTTAGACGAGGAACAACAATGAAACAGGAGAATTATTTCCGAGATGACACAAATCTACCTGCAACGTAAATGGGATTAACAAGAAAAAAGACATACAAAAGCAGCATGCACCATGCACTATGTTGTTAAATAATTTAAAATTTGTATGTTTGTAAATTAAATACGCGTATTGTATACTAGTTTCTTTAGTTTCTATGGTCAACAGTTCACTTTAATTAATTGATTACAAACAATGTGAATTGTATTTTCGTGGGTACGGTTATAGAAACGGTCATAATTAACAAATTTGAATACCATTGACGAAAATTACTGTGTGAACAAGTTGTGACTCATTGTAATATTTAAATTTTATATGTTTTATCTGGTATGTAATGTTAGATTTTGTTAACATAATATTTATATTTAAATGTTTATTCATTATTATTTTTTGTGTGAAAGTGATTCATTTGAATAATAAGTTATTATAGGTTGTGCATGATGACGTGGGTCAAAGAAACGTCATAAAAAAATGATTAGGGGTGTAAGCTGTTAGTGTTTTTAAACCCTATCTTTTTTACTCGTTCGAAGATCGCTATATTCAGCCACCCTTTTTATTTATAAATTTGTTTCTCTCGTATTATTTCAGCCATTGAATATGAAGATATTGTTAACAGCGTTTGCTTTTTGTTAGAGCCATAAAATCGTCTAAAGAGTTTTTTTCGGTCTGACAGCGATAACTTTTAGCACTACATGATAAATACAAATTTGCCCTAAGTAGAGTGTCGAAGCTTTGTGACGAAAAACAAGTATTAAGAAACCTATACCTAGTTATTTTTTATTTTAAATTATTGGTAGTGTTATTTTATTGCAAAAATGTTACTTTACGCTTAAATTATAACATTATGAATAAGTCACGTAATTATCTCGAAATAAAACTGATCGAGTGTCCGCTTATTTTTGTAAAACTGTATAATCCGTATTCAAAGAAACAGATTAATAAATTTGAAATCTAGTTATATAATATACATAATATATATACTTATAATGCACGGAGAAAAATTTTCTTGAAAATTTTATCATCTCAGATGGTAATTTTGGGACAGACTTGTAGAATAGAAAAAATTGCCATTTTTCCTAGTAAAAATTAGTAGATTTTATTGTAACTTTTACTGCCTGAATAGTTAAAATTCCAAGAATTGATCGTCATTTTTATCAGAAAAAAATGGCAACGTTTCACATTCTGCAAATCTGTCCCAAAATTACCATTACAAATTGTAAAATTTCCAAGAAAGTTTTTCTCTGTATACTCTCCAAATTCCGTTAAAAGCCGTATGGTCTGTACGAGAATGACTACGTTTACATCCATAAGGCGCGACCCCACCATTTTTACTACAATCAGTAAGAGATTGATTGAGAAATTTGAGAAGGATGGATATTATACATTTTTTAAAGCATTTAAAACGTTCAATAAAATTATTAATTATGTTCTAGACGAAATTAACTTCCTATAAAAAATGAAATTAAAGAAGTCTATTTAATTCAAAACTTTTATTTTGTGCTGAAATTTTCTTCTAAAAAAATAGTAACGATTTTTTTAGTAATTAATGGCTTTCAATCAATAAGGGTTTCTTTTATCAAGAAAACGATTACCTTCAACTTAGTTTAGTTTCGATTTTTCAAATAATTAATCGGTGCAAACTGAGAAGTTTGAACAAACGAAGAGATGTTACAAATTATAGGAAAATATCTCCATTCATTAAAGTTGTAAAAAATCATTTTCTTGAGAAGTTCAATCCTGAGTGATTAAAATCACTTACTTACTATATGTCTTGTGAACTATTTCAATAAACAAAATTTAAATAGTAAATAAATTGTTGTTAGTAATGAAAGAAGTGGGTTTTTCTAATCTCTGCTATTCAAAGAAAAGTAACGTCCTTTCTATTTTGAACAATATCATTATTAATCAAATTATTAATCTTAAACACTTTATAAAATACAATTCTATAAATTTGTATGAAACAACAGATTTTATTGGCAATTACGGTATCATATTCAGCTTCCACATATTTTAAATTTATTTAATTTTTGTGTGATAAAAATGTAAAAATGTTAACAGAGCATATATCATTCTTAGTGATTTCCGTGTAATTATTTGTGTAATAATAAGTTCTCATGACAGTTATTGGATAAATGTAAAAATATGTTTGCGACTTTTGGGTGTAAATTGAATTTTAGTACGCCGGAAATGAATTACACTTGTTATTTTACAATATCGTATTTATATATTTACAATGGTGATGGATTTTCAATTAATGCATAATATAAATGTATAAAATGCATACAAATGAATATAACAATAATAATACTAGCGTAAATTTCGTTTAATGGCGAATACTGCAGATAAATGTAAAAAATAAGATAAAATAAATAATCGACATTTCTATTATATTTTGTTGTATTTGTATAATACCTATACAATTTATTTTTGACTGCAATCTATTCCCAAAACCCACATTATTATCAATTCATTGATGATGGTAATAAAAAAAATGAAACACGAATTAATTAAACATCCGTCGAATAGGTGTAAAATATTATAACAAAAATTTTTAGTTGAAGGTATTCTTTCACACATATAAAATAAACGTCCTTTAATCATGCATTAAGTTTTTTACATATATACACTTTAATCTAAAATATATATGAAAGTGTATATGAATTGCATTTTAACAAAAATTCGACATGTAAATTTACACTAAAAGTGTATGTAAGAACAAAATATTTGACACTATATCTGATTCTATAAATTATTGTATTCTTAAATGAATTATTTTAAATTCTATTATTCGATGCTATTTCATTCCTCATTATCTTCTGCCCTTTTCGTGCATGTTTTGTGCATGTCCACTAGTCAAACAGTGCGTAAATGACGGGTTTCCAGTTGACATATGACGAGTAGGCTCGTGATGTTATCACGGACTAAAATGGCCAATAATGAATAGGCTTGACGGTCGAACTAAACGGTTTCCTATCCCCTTTTTATAATGGAACTACAATAGTTGTTTCGGTCATTATATTACATCTAATGATTAGACATCATAGACATTATGTATCTATTAAATTATAGCATAAGAAAATAAATAATGTCCTATTACAAAGGATCGAGAATAACAGGTTGTTCCTATCATTAATTTAAGACAAAATTATTAACGCAATATTTTGAAATTTATTGGTCCAGTTTTTTAAGTTGCATCAAATTTTAGACATTCATTATAGATACATAGATATGTATTTCAAATGATCTCTTTTGGTGATTTCAGTTTCAGTTTAAGTAGTATAATATGAAAAAAGTGGGGAATAATGTACTAAATGTTTATTGCATTTTCATATAAATAAAATAAAAACTATACGTTTAGACTTTCAGATAACTGGGTAGCAGAAAGTAGGCGAATAAATGAAGTAGCACCTTGCGAGGAATACGACAATCGTGATGCTGATCGTTTTGATAATATAAATAACATATATACTAAGTATAATATATTATGCAACAAGGGAAAAAATTGCGATCTTGCGATGACTGCGAAGTTTGTCGCCCGAGCAAAGCGAGGATGATAATCTTAATCATCGGAGATCGATATTATTGATCTTAAAAAAACATGAAAATAGAATTTTATTTGTCTGTAGGATATTCAGGAAATATTTCAAGAGAATACTTGGATGTCTAAACAAACAATGACATACAACCTGAAAGATATATTTATAACATTTTAGGATATCTTAGTATATCCCGAAAAATGAAAAATTCTTATAATACAAAATCATTACCGAATATTCTACCCTTAATTTTAATTTTTTAAGAATATTTGGAATAATATTTTCAGCGAGGATCTTAATTATTATTACGTTATCGCGTGAGATTGTGTTGTAAACATTCTCAAATATTATAACAAGTTTTAAATTGATCAGTATTCCGAATTGAAAGTTTCAAAACCTAAATTTATTTCGAATATGTAATACTTTTGTCGCAATATGACTACATATCATAAGTCCATCATTTGGCGTTTCGACGGCCATATCCGTCCCAATAATTATTTATTGCCAAAGTGTTATTACACAATGCCAATTTTAAGAATTACACCAATTTTTACAACTTCGCCTTGGTTAAAATAAATGTTACATTATTTGAGGTAATATGTTACCATGTCAAGATGCTGTGGGTGATGACTTATTCAAAGTTAATTGACTATAGATTATTGAAATGACAATAGAGAGCCAATATTTATACACATTGTATTTCATATTATAATTATATTGCCTCTCTATTGTCATTTCAATAACGACAATTGTCAATTTAAATGAAATTAGAATTAAAAGATTGTAAATTAGAGTCGATTTAATTCAAAGTTTCGAAATAAAAAAATATTCGATATCGATTACATTTGGAACCGAAAATATCCCGTTTTTATTCAGATATGGGGATATGTCGTAGATATATCAACTTAGACACCCAAGTAAAAAAATGGTGAATAAATTATACATAATTTATACATAATCATCCATATATAGATTGTGTATGGAATTGAACATGCATAATCTATACATAATCTATACATAATAAACACAAAATGTATATTAAAAATAATAATTATAAAAATGTAATGTACTAATAATAATAAGTTTTATTTAACCAATTTCTGTGTCTGAAAAATAAATACATTTGATCTAATGATTCTGCAACCTGAGTCTGAAATTTTAAGTAACGGAACAAAGACATCTAAAATTAAAGGCACATGAAAAAATGGAACATTTCATTAAAAATAAAACTCTCACCGACATCCCACTTCAAAACTAATGTCCGCTGACCACATTTTCCTGTATTATCAGGAACTATCAAATATCGCCATGAAAATCGTCAGCAGCTTCAAATCTGAAAATCCAAATCCGAAAGAAACCAATAACACAATGAAACAAATCAAATTTTACTATTATTTATTTTTAATTTATTTGATAATGTAGTTCTCTTTTGTAATATTCCTGATTTCCTGCTATAGTGGAGGTTCGTCCGAAACTGTCAAAAATAAATCACGTTCTTCTTCTTTTCATTGTATCGTTAGTAACGCGGTTGCTAAGGCATGTTGGTTTTTAAAATGCGCAAATTTTTCTGACAGCATCGGTCGAACCTCCATAAAAGTACGTCATAATGAAACGACTAACTAAATTATTAAATAAAATCATTAAATAAATAATAGTCAAATATAATTTTCCACTTTTACATTGTAAGTATAATTTTTTTAGTGTCACGTGAAAATTCACGACGATCCAGAAATTGTGGCCTGTGATTAAATTACATCAGTGATGAAGTCAAATTTCGATGGTTTCAATAAAATATACCTCATTTTTGTCGATGATTCGTCGTGTCGCTTCGCGAAATCGTTTCGTGGAAATTTTGGTCTTTTCTTTAATTTGCATATCTCATGTATAGATTATGTATAGATCATGCATGTTCAATTCTATACATAATCTATACATGGATGATTATGTATAAATTATGTATAATTTATTCATAATTTTTTTACTTGGGCATCTTTGATGATATTGTAGTTAAAGGTTAAAAGAAGTAATATTTTTATATCCTTTGGATGTCCTAATGATCTTTAATACATACCCCCCGTAATATCTAGGATAACCCTACATTTTTCTGGCTATCATATGGAAATCCTGAGAATAATAAAATTATTCATAAGACAAAGGCTGTAAATTAAGAAATTTTTTCCGTTTTAAAAATATATTCATAATCTGTGACATTCTATATAATTTTATAACAGATTCATCTAAAATAATTCAAGTAAAAGCAAAATATAATACAGAAGTTTTGCAGTCAACTCATTAAAAATATAATTCATAATCTTGTACGAATCTAGAAAAGAAATAGTTCAAGAAGTGGCATCAAGTACCTCCTATTGTTTTATTAGATATATTTCAAATAAGTGTTAAAAAATTATATGATTTAATAAAATCTTTGGTAAGTTTCCATTAAACGTCCATACGGTCCGTAAACACATTTGCAATTTTACTGCATGGCTTAAAATATAATTGAAAATATCTGCCTTGCGTTTGCTATGGTTTAAAACAATATTAGAACCTACTATGCCTTTAACTTCTTGTAATAAATATAAACCACCACACTAACAATGAAAAATACAATATCTTTTTTATACTGCTATAAACATCTGAACGAGACATATTACTTTCAGAAATTTCTAAAAATGATCGATAAATGAAGTAATAAAGTGTAATACTATAACTATGGTTTGATATCATTGCATACGGCGGATGTAATATAATCCATGATTTGATATTTATGGCATAGTTTCATTTTACTTCTTGTCTTGCTAGTAATAAAATTATTTATTTCCATTTCATTAGCAGCGTCTCGTGGCTGTAAACATTTTATACAATTAATGCTTAGTATTTTTATCCCTTTAACAAAAATTGCAAAACGTACAGAAAAGTTTCATATCTGGAACAAATGTAATTATGGGAATATAAGTCGTGTACCGTTATTCAATGCTAACGTGTCTGGGACATTATACTGAAGTACCACTAAACCAGAGTATATAGGTGGGCTCGGGATGAATCATATCAGAGAACGCATAACGGGATAAAAACGTCCTTCATGATACACCATGTTTTTTCACTCAGAAGATACGCGTCGTACCCGGGTACAACGATCAAAGTCTGATAAGATGGCGCCTGTCGTTGAAGTACTTCATAAACGAGGACATTCGCGAAGTGCCTATTACGTGTCTAAGAGTTCGGATCAATATTCTCTATGGTAGTAATCGAGACTATCTGGAACAATTTCTAGTGACCTTGAGTGTAAAATCGACCCATACGGAAACGCGTGCTTGTTCATCCGGAAGTTATCGCTTCGGGATCACTGCACCCGGACTTGGATAATTCCAACAGTAGCCTTATTTGGGAGATATACCAAAAAGAGCATAATCGATTTTACAAGCAATGTATCGTAAGAAATGTGAAAGCGTGCGGAAATATCGGTATTTGGAAGTTAACAGTCGTTCATCAATTTCTAATGTAATCATTTTCACTTGTTAAAAAAATCTTCTTTTTAATATTTTAAATAATTTCCATCATTTTACTTTACTTTATGGATAACACGATAAACAAGTTCAAAAAATAGTCATGTACACTGTAAGGATTATGATCTATTTGAAATATTTAATAGGTGGGTGTTTATATTTAAATATTGCATGACTTAGATTAGTAAGTATGGCTCTTAAGTGAAAAGAAGTATTCGTTAAGTTAAGCAAAAATGATGTATAGTTTAATTAAGATTTCATCCTCCATAATCTTAGTCCATTACATCACACCCATTACTTCAAATTCGTTATATTTTTTTTTCATATACGAAAGCGTCAAGTTTTTAATCTGGAAAGATAAAAATCTTAAAACACCGAAAATATGGAGACTTTAACTGCCGTGTCCTTATTCATATATCTGAAATCTATTGTTCAAAATATGTACAAATTTGAAAATCAATACGTAATTATGAACCACAGGTATACACATACACGTATTTTCATGTAAATACGAAAAGATCATGTTTCTGAAAATCGTTATCTTGTTGTTAATTCTCTCCTGCCATTCTGCATGTTGAAAATTTGACAGCAGATATATCAGTAACATGACATAAAAAATTCTTGTATACCAATAAATAAACTTATCACATCTAGAAAACTTAGTCGAACACCTTAACACCCAACCTGAAGAAGCCTTGTGATCCAAAATGCAAATAATATAAGCAATTAAAAGGAAGTATCTTCAAATTTAGGTTGTCGTACTTTATTGTAAAAAAAATTCTATACAGAAACCCTAGTGAAAATGTTAAAATTTTTTTAAAAATGTTTAAAATTTAATGAATTTCCATATTTCAAATAATGTTGTGATGTGATAAACAAAAAATTATTTAATTTTGAAGATTATCAGCTATTTTGCAAACATATCTGTACTATATATCTCCATACATCAGAGCATAATTCTTTTTTAAACATGCCCCTGAAAACTTAATTAAAATTGGATTAATGAATAAGAAAAGTTATGAACGATGTTATCAGGTTTTGAAACAGAAACCACACTACAATGTTATTAATATGTTCATTTCCGGTTTAATGTTATTTTACATTACTTCTGACCTGGTTCTCTCACTGCAATATAAGTTGCTTCTTAAATCCTAATACGCATCTAAGGAAAATACCATAGAATGCAGTTTTTATTCTTCGTTGCCTGTATCACTTAAATCATGCTTATACTAAACTAGCAAACTATTGAAATCACATCGTTAATACAATTCATTCGTCATCACTCAGCTATTTTCAACCCCTTGATTTTCAAACTAGATAACTAATAAAAAAGAATATATGAAATATTTCATTTTAACATATAAGTTAATAAGAATTAGGAACCATCTTTTAGTATATGAGTGAGAACTACAGTATTGAAATATCTTATTTTCCAAGAAGCAAGACAATATATATCAATGGTGATAAAATCGACACGAGTTAGTTTTTAGTACACTATCTTCTAGTGCATACATATATATTTTAAACATTAGAAAAGTTCGATATAACTTACGTAATCCATCCAAAAGCGTTGTCGACTTACCTGCACAGAAAAAGAATATCACATTAATGATTGTGAGCATTTTAATAAAATTATAAGATAAATTAGAAAATAGGACAGCATTTCCATTATATTTATGATCAGGTCTTAATTCTTAAAATGTTCAAAGGTCCAAATATTTTGAATACAAATGCGACCGTATAACACCTGGACTTAGGCTGAGTTTGACCACTGTTGGCTGAGTTTCACCACTGATCAGTATGCATTGGATAGGAGACAGGATGGAAAAGTTGAAACTGCATGAACAGCTGCCATGTTTGTAATCAACGTGCAAGTACGTGAGTCGATGAAACTCACACACTTAAAGTTGAGGGTGAATCATGTACGTTCTTGTCCCTTGATTGGTTGTGGAAATTAGAGACTGCAAACTTTGTTACATACAAATCCAGTTTCTCATATCAAGGTACTCAAAGCCTTTCGTTCGACCGATTATTTTGATAACTCCTCAAATTATTCATTATTCAAAATGCATCATTATAATGCAAATGTAAAACAAAAAATGAGCAAACTTTTTCAAAGTTCTGTATAGAGCAAAATTCCATATTTACATTCACTATTTGCTTACCATTTTTTAATTCTTTTTAGTAGACCGAATTAATGATGGAGGTAAAATAAGAAGAGTTGTAACATCAATAAATCGAAAGATTTGAATAATGCTTAAGAGTAAAAATGTTAGATGTAAGCTGCATTGATGTCTGATAGACTGTGTAAACATCCTAAGTAGTAAATCTGTCCTTTTTCAAAAATAGTTCATTATTATTATTTTGAAGCATTTTATCATTTGTAGATTTCGTAGAAGATCATATCATTCTTGATTTTATATTGCAAGTATATTTTGTAATAATCTATAATTTATATTATAAAGACGAATAACTTTTATAATTATTATTTTAATGAAGAACAGCGCAATACTCTAAAAAAGTCAATATTATAAATGGGTGATTCTCCAGAAAGGGACCATAAATTTTGTCGCCAACATCAATTCCAAATTTAGAATTAAATTGCATTATCATATCCCTGTTTTTGCGATTTGCTCTAAATTAATTTTTAAATTTGTATTTTAGCTAACTTTTTACTCATATAAATAAAATGTAATTGGCTTTGCAGCAAGCTCTGCACAGTTGTTCTCAGTTTTTACAAAACTCGTATTTTAATGCATCCTCTCTTCTAAAGTGTAAAAACAGTGTCAATAAATATTTACAGTGCCTTAAATTTATCTTTATGTTATGCAACTTACATTGTACAACATGGATTTCATGTAATGTTGTGTTTTATATAATTTATTTTATATCTACCGACCATGTTTATGCTTTAGATCCGCCATATTGAATTTTGCAAATCTAATATTGGATTCATAATAAAGGAACACAAAAACCCTGCACAACAAATTTCAACGCAATGTTAAATGCATATTATTATATTAACCTTTACGAACTGCTACAACATTTATAATATTAACAATTTGCGCAGCGTTAGATTTTCCCTTGATAGTGTGCCTTAACGAACGTCAGCAATAAAAATATATTATTTCATCAAAAAATTTGTTCTCGAAATTTCTCAATTTCTTTTCAGTAGAATCACCCAAATGTATAATAGAAGGTCTAACCAAGATCATTTATCACTACTTGATGTTCCAAAGCATATGTAGAGTGATCGTTTTGTCATCCAGTTATTCATTAAAAATTGTTCTTGTTTATAAAATTCTACTAACACTGGTGCAAGTCATTTGATCGCATGAAATTCTATATCTTTAATGTTGTAACTCTTTTCGTACAGAAAGTTTGATATTTGGACGCAACTATTAGTGCTGTAACTTATGTTCCAAATGCCGTTAAACAAATTTAACCCATTAAGGACAGGAGACGCACATATTTACGTTGATTTTCGACCTCCATTCTCAACAGGAAATAAAATTAATATTGACTTAAAAGTGACCAACCCTACCATTTTCGAGTATGCTCTTTCGATTGGCGTAGTCAAAATTGCATTTAAATTGATTTAAAAACCAATATGGCGCATTTTAAATAAAAAAATGAACAAAATTTCGTGTGTTTCGTTTTTGTGAATTTTTTTTCCTTGCCTTTCTGCAACCAAAAGTGCACAAAATATATGAACTTCAACTAGGAATTTTCTTGTTTTGCCCTGAATCAACATAACCTCTTCAAAACGTGAATATGGCGAAAAAATTGATGAATTGTTTTGACAAATTTTTGTCTTGAATACTATAGACTTTAGAGAAAATTTGCCAGGAACAAAAATGCTTTGAAATGAGTCAAATAATACTTTCAAATTTTATCAGAATGCGTTGAAGCATTTTTTGATTTTTCAAAAATTTGAAAAATCGAAATTTTGAAAAAAGTCATTTATAAAATCTGAAAAAATTTGAGAAGGTTCTTTAATCAATTCTAAGATATTTTTGTTTTTGGAAATTTCCTTTAAAATCTATAGTTTCAGAGAAAATAAATCATCAATCATGTTCATAATTGATAGAATAAGGTTTATTTTTTCGAGATATTGACGTTTTGAAGAGGTTATGTTGATTCAGGGCAAAACAAGAAAATTCCTAGTTGAAGTTCATATATTTTGTGCACTTTTGGTTGCAGAAAGGCATCGATCTGGTAACGTTATTGATAGGAAAAAAAATTCACAAAAACGAAACACACGAAATTTTGTTCATTTTTTTATTTAAAATGCGCCATATTGGTTTTTAAATCAATTTAAATGCAATTTTGACTACGCCAATCGAAAGAGCATACTCGAAAATGGTAGGGTTGGTCACTTTTAAGTCAATATTAATTTTATTTCCTGTTGAGAATGGAGGTCGAAAATCAACGTAAATATGTGCGTCTCCCGTCCTTAATGGGTTAAAATAAATCAAGATGGATGGTTTTGAACCTCCTTTTTTCGATGATTCTTTGCAAGAATTACGTTTTTCAAGAGGGCATAATCGCGCCTTTTTGCGCAGCTTTTGATTCTCGCGTCGTAATTTAAAAAAAAAAACAAAATGATGGCTGCAAGAGGTCTGTATGTTGTAATTTTGCACTTTCTCGTACAAATATCGATAATTTTATCGTATAACGGTGGGAAACATGGACAATTGATATTAAAAAGTAATGATCATTAGTTGTAAATATCTAATCTCGGGATCGGACATTCATAATCTCAAATTAGTTATACAAAATAGGTATTTACCGATTTTTTTATTGATTTTCCCTCAATGCTTGATGTTGCCCTGTCATTATGTCTTTGAAACTGAAAATTACAACTTGCGACCTATCAATAATCGGTTTATAACCTAAAAATTAGGTGCAACGAGACAATGTATTTATCAGAGCGTTATAAGCTTTTATATGACGATTGTACGTTCGATACAAATAGATTATCGAGTGAAACGCGCCATCCTTTAAAGATTAATATAAAAATTACTCATTCGCAAATCTAGATAAAGTACAGATTCACAATTACTGATATCATATTCCTTAGCAGCAAAATTAGAACATAAAAATGCCATGTAACTTTTTTTTTTCAAAGGACTTATTTCAATTATTTTTTACCGGTGTTCGGAACAAAAGTTGCAGCGCTGAAAGTTACGTCCAAAATTCGGACTTAAGGACGAAAATGGTTAGGGTATATAGAGTACAAACCGAATTTCTATTTTGTTTTATGTGCTTCATCATATTTGAACATATATTTTGGATTAATTACAGAATTTAAAGAAAGGGCCGAAAATATAACTACTGATATGTTCCTAAAAAGTATTCGTAAATAGTTAATTCCATGGCCTGATTGTAAGCAAATATTTGTAATCAGGATACAAAAATAAAGTGAGTATCTGAAATTTTCAATGTTTTCATTCGAATCTATCGGAATAAGTACAAAATAACAAAATTATTGCAACTAAAAGATAAACTTACAATGATTCAATCTTAATTTAAATAGAATTTCGTAAACTAAATCTCACTACAGTTCAAATTGAACTCGTAGAGGAGGAAATTTAACAATAATTCCTATAAATCGGGAAACTAATTGTAAGACTAAGCATTTTCGATGCTTAAAGTCAGTTAAAAACAGCTCTTAAAGAGATGGTAAAGATCAAAAGCTTTAAACACGGTGACTATATCTGTATATATGTCAGAAAATGGTATCTCTACGAGATCTCGGAAACGGCCGTATGAAATAAACTGAAATTTGGCAAGGAGTTTCATCTCGATGAGTACCATGCAGCAAAGTAGCATAGGATTTCTACCTTCAGTTGAACTGTTTCCAGGGATACATATGGCGACAATTTTGCGTTTGCGACATCTCCGCAACTCCTCGCAAAATGAGTTTGGCACGTGGTTTCACTTGTATCTACATACGTGTGAAGAATGTAACGATGTAACCGTTGTTCGCTGTGTCGCAAGATGGGTCTTTGAGAACTTGACGGAGACAAGCGGCTACGTCAGTTCTGAACACATCGGCATGATTTTTTGTTTGTTTTATTCTGAATTAGAAATTCAGCTTTCTGTAGGGCGGTTCTAAAGTGGTCCACCAGTAAAATAGGAATTAACTTTTAATTAAAGGTGACTAAATAACATTTTAAATGTGGAGGTCTGTAAAGGCAATTCTCATTGCTATATAGATAATTTCTTAGAAAATGTCTAAGATATTAATATTGAGAACTAATCGTGAATTTTCGGAAATAAATAAAAAACATCTATTTCCGAAATTTAATTTATAGGAGGAACACGTCCTTGTAGCATTTATAGTCGCACAATAAGTAAATATTATAGTTTTTTTGAATATTTAGACAATGCTCTACAAGCTGGAATGTTCATAATTCATATCAAGCATTTGTTTACACATTGATTGCAGATTACATCTGGTTCTACATTGAAAAAAATAGTGTAAAACCCTAATTTTGTAAATATTTGTTTATTTAAAAAAATACATTCAAAATAAACAACGATGCGTCTAGAAATATCATACTGAAACGATTTTGTCGCGTACAAATGCTCTGAGCTTCTCCATGTGTTATTTAAAAGTTTAATGTGATACTTTAGGTAACATGAAATAATTGGTCAATTTCAGACAATTTAAATGACGTTGAATAACATATATCGAACATTATTTACATTTCACATTAAAATATAAATATCTGGATATTTCACGAATTTTGTCAAGATGTTTGATATAGAATGGACAAGATCCTTGTGCCTTCTTCCATCTAAAATGTCTCTACACATAAAAAAACATTAACTTTTAATATTTTTTAAACTTATTATTATTCGTGTATAAGTATTAATAATCCATGATGTACATTTGTTAAAATTGGATAGTCGTAATTTTTCTTTTACATCATAAAAAGAAACTGTGATATTAAACCCTCGACATTCCTGAAGATGTAACCTGTGTAATTTTCTCGGAATCTCAGAGAAAATTAAATGTAATAAAAAGTAATGGCTTTACGGTCCGGTAACAAATAAAACAATTTTATTTTGACGTTTTGAACATGTTGGCAATCTAATAAAATGTATTAACAGCACAAAATTACAAATAAATACAAAAGTTCCAATGAAAAATGATGTCTTTAAAATTATAAACTTACATGATCGATGTATATGTTGTTGCGGAGTATATATTATGGCATGAAATTTGTTTATTTTACTGCAACAAATTCTAAGCAAAATGCAAATATCAGTTTAGAATTTTAAGATGGAATTTATATTATTGTGATTTTTATGACATATGTCTGTAATTTTTCAAATGTTGTTTTTCTACAAATAATACATTTTTAAAGAATAGGTCGAACGAAATCTCTGAAACTGTTAATTCAATTTCAGAATATGATCAGCGCTAACATTCTCCCGAATTCGACTATCTTCTACCAACGGAAATTTTAAAACATCATCATTTAAATCACCACTGAAACAGTATAATTGGACAATAGCACAGACAACAATCGGTAAGTGATTGTTCTACGGCAAATTCTACAAAACGTTACATTCTGGTGTCGTCATAGGTTTTTCAAAACTGAAGTAGTTTGTCATCAAGTTTAGACCTGCAAACGCATAAAAACGTTCTTGAATAACGTATTTAGATACTTATTTCCAAGCAGTATTTTATAATAAATTTTTATAACTGGTGTGGATAAGATGACAAAAATATCTGAAATCTACATGTCACTATGTTTTAATGCGTTTTTTCGTCCTCATCTATGTACTAAATATAAAAACCAATGAACCAAGTATTTTTAATATTAATAAATAGTGTCATACAATTGTTATTTTTGAATCAAGGGTGCAAAATGGAGTTCTACGCCTCGAAAATAGAACCCGAGAGACAGCAAAGCCGGCTCGAGGTTCATGCGAGGGTGAAAATTCTACGCCTGAGATTCAATTGTTTTTTGTGCAGTATCGATTTGCGGGCCTAAAATGCCAATTTGATGCCTCAGTGAGGGTAAAATTTATTCTATGCTCTAGGAGGCGTGAAATAGGCGTTTTGCGTTCGCAAATGAGGACGTAAAATGACCATTTTACGCCTACTGTATCAAAATGTATTGTATACCCTCGCTTGGCTCACGCGACATACTCGTCGAAGATCGATAATTGAGCTACGTAAACCTGGCAAGACCACAATCGAAAATCGAAAATTTTCTTAATGCATAATCTGGAGCTCAATAAGTGCTAATTTAATGCTCTAATATGAAATTTAGTGCTCTATTATTAAAAAAAGAAAAAAACATGATCTTGCCAGCTTTACAGCATGCTAGCAGCGCCATTCTGGTATACCCATTACGAAAGCTTCTATCAAAATTTGACCTGGGGCATAATTTGGAGAGCTCATATAATGCTCGAGGTATCCGAAAGTTACTATATAATAGTCCTCTAGCCCTTATTTAAGGACGGACCCTTAACTATGGGGATACTTCAGCATTAAATTAGCTCCAAATTATGCTCCAAGCCAATTTTTGATAGAAGCTTTCGATATGGATATTCCAGAATGGTGCCGCTAGCTTGCTGTAAAGCTGGCAAAACCATGTCTTTTCTTTTAAATAATGGAGCATTAAATTGCGGATTAGAGCATTAAATTAGCACTAATTGAGCTCCAAATTATGCATTAAGAAAATTTTCGATTTTCAATTGCGGTCTTGCCAGGTTTACGTAGCTGCAATTGAGTCCTTGTTACATAATACACTGTTTTCAACTCCGTGCGCGAAATTCGATTTCGACCACTGTTTTCAGTACACGCAGTGCCCGCTTTGCGCAGCGTTACTTATTGTTAGCTCACCAAAAACAGTGCATGAACAATTGCTCACGAACGAAGTAGCTCACTTTCCCACTCGTTTCACTTGTAACAAATAACCTACGTTGCGGACTTTAATGAATTTTTTAGACTATTTGCGGGTCGGCCCTCGGGTGTGACAAGGTCAGACACGCTTCCAATTACAAAACAAGGCAATACAAGAATACACTAGGCATCAGCCACCAGAGCCACTCCCCAAAGTAATGCGCCGTAGAACCTTCACCTCTTCTGTATCGTATTTGTAAGTGAGACTGTGAAAACTGTGGAAAACCCAAACCGATGTAGTCGACGAACTACCTTATGATCAGAGGTTACTTTTTTGTGGGAAAGCAATTGTGTTCCGCTCAGCACTCGGCCTGCTTTCTGTGCAGTATCGGGCCCAACGTTCTTTGTTTTTTTAAACAATCTGTTCCAAATGTGGATCACAATCCAGGGTTCTTAACTTGAACGAGCTACTCTAAATCCCAACCTTCATCTGAACCTGCACGAAAAATTAATAACACTCATATATATATATATATATATAAGTGATAGTTGTTACAAATCCCACTCCTAACATGAATGTAGTACGAATTCTCGTTCACTTTAATTCAATTCATATAATATATATATATATATATATATATATATATATATATATATATATATATATATATATATATATATATATATATATATATAATATATTTGTAACAACTATAACTTATTATGATACAGCTTTTATTAAACCTAGCAAACTAAGAGACACCGCTATGTAAATATAAGTGAAAATGTCCCGTGGAATGATGATGTTCTGAAAAACTGGTAACAAAATCTGAATCAGGAAGATAGAAAACGATCCAGATAACGCTTTGCCAGATGTGCCTTATTGAGGTTAAATTTGCCTTAGACATAAACATATTAATTTGTCAAATTTGACTATTCAATGTTATTTCATTAAAACCACGTTAAGAACGATGCATGCCAAGAAACGTTATCTTCTTTCTTCTTTCAGGTATTTTTCAGGAAACAAAGGAACAGTTGTTAAAAAGTTATATTCTATTAACAAAACTAAAACAGGTCTTGAAAACTAGAGGACTTTTAAAAGTAGTAGGCATTTAATTCAAGATCCACATTTTTATCGCCTGAAAAGCCGTAACTAGAAGGACATAATTCACCAGTTAATCGGCTACAGTTGCCGGTAAAAGTTCGTTTAATGTCGGGTGGACGTGAGCCGCGTTGTTTACGCTTGGAATTTAAGGGCGGAAGTGCTCTTAAATGACACTGAAAACCGCGACTCGACCGACAATGGTTGTGAAACGAGCCGGTGGGGCAACCGTAGCCGCGATGCGGACGACAAGTTAGGGTGCGCGATACAAGGGAAGGACGAACCCGAGACGAAGAGATCCGGGTGAAGTAAGACCGAGGTTAGGTGTGGCACGTACACAAAGAAAGCGGAAGGTCGAGCATTAGCAACGCGTGCACATATTCCAGCTCTCGTCGTTTCTCTCTTTCTCCCCCAGAGCCTCCCCCAAACCCCCTTATGATCTCTCTTGGCTGGGAGCGTTTCGCAGTTACCGCTGCTCGCCGGTGCTTCTGCCGTTGGTGTTGCTGGCAGAGCGCGTTGTACCGAGGGCCCTTCGCTTTTGCTTGGAATACCACGCCCGTCCAGCCCCGCCACCCTCTCAAGAAACAATATAATGTGATTTAGTAGACCATTACTGCCACTGTACTTTCCGAGGAGCAGCGGCTAGGTGCGGTGCACCAACCTCCCTTGAAGTACCACCTACACGCGTACTCGCATATAACAGAGTCGAGTTCGTCTGCCTTTCTCTCTCTTCCTCGTGCCGTACTTCTTCACCTTGCTCGTTCGTCCTCGACCCCTTCCGTTTGTGAGGCGCTCGTTTCCTTATCTTCTTGCGTCTACCACCTACCGACAATGCTGAAAGGTACTGGATCTGAACATAATTATGCTCAAATCGGACATTACACAAGGGAAAATGAAATC
Source organism: Trichopria drosophilae (assembly GCA_030407085.1). NCBI lineage: Eukaryota > Metazoa > Arthropoda > Insecta > Hymenoptera > Diapriidae > Trichopria > Trichopria drosophilae. Next base: position 147,466,733 of record CM059583.1, read on the forward strand.
TGGTATTCATACGAAAAAAAGTGTAGACGCAGTAATTTAATTTATTGTGTATCGAGGTATATGTCGCTTAGACTAGGGGATACTTTTCCCAACTAATTTCCAAAAAATAATTTCTCATGACCATTTTTCCAAAATAGAATGTTCTATATGCGACTCAATAATAACAACAAAACAGACCATGGCTAATCTCACATCCCTTTCCGATTTCCCATGTAGAAAATGAACGCTAATCTGGTCAGAATCCGGCCAGCCTTCCCTGTGTCTAATCAGGAAATTACAGGAATTGTAACGCTCTGCCGACCGGATTCTGACTAGGATAATGCTACCAGATTCCGATCTGATTCCTGCTTCGTCCGACCACGCACTTCAAAATTTTATGAACCTAACCTATATATACCTCGGTAAATTCAGTCAGAATTTTGTCAGATTCTCATAAGAATCCCTAAGTAGGGTAAATGTGGTCAGAATTATGGAAAATCTCAAGGAATTTCCACACGGGTCGTCATTTATATCACAGCTGAATTGATACAATCTCACTCAATTTTGTTAGTTCATATGTACGCATTATGGTATTATGACCATTCTATTATTACCGGAAGAAAAGGCGAGTGCACCGCAAGGTTTGTGCTGCTAGGTGATCCCCAAAATTATAACATCATCGACTTGACTTCAATAAAGTTATATCAGGATTCTATTTTGAGGTAGAAGATAAATCGTTTCACAGTAAAGGTATCCAAAGTGGTAGAAATAAGGATGACTACTGTATTATAATGCACAAAATTACATGTTTTCATTTCATGAAATTTAACGCATATATATAGCAAGGATGTCTTGAATATCAGACTTGAGAAGCGAGCGTGTTATTATATCCTATTTTCCATGATATCATAAATTGAGTTTAAAGATATAAAATCAAGGCAATTATGAATGTATAGTATGGTAACCCGTGCTATATTTGCACAACATCCAAGCTTTTTGAGGATATCAGCGATGAGCAATGACAGTATGTTTAGATGTACACATGCGACCATTCGAGGCGCGGCGTTGGTGTCAAACGGTTGCTCGACTCGCTTATCCTCAAATAGGAGTTGCAAAAAACCACATCTTGCCAAGGTGAATGCGATATTTTCTTGCTTCTTTGCTGATTTTCTTTGCTAGCTTATGCCTCGTTATTTTCTTGACCTTCCATGCTTTAAAAGCTTGAATTGGTTATAAAATAGCACTAGGCATTCCCTTGCAAAATATTTTGAGAGATTACCGTGCTTAAATGCCATACAATTTTCCTCAGTGTACTCTCGAGTTTTATCTGTCGCAATTCTTAAGACTCGTCAAGTACTACCCCTCACCTAAAATGCCATGAAGTTGTAGAGTTGGTTGTAATATCTGCGAAATGTAAGAGAGAGAGAGAGAGAGAGAGAGAACCACGTTTATCATATATAAAGAGAGAGAATCATTGTCGGTAACTAGTCACCGATCGGTAGCGAAAATCGGTATTCCAATCTTTTCACCCGGGAAAAAATGATGTATATCGGGATCATATATGCACCATATATGATCATCCATCATCATATATCATCATATAAGATTCATATATAATCCAGATATGATTATGTATGCTCATATATTGATTTTGACCTGATATAGTAATATATAATCATATATGAGCATGTATGAGCATATATAGCCCATATATATTCATATACAGCTAAATCTGATTATTTATATTTATATCAGGTCAAAATCCCTATACGAGCATACATAAATATATCTGGATTATATACGAATCATATATGATGATATATGAATCATATATGATGATGTATGATCATATATGTTGCATATATGATCCAGATATAAATCATTTTTTCCTGGGCAAACGGTTCATTTATTATTATTGTTTATTGAGCGTCGTGTGTGGTACCGGAGTGGGGCAAACACAGAAGCGAATAAGGATTTTGGACTGTGTGCAAGAAGTGTCCGGGCATTCTGGTTTCGACAGTAAGTTTGATCGAAGGCTTTGGTGACAACGGCTCGACTCCCAAAATCGGCTAGACGACCCACTTCTGTTGGGGCTGCTGGAATTTGTTAAAAAAGGCACAAACCGAGGAGCACCCTGTGCGGGGTCGTGAGATGCTGCTTGCTCCTTCAAAAGCGGACATTTGGACGTCCTCAGGAGTTCCCCCGGACATCCTGGGACGGATGGTGCTATTTGGGCTGAGATTGATGTCGACTATGGGTATCTAATGAATCCACGAATAACCAATTCGCCCCAGAAATAATGACGAGTGTAACAAAGTGCAATTTCAACATGGCCGCAAAGAACCACGTGGAGAATTGCGAATGAAGCGACCAGTTTGACCCAATGAACTGTCTCCGGCAATGCTCAACATCTGTGTCCGTCCCCAGATCCCCAGTTTTTTATATCAGCAAAGTTATTCTTCGGGTTCTCTTTCTCTCGGTTTACATAGATTCTGTAATGGCAATTTATATAACTTTAAAAATTATGATGTAAAGAAAAATATAATTCTCTTCGAAATGTCATTTCGTCTTCTATACATTCAAGATATTTCCATATTTATTTTACGTATTACTTTCGGTTTCGCTCAGTATTATTATTAATTTTGGGATTTATCATCCTCTCGATCTCGACGCTATTAAAACCGTTACGAAGTTTTCCTTAGTATAAAAGTAACAACTAATAAAGACAACACAGTGTTTTTCTGAAAGCACAGTGAGTTTATCTTGAACAAATTCTGCTACTATCGAATCATTAAGGCTTTCTCACTAATATATCTGATCCATTCTGTAGTTTTTCTGAAATCCTTTTTTAACCCTGTTTTCTAAACCCGATATTTTATGAACTGTTAAGCAAATTCAATTATTCATCTTAATATACTCTTATAGGAGCTCGGGCTTCAATTGTACTGAAAACTAGAATGTCGTTTATAAGCGCGAGAATGCCAACGTGACAAAAAAGTGTTAGGCCATGCACTCGACTGATCGGCTCAAGTAAATGTCTCGAGACGAGAAACGACGAAGAAGATGGACGATCCATTCGATAACGAGACGATATGTTCCGAACGATTGCCCATCCATAGTGTCTGGTTGTACGAGGTGCACGGTTACGTAATCCAGAGATTCAGGTGTATCAGATATCGGTCGCTTGCCGGTAAACGACCAAGGGTCGATGCTACTGCTTCGGTTTTAATGGTGAAGCCATCGTTCTCTATCCGACTGGCCATAAAACTCGAAACATTCGAAAGCTCGAAGATCGACCATTCGCGTCCCGATACGACATCACTAGACGTCAATCTTCCAGTTTCAGTCATAACGGCGCCGCTAATCGCCAAAGACAACGGACGCCACTTTACCGTCTTGAAATTTTATTCGTCTGTATCGTACTGCCGATTGCCCATCTATGCTCACTTTTTTCCAAATTACATTTCCTCTTTGGACAAATAGCGCACTTCCGTTGGCAATGGGTTGCAGGCAAAGGGTTAACCAAGCCGACATGAAAGTCCAAATGTAATCTTTCGATGCTATCGACCGTGAAAGGTGTCGTTATTACCCGTGATTTGTCTTTTGAATCGCCAAGAACTAGTTGGTGAGTAATACGTCTCTTTCCTCCGCTGATTTCTTACAACATTGAAAATTTCAAAGTTGAAACGATGATATGTTATAAACTGTAAAACAACACAATACATATTGTGAAAACTATCACGGGAAAATATTTAACCTTCTCTGAACTAAACTGTGAGCGCTGCGATGTATTGAGAGGCGGCTCTTGTGTAAAGATGGAAAAATATGATTAGCTGACGTATAGACTACTTGTATCCCCAGGCTATTTTGCATATCCCAGACGACCTATACGTAGTACATACAGGCGCTTTCCGTTTTTTTTTCTTATTTAACCTTTTCTCTCAAGACCGTTAATATGAATAGTAGAGATAGTATTCAAAGTCAAGATAATATTAATGTCGGGCAATTTTAAATAAATGTATATAAGTCAGACACATATTTTAAACTGTCTGAACATTCCGTTCTACTTTATTCTTCTGTAGAAGTTTTTTGTTTAGTAACTGACATGCGTTTTCGAATTTTTGGGTTACAACTGTAGATGCTAACAAAAAATCGATAAGGATTGTTTACTGTATTCAGCAAAATTTAATATTGTCGTATACTGGCACACTTTTAAAATAGATTCTAAATCAGATTAATGTAATGTCCTCGACCATTCCTCGCGAGAGAAGCAATTAGCGGTACGCCAGTAAAAGTGATCCTGCCGATCAAAATATTAAATGAAACATTTATTATATAATTTCTCTGAACCTAGTCTCTAACTAGTACATAATTTCACAAGTTATAAGCAATCATTAATATGACTTTCACGCTGAGAGAATTTTTCTGGTTAAAAGTGACATACTGCCTAGTTTTAATGGGATATACTTTTGCAATATGCCCAGAAGTAACAAACTGATATTAAAAATGTCGATACTGGCATTGAAAATGCGCCATACTTATACTAGAAAGTCCCATAATGTAAGGTAATTTTTAGTACTATTACCGGACTTTTAACCAGAAAAATGCTCTTAGTGCAAGTAAACTGGTGGATCATTGAAATTCTTTGGATTCTCTGAATCGACTATCTTAAAGATAGGAAGTATCCTCCAGGTTTAAATTGTATTTTAATGAAATAATTAAATTTAATATAAAAACGGTGCTAATATTCACACCACTATTGTTAGAGTGGGCATCGCAGTTCCATCAATCAGTATTTTTCGATACTAGGCTGTAAAATCTTACGGTGTGTCAAACATTATTTTTCGGTACTATAGCCGTTAAATCCGATTTTATGGCCTACTTTTAGTCCGTAAAATGAAATTTTACGGATCAATTGAAACATGAATCTGCGCTGTCAAAACCATCCTCGCTGGTCCTCGTACGCTGGTATTGCATTCGAGCCGTAAAATCTTGTTTCCCGGCATTGTATCGAAAGATACTATTTCGGTACTTTAAAAATTCGATTTCGCGGACTGCATTTAGTCCGTATGGGTTATGTTTTTGACAGCGCAGATTCATGTTTTCGTGATCCGTGAAATTCATTTTACGGACTAAAAGTAGGCCGTAAAATCGGAGTTTACGGCTATAGTACCGAAAAATAAATTATTTACATTGAAGGAATGTACTAAAGCAATAAAACAAGTTTATGGTATAAGGGAAAGCCATTTAATAACAGTTGATGATGTTTAATATATTAATACGCCAATGTTAAAATCTAGAAGATAAATTCAACTATAGCTGGATTTAAATTTTGTTACCAAAAAGGAATAAACAAGCTTTTTTATGTACGTATATCTTGGTAATGAATTATTAGTATTTTTATTTTGATAATAATGAGCAGTTCAATTGATTCTAATGTTGAGTTATATTAAAATATTTTAAGTGTATTCAAATTATATAATTTCTAAATTTAATTCTGCTTACTAAATTCTAAGAGTTTTCAAATACTACAGATTTACTGATCCAACAGCTGAAATTTGATTAGCACCTATGCAGAGTTGTCACAAAATAATCAACATTACTATAACTTTTTCTCAGCTTTCGAAATTTGTAATTTTCACTTATGTTTCTACCTTAGTTAATGAATATTAATCTAACATTTTCCCGTATTTAATAAATATTAATTATATAACTTTCTATATCTAACTAACCAATTTTCACTTCAATTCGTTATAGTTTTGATTTTCAAATGTTATTTTGCACTCTACGAAAAATAGTACGCATGCCATATACTGTTCACAAATATATATACAAAATTTGACGCTACTCGCTCGCGAGAACTTTCGTTTGAGAAACTCTGAAAGAGAAACCTTCTTGTACATTTCGCTACTCGTTATGACTGAATAATTTCAGTACCTAGAAACCAGACATAAGGAGATTACATCTAGAAACATCTTTGGAATCTTTCGCGACAGCAATTAATTTTACATGCCGCTTCTAACTTTATGTGTTACTGCAGGGTAGACGAGGCGAAAGTGAGGCTTTATATAATATATGTATATTACTAGTTCTATGTTTTACGCTAGTAAACTAAAGTATGTCTGCATTACTAAAATCATCTTTTTTTTAGATAGAAAGCAAAAACTTTCTGTTTTACATAACGCCTGTAATATTGCTCTTTTCTGGAAATCAAACAAATTGTAAAAAATAACGTTAAATAAATGTAATAACAATTATTATTACTATATTACATAATACAAATAGCAGAACATCGCTAACGCTGCTTTGCAGTCTGTCATAAAATATAAAAAAAAAATAATTCTTATTTACTATCAGTAAATATAAATTTGAATATATTTTTTAAATTATAATTCTGACGACTTAACAATATAACGTTGATTATATAGAGTAATTATATAGATATGAGTAATTAAATACATTGAGCAGAAAAGGAAACGAATTTAAATTTACTTATTTTATGATAAAAACATCACGTAGTATGAAATTATTCAATCTTTTAGAAGCCATCGATATTTTTCAAAAAAAATGTTGTTCATAGTTGGAATCCGAGGTGAGGATTGTCCTATGATATTAAGTTTTTTGGATATTTAAGGTAATATATATTTAAGGCTAATATCCTATATATTATTTGAAATATTGAGATTATTATCCAGGTTAATACATAAAGTACGCAATTAACTATGAATATTCCTATCAGTTTAATATCATAATTTCTTGAAAAAGAAATTAGAATTTAAGCAAGATGGTCCAAAATAGAAGACAAATTGTTTCTTCTCATGCTCATTAACTACAAGAATAATATCGGATTATGATATTAAAAACTTTACTTTCTTGTTTGGACTGATCCATCAAGATTTTAATATCCTCTTTTGAGAATGAAATATTTAAGGTGCAAAAAGGTAGGTTAGGTGTAAATATATTTTTATGCTCGTATTTTGGTCATTTTTTTCGAGAAATCTTAAAACAATGCAACCTTTCCACCGTTAGCATCGTAACAAAATTACGAATTTCCTAGCAAAATTTGCATTAATTTCTGTTAGAGCACATCGTTAGACAAAAAATAGCTACAAATATTAAACGTATGTTTCATAAAATCATCGTGATTTGATTGTCAAAGACGTTTTGTTTATTTATAGTTTATAAGTGTATCTGAGCAATACCCTTAAAAATGACCTTTTCTTTTTGTTTGTCGGCAATTTTTTCTGTAAAATAGTTTATAACATTCTAAGTTATATAACTTAGCCAATAAATAGTATTAAATAATGTAAATATGAAAAAGGTCATTCATTTCTTGCCTATTTGTACTAGTTTAATATATTCTCTGTTGTTAAAAGCACTGTTTACAAAGTAAATGCAAATATATCATTAAATACTACGAATGCAATATCGATGAGGTTGTCACGAGATAATCAACATCGACTTTTATATCACAAATAGATTATTTTATGTTTATAAAATATAACATTTAAATAGAGTTCAAACGGAATCCTACTTGATACTATTCAATTTTCTTTTAGAAATGTTAATTTATGTGAAAAGAAATATAATTTTACTGAAACTGTTGTTAATACTATATTTAAACTATATACTATTGATTCGCTTTTGCCAAAAGTTTGAGTTTCCAATTTTTAAATTTTGTACATTTTATCAATTTATTTCATACATAAACAGGGCAATATCGAATACAGGTTTAAGGGCATTGTTTTAAACAAAAGATATTATTTTATTTATCTCTTTTCCCATCTTCTTCCGTTTTAAACAAAATATCATATATGGGTATATTGGATGATAACATGTCTACATTTCATATTCAACGAAGTGAATGACGATCGATATTCATTAATACAGTACTGAGCTCCTCCTCTAAGCATATTTTGAGTAATCTGTACACGTGAACATGCCATTGTAACAGGTACGTCAATATCATTTCCTTCCGGCAATAGGACCGACTGTAATGCACGCATTCAGATAGCAACTGATCACAATATACCATTCTACAATCACTCGCAATAAATTCCATTTGAGTGCCATTTAATGCGTAACTGATATTCAGAAATGAATGTCACATATATTATTATACTAACCTCAATAAACGTAATCCGTAATATCTATTAATTATGTCACAATCATATCCTTCGTTGTAAATATAATTAACTATGCGAATAGCAAATGTCGCTTAATTTGAGTTCATGTGAAATAGATATGCATATAGTGTAATGATACAAGTTATATTGTAATGATACAAATAAAAATGACCGGAATACTTTCCCTTACCGTACACTTCATAACATAAATGAAACCTAAGATGGGAACATATTGAAAGTTTAGAACGAAAAATGTTAAGTTAAGAACCTTCCAACCACGGAAGTTTATAAAGATCAGAAGTTTGTAAAATTGTCATAATACGTAAATAAATACTATTAAATAAATAAGTTATAAATTATAAGTGGAAACAGTCAAAATTATGAGACATTAAACATTCCATGGTCAATTTTTCCAAATTTCCCATTTTTGGAACAAACTAATTTCTTTTTAAATATTAACTTTAACGTTCATAATATTTTCTCAGCACGGGAAAAAAGACATAGTTGATTTTATTGTCTAAGTAGTAGGGTCTAGAACAACTGCATTTTTTAGTGGATTCTATTATTTAAATAATAGCCTTGACTATCTAATTCGTCAAGATCACTATATAGACAGAAAAATCAACCGAATATGATTGCTGTGTTTATTCTACTATCTACTAATTCCGACACTTTTATTCTTTCCGTGTACGAATTAATCTAAGTTCCTTAAGGTTTAAATTTATCTTTTGAAATGCAATATGATTACTGATACATATTCTCTGTGACTAATGCATTAGCAGTATACACTTCTTCAGAAATAAAATAAATATATATTTTGAAAATAGTTACGTCATGACTATACACACATAATTAGTATTGAAAAAATCTTATAAATCTAATTTTAATTACGATGTTAATTTATTTAATCTCATTCGGTAAAATGTATGTTCATTAAATCTGCATTGTTTCTCTTTAGTTTAAGTACTATTGCGATGTTATCGAGTATCAAAAGATTATCTTTACGTTCCGTTAGACCCCGAATACATTAACTACGACATAACAGATGTACACTAAACTCCTTTCGTCGTGCCAAGTAGAAAAACAAGTAAATCTGTTAAGAAAGCTGCTGGAAACGAAAACCTCCTGCGCATTCGCATTAATGAACTTGAATGAACAAGAAAACCCTTTTGTAATCATGGTTTTTAAAATTAATTGCGAAATTTTACATTTTTTGTTAAGTAGAATTAAAATTCACTTATTTAATTCCCCATTTTCAATAGTTATTTTGCATTGAAATTATTTATCGTGCTTCAACCGTGTTTTAAATTGTTTCGGCTCTTTTTATGATCATCTGTATATTAGGAATTGGTTGAAACATCAGTCGTATATTTGAAATATTGAACAACATTTTCCAAGTATACTAGAATAAAAGATCAACTTTATTTAATTTGGCCCAACGTCAGCGAAGTTCTCATACTATTTTTTAAAGGCAATTTATTTTCATGTAAATGCTAACAACTGTACAAGTACAAACAAAATATAAATAAATAGAAACAACACACACATTTTCTGATTTAGGACCTTCAACTTGATCTTCATCATTGTTGCTACTAACATCACTTCATACCTCATTATAAACTGTGTGAATGTTCGAAAAAAGAATCGAATTCTTGAAGCCAATATTTGGACAATCATATGATAAAGAATGAAAAAAATTCATGACAAGAGTTACTTACGATCAATATCAGCAAGAGTATAATGAAAGCTGAATTGCAAATTACTTTAGATATGGAAACCAAAACCGTATTTGATTCTATGTCGATGAATTATTGCTAAAATCTTCTAAACTTGTTCCTTCGTCAATCTGAAAATTGTATATACTCAAAGCCCTGATCTGTGCAGTGTTTCACAGAACATTTTACTTCCCATATCAAAATAATATATTTACAATATTCTGTAATTTTCTTCTTATCTACGTGACTTATTTAACGTTATGCTCTGATTTAATTTAATCCGTTTAGTCAAATATGCCAGTAACCGAATGAAGTTGTGTTAGTAAGTGATCGATATCTTTACTAAATAGAAATTTTTGTGGGAGCAGCTTTTATCTGTCCGAAACTTGAACGATCACAAAAAATTAGTATTTACAAAGATGCATCAATATTTATACAGCAGAATGTATAACGATATGTTATGTGCTAGATTATGCTCTGCAACATAATGACAAGAACGTTCAGATCTTCACAGACTCCCTGAGCATCATAATAGCGTTTGAAAACCCCAAAATTGACGTAAAAATTAATTATTAATTTTACAGATATGAGAAAAGGCTCTAACGTTTTTAAATAAGTCTCTTAACAATTCCTTATGCTTTTACTGGATATCCTCACATATAGGCATCAAATTTAATAACAAGGTAGATTCTCTGGCAAAAGGAGCTACTACTTTCACTTTTGGAAATAATTACAACATAACTTTTACAGATATTTACAATTTTTTAATTCAAAATCCTACGTTATCAATAAACATCCATCATAAATCTGAAGCAAAATATAAAGGTAGAGAGTACTTTAACCTCTATCATACAGATGTTTCTAAACTCTGGTTTTATTAAAAAAACTATTGTCAAGAAGATTTATAACATGGGTGAATAGAGGCCGATCTAACCACTACCACCTAGGAGCATCAATTGCTCCAATTGGCTTTATCACCGATAGTAAATGTTACTGTAATTGTGCACTTCAAGATTTTAATCATTATAATTTGGAACTACCCGGGAAAAATGGATTATATACAATTATATCTAATTATATATAAGTTTAGATACAATTGTATATAATAATATATAATTATATTTTTAGTTTATATACGATTATATATAATAATATACAATTTTTGATACAATTAGATCCAAATGTAAATAATTATATATAATTTTTGTGGTAATAAACATATATAATTATATATTATTATATAAAATTGTATCTAAACTTATACATAATTATATATAATTGTATATAATCCATTTTTTCCCGGGTACCCAATTTATGAAAAAAAAAACGAGTAATATGATTAACTATATCTATTCATTTCCACGGTGCAAACATACCTGCTCTACTCTTTATATATAAATTAAGAATAATATAATGACAGACTCTGCAATACACAACCAATAGTTCAGCCATATGTAACACTAATAATAAGTGTACGCTGTGTAATTTTAAGTCCACAAATAGCTTAATTTTATTGTAACTGTTAGCACTTTAAATCAATGTAACTTAAGTGTAACACTTAATAAATCTGTAATAGATTTTATAAGATTAATAAATAAACAAAACATTTCTAAAAAAACAAACTAATTCGAATTACTTAGACTTGTTGACTTCCTCTGGTTGGAAAATTTTGGCTAGTTTGTTAGTATATCCACAGCAATAATCAGCTTATTTCAGTGTTTGATACGACTAACATTTCATTGCGTTGAAACCTTTATGATCACGCATAGACAAGTATATAATGTTACAAACTTTAAGTAGATGCATTCAGATGAATTTGCAGCACAAAAATAAAAGAGTCGCATGGGATCGTTATGAGTATCAAATTGTAATAATTGCAGTATTTTAAATTCTCGTGCAATCGGGGATAATTGATGTGATAGTATGATAAATAGATTCTGTTAGTTATCGTATATATCATTACGCATTAAGCTCCAGTAAGCTCTTCGTCATAAAATAACACCGATTTGGATGTAGATAGTAATATTGATTTTGTATGATATTGATGATGACGATGATAGAATATAATAATAATGATAATATCGAACGATTGCATATGCTTAGTTCTGCCTGAAACCTATAAACATCAGAAAAAAGGTTAAAGTAGACTACAATTTACAGGGATATTCCATTTACCAATACAGTTTCTCGTGGGAATTACATTTCTTTTACGACTGTAAGCAAAAACCAAGGTTCGTGAAAATTGATTGCATAGGCGTTAATTTTCTAATCAACATTATTTCGCCTAGTGGTGCCTTAAAGGACGTGAAGAGTTTTTGGTAAGGCCGTATAGACGACTCGTAGCTAAGAAATGCCGGAGGCCTTTTAATTTATAGCGCGTTGATTTAATTAAATTCCTACGCCGCGAAGCCACGAAAGCCGTTTTTCTTAATTAACTGCAAGAGAAGAAGCGAGCGCCGAAATGCGAGTAAACGGCCCACTGACTTTATACCTACGAACCGCGAAACTTGCGTCGTATGTCGACCTTCTAATCTCTATCCTTCTCTTTTCCTTCATACTTCTTGTCCATATTCTCCTCCTTTTCACGTAACCTTATTATTCTTCTTGCTTCCATGATTTTTTGAGAATAATTCCCCCACTCTCTGGCGTACAGCTTATCTCATTTATTTTTTCCCTCATTTATTCTCCTCCTATATTTCGACGTCAGTATCTCGTCTCTGTAATGCATCTAACGTCGAATTTTATAGAAGCCTAGGCGAATAATTCCATATTACATTGCGTATTCTACGTTCACAATTATTTTCTTTACTGCATTATAGCGTTACGTTAATCACAAGTTCGTTAATACCCTCACGAAATAAAGTAATAGTTTTTATTGTTATAAATGTAAACTTACCGCACTTTAGGTTCGTTAAAAGTTTGCAACTTTTAAATTACTTTCTCAATGTATTACGAACATTTATTGCTCTATCAATGTTGAAATTAAAATTGAGTTGAAATAAAGTATTACATTGGTTAATATGTATTAGTAGTATCATTAAATCCTGTAAAACTTTCACAATAAAGTTTCACTGTAAGATAAAGTTTCAATTGGACCCTTGCAGTGAAATTTGTTCACTACTCATATTATAAAATTAATGCTTATTTTATAAAAAGTGAAATTTATCTGCATTCATACGTTTCATACAAAATTTTGCTTACATTAATCGCCTAAATAACATTAACTATACCCATTTCCAGCGTTAGAACATGAATTTTAGATCTGTCTCAAATGAGCTACCTTATTACTAATAGTTATTTTTGTATCAAGGGCGTAAAAAGAAGTTTTACGCCTCGACAATAGAACCCGAGAGACAGAAAAGCTGGCTCGAGGTTCATGAGGATGAAAATTCTATGTCTGAGACTTAAACATTATTTTTTTTGTGCGGTAGGCGTAAAATGGTTATTTTAGATCTGTCTCAAATGAGTTACCTTATTAGTATTAGTTATTTTTGTAACAAGGGCGTGAAATGGAGCCTTATACCTCAACAATAGAATCCGAGGATTCAAAAGGATGAAAATTCTACGCCTGTAGATAAAAGGTCATTTTGTGCCTACTGCATAAAAAATAAAATTTTAATCGTATAGTGGACCTCAGAATCACTTTTTCCTCCTTAAGACCATATGTAATAAAATATAAAATGTACCTATAGACTTTTTGAAATACTGATCTGACTAATATGATTTGCAGACAAAATAAGATTCTAATGTTTACTTTTTCAGGACAATCTAGCTCATTTGATCGATTATTATCTCTCTACTAGAGAAAATTTTGGTAAATACTTATTAAGTCTTTTATAAAAATGTAAATAATAAAAAAGCTTCTTTTCAAGAAAATGCAAATGACAAGTAACCCTTGACAATAAATTTAATAGTTAATAAAAAATTAATAAATAACAATGATACTGTAAAGTACGACTCTTACTACATGGCAATATCGATCAGGGCAGTCGTAATGTATAGTACGATTTAAGTTCTACTTAACGGCAGTCCAAGTAAAAGAAACCAGATTTACTCCTCGCATACATTCTCTTAATTCAAGTTCTATAGCTATTTAAAACTTTCTTTTTTATAGACCTATTAAATTTCAGGAATAATTGTTTCCGAATATATTATACCGTAAAGAGTAAGATCATATCGTGAACGTAAAAGTCAATTTCAATCCACTTTTATACTGCTTATCTGATCTAACTTTGCAATGTCACGAAAAGGAAAGAATACTTAATACTATTAACTTTTCTCTGAGTTTCTTTGTAATATACATTCGTCAAGTATAGAATTCATTCACCATAAATTATTCTCGTCTTCATGTTTCGTTCTCGGAATAAGTCCATGTAACGTATTCTACGTTGAATTCTATGCGCTTTGGTCAGTAAGCTTGGTTTTATATGTTAATTAAATGCATGTTAGATAACGCATTCAACAGACGAATAAAAGATTACTCATTTAAAATATTCCAGTTTTTATACGAATTTTTCTCATTCCCTGGAGTATGAAACTGAAAATAGTTATCTTATTATTCATTTTATTTTACTCGTGCACATGTAATACAAAATATTATAGCAGTTTTATCTGACATTACGCTTAAATTATGTCCGATATTTCGAAATCGTGGTGTACACTTTTATATGATTATGTGCGGATTGTAGGTATTTGTAAACCTTTTCATAATTTTACATTGAATTTAATACTATTTCATTCATAATTTGATGTGTTTTTCAAATCATTTTTAATCTCAAATGAGCACAATAAAAAATGTGTAAATAATACACCAGAAATAATAATACCAGATTTAGCAATAACATCGAGTGTAGTTCATAGCACGAAATCATTTATAATAAAACAACATTTAAAATCCTATACTACGGTTTAAATTGATGACGGATGTTATGCAAGTAATTTATAAAAAAAACTAAGTTATCACTTAAGAATATAATATGACTTGTATGCATTCGGTGGACTATTGTTCACATTAAGGTTGTAAGATAAAAATATCACTATGAGAAAATATTATGAATACACAGAAAATAATTCAATTCAAGTGTTGTGTTAATTAGAGTTTGAAAACGTATTATTGATAGTATACTCGAAATTGAGATTAATTAACCCATATATTTCGTTAGAAATTCTATTTTGAAGAAAATTAATCTCTATCATGATGTTTATAATTATAGTTTGCCAATATAATTGGATGTCCTTTAAAAATAATTTATAAACACAATGAAATTTTTAGAATGTAAAATTGAGTTTAAAGCTTTTTCTAAAGTTTGTAGTTTACGAAACATTGACAAATTGCGGAGTTTTAGAAGTTTGCTTTAAATACCGTCTATTATAATGTCAATATGTCGTAAGAAGCGAAATTGGGATGTGCACTGAAAGTGATCTTGTTTCTGAACACTTTACATTTCCATTTGCTAAAATACACATCCCTCTAGCTGGTAACAACATGGGAACATACGAAGCATAGGAAGAAGAGTCCGTGCCAAGAAAGTTTGTTTCGTAGCTGAGCTGCTCGTATTACGTAAAATGAAGTTTCACTTCAGATAAAGGCTAAAAGAGAAGCATAGTTGAATATTAAAAAGTAAATGAATTTGACTTTCATCCTTGTGGATGGTCAGTTTTTAGGAATAAAAGGAAGGTAGAGCAGAAAATCGGTATAAATGGAAAAATTTTGGAAAATATGCAGCAATACTTCCATTTTTATATCCCATTCTTAAACCTTGAAGGTATAATAAGGAATAACATATCCTACAACAAATGATTTTATTATTTGACGAATATTACTTAGATTTTACAATCATTAGTGTATAATTAAACTAAAGTCAAGTTCGTATAAAATGAGAAATTGCATTCTAGTAGCGTTAGCATTAAAATCTAGAGGGGTCGATATGAATATTTATACAAAAGTTATTATAGAATGTAATTATGTATAGAAAATATACTTAATAAATAATAACCTCGATTATTATACAAATTTAAAATAGGATCGATTTATTATATAAATATAACTTTCAATTTACAAAACATTTGTTATAGAAATTGTGAAGTAATTAAAATATTTCCTGCTTTATTCAATTTATTTGCATTCATTTGTCGGATATAGTAACAAAATTAATATTGAAGAAATGAAATATAGTACTATAGAATTATACAAGCTGTGAAAAATCATTAAGCATTGATCTTATATGTACATATTGCTCACGAAATGATATTAAAATTAATTTAATTTATTATCGATCTTACGGATCAATGCGTCTATAAAACATTCAGGTCAATTCTCTGTAATCTAAATATCATAAATATTGATTACACAAACAACAAAAAAATGAATTCTGAAAAACGATAGCGAACTAATATAGAGTCTACCCCTGTAACAGTACTGCATTCACTACTAAATCAGTACTAATAAGGACGTTTAGTCGTCAGTACGGAGTCAAGTTTTATTGGCAAGTACTATACTGACAATTAGTACTGAACTCAATAGTTTGCTGTTGCTATACTCCTGCATGATATTTTTAATATAATCCTATACTAACTATAATATAGTACTGGCTCCCTGAATTTCGTCAGTATCAACATACTCTGGCGATCAGATATTGTTTCTTAGTGATGACCATACTGACACTCTGTGTTATGTCAGTACTGAATTTCTCCATCTATCAGAAGACGTTTATTGCTCATTACGGTACTTCCGGAGTGAAAATTGACTCTTTATGGAATGAAAATTGAGCAACTGTAGTCAAAGTTATAAGGCTTACTCGTAACGAATAAAAGGTCGATTTTTATGGATTGAACATTCACTCTTGCTACTTGTGGGATTTCACTTATTAGATAAGACTCCATAAAGAGTGATCGAAAAAATTTATGAGAGTACTGCCATATCTCTACTGGGTGAGTACTTTGGCGGTATTGTTAGCAGTACTGATTTAATGTCGGCAAGATACTGAGTCTATTAGAACTGGACCAATACTTCACAGCATTATTGTCAGTACTGACACATTTACGTTAATTTGCACTGGTGACCAATACTTCATTAGTATCAATAATTATGTTAATTGAAGAAACGCATATTTCAGTAGTCTGCATACATTTCATCGAAATATTCTAAAAAATGAACGTCTTCATCATTACTGATTCAAGAAAAATTGTTAGAACTACATAATTTTATTTAAGCGCAACACGAAAAACTTATTAGATTCAACATGTCGTTTTTATTAGATATTTTCTATAATTTTGTGAGATAAAATCATTAGTACTTTCTTTCTCTGACTTTGTTAAGTATTAAAAAGAAAAAAAATAATGATAATACACAGATGCAGATTAGGTAGTGACTATAAGAATTTGGTTCAAACTAATTACGATACAGATGAAACTAAATCATCGATTTTAACGTAATGTTTCTTTTTACACATAAAGCTAATATATGTTCTAAAAAAACATGTTAAAAAACGTTCATGTTGGTTTTTTAGAAAACGTTACATGTTGCGTGTTTTCTGAAATGGTTATTTGAAATCCAATTAACAAATTGTTGGTTTTATCATAAGAATGTTTGATATACAGTAAACTAAGATTTCAACATTAATATCTACATTTGCATTAAACAACGTTTCAATATCTGCTTTGTTTATAATGTAGATTAATTCCTCAAGAATGATTTTTTTAAATGTGCAATAAGAAAGCAGTATTTTTGTTTTAAATAAAAGCTAGAGGAGGAGGGAGGGGAAGAATAGTAAATTTTTTAAATGCCACGTAATTACCTCTTTCGTCAGTTGGGAAAACAGTATTGTATTATAATATTAGTATTGTGTCTGCATTGTTTGAATATTCAGTAACGCAAAAAACTACCATCGTGCAGTAACAATATCAATAAAATGCATCAGCACTATGAAATTAAGGGTAAATAAACGAATCAAAGTTAATTCAAAGTTAATTGTGATTTACAATATGGCATATAGCCTTTTGAATGCAAAGCTTTAATTTGAAATATAGACCCTCAGCAATGCGCATTTCTATTACGTCAGCATTACGTGAGTGGCGTATCAAATATTGCTTACAGACCGCACGCAGTTAGTGAACTCTAGAAGTGTTTCCTTTTCAATTAGTTTTATTATATTACGGCAGCGAAAATCGCATCTAGTCAGGAACATAATGCAGGATCGTTGAGTCCGATGTCGAAAGTATCTATTACACCACTACAGCATCTCTGAGGCGAAACGTGATCGAGATCCAATTCGTATCAGACTTTATCGTTTCTTTACGTTTGTTTGAGCTTGACGGCAATGAGCGATAGACAATCAGCCGTCCTGCGAGTCTTTTGTCGAAGAAAATGAAGTTACAAATGGCTCGTTTTTTAAATGAAAATCGACATGATACAATAAATTGTTTAATCCTTGCATGTATACACTTCACTAGATTGCAGTTTTACATGTATATATTTGAATTGTAATATTGATAAAAGCAATCGAATATTTATCATCTATAAAAACAATACATAAATTTATGAATATTATGAAATTGTTTAAATATCGAACCGTGAATTAATAATTATATTTGAAAAAATAATTGCTCATTGTGAATCCCGTAACAATTTATTCTTTAGCGTCCTTACATTTCGACATCGCATTTTAATGGACTCTTCAGGAGTATAACCTTTAACCCCTAAGCTGGGAGGCGAAAATCAGCTTTGCTCGCCATTTTTGTCTTCGAACCAACTATAATTTTAGTATTATGGTTTTGGAGGTCGCTGAATTGGAATCTGAAAACGGATTGCTAAAATGAAAAATGACGGATCCGGTATGGCGTAAGCATATTCGAAAAATAGGATCACCTTACGAAGTGATTCACAAATCTGTCAAGTGGTATAACAAATTATACTTTTAATTTGCGATTAATGTTTTGATAAATTTTAGTCGTTATAATGTATCCAAGCTTTAGAAACTTAGGATTTTTACCCAAATTTGAAATTCGCAATCACGAACATTTATTTTTCGAATTTGCGTCACCATATTGGATCCGCCACTTTTAATTTTAGAAATCCGATTTCAGATTCCGATTCAGAGACCTTAATTACCCCAAGTTACTCACTTTCGTCAAAATCAAATCAGTTTTAGAATATTCGTCCGCTATATTGGATCCGATATTTTGAATTTTGAAAATCCGATATCAGATTCGGATTCAGTAATCTGATTTAGTAAATTACATCACAAATTACAGAACCATGATTTACTACATTACAGTCGAATCGATAAAGTATAAACATGTTTTCTTCACACGCGCACATATGCGTCAGGAGACAAATGTGGCATGACTTTTTTCTTCGCATATATGCGTCACTCAGAGTTAAAGGGTCAACAAGGTTTAAGAGTGTATTGATTAAGAAAAACAGGTTCGTCTTGAGGACAAAAAGGCATCATGTCAAAGAGTTGGTTAATGAATACTGTCAAAGTACAATTTAATAAAGTTATATAATATCCATGTTCGATAAATCTGGTCATAATTTAATAATATTAACGTATTGTAAAGAAAATTGTAAACAAAGTCACATCGATCTTAATAACGTCATCTGGAAAACTCGTTCAAGGTAGAATTAAATTCCTAGAGCAACTCAAGTTACCTTACAAATTTCCCCACTTCTTATAACGGCAATATTCAGCCAACTATATAAACTCGAAAGAAAAATAGTAATACAAACTAACTTAAAGCCTGTGTACATATTCGGGTATACCTTGGAATGTTAAGAGATGTAGGACGAGACGTTCTCTTCTCATTCTAGCCAGTCCTGATTTCAGTTGTGCGAAAACGCTCTAAAAATATTTACCTTTCTGCAGTGACGAAACAGACAAGTGAAACGAAGAAGGCGAACAAGGTAGAGCGTTAGGATAAGACGGGAAAACGGGTATAAAATGAGTACGTTACAAGGAAAACGAGAGACGTCCTGTAGCTGCAAAAAATAAATAAGAAAATGCTCCTGTGTATTTGTGAGGGCAGCTGGTGGTAAGTATTGGTGGGACGGGGAAAGAGACGCCTTATCTAGTAGAAACAATGACGGACGATCTTGAGATGAAGACATTGTTCGAAAGGGATAAAGATTCGCAGTGAGAGTACCGAGTAGCGTCGGGGGATACCTAGTGCAAAACGAAGAAAGTAGAAGGTCCGGGGAAAACGGTACCGCTTCAGGTTTTCCGGGAATACAAAACCTAAGATCGACTGGGTATATAGGATGAGCTTCTTCTTCTTTGTCTTCTCCGGAGCGGAATTGTCGGGGTCTTTGGACGACCCTCACGGTCCGCTGACCGCAATATGCCGCCGTATTGGCATCGAGCAGTTAACTGCCCTATTGCTCGGCGGTGTCCCACGGGCAGAGGGGTATTATGTTATTACGTTACGTGAGGTCACAGCCGAAAAGGCCTTCCGTGAACCCAGGCACCTCCGATGCTGTGCGGGAGAAACGTTTCAGTTTAGTAGCCGTCAAAAGCCACAAGTTACCAGAGCCCCCATAACTCTCCCTTCTCTCGACCCTCGTCCCGCCGTCGATACAATCGTGGGATTCGAATACCGAAGTATATCACTTCATTAATGATACCAGCCATCGAGGGATGATTTTTAGTAATCTACCGTATACGTATGTCCGGACTTACGCCGTTACTGTCTTCAGAAAATCATAAATAATGGTTATTGGATCCATTCTGCCATTATGTAACTTTATTTGACACTTTTATACAAACAGAGGTAATTCTGTCCACATAATATATTTCAGTATATTAATATTGCAAACTATTTTGTGAGCTGTGAGAAACATGACAGAATTTTTGGTATTTCTTTCTCTTAATTACATGGGCTATTTTATCCTACTGTTACATCCTAGTGAAGAATGCATTTATAATCTTCATTGCATTGTTTGGATTCATTTTAACGCTAATTTTACGAATAACATAACACTTATTAAATTTAATTTTTTTCTTTTATAATAAAAACAAAAATAAAAAGTTAGGAGCAGATATTTTGGACGAACACAGAAACTTCACTCATTGAAGCTGGAATTCGTAAGAGTTTATGGTCCAACCAATCAGATTTCACAAATATCTATAGTCTGTTAATTTCACACAGAAAATGCTAACATTAGAAACCCTTTGACTTGAACATTTTCTTAACCAATTAAATGGTTCTAGGTACCCGTATTTTTTATCTCATCTTCCCTTTTCATCCAACGCATATAGTAAGTAGAAAATTATTACTAAAAATTCGACTCATTTTAACTACTAGAAGAGAGAACTTTCAACGACTGAGGAACACTCTACTTTGTTTGTTCCTAATCAAACCTTCAAAGTTTAAGACACTGATTTTGAACGACTGAACATTCGAACTGAACGCTCAAGGTCTGTTAGGGTGACCAAAAATTAATCAAAATACGAATATCAAAATATGAGTTCCCAAAGAACGAAAAACCATCAGCCGATGATGACTATCATATCTAAATGCTTTGACTGAGGCAATTTCTTCCACAAATCATCCTACCACTCCCAATCTATATAGCAAAAGATTTAAGTGCCTCGACAAAGAACGGACCAAAAACTAGATGTTTAGATTATTATAAATCTAGACGTTGAATTACTGCACGGAGAAAACTAATTTTGTATGGTTATTAAAAATTCGCTCTCCCAGAAATGTGGATCGCTAACATAAAACCACATTTCTACTTCGGTATCCTAGTCAAAATTTTAGGCCTGCACCCCTCCCGGGATGATCAAAATCGGATCAAAATCTGGTTAAAATGTAATCAAAATTGATCACACCAAAAAGGAATCTAAATGAGTGCCTAACTTGGAGATTATCAATTACTAAAGTTGAACGGTTTTATAAGAAAAAATAAATCCTGATCAATTTAAGATTAATAATATTTTTATTGCATTTAATTTCAATAAATATGTAAATAAAAAACGTCATAAGTCAAACTAACGAATGTCAATTATCTCGATCAATCAACAGGATAAAGCTCTTTCTGGATAGATCTTTTTTTTCTTTATTACGTTGCCAATTTATTGATAACAACAAATTAATGTCAAGTAATTATTAACGTAATAGTACAAATTAACGTAAAGTAATGTTATCAATAATTGATTAAAAACATTAAAGAACTGTATTGAAATAATTTCTATAGATTTTTTAAAGCTTGATATTGCTGTTATTACTTCCAACAATACACAACGATAATCTACCCTTCTTTGCATAGCTCAAAAAATATGTAAACTGGAATAAGAGTAGGTAGGTTTTTCATTTGCAACAACACCATACACTGATTCCGACTACTTTCAAACCGATAACCAGGAGTTATTTGGTGGCATTTTGTGCACCATAAGGTTGAGAAATATTTCATCTTTATACATCAAAATGGAAGCGTACTAATTTAGATACAAAAGTGTTCCTGTTTTGATTTGATTTTAATGAAAGTGAAACACATTAATATCATATTCTTCAATGTGTTATTTGACAACATATTTTTTTGCATATTTTTTGAGCTGTGTAAAGAAGGGTAGTTTAACGTTGTGCGCTATTGGACGTAATAAGAGTCTACTATCTAAAGTTAAGAATGTATAGAAATTATATATATTAAAAATACATTAAAATACTTTCGGTTAAAATAGCAATTATTTATTCTGCAAAATGAGGAAGGTTTAAAATTTATGAATTATAAAGTTGTCAGCGTAATCCAAATTATAATAAAGTATAATGTATAAAATTGTTCACTTGTTGCCGACAATGAGCATCTGAAAACGGTATGATTACAACCTTCTCATTATCCCGCTTAAAAGAAGATATAATAAAATGTTATTCGAATTGTTTGAGGTACGAATAAATACTAGAATTTTCCGAAAGTATTAAAGTTTATCGTCATGCACTGAACATGTGTATCGGTTACGTGTACTTTTTTAGTGTTTTTACGAAATTACATTTGCTCTACCAAACATATAACGAAATTTTATACATACTATTGAGACTGTCGAGGGAGGTGGATTCATTACTGTTAAAATGCTGAATTTGAAAAACGATAAGTAATTCAAATGTTAAAAAGTGATTTTAAATAAAATTTATCTCTTTAGATGCACTTTAAAGAATCATACTACACCTATTGATTGATTTACGTTTTTACTTAAAAAATCAATTTTTCTTGTGTAGGTTGGAATTACTCGTAATTTGTATAAGAATAACTGTAACAGATAGAATATAGGAACTTTTCTGAATGATGAGAAATGAGGAAATAGGCGACAATCTACTATTCCTGAAACTGATCGGAATTCGACATCATTATCTCCAAAACTGTTTGCGGTTGCAATCATCACAAACACTGGAACTACGGCGACCAGACCTCTAAATGACAATCATACCAAAGGTTAGGTATTATGGACTTACTAGTAAGATCAAAGTTATCCAGCTTTAATTGCGCTTACAGGTAATGCGATAAAAAATTAATGAGATTCAATAAAATCGCCTATTTTACTGTAAAATTACTGATTTATAATGAGAGTATGGACAATTAACAGAGGAAGTATGTTTCAAACGGCAGGAATTTGCAATCAGGAATTTGCAATATGAATTTGTAACATACCCTGCATTTTGATAATATCAAAATGCTTCAAAGGACATCCAATTCTCTGTTAGAAATGCGGTGTACCAGAGCGACTGTAACTACTTACCAACCGAATTTCAGTAACGTTTGATTAAATAACATTTTTTTTAGTAACTACGAATGAAACATTGAATTCAGGGTTATACAATACGTGTTTTAGTTTCTTCTTATTAGAGGATTTCATGCGGCAGTGAAGATATTAACATTTTTTTACAGTTCTTATATAATTTTAATTGATTCGGATGGCAATTTATGCAGTATGTTCGTTACAAAGAAATCCATAAAAATAATTTTTGTTTAAATAACTAATGGCATTTGTTTTGATAAAAGGACGTATATTTTTTGAAACTTGTAAATTATAAGAATTCACGGGAATAAAAACGAGCTTGTTTTGTAATTATATAATTGGTAAAAATATTACTATGTATAAAACTGAATCATGTAAGTTATACTGCATAGTTTAACATAAATTCATATTAAGAAAATACCAAGAAACATTAATTAAAATAATAATCAGACGCGTTTTACACTAAATTACAACTACAGTTTATAACTGTTTTGTTCTGAGTAAATGATACAGCTATACAATCCAGGAGTCGACGACGCCGGTTAATTCTCTAAGCGCATACAATTCGTATCCCTCGTAAATTTATACACGGCATGACACATGATTACATTGTACATTTGATGTTTAGAAGATTAAAACCACTTAATAATGCTTCTAGATAAAAAATTGAAAACAGCGATTTATATCTTTCCCTTAAAATGTAACTTTTCCAGTTAAATACATATAATATTGATAAGTCTTTGGATGTTATTCACACCTTTTCTATTCGTCATAGTTAAAACTAATGTTAAGTAAACTTACTAATTTTAAAACTAAAAATCGTCGGATGTTTTCTGCATTAGAATGTCAAAGATTTCGTCTATAATCTGTATTATATCTCTAATATAACACCAAAAGAAATTCAACCAAATTTTGAATTTAATACTCGTTCAACTGCGCTTTGTTTTTCTCGTTTACTTTTTTCGCTCTTGTTGGCTAAGTTGTTTCCTCCCATTCGGACGATATCCTAAATCTGATACCAAGTTCGACAAAAAAAACAATAGACTGTTGCGAAATCTGTCACTGTGCCAAATGGTGGGTATCAAGAGAAGATGCCTGACAATGTCGACAGTACCGACAATTTAACGATGCTATAACTTCACAGTGATACCAAAATCTATTTGACTCGAAATAGGAGTCTAACATGGTATATTTACTGTTTTTATGCAAATCGGGAAAACTGCATTTTGTTTCTTGTTTCATATTTGTGTTTTATTTAATATGGAGTTTATTTTATTAGCGATTTGTCAATTTTGTCTTAAATACGCATACAGGGTATTTATTGGTCGCTATCGTATCAGTTATATTTAATATTTTGGCGCATTAAAGAAACATTTAACCAAAATATGCCAATAGAAAAAAAATACTTTTTTTAATTTAAAAACTGCATCAACTTCTATTAATCCTCATTTTCAAAAAGTAGAAGAAAATTTTTTTCGACGAAAGTTGATATGAAAATTATATCCACGTCTACAATTTATTTTTTAAAAGTACTATCAATATTTTCTTAAAAATCAACTGTCATGGTATTATCTCGTATTATATAAAAATTATTTGAAAGCATTTTAAATGCAATGTTTTATTCGAATTGAAAATTACCATATAACCCAAACATACTAAATTTGTATTCGTTTATTTAATTGATGGTATATTTTCGTTAAAAACCAACCTTAAGCCTTGGAATGTGAAAGCCACAGGCCTAAATTTTCTGGATTGCACAGAATTCTACACGACCATCTTGAATTATAACACTCAAAATTAATGCACAAAGACGTAATAAACAAAGACGAAGTTACACGGGCCCAACTGCAGATTCTAACTCGAATTTTTCCCAAATTGAGAACCGATATCCAATACGAATTAAGGCGAGGGTTTTTCACACATTTCTTAGACAGAGTAGAACTTTATGAATATCCCATTTATGTAAATGAATTGTGAACATGATTGCGTACAAGCGGCGACAAAGTTGAACAAAGATGCACAAGGCATGTCAACTATCCTGTTCGCTGCTTGCGCATGCGATAGGAAACAGTTATTTAAGATACCAAATAAATTGGTACTTTCAACAAACTGCATGGAGAGAAATTAAAAGTACCTACGTCGCCAAAATTCGGCAATCGCTGCTTGACTCTCTCAAACATCGGTAGTAAGCTCCAGAAACTCGGGAGCCAAGCAGCTGGTGCTTGACAATGGTAAACCAAATGGACAACCAAAGCTATCTACACCGAACAGCCCCGTATACCCTACTTTATCGACAAGCCGTGATTCTCTAAAAAGGCCCAAGCAGTGATAACTTGGCAATGTAAAGAAACCGTGGCTTCTAATTTCTTTCCGTGTGGGTTTATTACACGAATTACGGTTTAATTCTACATGGTAACGGAACTAAGCCCAATTTATTTAATTTGTTCGATCAACCAAGTAAATAGCTGTAATAGCCAACTATTCCAACCAATTCGAAGTTGGTTTGTCCAACCAAGTCTTTTTTTCATGTATAGATCGGATATCCTTGGCTTCTAAGTGAAAAATTCCAGTGTTCATCGTGACTAACCTATTAACTGAAGACTAGATCCTTCCTTGGTTTTTTTTTTAATAGAAGTTTCGAGTTCTACAAAAAACATTGATTTCATTTCCGACGTAACTTGAACTGCTTTTCATGCGAAAGCCTTAAAATGAATAAAGTGCTGATATTTTCACATTTAATGTCCTCTACAAACCACATAAATAACCAAATTGTTTAAAAAATATACCCAAATGTTCATAATAATTCAAATAAAGTATACCAATGCAGGAAAAACGATTTCGAATTTTAATTGATATTTTTGGTTGGTCAAAACGACCTCAAGGGGATTCCCATAAAAACTGCAGGTTAGTACTACCAAACACAGAGGAATTTATATTTTCGTGCAGCTGCTGGAATCAAACTCTCTCTCTCTCTCTCTCTCTCTCTCTCTCTCTCTCTCTCTCTCTCTCTCTCTCTCTCTCTCTCTCTCTCTCTCTCTCTCTCTCTCTCTCTCTCTCTCTCTCTCTCTCTCTCTCTCTCTCTCTCTCTCTCTCTCTCTCTCTCTCTCTCTCTCTCTCTCTCTCTCTCTCTCTCTCTCTCTCTCTCTCTCTCTCTCTCTCTCTCTCTCTCTCTCTCTCTCTCTCTCTCTCTCTCTCTCTCTCTCTCTCTCTCTCTCTCTCTCTCTCTCTCTCTCTCTCTCTCTCTCTCTCTCTCTCTCTCTCTCTCTCTCTCTCTCTCTCTCTCTCTCTCTCTCTCTCTCTCTCTCTCTCTCTCTCTCTCTCTCTCTCTCTCTCTCTCTCTCTCTCTCTCTCTCTCTCTCTCTCTCTCTCTCTCTCTCAAAATGATCTCTCCAGACATTTCAAAAAATAGAGATTTAAATACCCGACATTTCAAAATACAGACATTCAAAAGCTAGATATTTTTCAAAATCTACGTATTCTGTAGATGTAATTAAGGATTGAATTCTAAACGTGGTTAATAAATAATCCGGAGGTCAAACTAATTTGACTTTCAAGTGACCTACAAAATTAACCCCTTTGTCAAGCATGTTTGACCTAGAAATAACCTTTCTGTGAGACCTCAAGGAGGGCGACCCGAGATCATTTTTTTATGCAGTGAACGCACCAATAGGAGTTGCCTGCATTTTGAAATGTCGCTTGTTTTGAAATGTTTGGTTTTGAAATGTCTGTTCAAATGTTTGGTTTTTGAACGTCTGTATTTTTAAATGTAGTGTTCTTGAAGTGTCTGTTTTGTGATTTTTTTTATTTTCGAAGTGTACCCGAAATCTCGATCTCCGACGAGTGTGATTATCACACTCGCTTCGCTTGTGCGACAAACTTCGCACTCGTCGAAGAGCGGTAATTGTGCCCTTGTTACATAATATACTATTTTAGGTATTATCCAGATCTTTTAACATTAAACTTGGCTGGTATCGCATTTAAATTTGAGCCACGAGTAAAACTAGGAATTCATAGGAATTGTGTAATTAGAAGGCAAATCGAACCTTTCGAGATTGTCATTGGAGATTACATTGTGATTTTCGATGGCGCCGATATTATGAAGTTTCGTTCATTCGGGGACGCAGATAGTTTACATTGCTAGCGTTTCCAATGGTTTCGAGTATCCAAGTGTCTGCTATGAGTATCGGCAACTTTCTCGTAAGTTCTCGTGGTATCTTAACGAGCGAGTACTTGTGCCAGAACAAGTTGTTGAAGGAGAAGGAAAGACGATGACGGGGTCGTAGACATAAGGGAAGAAAGAGAAAAGGAGAGGTCTATATGGAACTAGCATCGACAGTCTTTGCCTTCACTGAGTGAACTGCACACACACGTTCAGTGCCAGAGTTCGACTCGCCGGATTTCCTCCAACACTTCCTCTTGGCGGAACTAAGGTAAGTCGTGGCGCTTTAAATCCCGCGTGTTTACATCGCAAATAACGCTGAGGTCGAGCTCGGAAGTGTGAAATTTAAGGTAGATGTTGGTGACACTGCAGTTATTACATTAACAAACTGTTACGTGATTACATCGTTACGAAACAACATAGTCGGAGACACGAGATTATGAATATTTGAATATGCGTGAAACTTTTCCGATTTTTGTCTGATAATCTGTGAAGATAAAATAATTCGAAATTTATTGTATTTTTGCTTTCCTGGAAGAAAATTCTAAACAGAATTTTAAACTATTATATTTATCATATGAACTATACTCCCTGTTAATTGACTAACCAATTATAGGAATCAAGGGAAATGGGCTCCTTTGATATAGTTTGTGATTTCTATGCATGGTGAATTGTCAATCATGCTCAAACACAACTTTGTCCATTTATAGCGATTAAATATTTTCGTTAAAAAAGATGTATGTAGAGATAATTAGTTATGATTGTACGTATGATAACTGGGTCAGGGATATTTTCAATCTGCCTGAATACTGTTCAGGTGCTGATTTGGTAGTGATGAAGGCACGCCTTATCGAACCGGCGCGGCGTGAGTAATATCTCTTTAGAGACTGATCAGGATTCAATAAGAGGTACCTTACCTTACCAGACGTTCGTAATTAGTAACAGACGCCTAAACTGACAGCCGACAGTTATCGCAGAATGATGTCATGACCATTTAAAAATAAATAATTATTTTTTACTGAAAAGTTTTATATATTTGTTATCATAAATTTGAAATATATGACTAATTAAATTTTCACCTTCATAATTCTTACTTAAAAAATGAAAAATATTGTAGGCAGTAGTGATTTTTAATACCCCATTGAACTAGTCGCGATCAGATTATCTGAATATGGTTAATCATGGTATAATATCTACACGTATGAGGGCCTGATATTAGAGACTGGCCAGACTGGAAAATGAATCTGAAATATGTAAAAATAGATACGTTTTTGTTGTCTTGTATTTAAGTAACTATTCAAAATAACTGTTTAATTTTTAATTAGAT
The DNA here is from genome assembly GCA_030407085.1 of Trichopria drosophilae. NCBI lineage: Eukaryota > Metazoa > Arthropoda > Insecta > Hymenoptera > Diapriidae > Trichopria > Trichopria drosophilae. The sequence continues at coordinate 147,495,769 of CM059583.1, forward strand.
GGTCTGAATTTATGAATATTAAATAGTAATTATGCTTTTATTAAGTTGAACTACTTTTCGTTCAAAATTCAATACAATGCCAAATCACATTGTCAAAATATATAAATGTTTAAGTCATAAGACAATAACTGAGAATACTAGTTTATCGACCAATCACTAATAACAATAAACCACAAAATATGATTATATTCTAATAAAGTGTATTAAATATTCTACTTTTTTTTCAAATTGTATCAGAAAGTTGTGCTTCCCGAAGTTGTATAGTTTGGGATCTACTTTTCAAGTTGGTCACCTTCACAAGAGAAGTTTATGTTAGATACAAACTTCACGATTTATGCTGATCGCAAAGGCAAATCTGGAGAGCTCAAAAAATTTGGTTAAAGCTGATTTCCGAAATGGATAAGTTACTCATTTATAATAAATACTTCTTAAACATAAATATATTCGTCAGTATTAAAAACCGTAATCTTTATTTAATTAGACAAGATTATCTTTAGAATGTTTATGTGGAAACATAATTGATCTAAAGGACTGAATTTATAAATTCTACATGAAGTTTTTTGATAGATATTAGGGAACTACAATGTTAAACGAAAATATTGCTGTTACTAAAAGGAAATAACTGATTTAGTTAATGCACAGTAAACTTAAACCTAGTGCTTTGTTACTTCGTTAATCATTTTACTCCCCTTACATTCCGTATTTTAATTCCATTTTTGGCATTACTTTTGTAATTATCTAACAATGTTAATTAAAATCTGCGATATCATATTGCATTATGTGGAACATATTCTACGTAATAGGAACATAAGATTTACTAACTCCACTATTTTAATTAATCGCTTTGAATCATCTTCAAGACTACATGTCACTAAAACAATATATTGCAAATAATAATCAGTGCGGTTTTTTTCAATTTATATGAATAAATGACACGTTAAAGCGAGATAAAGCTCTCATTTTATCATTTTTTATGAGAGTTATGCACGAAAAAGGAGATTCAATTAAAATTTGGCATTATAGTCAAAAATCTTATAATAATTTCACTGTCCTAGGAAAATTTCGAAAGATTATTCCAATGGAACGTAATGAGAAAAAAGAATTTTTTTTTTATATTTAAAAAACCAACATATTTTTATACAATTTCCAATGAAAATTGTATTCATCAAAATAAAAAGTGTGATTCAAAGTAGAAACTATTTTTGATATAACTCATGAATTGTGTGGTATATTTTCGACTATCGATTCTTAATATTTTTATTAATTTTCATATCTTTATTTAGAAGAATTTTAATCATTCAACAAATAAAACATATTCTTACAAATTTTTATTTATAATTTAAAAGTATTTTTAGTCTTTAATGAATAAGTAAAACAAATTGCTTGTATCCCTATTTTACTACAAGAACGATCATTTCAACCGAGTTTTTATAGTATATTGTTTTATAACACCTCTATTTAAATATCTACATTCTGAAATCTGTACGATTGTTTTTTTTTATAAGATATTTGTTGTGTCTCTCTTGTGATTATCTTTGAAAACTAAAAGAAAAATCATCGTCAAACATAAAATCGAGTTGATTTCCAATTCCGTTGTGCAAATTTAGCAGCACGTATTAGTAACTGATATAGGCATGGTTGTCCGAGCTATTTATGGGAAGGATTTTTAATTTGTAGTTCATGCATTTTTTACCCTTGTGTGCGACATTATTTGTCATTTTTGAATCCATAAAAATATTCTTTTATAGAAAGGCCAAATATACTTGTACATAGTTGTTTTGATTTTTTAGTAAGTGCGGTCCTGTTGGTTCGATTCATTCAACAATGGACTTTCCTGCAGAACTTTTGAAGAATTATTGAGAAAATTTGTCTTAAATATTTAAGTAAAAATGATAAATTAAGTGAAACTAATTAAATTTGAATTTTCAATATGTAAATCATCATTCAAGCTGTTTACATGTCATTGGTTTTTCTTTGGAATTTTATTTTTTTATTTTTGGCGCGAGGATGAGAACGTGGTTCCCATCAGATAGATGTTTATTTTGCCAATAATTGCTGAGACGCTAATTATTTTTTGACAAGGTTAATCTAAAGAATTTGTATTTTTATATTACCTTGCATGTTAAGATTCATATGTCATTTTCAAGTTCCTTATTTCCTTTGTCTATCCGCTCATGTATACTGTCGGGTTTCATAAATGTCAGGCTTAGTTTAAGATTAGTATAATACATAAAACTTAATTATATTTGTAATTCATAACAATATACAATACGAAAAAGTCAAATTTGTATAAACTCTCATCTTAAATAACAAATATTCTAAATATGTTTCAAAAAATTTCCATTACAAATTTCGGCCATGACTCATCATTTCTGAATTAATTTCGCAAAGGGAAAGACAAAATGAGTTCCCTTTAATATCCGCATGCGAAAAATATGTTAGTTATGCAGCTGAATTACCGAAATGACTAAAACGATCAATCAGCAATAATGTGACATTCTAAGCATTCGGAAAATGCGTCGACTTCGACCCCTCTAGGTACGTATATGTGAGCTAATGAACACGGCTGAACAATACACCATAACGTTCTGCGACAAGAATTTGCAGTATTTTCTTCCCGTACCGATCTGATAAATACAGTGAGAATGTAGCACCGAAAAAACGTTTTCTATATCAGCTCAGGTTTATGATGTTAAAGTAATTCATTTCTCCTCGACAAATATCGCATAGCCTCATTGAATATTTCAGATATTTGACTATTGTTTTAGACTGAGAAATTAGGTCTTAATCTTACATTCTTTTGCCATTTTAGCCTAAAAATTGGTGTATACGAATTAAATCGATAGAAGTGTTACACTCTGATAGCTCAAATTGTTATGCTCTACCAGCTTTAACATTTTTTTCAGTATACTTTGGAATATCGAATATTACATAACAAACGGGGCGTGACCAATAAAGAATGGCTTCATAGCATCAGCAACCTCTGTCAAACGCACTAACTTAATTCGGTCCGAATGTATTGGTATTCCATAGGCGACCTGAAATCAAGAGGGATCACGATCCTTTTAGTGCGTAATATAATTTCATAGACGCGTTCCGGATAACTTCCAAATCTAATATTCACACGGATTGATTTTTAGACCCTTAAAATCGTTATTTTCTTAAAATACGCGAAAATTCATACAAACACAATTATATCTCGAAAAGCGTGAGTAACCGCAAGAAATTAATGCAAATTAAAGTGTTTGTCGCTCGAAAAATATCCAAAGCATATTTCGCATTCAACCGAGCATAAAATTAATTCTTATTCTACTAACATATTTTGACCTCCAGTTTTGTATTTTATTCCAACTGTAAATCGTGTACTTCCTTGTATGAAACGAAGGATAAAAATAGTCAATTTGTATCAAGCTTGGTTTTATTTAATAAAACTAGGTTATTAATAGTTCTATATTTCAAATTTCAATACTTGTTTCCTGAAAATTATCTGGGCCCCCAATATCGTTTTCTAACTTAAATCATGAGATCTGATGAGTAATGTTTTATGACCATTGAGGTTTTCCGGCGACATTGTAGGATTGCAAAGTAGAAAGAAAGAAATGAAAGTCTCTTGCATCGTGATTCAGTCAGCCTTCTTAAGGTAATTTCAAGTTCAGAAAACTCCTCTCAAGCGTACCCTGGTCTCGTCCTTGGTACTCTTTGACTTTTCCATAGGTTTCTGCTATACTACCGAACTTCTTAACAGCGGCAAAGTGAAACGAAAGTCGCTAATAAAAGATTTGAATGTCCTTAGAGATTTAGCATATTTTAACAATCCTCGAATGCTATATTATTATTTGTAATTGTACAAAATATTTATTTTAGTTACGTTTTATTTTTAGATTAACTCAAAAACACACAAACTCTATTTAATTTAATACTTTACGAACAAAACATTATACTGCTTTCTGGAAAAGAATTTACTTCAATGTTTGTAGAAACTGTGAGGTGGGTAACAATGATGTCCATGAAAATTTTAAAATCCATTATATTTAAATTGGTACTCTCTAAATTTTAATACAATTGCTCAATATACACTCTATAACGTGCGTTTTCACTCCGAGAACTCAGAAAAATATGAACATTTATTTATCAATACATACACAGTAAAAAAGTCTTAACATTGTTACATATTCAATTCAATACCGTAAAAGGTTTAATTTCAGCCTAAAATAGTCAATATTTGCTCTCAAAACCTTGTTTTTAGTTTTGAAAACTTACTTTTAGTCAATATTCACGTTCGAAATAAGAATTCTCTATCTTAGGTGGGACAAGCTCGAAAAATTGTTATTTAAGCATAAATCTCGACTAAAATTAAACTTTGCTGTTTGAAATTAAGACTTTAAGCGCAAATACTGTCTTAATTAAAGAAAATTAGCTTAATTTTAGACTGAAATTATGCCTTTTACAGTGCTTAATTTTAGATGTAACAATTTTAAGACTTTTTTTCTGTGTAGGAATCACTGTTATGCTAAATTCCGTAATAACACATATAAACATCTTTAGTAGAAGAATAATATGGATAAGAAACTAATGTGAAATCGCTATGCTATTTTAAATTCGTTAAAAAATAGAGGTTACACAAAAAAAAAGTCTTAAAATTGTTACATCTCAAATTATGCACAGTAAAAGACTTAATACAGTCTAAAATTAAGCTGATTTTCTTAAGTTAAGACAATATTTCCGCTTAATTTGAGATATAACAATATTAAGACTTTTTTTCTTCAGTGTAGATCTCATTTTTTTCAGCATCAATCGGCCTTATAACTTTAACAACTGAAGATATGCCAATTATCATAGCTGAATATTACATCTGCATGAGATTAATTGTAACAACCTTCAGTTACTTCACATTGAAATAAGGCAAAACAAATAAAGATAAAAAAAATAAAAAATCTTTGTAATGTGAAGGGCTGCAGTATAAGTAAGAAAAGTTGCATTAAAGATGTATAGCAGAGTTTTTCAGTAAATGTTTCAATTGTTTCGACTAAAATCAGTTCGAATAGAAGGAACTAGAAATACATTCCCAAATATCTAAATTGTTAAACATTGCAGTGTGTTCTAAAATGCATCCACTAATTCTGTGAATACACGAGAAATGTCAGCGTAATTAGCATAAATAAATTTCGTTCATTTTGTATTCAATTCTAACTTTACTAGCAATTCAGAGCTTGCATGCATTCTACAGACATAATTTTTATCAAGTTTTGGCATCTTTAAATTCATATAGATAAACAAAAATATTTTGTTTATACCAACTTTTCTTTGTTGTTGTTTAATAAAAGAAAGACTTCATTTACGTTTAATTAGAAAGTTTGTGATATTATTTGTGAGTTTTATCAAATTTTAAAATTACCTATGATTTTTTTTTAAATTGTGGTACCAGTTACATTAATTAATAATGAATAATGATAAATAATAAATATATAAAATAATGTTTACTACTTCATGTGCTTCATAACAAATAAGCAAAGTGTATGCAAACGAAGAAAAAATGTATAATTGCGTATTCATATTATTTTCCATAGCTGGACGAGCTGTAATGCGCTTGGTCATGAAAATAACGCGCACGAAATTGTGAACAGCATTTCAACTGCACTGAGCAATCATACATTTCAAGTTAAAGCAAACTTCAACTTTTGCACGTCCCCACGTACATGCCAAGTTTTTGCATCAGAGATTAACATTTACGCCAAAAGTTATTCCATTTAACACTATAATTACGTTTTTAAAGCCAGTCTTGCTTTTTAAACAACAACTGCAGTGACGTCATACCTACTCGTTTAACGCGGATTATGTTTCATAAATTATTACCGGTTGTGATGTAGTCACCGACCGTAAAGAGAAAATAATCTGTAATATGTTTTTAATACATTATAAATTGACTTATTCTTTTAACATAGCTAAATTTTAAATGTCACACATTTAAAGATTTATCAATTTTGTATGAAAATATTATGTTTAGAAAAAATAGCCAATCTTGTTTTAATGATTTGTAATATAAAAAATGAACGACATGTAGCAAAAATACAACGTTTAGTATTAAAGTTTAGTATTAGATTCCATTACTATTACGATAATTTTTCAAATGACTGCTTAATCTCCAAATAATGTACCTAATGAAGTAAAATAGCAACAATATTAAAGAAATTACTTAATTCGTGTAATTGACTTAGTCAGGTATTAAGTAACGTATTATCCACACACCACATAACCGAGAAAACATTGTCGGTTTTAAAAAGTAATAAAGATATAGCAGTAAATAACAGAGTAAAACATGTAATTGACATTTTCTTTCTTTTTTAATACGATTTTGACCCAAACGTACATTGCTCTTTGCATGAACAATGTCGCCACTGCCGTCACGCAACGACAGAAGCACAAGTCACGCATAACATTCCAGCACGTTATTCCTAAAGTCAGCAGGAACTATGACTTTTACTAAAGTATCTTGAAACCTTTTAACATACTTTAGTAACTATATTATTAAAATTTTTAAGAGTTTCTCGAATTTCGTTCGGCCAAGAAACAAAGTTTCGAAAATCAACACACCCAAAGGCCAAATTTCGATATATAGCATGGCTCCAGAGTGGTTGTCTTTACTTTACCTTTGAGAACAGTACTATTAAAATGACAATACCAAGTCATTCAATTGTCTTCCTAAGTTTGTTTGGCATTTGGTAATATCTGTTCCAAATGTGATATTTAGAAATTTACAGAAGGTGTCTGCCATTTAGAGTCGCCTTTATGAACTTCCGATCCTTTCACTCAATCATCAATTACAACAAAAAATTATTTGTTGTTACATATTTTGCTATATAAAAAATTAACAGTTTTTATTCACTCTAATGTAAATTTATTCCAACCCTTTTTACCTACCCCGTAACTTTCAAAATTTCCACATCGAAAAAGTGGTGCATTGCTTTATTCGCTTGAGGCTATAATTACAAAAAATATATTTTTAAGCAAGATTTTTGATATTATTATGTAATATAATTAATATAATATTATTCCTCCTGAACGCTTTTGTCCCCCTTTTGTAAATCTGAAGTAAAAATACCAAATTCAAAATGACTCAACCGCGACTCCAGAAATGTTCTGTGGTATTGTTTCGATTGACATCGCAGGTTTGGAAGATTTATTTATCTATCTGGACTGGCAAAGATATTATTTATCATTTTTACCATATTAAGCCAGACATTATAAATTTCATAATTTCAACTTGAAAGTTGCGTCAAGCCCCTTTAACAGTCAGATATATATTTTATCATAAGAAAAAGTACTTGTTTACGGTTAATAGTGAGTTTGTTCAACATCGCACCACAGGTCGTGCACACTTATGGTTTAAGTCATGAATATTTACAAAAATTGACCCTTAGTAATACAAATAACTATAATTCTTTTGCAAGACGATATTATACAAATAATGAATTCAAATTTTTGTGGGTTTTATCCTGCAACGCAATTGGTGGTGATTGCATCAATCAATCATTTCAACATGATTGAAATATTTTCCAAGCGCCATCTGTCGAAATCATTTCAATTCCCGAGCCGGCGGCTTTTTTGAAAAAAATATTTTTAAAGAAAGGTGTTAAAAATGCTGACTGTATTAATTCTGTGAAAAATGTGAAGAACCCAAAAATATGTGAAAAATTCAGAAAAAATAACGGGGAACTTGGAAGAACTTTCGGCCGATACCAGGGTACGATTCTGAGACCTTTCGATTTCCCATCGAATGATCTAACCAACTGAGCTATATCTCCCCTCCGCTCGGTAATTTTTATTTAGTCCCATAATTCGATACTTGGTAACGGTTTTTTATAAAATATTAGAACAATAACATATGCAAATAGGGGGCAAACGGGACAATCGATAGGATATAGAAAATCTACGGTTATTGAAGCATTAATATTAAAGCTTACAATCTTCTACTTTGATATTCAGATTGAATAGAAATGAAGTAAAATGCGATTGGAGAGAGAAAGTAATAAGCGAAGAGAAACGAGCAGTTTAAATTTGAAGCGTCTCGATTATGTCTGTTCTGGCTCAGTTTACGGGGCACGTAGTGTCGCAGTCAAGTCTGACCTACTTATGGCCGACACCACTGGCCGATCACACCGTATGCCATACTACTACGACTTACGTTTCAAGCGACTGGCACAGCCATTGACATGCTCGGGGATAATGGACCGCTCCAATATCCTCCCGACCTGTTGAAATGTAGAGCTGTATTTGTCTATCACGGATTTATGAAAAAATACATCTTTTGCGTAGAAAAGGAGCTGCTCCGTATTGAAAAGTAATATATGTCATATTAAGACAATACGACTATTGAGGTCTGCTCTATTTGAGTATGTGCACAATAAATAAAAGAAAGTCATTATTGAATGCCTTAAACTGGGAAACTATTTCGACGATTATTCATTACTATGTATAATGTGCGCCTTTTAATCGAAACTAAAGTAGAAGGATTTCAGACAATATGTATTTTGTATCTTCAAAAAATTCGGTTTAGAGAGGTCTAATGATCAATATGCTCATGCAAAAAAGTGTGCTTTTGCATTCTTAACAAAATAATTTTGCAGAAGTTATCAATTAAGTGACTTTTTAAAAGTCATGGATCAGACTTTAAATAATCCTATATTATCAGATGAATACTATTCACCAAAGGTTGCTGGCGGACACAAATTTTAAATATAACTGTATTTGAACAAAATTTGTTACTCGTGGGTTTTCGGGGTCGCTGATTACGAATCTAAGGTTAGTTTTGTGAAATTCAAAATGGCGGATCCAATATGGGGGACAAAAATTTAAAATATAAATGTATTTGGACAAAATTTGTTACGAGGGGGTTTTTGGGGTCGCTGATTACGAATCTGAGGTTAGTTTTGTGCAATTCGAAATGGCGGATCTAATATGGCGGACACAAATGTAATAAGTGCATTATATATTACATATATTGCATTTTATATCTGTACATACATACATACATACATACATTAGTCAGGTTTACTTGCCAACTTTATGCCATCTATGGCTAATCGGGCAAGGCTTAGTCATCATCCCACATAGGACGATACAAACAAGTAAACAATCACAAATACTACACATAATCGACACTGTCAACAGTTAGTCGGCGGCCTGTGCCGTAGTAAGCGCATCGCAAACATTGTCTTATTTTCATTCAAGACAATATTGACGAAGCGTCGACCTCGGAAAAACCATTCACGGTGTCAATAACTACCGACATCAGTCGCAAATTCGTATCTTCGCCCAGCAAGGTTTCCTGAATTATCCGCAATGGAAATAATCAGAAAAAGTTGCCGGACGGGGATTCGAACTTACGACCTAAGGAACGTTCAGTTTACGAGGCGAGCATGCTAACCACTTAACCATCGCGTTCCCCATTTTATATCTGTACATATAATGAAAATACATTTATATTTTAAATTTTGTCCGCCATATTGGATCCGCCATTTTGAATTTCACAAAACTAAGCTCAGATTCGTAATCAGCGACCCCAAAAACCCCCGAGTAACAATTTCCAGCTCAATTGGACTAAAGGAAAAATGCGTGACTCAAAGGGTTAAGCGTATGTATACTATTTTGTGTAAAGTTTAACCTGTTAATTAAGTAAAAGATCCTTTTGTATTGTTGGTATATTCTTTAATATGTCTTTTTTTAATTTCCAAATAACTGCATTCATCATTATAAATGAAGTCTTATTGAGAGCCTTAATGTTCTGTTCAGGAAATATAACCCAATTTCACATTTATATATCTAGAAATCGGCACACTTTACAATGTAGTCTTGTTCTAATGTGCTAGGCAGTTATTCCTGTAACATATAAACATCACTTCTTCTGGCAAATGATAAACGTGCTTTGGTAGTGTGCGAAATATGCTTTCAAACGATTTGAAAATAAAGAAGGAGCCAAGAAACACTAATGTTATTTTCTACACGCAAAATCATCCCTTTCTACAGCAGTAAAATGTTTTCATAAAAATATTTTTCTTTATAAAGCTTCCTAAATTTGTTGCAAATTTAAAAAAACGAAATTAGAACAGCATTGGAACCTCTCGCGCACAAGGGTAAAAAATATCTGTTCCGTGCTCTTTTCTGCTCAGTAATTTCATCATTTCTCCAGAGGCTGAAATTTTTGCGGCGAAGCTTTTGTGCTGCATACTGCTTTACAAGTATTTACGCTGTTCATTCAAATTTCGCGGTTTACGGGCGAGCGACTGTTCATTCATCTCCGCTTCGAGCGCACATTAGTCCAGTGAAAGGACGAGCGGCAATCGATATCCTTTTTTTTCCTGTAAATCGAGTGTGAACTTGGACCGTTCCCCGATGGGTAGGTAGGGGGTACAGCAACGTTACCTGCTAGGAATCGATGATCGAAAAAGTTTTTCGCAGATTGTCGTGATGTATCTCCCTGGCACAGGCATATTCCCTGGTACGGACGGTCCCTCGACGCGGTACTTTTGCGACTGACGTATGTCGTTACATATATCGGTCCGTACGTATCGTCCGCGTGGATATATCGTCTCGGCACGGGTACCAAAGCTGAGCAGTGCACCGGGACACTAAATACACACTCGCCGGATCGTGCGTCGCCGGGGACGTCGCCGTCGACTCCTGGGCGTACATACATCTATGCTCTTGGTGAACGTCTTGGAAAAACTTTTAAGGAAACTTCGATCCTGAAGAGACCTATTCCTTCTTCCGTCCTTCGACGATGTAGCGAACGGTACTTTATTCTGTAAACGTAGGAAGCGAGGACCCCTATTTTCCCGCGGAGCGCGCACCGCAAATTGCAAAGAGAGAAATGCAAATTTTCGGAGTATCGGCTACATTTTTTATAAGCGGGGACATATTTCGACCGGCGCGTTAGAAAAGATCGAGTTATGGTCTTGTCTTTCCTTTCTACGGCGTTTTTCTTTTACCAATCTCCGGGGAAAGTTCTCCGAAAGAAGAACTTCAAGCGTTTCTTTGCCGCCGTACTACTACCTAAGACTTCTTTCCTTGTCCCGCGGGACCTAGTCCCCTTCAGATCTCACTCTCTCATTCTCTCCCTCTCACTTCCTCTGCTTTTTTCTTGCCTATATTCTTTCTTTCTATTTTCATCTTTCTCCATTCCTTTGGCCGAAAGAACGAGTGGTGGAGAACGCACAAAGCTGGGGATGAGTTTGCCACTCGTCCAAAATGGAGTCGCAAAATGATCAGGGGGTCTTTCCGAGAAGCAAGCATGTCCCTCTCATAAATCTACTGTTCTCAGGGGCTTGGCTGCGAGGCGCAAGTTTATAACGCGAGTCGTTGCATGGGACGGAGAGGCCAGAAGTAACCGGCTCTGCCACGGACGGCTGAGAGACGGAGATGGAAGACGAGATAGGAGGAAGAGGAGCTTGGAGGGCTGCACAAAAGTTATTAAATTTGATTAGACTTTGCCGCATAGCAGTGCGGTTTGCGAGCTTTCCTGAAGGGTAGGAGGGTGAAAGGGAGAGAAAGGGAGAGAGAGAGGGAAAGAAGGGACTTTCACCTGTTATACGATGGCCGGTTTGCTCCTGCGCTGGCGCGACAACGACGACGAGTTTCGAACTACTATTGGTATCTACAGCTTGTAATAGTCTGCCGTAAGCCAAGATCGTATTAAATATAATTGTTAAAGTTCTTCCACACGTGGCCGTTACGACAGTTTTGCTGCGTTAACTTGCAAGGAGGAAGGGACACTAAGACGGCCGGGAAAAGAAAAGTTTCCCGGTGATGGGAAAGCGTTAAATCAAAGGATCTAACTAATGAACTTATTACTTCGCGGTCTTTTTCATTTCCGCAGTTTTTCGCACAGGCAATTCAAGTATTTCAACGTGATAATTATTGGATTTAAGAAGTTTAATAAGTTAGTAAAACTGACACGCTTATATCCTGAGTAAATACTTGTTTCGTCCGGTTCTAGATATTATACTAACGTTACTGCGTCTTTCTTGGAAATGTGTAATTGATTTACAATTCGATCATGCAAATACTATAGCAATACTAAACTAATGTTGCTGACCTACTATAATTTCACCGACCCTAATTCATATGACTGTAATAATTACAAACATATTCTGGAAAAAAACAGTTTTGGAAAATCGTTTAATTACAAAATTACGAAAATCGCATTTGTGCGATGACTACTTTACTTATTTTATTCATGTTTAATGACGTTCCCATCAAAATGCTCATATGTCCGAGAACGAGAGCGAGCGTCTCCGTGTATTAGAATTTAGAACCAAAATAAAACAAAATCTAAATTCAAAAGAGTTTTATAATAATTAAGATAGGGTAATTATTATGGGACCCCCTCCACCCATTTTGGAATGTTTCTTAAGATTTCATAAAATAACCAGGACGCTGCCGTTTTGATCGTCAGCGGAGCGGAACTAAGCAGTAGTAACGGACACATCGGGCATGGCAAAAAAAACAAATAACCATATGAAGCGATATATTTTTTCATCATACTGGGACGAAAGCAGCAACTTTCCTCCCTGTTATGAAGAAAAATCGTATATTTCCCTCGGGAAGTAAAAAAGAATGCCTCAGACTACATGTTTTTCACCCTCGGCTTCACCTCGCGTAAAAATTACACGCAGCCTGAGACATTCTTTATTTTACATCCCTCGTTGAGTAATATACTATTAGTCACGTTATAATTTCTTCTCCTGAAATAACCATTTTATTTTAAGCTATCATTAAAGCATCTATCGCATTTCTGTTCGTAGATATTAATGATCAGTCATTGGGAATGTCGTTTCAAATATATTCACTAACGATTTCAAATTCAGTGACCCCCATTTTGACATAAAATAGATCATTGTATATCTCGGACATTTTTGTGTTGACCAATGTAAACAACGATTCTTAGTAAAGAAACTGTTAGTTTGATAGGAAGTGTCTGTTTCATATTTTTATGTAGATTATTTTCCATATCGATGGTTTGAATTATCAACTGTGTGCTTTATTCCGTTTACTTGTGTTCTCAAAGAATTCGTTATCTAAAGGATGAATTGTTAAAATTCTAGAACTCTTTTCCTAAAATGATGGATTGAAAAATAGTCCACTTATTGATTACACAGCCCCACAACAAAAATCGAAAGTCCGGATCTGGAGGTTTTATTTTTCATTAACCCTCATCACGTCTGGTTTTTTGATATAACCTTAAAATACAAATAGCATTAAAAAATCCTGTAATTCGACCTTAAAATGTTAAACTAAAAAATAATTTGCGTTTAGATCTCCATGCCGCGTCTCCGTTATGTTTTTCCGCCGAAACCATTTTCGACCAGGGTTATATATATTATATTACAATTACTTTAAGAAGGGTTAAAATCAGAGTATAGAGTGAATTCTCTTCAGATTTGTGAGAAATTGTTAAACACATAATTATTTGAATGATTCTCTTATGTTATTTTTACCATTTTTTGAGACGTGAACCTTGGATTAATCGGTGTTAGGATTAGAATATTGGCAGGTTAGCGTCAATCCTAGTTTCAGTTATCCCGTTTAACGAAAGGACTAAAAACGTAACTACATGCTTTTTAATATCTTTTATTACAGTGGTTTACGTTGAATACGTTACAGGCATTTGACTTGATTCTTTTCTGTGAGAAACCCAAAAACTTACGTGGCGAAACAGAATTTGTCGTTATCGTACTTGAAATTTGTGTTTGCACTCATAAGCCTCGTGCAAACCAAACACGCCATTTCTTAGCTATTAAGACACTTATATATAATGCGAGCAAATCTGCATGGTTAATGTTATTATACGACTGGTATTTGTCAACAAATAATTAATTCAGATTTAAGAAGTGAAATATTAATATATCCGGGTAATAAAAATGCCTCGCGATAGTCTCGCATTAAGTCTCGCGAATATGTCTCCCGAAATTAACGCTAAACAGCAAGTGCGATACTTTAAGCAATATTTGATTCCTCCTGGATGGAAAAGTATCGCTGATATTGCAAAAGTATCGGAAAAGTATTTCAGATATAAAATAAAAATAAAAAATAAATTAATTAAAAACATTTAACAATGTTTTGAAAGAATTATTTCATAATGATTATTTAATAGCAATTAAATAAAAAAAACGTGTTTGTTCTCACTCCGATTCGAACCCAGAAACTTCGTCTCTCGAAGCGAATACCTAACCACTCGGGCAATTTTGACATTGTTTACAGGTTACAAACATAGAGATATCTCTATGGTTACAAAATGACAGATAGTTGAAACAGTTGATTACATTCTGTTTCAAGTATTTATCATTTTGTATCGAATATGCCATATCAAAGTTGGCCGAGTGGTTAGGTACCGGATTTGAGAGTTGAAGGTTTCAGGTTCGAATCCAAGTCGGGATAAATATGTTTTTTAAATTTATTTGCAATTAAATAATCATTGTAAAATAATTGTTTCAAATTTAAATTATGAAATGTTTTTAATTAATTTACATAAAAACAATTTTATATCTAAAATAGTTGTGCAATACTTTTACGAAACCAGCGATACTTTTCGATCCATGAGGCATAAAGTATCGCTTAAAGTATCGCACTTGCCGTTTAGCATTACTTTCGGCAGACATATTCGCGAGACATTTTTTTTACTCAAATTTTTTACACAGACAAAGTTTTTACTTCCAAATGAATGAGTTTATAATAAATTATCCTTTTCTTCCGTGTGTCAATAATTTGCTTCCGATAACCTTCCGGCTGAAATTTAGCTTTTTGGCAACAGTCTTACAATAAATTTTTATCTCATGTTCAAAATATTAGTCAAAATATAAGGAATAGATATTGGTGATATTTTACCATTCTTTGGTAGAGCTGAAATACTCGTATGCATGGTAACTTTGAAGTTCTGATTTTTTTAGTTTGTTTTCACCGATTGTGGACGATCAAAGCGCGTCAAATCTATGAACAACGGGCGGCCGACGCTAAACTCTTTATATCACTCATACGTTTGTATTATAGCCTTTGAAAATTCCCCAAAAGAACTTAATATTCACATTTAAAAACAGCATAGACATTCAAACGAAACAATTGCTGCAGTTTCTCATTAGTTAAAAAATTTGTTACGTGTCTAAATATTACACGTCAAAATATTACACCAAAATATTCCGCGCCGAAATATTATTGGAAAAAAATATTACACATTAGAATATCACATGACTGAACATAAAATTGAAAATATGCACATAAAAACAATGAAATATCATCATCAAAGAATAGAGATTTATTGGGAAAATTGGAAATTGAAATCTAAATGAACCTATGTCTCTCTTACACGCGCACATTGTATTTTATTTATCTTATTTTAATATTTTATTGGTTTTTATCGAATTATATTTTGACTTTTACTATTTGTGTCGTGTACTATTTTGACGCATAATATAAAATACTGTAGTATGTAGACGTGACCAAAAAATTGAACTAACTACAAATGGACTAATACTTAGACTGAGTAATTAAGAACAGATCATCCTTTCCGACAGAAAAATGCTTTCCGATTAATGTTTGACGATTCATTTCAAAATTCAAAATGCCTTATAAGTGTTTATCTAAAATATGCGAAAATTCTTCAGTTTTCAATTAAAATTTATCTCAATTATTGCGTAATGTACAACAATATCATATTTTCAAAATTAACAACCTATAAAAGAATGCATAGGGGTTAATGCAAAATATACGTAATAGAAATATTTTTCCAATAGAAACAAAACTGTTTATCAATAAAACCTGTATTTATTATTATATATTATGTATATTAAATAACTGTATACGGTAAATAGTATGTCAGTCACATAGGCCACTTGCAACTAAGAATATTGTAATATATATATAGACTCTCATAATAAACCACAGCCTAAGTAGTATTTTTCTTCCTGTCAAGTTTTGAAAAGCTGAATTAAAATTAAAGTTAAATTAGTCAGAGTTAATTTAGAAAGAAACTTCATATATATTCATAGTAATATCCAAAGTGGTGTAATTACAGAAAACCACAACATTGTAAAGTTTTACAACACCTTAAGGAGTCCAGAATAAAATTTCACGAGTGGAGGAATATTCAAAAATGTTTCACGAAATGGTGGCTATATTATAATAGCAAGTGTAAGTTTGTATTCGATTACAACCCGCATGGAAAAAATATTCGATTAAAATACATGTGAGAATATATGTGGCATATATTTCATATATTGCATTTTTCGCCGAAAATATATGACATATGTAGGTTGAATATATGCCAGATATAAGTTTAAAACTATATGTGCATTCATATATCTAACATATATGTCACATATTGCATTTTTCGCCGAAAATATATGTGCATTTATTTAGCATATATGTCGCATATATTTATTTTCCGTGTGGGAAAGAAAAATCTATATAAAAAGCAGATATTTTAATAAACAACTAATTTCAATAAGTAAAAGTAGCAACTTATTGCATTATCAGCATTTAGATTACAACTCGTGATATCGCCGTAATTAAATCAGGATCAAATTGTCTACATATTCAGAGCCAGGTCAGAAATGTAACCTTTAACTCGACACATGCTTATACCAGAGACGTCGAAGATAGAATGTAATGAAGAGTTTTCAATATATTCAGTTACATAATAAAACATAATCTAAATTAATCTCCCGATTTTCGAACTAATAATAAACGTATATCACGAGTATATACTTAATTACTAGATATTATTACTTTACCTCGAAACTGTCAACTACAAATGCAACGTTTTGTAATTCTGCTTTACCTTGTCAAACTATGATACATAAAAAAAATCAGTGTAAAGTACATGTCTCCGAACAAGTTTGATATCGTAAAACTTGAAATCAAATTCACGAAACAAGTAATGGAGAAAGTTCAGAATCTATAGACTGTTATGACAGGAAGCTTTCTTAGGAGAAAGTAATTAGAAAAATTTATATCCGTTTTAGGAAAATCTTTCAGTATTTTGTTCATAATTCACGTATTGTATTAACTAATCAATTGTTACTTATTGTATAATATTATCTCTATATTGTATTAGAATATTTTGATCTCGTTACGATTATTGTTTTATTTTTAGTCGATATGAATAAACCATAAAACGCACTATGCATATTCATATCTAATATTTATGAACTATTAAAAACAATAGTAGAAATAATTCTCACATCTTGATTTATAACAAAATAATGTATTTCTTTCAATTATAATCACACAAATTATTACATTAATTATACTACGAACGGAATACTGTAATTTATGTTGTATATGTTAACGCTGTATTTTCTAATTTGTGAATTTTGTTTTCATAAATTTATATTCGCCTCTTGTTGCGGTAATATTCAAAGTTTGTGATCTCCTCGACGCAGTTAATTGTAAGTTAGACTTCTCATAAACTTGGATAGGTACTCTCGATGGTACACGGATAGGAGCAACATTATTTCTTGCACACTTCACGGGATCGTGTAATTCACAAGGGGGAATGAATCATAAAACCGAATTTTACAAACCTTGATTGCAATCCACCGACTTCGCAAATAATGACGGGAACTGATTGTTTGACTATTACATTTTGGTATTACTGCTAGCCAATAAATTTGAAGTATGTGTTAAACAGGGAATAATCTAACCAAGTTCTATTTTACGTCGCAGTTAGAATAATTATAACTGGAGTGTTATAGTGATAAGCGGGTTTAAATTATAATGAGCGATGTTATAGAACTTCTGAATTATAAGGCGAGTAATATTATTATACGAAGAAATTTATTAATTAATTTATTTATTATTAATTAATTTCTTATCAGCCCTTTTTTGACATTCTGAATGCGATTTAATACGCCTTAATTTATCAATTTAACTAAATCTGCAAGATTTAGGAATTGTTCATTTTGAGACATATACTACTGTGTGCTCGTGGGCAATCGTTTCTTTTGTATTCCCAAAACTTTATCGAGAGTTTTTTGACATATTCAAAAATTAACACATTGTACAGGTACGAAATTGTATAGACCTAGAGCCAGATGTTTCATGAAGCATCGTGAACAACGACTTTAATTTAATGACAAGCTATATATGAACTATAGTAATAATAAGCTATATTCAGATTGAATATATTTCATCAAAGTTTGTAATATATAAATTTATAAACCATTCTATATTATTGTATAATAAGGTGGGTTGAAAAGGGCAATTTTTTGATATTCGAAATGCCATAGTATGGAAAATATAGGTTTTGGTTCCACTAAAAAGTGGATGAAACTCTAGGATTGTGGAATGAAATCTTCTGCAAACGACTAAAAATTTAACATGCGATTTTAAATGGAAATTTTAATTTTTTTCATGACTGTTATATGGATAAAGATTGTACTCATCATTTTCTATCGAATTTCTGCTTCTTCGTGAATTTGATGCATTTTGGAGTCAAGAAAACAAAATTCCAACTTAGTTATTAGGTCTTTTTCCAATTTTTGAAATAAAAAAACTTCAATGAAATTTTTTTTTTTATTAAATGACTAGAACATTTGTTTTTTGCATCAACTTTTGCATCGAACGTAAATAGTTTTTGTACAGAAATGCTAAATAAGTACCCACTTATCGTACCTTCAGCAAAAAAAATTTTTTTTTTTTAAATAGGTTACAGCATTTATTTTGTTTTTTACTGGTTAATGATAAACGTGTACGATATTACCACATATATGAGTCGTATTCTATATCTTTTCATGTTTCGACTTATCTATTTTTATATCTAAATAACAATGTTAAACCTCGTATAAGCCCCATCTTCACCACACTTGGTGCTTCTAAAAAATAGGGATCCGTTTACCGTTTACCATTGCACATTTATCAGTTATTATGGTGCTTATTATTGCGTAGTATAGAAATTATTTTTTAACTGAATTCCAGTATGTAAGTAATCGAAGAACATAATAAACAAAGATGAAGAATACGACTGAAGAATGTAGTAATTTCATACATCTCTTCAACACTATCACTGAATGAACAAAATTAGAATAATTGTCGTTTATTTTTTTTCGAGAGACTATAAGTAGATAAATATTTATAATTTTTGTATTCTTTGTGTGTGAATAGATAATGTAGATAGAATACTAACATTGTAACGAATAATATGAACATATTAATGAATATTATACATATATATTATATGTTGAGATCATACAACTTGATAGTGTGAACATATGTTATTAATACCTGCTTTTATGAAAAAATAACAAAATAATTTTACAATATTACTTCAAATGTTGCTTACAGGGTACTGAGAAATTACATTAACATTTATATCATTAACACGTGTAATTAAAATGAAATACTACCTATAATTATAAATATGTGGCAATTAATATAATAATAATAACAATGAAGGTCTTTATTGTACGAACTTAATGTACGCGATAAATTATATTCTGTTTTGAAGCCAAACCAAAATTCCAAAATTTTTTACACAATAGATATTATTAACTTGTGAAACTTCTACTAATGTGTAATCATTACCAATGTGAAACTTCAAACTCGTTTTACTCCAGTTTTTTTTCGAGTTACCTTGTTTTTCATAGTGACCGCAGAATTAAATAATTGTTTAATTGTCTTGGATAATTTACTTCTCAAAACAACGACAAATTAATTGAACACTGTAAAAAAAAGTCTTAAAAATGTTAGATTTTATATTGCCTTAAAGTAAGCCAATATGTAAGGCATAAAAATGTCCTATTATAATTGGTCTTGTTTTTGTTACATCTTAAATTAATCCCATATTCGGCATTAATTTAAAACTTTTTTTTTACAGTGAAGTTGATAAAGTACTATTTTGATGTTAATTTATTGTACAGCGCATGCGAAAAGTATATAAGTATAAGAAGCCATACAAGATAAATTCTTATTGATTTCATCAAATTAAGTATAAATAATTACTCAATTAATAAAGGTGGATGCCCATGAGTGAAGGTGATTTCCGACCACGAGATGGTTGAACCTTCGAAACCAACAAATTCTGCCAGAGTATGATGAGAACTAACACCTAATGGAAAATTCGATTGCTTTATCATCTGTGAAAGTTTAAAAAATACGTCTTTAAAGCGGCGGATTATAGATAGGAAAATGCAGTAATTTCAGTAGTAATAGGTCGCACTGTGAGTTGTTGGCACTAGGTGCGGACTGTTACTACTTACATTTCCAGCATTTTTCTATGTATAACCCGGGAGATTGACAACGATTTTTCAAACTTTCCCAGATAATAAAACAATCGAATTTTTCATTAGGTGATATTTCCATTAGTTCTCATCATACTCTACCCGAATTTTTCGTTTTCGGGGGTTCCATCTCGAGTTTGAAAATGATCTATACTCGTGGGCATCCTCCTTTATTATAAATAGCTTAAATACTATTTTTTATGTATTATGCTTCCCTAACCGCATAAACTGACTAAACCTAATATTTATTAAAACCATTGTTCAGTGAACAAAAATACATCCGGTCATTTCCTTTAAAAAGAATCGCAGTTTATTTTCAATATTTTTTAAAAATAATAATGTGTTAAACATCATTTTTTGAAAATTTTCACAACTCTATTAAAAAGAGCGACCTTAAAACTAGGAGGATTAAAATAGTATATTATCTGCCAAGGGGGCAATTATCGATCTTCGACGATTGTGAAGTTTGTCGCCCGAGTGAAATGATGGTAACAATCACACTCGTCGGAGATCGATATTTCGCCCGTGAGCAATAACGTATTTTTTTTATCCGATTGTCCAAGGACTCGATAATTCGCGGCCGAATGTTTCACCCTAGGCAGAGAAATCGAGTTTTACGGCCAAAGGGTCAAAAACATGTTTATTGCTTACAAAAAACTGTCCTGAAATCCCTGTGCAATTTGTACATATTTGAGTGTTTAAGGGTTAAGTTTCTATGTCTTCTATGATAATTATACATGAATGTTAAGTTCAGTTACACGATTATATTATTACATTTAATCTTGTTCCATACAATTACCATAAAATATTTAGAAATATCTCACAAAGTTCATCAAATACTGCAAGTTTGATAAAATGTCTTTATTACATTAATCAATTATTTTTATTATATTTCTACGGTGAAATTGATTTTGGAAGGTACAGAGTAACGAGGAGTGACGCTCAGAGTTCGATATAAATGACTTCGAAAGCACTCGATAAATCATCGGATATTATATT
Source organism: Trichopria drosophilae (assembly GCA_030407085.1). Taxonomy (NCBI): domain Eukaryota; kingdom Metazoa; phylum Arthropoda; class Insecta; order Hymenoptera; family Diapriidae; genus Trichopria; species Trichopria drosophilae. Next base: position 147,517,035 of record CM059583.1, read on the forward strand.
GCGGTGGTATACCACAATATAATATCGTACCATAAAACATTTCCGTAGGAAAAGCCGCCCTTAATCTAACCGTATATCATATTTAACGGAGTGAGTCGGGTCGGATCGTCGGAGCAAACTCGCATGCGTCCGGCGGGAAATATGGCGCGTATGCGGTCGCCCACGTGCTAGCATTATCCTGAAATAGAGTTGAAGTATTCGGATCTGAAACGTAGCCGCTCGACCATTTTCCGGCAGTTAAACGCGACCTGGCATCGTCGCGGATTTACCGATAATGTCATGCATTCAGCCCGCTTACGGATATACGGTCCCTCCGCACGAGTTCTAACTCGCCGCTACTAGCCGACGCACATATATGTGTACATAGGGTAACTAGCTGATGGGTCCCCCTGTGTATCGAACTATACGCTAGTAACTACAGATTAGCGTTATCAGGCTGTGACAACCTGAAACGCGGTTTACCTTGACACTGGAACGCAAAACGCAAGATCGACGACCTGCGTCGTCGTCCCGGTGGTGCTCCGTCACGTCGCGTCGACGAGCTGTACGTAGACCACCCTCGGAAATCACCGACACGAAAATTTCCTCGCGAAATCGGTCGACGGCTGATTAATTAATTAGAGCGCAAATTTTCCGTCTAGTTAATTACGGTAATATTGGACCTATAATTTACTCGTTGACTATAAGGGCTTTGCACCGCTTTTGAGGTTACGCGAAGAGAAGTTTAATCAGAACTTGCCTGAACATTTTCGATTTCCTTTGTCACTGTCATGCTTGCGTCAGTAATGTTTATGAATTTCGTTACAAATTACTGACGCTCGAAAATCACTTAAATTTTCGGTTTATCCTCGCGGAAAATCTTTTGTTTCTATATGACTAGTTTCCCCATGTGGAAACTTGTAAGATGGAACATTGACGTAAGTCGGAGGAATTTATGGAATTTCTGGTACCATTTAAATTTTATAACGCGTAATTCACTACTCTACTGGTTGAGTATAGTTTTATCATCTAAAATAAGTGTATTTACATTTAACTGAAGCAACAGTATTTAACACTTGCGTACTAGTCCTTGATTATTTATTAATTAAATTGGAACTTCTTTCAGGTTAAAAACGAAGTTTTGTAAGTCCCTATCAAATTAAAGAGTTTTTTAAATTACTTCTTAATATAGCCAGATGCTGAAATATTTTAAATGCTGGTTAAAATATTCCTTAGGCTTTAAAATTACACGATTCACAGAGCATCTATCATAAAAAACGGGACTTTGAATTTTTTGGTAACAGAAATTCTTCACTGACAATAAGCACAACATTTTTGTTTATTACACTTAGAAAAAAAGTAGTTAAAGTGACCATTTTTTTACCATGAATCATAGTGTGAATTGCGGACTGGGCATGGTATTAGTTAAAACAACTATTCCCAAATAGTAAAGTTTACCCATTGTTTCATAATTTCAAGCGCTAATTATTATAATAGACTCAACTGTTTTAAAATAGTCATTTCAGAAAATTCCTACCTTGTAATGCTTATTTCAACGATGCTAAAATGATTAAAATAACTTTTTGAAATAGTCAATTCTGTTCTTACGTTGGTTGAAAATTATTATATTACACAGTAAAAACAAATAAATAACGTTGATTAATTAAATAGATTTAAGTTTTTTAATGAAGAATGGTGATATTATTTAATGTTAATATTATTTGAGTATTCTCATCTATTGGATTATTCTATATATTTTTTTATGCGTTTAAATTGACATACACAAACACTTTTCGCTATACTTCGCTACATTATACAATTACATACAATACGCATCAGTATTCGTACGACGAGAACGCTTAACAATATATGAAGCACTACGTTCGTTCACCACTCGTGAGTATGTCACATAGCCAATACCTCCCCCTATCTGCACGCTCTTTACTACAAGTCTTGGTTGCCCGCGAAATTCAAAAGTACCATCTGAATGATTTGAAACGATTTCAACTTCTTAAACTATCCTTTTTTTCGCATAAAATATTTTATTTAATGCCTCGTTGAATGGAATGGATAAGGTGAAGGCAATTTGAAGAACGTATATCGATTTTTTTAAGAAAAAGATTTTCGTTTCTTAACTCGAAATATATGAACATTAATAAATCTGAACTTTTACTATGGATTCATAGTAAATACAAACTTCAACTATGAATAATAGTAAATATGAAGATTTACTATGAGTCATAATGTGAGATGAGGACCACGCTAGATTATAATTATTTTAACAATAGTTATCATGTTTACTTCTATCATTTTACGCAGTTGATTTTTCAACTACGAGGAGATAGTTGGTTTAACAAAATTATAGTACAATCGACTATGAAAGTGGTCAATTTAACTATTTTTCATAGTAGTTTTAACTATATTTTTCCAATTATCTGACATAATAAATGTAACCAATCTTTTTTTCTCATTGTATTTCTGAAAAGATTTTATTTAACTTTTAATGTTCTAATGTCCCATCTATGCTTTTATTACGAAATGTTTTCTTATTGAGTTTTTTCGGACAACTTCCATGAAGAAGGATGCCCGATAAATGATATAAGTTCAGAGTTGCTCAACATACATTTAATAGGTTTGAAAATGCACATTTGTTATTAGTAACGTATCAAAGTTTGTGAAATAACTTACAGTTCAGTCTAATTACGTTGACAATACTAAACATTTAAACTCACGATTCAAAATTGATGAAAATTGTTAAACATTCTGCAATATATTTTGTATGTTTGTAAGTAATCTTTATTTATCGAGGATTTGAATATGCTTTACAGATATAAACTTTATTTAAACTGATATTTATGTTTCAGATTTAAAGTCTCACGAAAATAACTTAGGTATTGAACTCAATACTACTATGAAACTAATTGTTATTTAGCTAGGATCAATAAATATCACAATAAACATAATCATATAGGTTTAATATTTAAATCCTAGTCGAATTTTTTTATTACTTTATCTTGATTACAATTAACATTGAAAATAAACAAAATATTGGATATGATCTGTCGAAAAACTAGGATCCCTTCCCACGATGAAACTTATTATACCTAAATTGGTGATACTGATAACGAAAGTAGTTTCATTACTGGCTTCTGGGAGCAAAATCTGTACCTTACATTTATCATTTTAAAGTGGTCACAGAGAATATTTGCAAACATTTATTTTAATATTTTGTTATGAAACAAAGAAAAAATGAGTTGATCTTAATTAACATAGAAGATTGTTAATGTAGTATTTTTACTTCACAGTTCGAAATACGTGAAATAAATTCAATTGAAAATTTCGACAAGACTATTCTCGGTTGGTCTGTCATTCTACAAACTAGGGAATACGAAGGCGGATGGACTGACATGTAACCCGATTTTATGGCACACTGATTTATCAAAAACGGGATATGACCCAGCGGTATTTAGCATGTACCGAAATAAAAAATATTAGGGAATTGCATTTTACATCCAAGAAATTATCAAGCTGAACTGACTGGAACAAAGAGTGTTTAAAATAATTTAAGTTCCAAGCGACGATTTGTGGTTTGAAGCAGTGGGCATAAAATGTTCATTTTAATAGGTTTAATTGAAGGATCAATTGGAAATTCCTAATTTCTGTAGTGTTCAATTCCAAAGGATCGAATTTCAATAAATTTAAACGTATATAAAAAAAGCATCCGTTATTCATAATGTCAATCATCTTGTTAATTCGTTCATCAGTAAGTTTCATTGCGTTTAACTAACAATTCCGATGTAATCAATATTCATAAGAAATTAATATAAATTAACTTATAATGGCATATTTTAATGGTCACAAACGAACATATCATACCTTTAGATTTCTCAATAGATTCTTCAATTAAATTGAATATTTCGGAAAGTATTTTTTTTTAATATATTCAGAAATATTTTGAAATTACATGCCCAATAAAACAGTATTTGAAACATACTTTCATTTTTTGGGTCCATTCTGTTAAATATTTTATCATTCAATATTGTCTTCCATCCCGAATCTTATGTTATGCATACCCGGTCGGGAATTTGGTTAAGCATGAATCAGGCTCTGACGAGGTAACCTGGAAATAAAATCACCCAAAAATATTCTTTAATACATAGTGTTATGTTTTCTCTGAAAAGGCTCTAAAATAGAGCCAGACTGCTGTCAGGCATCTTTATCAAGCCTGTGTCTGATCCAGTCTTGATCAGGTGTTAACCATCAGGTCCCGTTCGCAATATCACATTGTAAAAAAGTATCTGAATCAACACTAATTGGATGAGATTGGACTCATTCTTACATATGCTCCTAATCCGAATAATAAAAAATAGTTTTTAACTTAAAATAATATAGTTGCTTTTATGTTCAACTAGTCAACAATATTTTTTTCTAACGAACAATTTAAAATGTTTTCTAAGTATTATACATGTTGTATTTCTATTTTTATTTTTTTTCTTAATTTTATTATTTACGCATAGTACTTTTCTTTGGCAAGGAACAAATAAGTATAACATCTGAGCATAAGGAAAAAAAATATTAAATTGAACCTAGAACTATTTATTTTAATTAGTACGATATCTTTTATTCTTATATTTCTTTACACTTTAGTTCTGGATACATTTAATGCTAGATGCTGGCGTACTAAGTAACTTTAATAACTTAAAAAGCACTTTTCCATCTGAATATGCTTGTTTTAACAAAATACCGTATTTATCCGAACGCATTTCAAGAACTACCCGGTCGTTAAATGAGAGTACAAAATGGAAAGCAACCGAATCTCTTTATTTTTACCTATGTGCGATTTCAATTATTTAAAAACCTGTTTTTACAACAACATGAATATCACCTTTTTTGTTGTTATATGCTGGAAATTACAGTAAGAAGTGGTAACAGGCTATTGTTTTAAGTAATTCATCGATTACTTGAGTTTATTGATACCGTATATGCTAAAGCAACAATACCATTAGAGATAGTTACTATAAAAGAAAATTTTGAAAATGGCTGTTCAATATTTATTGCAAAAATTATATATTAAGGATATATAATTACAGAAATTTCGCCAAACAATGTAGTTCTGTTGCACGAGTGCGCAAAATAACTAATATAAAAAATATATAAACTACTAAATTCTAACAACTAATAACTAAGAATTGGTTGCTTTAAAAGGAACGGTTGAAAAATCAATATTTATGTATATCATTGCGAGTCAGATACTTGCTGCTGTGGTACATTATCAGCATGAAAAGACCATCATCGATTATAAAGTATTAAACTAAATGTACACTGTATACATGGAAATGAGTTTTACAAATCTGTTATAATTGTGAGGTTAGAAATTTCGCAAGGATTGATAAATCCTATGTTGAACATGATAAAATTATAACGTCCTTATTTACCCGAACCTTATATATGTGGAATAATATGGAGCACATACTCTCCACAGTAATTTTATCGCTCGAAGGAAAAATCACTGGTGTAGTAAAAGTTTTCATAGTAAAAATCAAACAATTTCAGTTTTATTTTTATTAAAATGTAAATTTATAATCGTGGCAAGAAAAAATATAATAATATATTATAAAATATGTTATGTTAAATTGAACAAATGAACTTTGAATGCAATTTCTGATAACACTGTGTATTCCCTGAAGAGCGTCGCGTAGTGGTGCATTTCGAAAGTAACATCGCAATTTTTTTCTTTGGTAAAATAAAATAATATTGAAATATATTGCAAATTGATTTGTTAATCACTAATGGTTGAATTACGACTCATTACGCTACATATATTTGTCGATGTAAATCGAAAAAATAATACTTTTTATTATTTTTCATATGCATAGAATATTATCTTTTAATTCTGAATCGATTAATTTGGTCAAATTCTTGTCTATTCTTAATGAAACTCAGTTGTTCTACATCAACTTGCAAATATAATTAAAAGAGAAAATAAAGGCGTAATTAGACATGTATTCAGAATCTCAATATCTTTAAATAACACTAAAATATAAGAACATGAAGGATGATTGACGATATGAGAAAAATATGTTTTGGATGAATTACTCATCTGGCAACCTAATTACTAAATCTACTCGTATGGTGTACACGGAGAAAAATAACCGGCTAAATCAGCCGAAAAATAAGCAGATTCTACCAATTTTATCCTATAGGGATAGCTGTTGGAATTCCGTTAGGGATAGCCGATAATTTCAGCTAAATTTACTGAAAAAGTCCGCAAATTTAGCGGAACAAATCTGCTAATGTAGCGGAAATTTAGATCTAAGCGCGAATTGAGTAGGGTTAATGCTACATTAGCGGAATCAAAACAGCTAAAATTGCAGATATTTTCGGCAATTCCAGCCGAAAATTTTAGCAGATATGAATCAGCTAATCCAGCGGAGTCATTTTTCTCCGTGTAGAGGTATCTGTGAAGTTTAAATATTAATTAAAGTTATATAATCAGGAAATAATATACGCATTAAAGGGTAGATTGCGAATAACTTCGTAAATGAAATATGTATACGACGTTCAAATAATAACATGAATAATAAGAATGGAAAATTCGTGGCTATGTAATTTACATGGATATCGTGTTTGCGGTAACTAAGTAAGATAATAATGCGTGTATCATATGACACCGACAAAGTTTCTACCTGATGAATTACAGCTAGATAAAAACGAATAAAAACCTCGTGTCCCTTTTTTATCTGCCCAAACGTGATACAAGAGAGGCGTGTGATCCCATTTGTCACCGATGAAGAATAACATTTGTGGAAGAGATAAAATAGTGATATAGTTTTTATATTTATTTATTATACTATTTTTGTTTCAAATACCAAGTATAACTTAAATCTAATAATAACAGCTCTTTATAAATGGAAATTTTATATTTTTATTTTCATATGGTTTATTCGGAATTTAAAAAAAATGAATTATATATGAGACTTTTAAAGTGTTATTTATTCATGTACACTTGCATTATTTAATTTAACTAAAGATGAGTATCTTTGAATTAAAATTTGAACGTCATTACAAAATGTTTAAAGCACATTTGATTACATTTTAATTGTTGTTAATAAAATAAATTTTCATACATTTGATACGATTTCAATAATAAAATGAATAACTGCAAACAATTCTTGCATTTCTGAAGGGCTTGTAACATTTCTGCTTGCAAATTATATCGTGATTTTCTAAACGTCTTAAATATTTCCTAGAGATTTGAAAATTTTTAGAGGATTTTGCTTTGTAATTAATAACAATAAAATTAAATCCCACTTAGACGAGCTTTATTACTTAAATACTTATGTAGTACAATTAGTATTTTTTATAGCATTATTTGCTTTGAGTTTATCTGTATCTTATAGTAACTTAGACGATATTTTTCGTCTAATAATAGAAAAGTGAACATTTAATTCTGCCCACTACCTTACAGGATTAAAATATTAACTATTAAACACGTAAATTTTTATTTTTATGAAAATATTATCGGTTGTGAATACATTTTGAAAATGATTTTCCAACATATTTCGGGTTGTCATTTCTGTTACAAAAGAAACTTCCGTATCACTTCTTTCTCAAGTAATTAAACCTTAATTATTAACATTTGTAAATTAGTATTTTTTATATTTTATTTAATACTAGCTTAGTTAGTACAGAATTCGACCGTTAATCTAACGATCCTGCGTTCGAGCTCGGGTGCATTGAACCTATAAAAGCAGTTTATTTGGTGTGTCTCAGTAATAAAAAATTATCCAAAATCTTCGTAAATTATTTTCCGTTCTTCGCCATTGAAAATTAAAAATTGTTTTCCTACAAAAAATGGCACATGACTCTTTGTATGAATTTCTGACTGCAGAAGTTAGCAACGTTGAAAAAAATGTAAAAAAAATAAATTGCAATAACATCTTTAGTTCAGCATAAGACGACGTATATTACATTCATATTACTTATCATTTTGGCGCCAGAACATTTTGGTCTCTCCAAAATTTCCCTGTGCAGTCGTATTTTTTTGGGATATGCAGAGTTCTGACTGGTTAGGTTATGTCATTTTTAAGACACGCATATGCTTTTATGCGTGATTAGGGGTAGTTAGATTTATTTGAGGTTAGGTTAGTTTCTTGACGTTGCCGTTTCTCCGTTTTCCCCACTTTACTTATATCTTTACTTATATTCCCTTAAACAAATTAAGCAATTTATTTGTCCGCCTACGTTACTTAGTTCTAAAGACGAACTTCTTTTTCTACACTGTTAAAAATTTGCCGGTGTGAAACAGTCCGGTGTGAGGTGTGATGGTTTTCGGTGTGAATATTTACACCGATGAAAGGTTTAATAGATATCCGCTCACGGTGTGATCGGTGTGAAATTCAATGCGGTGTGATTCGTTTATACGCGCTTGCGCATGCGCTCTACTTTCTACAATGCTGTGCGACGGTACTGCACGGAGAAAAAGAACTCCGCTGGATTAGCTGATTCATATCAGCTAAAATTTTCGGCTGGAATTGCCGAAAATATCTGCAATTTTAGCTGTTTTGATTCCGCTAATGTAGCCTTAACCCTACTCAATTCGCGCTTAGATCTAAATTTCCGCTACATTAGCAGATTTGTTCCGCTAAATTTGCGGACTTTTTCAGTAAATTTAGCTGAAATTATCGGCTATTCCTAACGGAATTCCAACAGCTATCCCTATAGGATAAAATTGGTAGAATCTGCGGATTTTTCGGCTGATTTAGCCGGTTATTTTTCTCCGTGTGGCTCGATTCGATCGATCGATCCAGACGCGTTCTGTGTTCTGTCATTCATAATGACAGTGGTTCGAGTTTGATTTTTGTTTTATTATTTAGTATTAGTGCTACATAATGAACACTAATAAAATATGTATGTGTGAGTGCGTAAATTTTATTTTTGGAGGTTGACCCACATTGATATTTGAGGTTAACCTATCAATGTTGACAACGAATATAGACGCATCTATATTTGTTGATGTTGATAACCTGTTCCCCAAATCCCAGACCTTATTCCGTATAAAAAGTGATCTGTGCTATTTCTTTTTAAAATTGATTACTTGCACCTATGTTTATCATTGCATTGAACTGAGCAATGACTGAAAAGATAGGATGCGTGCCGACAAGAATTGAAGTCAGTACACTCCCGACTCTCGACGCGAGTAGACGTGTTTGTTTGTTTGTCCGGCAGTGTTTCCACGAATTTCAATAAAGTGCAAATTGTAAACATACCATATAAAGTAAATAAGTGATTGTGTTCAGTGAATTGTTCTAACGAATATTTCAGATATTCAAATTGCGACAATGTCGCTGACTCCCAGAAATGGGAGTAACCCTGATATGATCTTACCGCCAAATGTATCGCCTACCAGTGTCATTAATCAAAGCCGAAGATATGCAAAAACCGTGAAACAAATGATTGCACCTAAAAAGAACCAGGCTATAATAATAAATTCAATCGAAGGTATTGCATTCGAAGAATACATATATGCGTTGGGGGACCAAATTGATCCAAAACTTATCACACATGCTTCAAGAATCTCGAACCGAAGAATATGCATATATCTTGTAAATAAGGAGACAGTTGACACATTAATTAACACAATAAAAACAATCACAGTACAAGGACACGTAATTTCCATGAATAGGTTCGAAAACCAAAACAAAAGGATCATAATATCTAACGTACACGCATTAATACCAGACGATGTTATTCTGTCAGAACTAATTAAAATCGGAATCAAACCAATGTCAGAAATCAGCAGCCTCAAAGGGGGATTAAAAAGAAACGAGAAATTCGCACACATACTCAGTTTCCGAAGACAGGTATATGTTAAAATGGAGGACGTTAACTCCATCCCTCCTTCACTTCAAATAATTTACGAAGGTAGCTCGTACTGGATATTTTTATCCAGTGACGCATTATCTTGCTTCCTCTGCAAAGAGCAAGGGCACCTTGTGAGAGACTGCCCTAGAAATACCAAGGACCTACAGGACAATCATGACAACAATATTCAAAAAACGAGCAATGGAAGTAACCTATCAAGTAATTTATTAACTGAGAACACGACACTAACTCAAGACCAACAAGATCACTTAATGACTGATTTTCCGACATGCGCTTTAACGAAGAGAACAAGAGATAGTTCCACAGCATCTGAACCAAGAAAATTTCCTAGATTTATCCCAAGCGCAGATTCAAATTCCGCACCACCATCCGAAACTGAACAAGAAGATGCTAGTGAGTCAGAAAGCTCTGAGGTCCATGGTATGGAATCAGAAAATCCAACAATAACATTGGATGACCACCTTCAAGAATTTAAAAAACTAATCGTAGCATCACCTTCAAAGTACCCATTAAATTATCTACAATTTAAAAGCCTTCTTCATAATGCCAAGGACAACCCAAACATAATCGAACTCGCACTTACATATAACTGTGATCTAACACTCCTAACAAATATGATCGAAGAAGCAAAGACTACTTTAAGTGACAGAGCAACGAAATCTAGGTGCACGAGACTCTGTACAAAAATAATTAAACACCTCTACGCACAACAAGCTAAGAAAATAAAAAGTCCCGAACAGCCACTAAAAAGTATTCGATTAAATTATCTGAAAGTTAATAAAACTCATGGACCTGAAAATTCTCCAGTGGAACTTGAACGGATTTTACTCTAGAAAAGAAAGATTAGAAATGCTTATCAATGAAACCCAACCAGCTGTAATTTGTCTTCAGGAAACCAACTTCAAAAATACACACGCAGGACATTTCAAAAACTATATTGTGCATCATAAAATAGATTAAACGCAACACACGCTAGCGGTGGTGTAGCCACATATATCAATATTAATTTTTCTTACAATATTATTCCACTTATAACAAACTTGGAAGCTGCTGCTGTCCGAGTAACGCTGGCTAATGAGGTAACAATTTGCAATATTTACCTTCCCAATTCTTACGACTTCAATTTACAAGAGCTTATAGACCTAACTAACCAATTACCAAAACCATTCCTATTTGTAGGGGACTTCAATAGCCACAATACTTTATGGAGTTCGTACAAAACAGACGTTAGAGGAACAATGGTAGAATCGCTAATAGATCTACAAAATCTAGCCATTCTTAATCCTGACCAACCGACCCATATAAACTTTGCAAATGGATCACCCAGTAGTATCGATCTCTTTTTGAGCTCTATTAATATTGCGGATAATTGGGATGTTGAAAGACTGTCTGATCCATGTGACAGCGACCACTTCCCCATACTTGCAACGCAACCTAACTACCAAGTAACTTCGACAGATACCCATACCCAACCAAGATGGAAATTAAAAACCGCTAACTGGGACAAATTTCAACAAACAATTGACAACAATATATCACTATTGCCAAACATAACTTCATCCTGCAATATTGAAGTTGACTCACTATTAGAAAAATTTACTAAATTACTTATAGAAGCCGCAAACACATCAAACCGTCGAACACAAACATCCTATAAAACAAACGCCATGGTGGAATACCGACTGTGCTAATGATATAAAAAATTCAAAGCATGCTTTCCAAATTTTCAAAAAACACCCAACAGTTGAAAACAAAATTAACTACCAGAAACTGAGATCTTTGGCACGCAGAACAATAAAATCCAGCAAAAAAAAGTCATGGGAAAATTTCGTCAATTCCTTAAATACACAAGCAACTTTGACTACAACATGGAATAAAATTAACCAAATTCGCGGGAAGAAAAAGATTACTAGAATCTTAAACCTCACAACAGACCAAAATGAAACCATTACCGCACCACAGGAAATAGCTAATGCACTTGCTAAAACGTTCGCAAAAAACTCGAATGACTCAAACTTTGAAGAGGCGTTCTTGGCGTACAAAAACAATACACCAGAAGTGTCCAAAATGTCAATATTTCGAAAAACAGATAAACCATTCAACATTCCATTTAACAGAGACGAAATGATGTATGTTTTACAAAACTGCACAAATTCAAGCCCTGGACCCGATAATATTCCCAACTCATTCGTAAAAAACCTTCCGGAGTCTGCTCTAAACTATTTGTTATCTCTGTATAATCTTATCTGGACTAAAATGGTATTCCCATCCAAATGGCGAGAAGCAACAGTAATACCTATCCACAAACCAGGGAAAGATAAAAAATTGGCTTCTAATTATAGACCTATAGCCCTGACAAACAACCTATGCAAAATTCTCGAAAAAATGGTTAACAGGAGACTAAAATGGCACTTAGAAAATATCTCTTACTGGTACTTACCAGTAAAATGTCTGATCTTTGCTGATGATATAACTGTCTTCTGCACGGGTAAAGAAATTAAGGCAACCGAAGAACTCTTACAAAATGCTCTGAATGAACTGCAGAACTGGTCCTACCAATCAGGGCTAAAATGTTCAGCAAACAAAACAGTATCCATATTATTTAGTAAGAGTAAAAAACAAATTCAAAACCTTAATTTATTAATGAACGGAACTAAAATACAAAGTTCTTCTACCATCAAGCTACTCGGCCTACACTTTGATAAAAAACTGTCATGGAATACCCACATAAAATCACTTAAAGACGACTGCACAAAAAGAATATCTATAATTAAATCATTATCCTCTACCTCGTGGGGAGCGGATTACAAAATTCTCTTAAATACATACAACGCTGTTGTCAAGGCAAAACTGGACTATGGAGCAGCAGTCTACAATTCGGCTATTCCAAACATTCTAAAAAAACTAGATTCCTTACACCATAAAGCACTACGTCTATCTATTGGAGCATTTCATACTAGTCCTATAAAAAGTATTCTTCTAGAGACAGGAGAAATGGAACTAGAGGATCATAGAAACCTGCTTATTTTAAAGTTTGCTACTAAGATTGCAGCACTACCATCGAACCCAACCTTTGATAATATATTTACAAATAGATATGAATGCCAATACAACGACCGACCACATCTTCCCCAGCCTCTTTACGAAAAGCTCAGCACGATTACTAAGGCAATCAACTTCAAATTTCCGGAAACCTTCAAAAAATCAATTCCACCTACACCACCATGGGCTAAATTAGAAATTTCAACACACGCAGACTTATTCGATGGCTCAAAAAAAAACTTAGGAGCCAAAGAACTTAAAAGTCTCAATTTGAAACTAAATGACAAATACAAATTTGTAACCCAAATATATACAGATGGCTCTAAAACAAAAGATGGCACAGGATATGCAGTATTAATGAATAATATAACAATAACAGAAAAAACCAATAACATATCCTCAGTGATTACAAACGAACTGATGGCCATAAAAAAAACTCTGGAACTCATTAGCAGATCAGATGCAACAGACTTTGTTATATTTTGTGACTCGAAAAGCGCAATTCAAATGATCACTGACGCTACATCGCTCGATGAACTGACGCAATCTATACAAATAATATATAGTACTGAAGTGAAAGCAGGAAAACGCATTGTCCTTACCTGGATTCCATCCCATACAGGGATACCGGGCAATGATAAAGTATACCTAGAGGCTAAAAAAGCTACCAAATATCCCAAAGTAACTCCTACATCAAATATTGCAACTTCAGGTGATGTTAAAAAATACATAATCAAACATTTTAAAGAAATAAAAACAAAGGAACTGATTAACAACAAACCAACAAAATATAAAATACAATCGGTATACTCTGGACGGCAGCAATTTCCCCTGGAATTTACAAGACACGAACAAACTACCATAAGCAAATTACGCATAGGACACTCAACTCTAACACACTCATACTTACTAAACAGAAACCCACCACCACTATGTGAATATTGTAATGTTAATCTCACTATAAAACACATATTAACTGAATGTCAACAATATGAACACCTTAGAAGTGAATTACGAATGCCAAGAGACGTCAACGTTTTAGTAAATTCACCTAGTTTTCAACCGATTGTAATACGTTTTTTGACGAAAACAGAAATACTCAACAAATTGTAACAATCTACCACTGTATCCCGTCGATAATGACCAAGCAGTTAATGCGACGTAAAATAAATAAACAAAAAAAAAAAAAAAAAAAAAAAAATAGAATTGAAGTGTCGCTGGAAGTTAGAGCTTTCCAGATTATTGTATAAATGTCACTACTCTCAATATGTAATAAGTGCAAAAGAATTTCATGAATATAGTATAAAAGAATTATTATAAATGATAATTCTATGTAAAATTAATGTTTATAGAATATAAAGTGACATGTATAGAAAATTCTAAAAACCGTAAACTCGACTCGATACTGTAGTTCTTGTTGGATGGCATTCCATGCTTTCAATCGTTGATATTTATATTGATTATAATTTGAATACGTATATCTTCTACGTACGAGTGCAATTAAACAAATTTAAAATCAAGTAGCAAAAATTGAAAGCAGTGAATATGTTTCGTTAAAAAGTACAGAAGCGAGAAGAGTTTACTATTCTCAGATTAGTACACATGTCGGTGGATGTAGTATGTGATAGAATGAATAAAAAGTTATTGATAATGTTCAAATGAATTTATATAATATAAATTAAAACTTATTGCAAAATTAAGGCCAACCACATATGCGCACCAATTGAAAAACTGTAATCCGCTTTGTAATACTTGGAACGTGACCAATGCTGTCAATCAACATTATTTATTTTAAAATTTTCTTACTTGCAAACACATATATTATTAAGATGTATTGATATTATAACAAATGGAAATATCAATTATCACAAGCATAGAATACGTTCTAACAAGAACTACATTGTCAAAAGGAGTTTACGGTTTTTAGAATATCGCAAACATTTCAAATGTCTCAATATATCTGAACAAGTTTGTAATACTATTCCCAAACTAAATCTGGCAATATGCTTACTCCATGAACATGAAATGTTGAGTCGATGGAGCCTAATTTCACAAAATTTTATAACGACTTTTCTCTCTGTTAAACACAATCAATCTTTATGAACGTAAATTTTCTGTATTTATTACCTTGTAACGTAAACAGAAACATGGTTAGTCGTTAACGTAACTGGAAAATTGTCTGTATGATCAAATGAAACAATTTCCAAAAAGTAATACTTTTTGAGCTGTCGCTCATTGAGAAAACAGTTTTATTCTATCATCCAGCCAATTTTTGCAATAAACTAACGTCTGTTTCTGGTTACATTTTTAGGTAATAAATACAGAAAATTTTGTTTAATAAAGATTGGTTGTATTTAACCCTGTGAAAAGCAGCTATGAAAATTTTGTTAAATTGGGCTCCGACGATACCAGATTTCAAGTTCATGGTGTAAACGTGTAGGATTGAAGCTTTTTAAAATCTACACTATTTATTTAGACTTGGAATAGGATTTTAAATAGCTTTCAATATATCTGAACATATTTGTAATACTATTCCCAAACTAAATCTGGCAATGCACCTATTCCATGAATATGAAATGTTGACGAAGTTGAAGTCGTCGGAGCCTAATTCCACAAAATTTTCATAACGACTCTTCTCTGCGTTAAACACAACTGATCTTAATTAGGAATGTATTTGCATATCAAAATAGGAAATGTAAGGAATAGGATATATGGATGCGGATTGTCATTTCCATTTGACAGATAACCTTAAAATTTTCTTTGAAGTGTTAATCTGTCCTAGGAAAATAATAATAATGCGGTCCTCACATTTAATAATTCGTGTAATTCATCACAGACGCACATAACCTAAAAGAAACAATTACCTTGATATGGCGTTTTACAATTTAAACATCCATGTGTGTAAAATCGGTGTGATTTATTTGAGCGGAGTTAAATGCTGTGTGATTAAATCACACCGATATCGCACCGAATAATTAACACCGCTCATTTACACCTGACAAGGTGGTGGACCTATATAGAATCCTCAACGGTGTGAAATATGATACCGATTTCACACCGCATTTTTAACAGTGTATATATAGAGAATATGAGTCATTATCACTCGATATAATTATTATATGATATAAAATAAATGATACATCTGTGCAATAAGATTTCAACATGTTGATTTTTTAATCAATTAGTACAACATGTTAAATAACCTATTAAAAAATTCTAACGTTCAATCTAGAAGTATAATATTACGTAGTATAAATACGTTGCGAAATATATGGATATTCCAAATTTATCGATGGAATGATCTAAAAATGGTCGTGGCATACATTTAGCCAAAAAGCACAAATCTTTCCTGTCATTGTATTGAATAAACTATATTGATAAATTGTAAGCAAACATCCATATCACATATACATTGTATTTACATTTAGAATAAAACGTAGTTAATTTTAGATATCAAAATGTTATACAATTGATTTTTATTCGCCATGAAGAAATCTTTTTAAATATTTATACTTGTACAAAAGGTTCGAGTTGTATACATTGACCCAGGATGATGGTTATTTTTATTATGAAAATACAGACATTATATTTTTCATATATACCACCTGTCAAATTTAATGCCGCAGAAAGTCAATATCCTTTGCATAAATCAGGTAATCGAATCATCTTCACTTTAACCAATTATTCAGAAAAATAGAGCTCCTCGATATCTCCTGGTCCTCTGTTATTTGGTTTCATTTCTTCGGTGATTTAAGACGGTAATTAGAATTTAACGATGGTTTCAATTTAATATAATTTATTTATAAAGTTCTGTTTATTTACAATATGTTAATCTGATACTTTCTTGATATAATAAGGGTGTTTATAATTGTAATAATTTATGAGGTTAAAATAATATATTTATCAAATGTCTCGTGTCTAAATTTAACCGGTAACTTCGAAGGTTATTCATTTTTAAAATGTTATAACTGAAGTTTTCTAGGGGAAATATATATATATTAAAATGCGGATGTACGGATATTTAAAAATAAACATTTGCAATATCTTATTTTCGAATTATTGTCAGACTTTGTGCAGAGAATGATTGAATTTTATTATTACATTATACATATTTATTATCAATACTTTTCTATTTAAAACAATTCAGATATTCTTTAATTATCATATTTTGTTCATTCCCTTATACTTATTCATTATTAAAGTTATTAATTGTTAATCATACGAATTTGCAAGTATATACACTTTCGTAACCTATTTTTCATTAATGGTAATCACAGAAATACTCAGCGTGATTTTTCGTACCTTTCATGCTTACTTAGCAATACATGGGACCACTAAAAGGTGGGCTAGATCGACCAATTGTAAACAAAAATTTATTCAGACGTATATAAACAATGAGTCTCAGTTTATTGTGTTCGGTAGTTTGTATATAAAACAATAAAAATATAACAATCTTTACTTGTGATATATGCATGTGATAAATATTACACGTTATTAGCGCTTATCTGTCTAAGACTCTTTGATATTGATCTAGAAAACAAGCAATTTACAAATCCAATATTAGCAATTATATAGTTAAATAACAGAAAAGAAACTTGCCATTTCTAACGTATTACGTGGTAATGTACATTATTTCGAAAAAGTTTTAATAATAATTATTGCATTGCAATAGTAATTGAACGGTATTGTAATGAGGCAGCCTACTTTCTCGGTTTAAAGTTAATCATATTTACTAATATTTTTTAATTCTTTTCAGCAATAGAAAAGGACTTTAAATAAATAGCCAAATAATTCTAAAAAAGCTCACTAAATGTGCTTTTTCCGTCTTTTACACAACCTCACTCAATTTTTATGTCGACTAATCAAATACGAGCTGACTTTGCTCTTAAGCAGTTTTTTTATTTCTATATATAATCTTTAATTACTTAAGGTACAATTAAATCATAAACCTAACTATATTCCGCACACTTTATTTAATTAGTATACATTCTGCGGCAAAGACAGTCTTCACTAGACACATTATATTTTCATGAACATTTTAGATTCCCTGTTCAAAATTGTAACACAGAAACGTGTTGAAGTATTATTTTATGTACCAAATTTCATTATGCGCAATCCGTCGAAACAGTACCATAAATGATTTATTTCGGGAGATTTCTGTCAAAAGTTTTCAGACAACGTGAATTATTAACAACTTGTGCAAATTTCAATTACACAATCGGGAAAAAAGACATGTAATGTACTGACTTGATTACGTTGAATATTAATCCTATTTTAATGTAATATTGACTTAAGCACGTTTATAAGAACATCTTCTGCAAAAGTTGAACTCAAAGAATCAGTATTGTAATTTACTGTTATCTAATAATGACATGCACGATTTTAATTGCTTTTTTGCGATAGATAATAGTTTCTAAATATTAAAGGATTAATGTTAAGTCTCATATAATTATAAACCATCAATATTTTGGACATTACTTTATGCAAATTTTGAACTAAAATAATTATAACGAAAATGTCATATATTAAACTATCTTTAAATATGAATACGACTTAAATGGACATGTTAAAGATACTTTGGCCGGAGAACAAAGTTCCAAAAATCAATACACCGAAAGGTCAAAATTGGCGTGATTTTCTTCACTTTGTCTTTTAACATTTGGCAAAAATAGAGCAAATTAAAATACCTTGGACTCACACACTATCGAAATTTTAGCCTTTCGAGGTTCTGATTTTCGGAACTTTGTTCCCCGGTCGATATTTTGGAGCAGATTTGGAGCAGAATATCATGCCTGTAGTTAAGTATATATCACCGATATATAAAATAAACGCATATATATATATAAAATATGAAGAATTATCAAGAATAACTAATGATATTATTTCTTTTAGTGTTTATATAAAATGGGAAACATTTTCTGTAAAATCTGCACTAATTTTAAAATATTCATCCAGGAGTTCTTACACAGTTTTTACACTGTATTCTGAAAGTTATGATTATTTCCTATGAAGCGATGTACATTTTCTTACCCTGCAAAAAAAGTTTGTAAATTGAATGAACTTTGAAGTTGCACTGAGCAAATGAAATTTAAATGTAACAGTAAATAAATATACTTTTAACGTCTATGTTCATAAAATTTGAGAGGTTTGTAATGCAACTAGAAATTTACTAAAATTTCAGGTGCATATTTCATCAAATTTAAGATGCGATATATAATTTTCATTTTCGTATTTAATAAAATCTTAACATGCATAATCTCTTGCTTGCAATATATACCATTAAATTTAACCCATTGACGCCCAAGAGAGCACAAATTTCACCAAGATTTTCGGAATATTTCTTGACATTAAAACCAATTCAAAAAAGTTATGCTTGGTTTTTCACAAAAAATTCAGATTTTTTCACTGACAAATATTTCTTAATCGGCATTTTCATATTGGAAACGGTTAGGGAGTTCACTGATCGGTGAAAATATCATGTCCTCGAATCTTTAACTTTGAAATCTGCATGATGGCCTTTTGTAAATAATGTTGGAAACTGTCAAAATGGCGGCTCAAAGACGAAAAGAACGGCGAAAAGCTCCTGAATTTTTTATTCGAAAATGATAGTCTTCCGGAAAAAATGTTGCTGAACAAAAAGTTCTTATAATTGATCAAAGAATACGCTCAAATTTTTTCAGAAGTTTTAAAACACTTTTCTTCATTTTCAAAATCGCAAAATTTTGAAAAAATATGACAAGTCATAGAAAAATTGTGAAAAAATTTCGAAGAACTTTTTGTCCCGTCACATTTTTTGCGAAGGTCTATCGTTTCCAAATAAAAAAATCCTGTTTCCCTATGTTTTGAAAAGTTCAGCCACCATTTTGACAGTTTCAACTTTATTTTCAAAAGGCTATCATGCACATTTCAAAGTTAAAGGATTGAGGACCCGATATTTTCACCGATCAGCGCTCTCCCTAACCGTTTCCAATGTGAAAATGCCGAATAAAAATTATTTGTCAGTGAAAAAATCTGATTTTTTTTATGAAAAACAAAACCATAACTTTTTTGGAATGGGCTCGATTGATTTTAGCAGATTCGGAAAAAAAACGATCAATTTAAGTCGAAAATGTTTTATCTAACATTTTTTGAATTGGTTTTTAATGTCAAGAAATATTCCGAAAATCTTGGTGAAATTGGTGTCCTCTTGGGCGTTAATGGGTTAATTAAAATTTTCTAACTGGATACGAATCAGTGCAGGTATGAGGATATATAAAATTTATAAATACAGCAATTGGGTAATTGTTACTAATTTTGTACAGTATATTTACGTTAGTCTTAATGTAAGGTTTTTATTCTTAGACAGATTCTTTAACACATTTCGATTACGGCACACATAAACCACATGGTTCAGTAACATTCAAAGAAAATGTTAACTACTCTCAGCGCTTTTGACATTAAGGATACACTTGAAATTGTAAGAGTGTGACGTGATGGTCCTCTCAAAACGTTTTCATCTGAAAAACACGGACAAGTCGTTTGCGAACGTCCTAAAGACGAACGGAAGCAGATGGAAACACGCGTGTTCGATGCTCGTTCAAGCAAGAAAGCTCCGCCAAGTCACGGGTGTACGTGTTAATTTAATACTCTAATTTGGAACCAGTCCAAACTTGCGTCGCCTTCCGGTTTCCATCTGGGCCAAATTGCACCGTTCCGCGGTGTCGAATAATTAATTAATTACCTTACCGCCGCACGTCTCTCTTCCGTCTTGCTACTGGCATTTTCGTTGCTGACCAGTAAACGCAGCTAATAACGCTAAGTTATACACCACCTGGAGATCATTATCGATGGAGGATAAACTCTGCTCGATGAAACGTGTACAATAGGACTTAAACGTCGAAATTCTGCATCTATCCATGTGAACTGTCCGGAAATGCATAAAGTCCACGCACAATGGGCGGAAGGACCGTGCTCGTTTGCGGTGGACCGGGTTTGACGGAACTCGTTATTACAACTGTCCCACTGGTCGAGGATGAGCACTTGCCGCTCAAAAAACTTTCGGTGGATGTGGTTTTCCGGATACGCGGCATATTGCACGCCAGTCGCAATCTGCATGATGGCGCGGTAATTTAAAATTACTCGAGGAACCGCTTCCACGAAAACATCCCATTTACGAGGAATTACTGGGACAATTAAAATGCTAGACTGAACCGTTTAGATTGTAAAAATAATTTCGTATATGTGATTC
Source organism: Trichopria drosophilae (assembly GCA_030407085.1). NCBI lineage: Eukaryota > Metazoa > Arthropoda > Insecta > Hymenoptera > Diapriidae > Trichopria > Trichopria drosophilae. Next base: position 147,538,168 of record CM059583.1, read on the forward strand.
ATATCGCATCCAAATATCGATTTGTCGAAAAGATTATTCCAATGTTGATTCTGTAATACATGTTCTGTAATAAATATAAGCAGAGAATATGAATTATTCAAATGCGTGTACGACACGAGGACTACAACTAGAATGTTATTAGACGTGTATTTGAATTCGCTCTGATAGTCCTGCATTAAACATGTAAGTGAAGTTTTTCGCAGGTCTGCTTAATAGGTTTTTAACAAAGATGTTCTTATTATTTTATTTATAAATGCGATTTAAATATGTTACGTTTCTGTGATGAATGAAAGTCTAACAAATTGTTGAACATTTTTTAATTTAACCCCTTAACTGCGGCTATAATTTCAAAACAAGTGCCCAAAATGCAAAAAAAATTGTGTTGGATTTTAATAATATCTGGCATAGGTAGTTTTATTTTGGGTCGCTGATTTCGAATATGGCGTCAGATTTTGGAAATTCGAAATGGCCGATCCAATATGGCGGGTGAATGTTTAAATATCATAAATAATCACTTCAACCTTGTTATTATGGGATTTTTGGGGCCGCCGATTATAAAGCTGCGGTCAGATGATAAAAATTCCAAAATGGAGATAGTAGAAACAACAATTATGTCGAATTACTTATCTTTGAGATAATTGGGCTCAACTTTTTCGGACTTAGTCATAAATTATGATGAATATTATCGAATGTATATTATCAAAAATTTTGCTATACGTTAAGCGATTGTCTCATACCATAAATCACTAAAACATCAAAAGTAAATAACTCGCTAACACTTTCTATAAATAATATACAGTAGGTAAACAATGAAATACCGAAACTAATGAAGAGAAGCCCGAGTAATGAATTTCAAGCAAAATGGTTCAATTTTTGAGAACGGTATTCGGCATATTAGAACCGACAGTTTGAATTTTTCAAAATCTGACCTATGATTCGTAATCAACGACGCCAAAAACCCCTGAGTAACAAGTTTCAAGCGGTTTTATAATCGTTTTATGTATAAATTTATTGAACACGATGTAGTTTCATGACGAAGATTTTTTAAAAATCTTGAAAACTACTATCTTTGTAGACTTATATTATGTTTTGACACATCGATTACGAAAATGTTCAACATTATGGTATTCAGTACGTCTTAGACTTCCTAAAAATAGATTTGATTTTAATTTAGATAAATTCCAGAATTTGTTAGTCTAATTTATATCATGTCGAATATTTGCATTCTTCCGGCAATCTATGAAATGCACGACGATCTTCGTCATCGGCAGTCAAGGGGTTAATTGTGAATATTGATTATCCAGGTTGATAATAATATAGATGTATTCTAATCGTATTATTTGCTAAACCGTGTCATGTAAATTGGTGCACAAAAATTTGTGTAAAATTCAGATTGAATATCTCGGTGCGCACCATGGTGCATTGACCCGAAATGATTTCCATGAACTATTATTCAGTGTTTCTAAATGAAAGTCTAGAATTTGAGAATGAGTCTCGGATGTGATGAATTAAAATACATTGTTGAAATGCATTAATAAATTTGCCTAAATAAAAAATTGTTTTCTGATAACAAAACTGGTAATTTTGTAAAGTAAGACCTACGGATGGTTTCTTTTAGGACACAAGTGGTAAGAGAAATCATTTTTAGTGTATCTGATGTACCAATTTCAAAAGTAGTAATCCGCAATAACTGATACTCAGCATAGTTACCAGCTACGAACATGGTCGATATAAGTATGAATATATTTATTTATTTTATTTTATAATAGTCGACAGTTATAGTTACAGGCATCTACAGAGTGTAAAAGCACATTTGGGAAAATATTTATGATTATGACAAAAAATATTACATAAAGACACATCATCATGCAGGTTAGGTTATCTGAGGTACTTATACAGACTTATAATGAAGATTTATAACAAAAGAATAAGTGCATGTAGATATGCAGTCTGCAAGTAGTAAAAGGTGTTTGTGTCTATAAATATTAAACGTTATTGTTAGGGTAGCATGTCTTTATGTCACGGACAAATGTTGACACGAGAGAATTGTTGGAAGGATATTCAACTCTTGTACACAGAAAAACGTCATTAGTAGATTCGTAGACTGATAATTTTACCGAAAATGTTAAGTAAATTTAATAATACTATTAGATTTTCTCACATCAAACATAATTACATGTTAGTTAAGTACCAAATTAGCTTACATTATTTAATAAAATGTTAGTAAATTTTCATCAATTTTGTGTTTATTAATGATTTCAAACAATTTATTTTGTAATTAAATTTTATAATATCTAAAAGCGTATTCGTCTCCGACTTATATTTACATTCAAAGTATTGATCAGAATTAAATTCTAAAGATGAAATCGACGTGAAGTTTGAAAAAAAATTTAAAAACATACTTTCATACAATACTTTCAACTGTAGTCTCGCCAGTTTTCATTTCATCAACGTGAGGCATCTATAGTCTAAAAGGTTTGCCTTTCGGCTATCAATTTAAAAAAAAAGTTCAATTCGCATAACAATTAATGCAGTTATGAGCGATATTTAACATGAACCTGCCTAAAAATGGTTGTTTGGCTGTAGAACGAAATTTTGGGGGTGTATCATAAAAACGCGCTGTACCATTCATGAGGTTTTTTTTTAAATCTACAATCTGTGCCGAGTCTCAATAAAAGTGCCAGATCAAATTGTCACACTGTGTTATTTAATAACCATCACGATATTGTTAGGGTTCCGTATCATATATATCATTTTTTTGTTACCATTTGCCAAATTGGAATATCTGAAATGGGTATGTCGCGTCAAAAATGTTTGTGTTACAATAATGGCTACTAAAGCATCATTCTAAATTTGTTACTTCGGGGATGGTTTTGAGATCGCTGAGTCTAAAAAGAAATTTCCCATTAGAAATTCAAAATAGCGGAAACAATATGACGGGCTAATTTGCTAACAACTATCGAAATAATTGAGTACTTAGAATTTGGGAAATTTAAAGATCACTGATTCAAAATTAGAAGTTAATTAACAAAAATTGACGGATCCCACATGTGAGACAAATTTGTTAAAATCTATGGAAATCAATTTTTTTTCAGTAGTGCTAGCAAGACCGGACATTTTCATGCGATATTTATACTCATGCCAGGTATTCTAGTATGGAAAATACCTACAGTTTGTTTATTTTTAAATGTATAGCAGCTTGTTATACAACGTGCTAAATACCGAGTGCTAGTTAATAGAAAAAGATCATTTTTAAATTATTAAGTTTAGTTTTAGTACTAAAATCTACTGTCAAACATCATATTTATGTACGTTTGGTCCCTAAAAGATAAAAACTAGGTTATATTTTAGTTAATCAATTCCTGTAAATGTTACTTTGCTCTTTTCCGCGTAGGAATGTATGATCAACCATATTCAAGTAGTTCAGTTTACTAACAAAAATATATAAAAACGTACCATGGTCTGCATTAGGTGCTTGTAGTAACTTATATCTTGTATAGTGAATATTGCCATATCATGATTTTATTGGAAACTGTCATTCGGTGATTCTGGCAACAAGTTTCTTGGACTAACATTTCCTTGCCTAACTACTTTTTAAATGTTAATTTCAATTAAAAATTTCTTTGCGTGTATAACAGTTACGTATAAATTATTTGAAAAACCAACTAGTGGCTTCGACCCTGTGATCTTTAGATCGTGTATTGCTCGACTGCGCAGAGTTTTTAAAACTTCGACTTCCAGCACATATTAGCCGGGGCATTCTTATATACTAACATATTTATTAATATGATTCTTCTTAGGTGATTTACTTTCTTGTACATGTATTGTTAATGGTGGTAATTAAATAAGTAATAATAAACTAAGTACTAAGAAGCTTTACTTCCCACAAGGCAATACCATTCCCAGATCACTGTATTATTTTAAACTCTTTTGCTAGAACATACTTGTCGTGAACGAAAACGGAGTATAATTAACAACGGTACTCGGCGTAGGTTTTCCCCACAATCGTGGTTTTCCCTACGCCATTGCACACCCGAATGGGGGTACCGTCAGGAGTGGCTGCGGCTAAGTGAGACGGGAACCTAATACGATTGTAAAGGTTCAAATGGCGACGATATCGCGATTATGATGATTAAATTTGCATTAATTGATATCGTATATTGTATCGTGAGGAGCGCCGAGAAGGATGCGGATTTTTTTGACATGACTGACGAATAGACAAGGATGAAGTACGATCTGTTCGAACGTTCTATGAACTCGCTTCCAAACGCATAGCGTTCATTGGTTCCGAGCACGTGGGATTGGAGCGGGGCTCCGATTTGGCGGCTGTGCTGGCCTTCGGATTAGCGTAAGGTTTTGAAGTTCGGAGCACTTGAATTACAGTAAACTCGCTTTCGAGTCTGCAACAACCTAGCCTGTTGGTTCCGAGCTCGGGGGATCGGGGGACGCCCCGTTCTGGCGCCGATGCTGGCTTTCAGGTGGGGGGCTCGAGAGTTCGCAGTACAGAGAGAGAGAGAGAGAGAGAGAGAGAGAGAGAGAGAGAGAGACAGAGCGAGTGCGAGTAGGAAAAGGACACGAGACGTCCGTTATTAGTTTATGACGTTGCTAATTTTTGAGAAATCGCGGAAACTCTCGGTGCTCCAAAAGCGACGTTGTCCGAATGCGTGTTGCCGTGACAAGTCGGAGTGGTAGGGGGTCCTCGGACCCATGCGACGCCGCGCCGCGGGGCGGCGAAGATGTTCAGTTGCTTTACGAACCGCGAGCGAGCAGGAAGGTATCGTCGCCATCGTCACGTTTCTAAAAAAGCAAATAAACGAATTTTCAAAACGAATAGCTTGTACCTTTTTTCCGCCCAATTGCTGACATTTTTTGGTGCCGAAACCCGGGAGCTGTTACGGGAAACGGGGCGGAAATTAAGACGCCTTTCGCGACTTATTCGAGAACCTGTGTTTGGCTTAGCAAATGGAGGCTGCCGGGACGAAAAAGCGCGGTCGAGTTCCGCGCGCCCAAGCAGTTCCTGCGAAAAGGAAATGCGCTGAAAATGACAAAGCGACGCAATCGTCGAATGAGGGAAAGAAGCAGACGAGACGCAGAGGACAAAGAACAAGAGCGGCGCCACCAGAACGGCGGAGTACAGCTTCGACATCGTCCCACCATCCGATCGAAGATGATGGACGTCCTAGTGTTCGCCAAGTGCAGAGAGAGTCGCCATTGTCGGTAAGCGTAGGAGAACATGTAAATATATTCGGGATGAGACACCGTAATCAACGGCGAAATGAAGAACATGTGCGGGAAATTGATTATCGCGGCATTAATTCGCAGCAGGAATCGAGGCGCCGCGTTAGATTCGAACATTTAAACGCAGACGAATCTTCGTCTGCGATTACACCCGCCATCTTGGCATCATCGTCGGTCCGCCAAGGCAGCTTTGTCCGCGTTCCGCGAGAGGGAGACGTGGGTCGGAGTGTCGAATTCGAATATTCGCGCGGAAATGAACCGTCGCCGTCGCCCGCGAGTGAGTCCGCCATCTTGTTATGTCAGTCTGCTTGTTCAAGTGGGTCACGCCGCGTTTCGTTGGAACGTGAAATGGGGCGTAGCAGGGAATTCGAAGGTTCTCTCGATAACGACTCTCCGAGCGCGACCGAGTCTGCGGTCTTAGGGTCTACTTCTATTCCTCCGGTACACTGTCGCCGCGTTCCGCGACAACAAGAGTCAGATATCGACAGAGAAAACGAACACTCGTCGGAAAATCGAACGTCACATTCGATCTCGTTGCACCGCGAAGAAAACCCTAGAAATCCGTCTATAGAAACGAATGCATTTCAGAATCAAAGTATGTTTGAGCATCTTGCGAACACAATTGCTAACGCGATTCGGCAGGCGACGACGAACAATGCGACATCGAGTCAGATAGTTAACAGGCTGGCTGCAGGTCCGTTACCGCGTTTTAATGGCGACCCTGCATCGTGGTTAAGATTCAAACGGGCATTTGAACTTTCTTCAGAATCGGGCGGATTCACGGAACGCGAGAATGTAGCACGCCTCTACGACGCTCTCACGGGAAGCGCGCGCGAAGTAGTAGAGGGGATTATGATTGGCGAGTGCTGCGCGGATACGATTCTTAAATTATTGGAAATGCGATTCGGGAATGCGGACGCGGTTGCCGGAAAGGTTGCCGCTGAGTTACGGAAACTACCTAGAATTAGTGCATCTGGCGAAGATGTTGTGTTATTTGCGACTAAATTAAAGGGTGGCGTCGCGGCAATACAGTCGATGAAACATTTAGGTTTTTTAAATAGCCCTGAACTTATGCGTGACATATTGAAAAAATTGCCGCCGACTATTACCTTTGCGTTCGAATCTCATTTGGAAAGTACTGATGGTTCCGAACCGAAACTTGTAGCTCTTTCCAACTTTATGTTTAAACGCGCTGAATTAGCTTGCCGAGACCTGGGTACTCAGCGGGTATGGTGTATACGGCTAATATACAACCGGCTCCCATGCGAAGCGGTCGCGTCAAAACAAATGAAGTAAAAGGGTGCCACTATTGTTTACGTATCAGTCACGATGTTTCGAGTTGCCGTGAATTTCGGTCACTCCCAGTAAAGCGTCGTTGGGATTGGGCGAAGGCAAACCGTCGATGCTTCTGCTGTTTATCTGAAACGCATCTAGCCGATGCATGCCGAACCGCCCGAAAATGTACTGAACAAAACTGTGAGAAGTTTCATCATGCAACCCTGCACTATAGCGCCGCAAGCGTAAGAAAGGAATCCCATGAGATTTCGAAAAGGCGGCGAGGTGTTCCGAAAATTGTGTCGGTCGCGGACGTCTCCAACGGTAATAAATCAGGATCAAGTTTATGACTACATTCGAGTCAAGTTTTATTAAAAATAGTTAGCGTAACGCTCTCTGGTCCTAATTCGAAAATGAACACGTTCGTCCTGCTGGATGACGGATCGACTGTTACCCTCTTAGACTCTGATGTAGCGCGGGCGTTAGGTGCGTCCGGTCCTCGTGTTGCGATTAGTTTGTCCGGTATAGCGCCGGATTTTCCGCTAAAAATTAACAGCGAAAGGGTTACGGTCGAAATATCGGGAAATGCTGCTACCTACACTCTTTTCGGGGTGCACACCGTAAAAAACTTATCCCTTCCCCAACAATCAATAAGAGAAGAACTAGTCGATCGCTTTCCGGGTGAAATCTGTATACAGCCGTATGAAAATGCAAGGCCGACAATATTAATAGGGCAGGATCACGCCCATTTACTGGCTTCTATCGAAACGTTAAGTACATCTGTGGGTTTGCCATTCGTTTCTCGGACATTATTGGGATGGGTCATATACGCAAGCGGGAACCGCGGCAGCAATTCGAGAATTAGAACGCCGGGGTACAATTGCGCGACTTGGGAAACATATGAAATTGATTCGACATCGAACCGTAAGGATGACGAATTGCATCGTCTTGTTAAAGATTTTTTCCAAACCGACAACACGGGCGTATGCTGTTCGGAACGTATCACCCCTAATGAGCGTCGAGCGAAAGCGATCTTAGAAGCGACGACGAAAAACGTAGAAAATGCGTAGGAAACAGGTTTATTGTGGCGGTATGACAACGTCCGATTTCCGAACAACAAACTCGGAGCGACGAAGCGCCTTAAAGCTATTGAATCCAGACTCGACCGTGATCCCTATTTCGCGAAATTGTATTATGCAGAAATGTCTCGCTTCATTACCCTGGGTTACGCGATAAAAATACAGAAAGATACGGAAACGAATAACCGCGTATGGTACTTACCGCACTTCGGTGTTACAAATCCGAATAAACCGAATAAGGTACGACTAGTGTTTGATGCCGCTGCCAAATTTGACGGGACCAGTTTAAATGATATGCTTTTAGCAGGCGTGGACTTACTGCAATCATTATTGGGCGTTCTGATGCGCTTTCGGTGTGGCAAAATAGCATATAAAGCAGATATAAGGGACATGTTCCTCAATATTAGACTGAAACCTGAGGATCAGGACGCGCAGCGGTTTCTTTGGCGAGGACGAGATCGACGAAAGGAACCCGATGAGTACAGAATGGTTACGCTCTTATTCGAATCAAAGGCATCCCCCTGCAGTGCTTTGTTCGTAAAAAATAAAAACGCGGAAACATTCTCAGCGATAAACCCAGGCGCAGCCATAAAAATAAAAACACAAATGTATATGGATGACCTCCTTGACAGCTGCGATGATTTAAACGTAGCGAAAGCGACAATCACAAGTATTCGCGAGATTAATCTAAAAGGTGGATTCAAGATGCATGACTGGGCGTGCAATGATCCACGAGCATTGAATGATATCCCATGTATTGAAAAAGGTAAATCGCAAGGAAATTTGAGGTTCTTCGGAAAAAACGACAAAGAGAAGGTGCTCGGCCTCCGGTGGGATACCGATACGGATGAATTTCACTTCAACATAAGCGAGCGTTTGGTACCTGGTGATATAAGAGACAATAAACGCAAGCCAACAAAAAGAGAGGTACTTCGAATCGTGATGTCAGTTTTCGACCCTCTTGGATTCCTGGCGCCACTTATAGTTAGGTCGAAAATATTACTACAAAAAATTTGGCTGAGCGGAATCGGGTGGGATGAGAATATTCGCGAAGAGGAACAAATTACTTGGACAAAGTGGATGGGAGAGCTAGAGAACTCAAAAATTGTAGCTATTCCCCGCTGTTATTCCCAGTTGCGAGAAACTAGAACCCTCATAGAGCTTCATGTATTTTGCGATGCTAGCACAGAAGCATACGCAGCTGTGGCGTATTGGCGTTTTGATACGGGTTCGGCAGTGGATGTCGCGTTTATTGCTGCGAAAACACGCGTGGCGCCACTGAAGCCTATGACGATTCCTAGACTTGAGTTGCAAGCCGCTTTGCTCGGTGGTAGACTAACGAAAACAATCATAAAGGAGCATGAATTTCAAATTTCGCGGAGAATATTCTGGTCCGACTCCCGTACGGTTCTGTCATGGATCAAGGCGGAGGCTAGAAGTTTCCAAACATTTGTAGCCAATCGTTTGGTGGAAATAGGCGAGATAACCATGCCCGACGAGTGGAGGTGGGTGCCTTCTGCCTCTAATCCCGCTGACGATGCTACTAGAGCAACGTGCGTGAATTCGGACGATCGCGATCGATGGTTACGAGGCCCGAAATTCCTGCTACGTTCAGAGGACGAATGGCCGATCGAACGATCGCAACCCACGTCGGAAGAATTAAAACAAATTTCTGAAGAAAAAAGAAAATTGTTCGTCGGCGTGTCAATGACAGTGGAACCACCTTCTTTACCTCTAAGTTCGCGTTTTTCCTCATGGAATCGCCTTTTGCGCGCGACCGCAAGACTTTTCGCGGCCATTGAATGTTGGAAAGGACAAGGTGGAAGTGTCATAAACGTTGAACACTTAGAAAGGGCTGAAAGATTTAGAATACGAGCGATACAAAGTGATAGCTTCTCCGACGAAATCGAAGCACTAAAAAATGGAATCGAAATCAGTAAACGCAGTTCAATTTTGAAGTTGGCACCCTTTTTAGACGACGACGGTATTCTGCGAGTAAGAGGTCGCGTAACGGACGTAACAATCGCGGAATTTCAAAATCATCCGATCATATTAGATGGTGCTCACCCCGAGGTAAGGCTTATCATCAGCCACCACCATGAGAAGCTGAATCACGGCAGCCATGAAACGGTCTTAAACGACATTAGATTAAAATTCTGGATTACGAAAATACGCGTTCGATTGAAGTCGATTGTAGCCAATTGCGGAATGTGCAAGATATTACGTTCACGGCCTAATCCACCGATTATGGCCGACTTACCTTCCGCGAGAACCGGTCATCACTCGCGCCCATTTACACACTGCGGAGTTGATTATTTCGGACCCATGCAAGTAAGGGTGGGTAGACGTCGGGAAAAACGATGGGGCGTGTTATTTACTTGCCTTGTTGTACGAGCGGTTCACATTGAATTAGCTTCGTCCCTTTCGTCAGATTCAGCCATTTTAGCCATTCGCAGAATGGCGGCGCGACGCGGACAACCGACTGATCTTTACTCTGACAACGGGACGAACTTTCGTGGCGCTAACGCTGAACTAAGGGAAGCCGTTTTGTCGTTAGATCACGTAGCATTGAAAAGATATGCGACAAATGAACGAACTAGATGGCATTTTATCCCACCCGCTTCTCCTCATATGGGGGGAGTTTGGGAGCGTCTCATACGTACAGTGAAATCCTCGCTAAACGCGATTTTAAAGGAACAAGCACCGCGAGAGGAGACTCTTTTAACTATCTTAGCTGAGATCGAACATGTCGTAAATTCACGTCCACTCACGTACGTCTCCCCGGACCCGCGAGACGGTCAAGCCCTCACACCTAATCACTTCTTGTTTGGTACGTCTTCCGGCCATCTCGCTTTACCCAGATTCGATATTGAAAAACGGTGCATAAGAAAGCAATGGGAATTTGCGCAGTCCATGGCCGACTCATTTTGGAAGCGATGGATTCGGGAGTATCTGCCAACACTCTTACCGAGAGAAAAGTGGCTAAGGGATTGTGCGAATTTAGCGACTGGAGATATCGTGGTGATAGTAGATAACCTAGCTCCTCGTAACGCATGGACTAAAGGGGTAGTTGAAAGGGTTTACCCGGGTAAAGATGGTTGCGTGCGAGTGGTAGAAATTCGAACGGCGAAAGGAACCCTGTTAAGATCAGCGTCCAAGGTAATTTGGTTTGCTAAGACAGGAAAAAACATGTAACTTGCAGGACGGCTTGGTCCGTGAGTTGTTGACTTGCGAGCATTAGTGACACTAGTAATGCGCATATAAGCTAGTATGTCCGACCTGTCCGACTGTTTATCGAGCTGGTTATTGTTACATATTTAGGTTATACAACGATCCGTTATACAGCGTACTAATCGACGACTACGTTTCTTTTTGGAGTCGGATCGTCATTTCAATGCGCGGAGTGATTCTTGCGCTTTCCCTTTATTTTTGATTCACGAGAAATGTAACAACATAGTAATGTAAACAACAACTTATTATGTATACAACTGATTATATCGCGTAAAAATACATGTAATACATTGATTTGCGAGAATTCCGTTTGTATGTTCCGTTCTGAGCGCTCCGTTTTATGTGCTCCGTTTGTGTGCTACGTTGTGCGCTCCGTTGAAGAGCTCCGTTTTGAGTGATACCATTGTACTTCCAGAATATACGATTATCGATGAGAATTTTTGAGTTATAAAATCGGCTATTAGAAATCAGATTGTAAGTTGAACAGTTATATATGATTGAAATGAAAGTAGAGACAATTGGGCTCATTAATGGCAGGCCCGCGATATGTTCAATGCGAAGTCGATCGAAACGTCGATGCTGAAATTTAGTGTACAACTGGAGATTGTACAGGGGGGAGAATGTCGTGAACGAAAACGGAGTATAATTAACAACGGTACTCGGCGTAGGTTTTCCCCACAATCGTGGTTTTCCCTACGCCATTGCACACCCGAATGGGGGTACCGTCAGGAGTGGCTGCGGCTAAGTGAGACGGGAACCTAATACGATTGTAAAGGTTCAAATGGCGACGATATCGCGATTATGATGATTAAATTTGCATTAATTGATATCGTATATTGTATCGTGAGGAGCGCCGAGAAGGATGCGGATTTTTTTGACATGACTGACGAATAGACAAGGATGAAGTACGATCTGTTCGAACGTTCTATGAACTCGCTTCCAAACGCATAGCGTTCATTGGTTCCGAGCACGTGGGATTGGAGCGGGGCTCCGATTTGGCGGCTGTGCTGGCCTTCGGATTAGCGTAAGGTTTTGAAGTTCGGAGCACTTGAATTACAGTAAACTCGCTTTCGAGTCTGCAACAACCTAGCCTGTTGGTTCCGAGCTCGGGGGATCGGGGGACGCCCCGTTCTGGCGCCGATGCTGGCTTTCAGGTGGGGGGCTCGAGAGTTCGCAGTACAGAGAGAGAGAGACAGAGAGAGAGAGAGAGAGAGAGAGAGAGAGAGAGAGAGAGAGAGAGAGAGAGAGAGAGAGAGAGAGAGAGAGAGAGAGAGAGAGAGAGAGAGAGAGAGAGAGAGAGAGAGAGAGAGAGAGAGAGAGAGAGAGAGAGAGAGAGAGAGAGAGAGAGAGAGAGAGAGAGAGAGAGAGAGAGAGAGAGAGAGAGAGAGAGAGAGAGAGAGAGAGAGAGAGAGAGAGAGAGAGAGAGAGAGAGAGAGAGAGAGAGAGAGAGAGAGAGAGAGAGAGAGAGAGAGAGAGAGAGAGAGAGAGAGAGAGAGAGAGAGAGAGAGAGAGACAGAGCGAGTGCGAGTAGGAAAAGGACACGAGACGTCCGTTATTAGTTTATGACGTTGCTAATTTTTGAGAAATCGCGGAAACTCTCGGTGCTCCAAAAGCGACGTTGTCCGAATGCGTGTTGCCGTGACAAGTCGGAGTGGTAGGGGGTCCTCGGACCCATGCGACGCCGCGCCGCGGGGCGGCGAAGATGTTCAGTTGCTTTACGAACCGCGAGCGAGCAGGAAGGTATCGTCGCCATCGTCACGTTTCTAAAAAAGCAAATAAACGAATTTTCAAAACGAATAGCTTGTACCTTTTTTCCGCCCAATTGCTGACAATACTGGACACATGAAGTTGATTATTTCCGGGTTCATTCGTCGTTTGCTGCATAATTGTTATTTTATGAAGCTAAAGTATATAATCTTTTATGTAAAGAATTTGAAACTATCTTTTACGTTACAATCATTTTTTGTATGATTTGTACTTTTGATAAGAAACACAAAAAACGTATTTCTTCAGTTTGTTAGACCTTTTTGTATCGACTCCAAAAACTAATCAGATCTAAGTTGACCATGACAACTTTCAAATCGGTCATATCGGTAGCGAGATATCGCGAGACAAAAAATGGGCTACGTACAAGATAATGGAAAAACATTCTTTTATAGTATTATCTAGTTGTTTAATATCTGAAACACCGACATTCGATGAATAACTGTACATTATCATTTTTTGGCGAAGTGACCAAGTTCAATACAGAACTTCGGTGTGGATCGAAGTAATAAATGGGATATTCATAAATATAGAAACTGCAGTAAAATACCATTCACTGGAAGTTATGAAGAAGTGATTTGAGAAAGATCTATTATAGTTAATTAAACTATACATACATCTAGTTGTTACTTCTCTATACATTATAATTTCTCTCCCAAAAGTCATTCATAATATTAATATCTCAGAAACCTCTGCATTACAAAATTTTCGGACTAGTATAACTTCTCGGCTAACATATGCGACGAATAAAGATGACGTGGTCGGTGGGAAACTCTCACAACTTACTCGAATCTATCCATGTAATGAGTGCTTGTAATTTGAAAGCCGCCCTACTGCAGTTGGTTCGTCTTTACAGCTATGAACCTCTTCGTTATACGGAAAGGTCCGCAGGTCTCGCGAACCTGGGACATGATGAACGGTCCCTCGTTTGCGCGTTGGCAACGTTTTGCATTCTAACTTGGTATCTTTGCATTACTCTAGACTCTCCAATTCTATCTCGCTCTTTTACACACTTTGTCGTACTACCTTCTCTTACCTTTCCTTCCTTTATCTCTGTCTACCTGTCTCTCTTTGTCGGTATATTCCTTCTATTTCAAGATACGTGTTCATTCTATTGTTCGCGGTTAGACCAAGACACGTCGTTAGAAACGTTGACATCCAGTTTCTCTCCCGTATCAGACGGCCCTTATCGTCGACCAGAAAATGCACGTTGGCTTTCGAATTCAGTTCTGTTCTCAATTACTCGCAACCCAGTGGCAAGGAGAATAAGTGTGCAGTGTAATCAGTCACTAGAGCGACGCACTACCAGCATCCTGCTTACAAAATGAAAAATCGCATTCTGCTCAACTGAAATACACTGAAAAGCGATGAATATGATCATTAACGAACATAAAGTTTTTGAAATTGGATGTCATTAAAATACACCAAAAGAAAATGTGTTAAGTAGGAACTCCATTACTAAAATGAGCAGAATGAAGGTGCGTAATGAGTTAGAAGAATTGGAACTCCATTGCTTTTACCAACCTTCGACACGTGTTGCGTTTTGTAATAAAACAATATGTTAAATACGCAAAAAATAAATATAACATGTAAAGGAATTCAGGTAATCGAATGTCTTCTATAGCAGTCATTTGTTTCGTGTTTGAAATTTGAAAAATATTTAAACTAATTTGTGCAATTATTTCTAGTTCGTGGGATTAGACGAGTTTCTGACTCTCAGTTCGTTCTCGCTGAGCCATTATTTTGACCTTTAAGGTTCTTTTTGTCTCGCCAATATAGCAATAAGACTCGTAAAATCCAGAAATACCGTAATAACATTTTTTAAATGACATTTCTTTTCTTCCAGTCCACAAATTTATCATATACAAGGTTGGATAACGAAGAAAAAATCTTAAAGAAAAATGGACCCAGGATTAGAAAGTCAATGCATGGACCACGTTAGTGTGTTCTTAAAACACAATGATTTTCAGTTCGAGTAGCGTTTAACACATTACGAAGCATGTACATGGTACATACTGAAACCAAGATTAATTTTCTTTCTCCTTACAAGAAAAATATTTTCCACCCTGGTAGATTAAAGCAATAATCGAAATTACTCTTTCAAACGGCTAAAATATAAAAAAAGTTACATTTTCTCAAAAACCTGGTACGCAAGATCCTGGTTTCTAAAACTCATGTTCTTAAGCAGGCACTTACTAAACCAATTGAATTCTAATTAATATATCTTTAAACACGACAATATGTTGATTTCAAATCATTCGGATTTTTATCCGAATAGTTTTATAGTTAATTAAAGTTTTATAGTTAATATCCGTTAGTTTTTTAACATAACCCAACTGAATAAAAGTACAAAATTTGCAATTGTAGTGTGTTATTGCGTTATTTTTACGCGACGATAATCTTTACTCACGCATTCACAAAAATTTGCTGATATACTAATTGCTATATTTCGGAAATGCAATAATAAAAATCGACTTGACCTACATTTCTACGATTTTCATGCGAGTACTTGCAATTTTAAAAGTTCGGTGAATTTTCTCATATACTTAAGATATTGCAATATATTGCTTAATATATATTGATAGCCCCATTGAATATTCTGACATTGATATTTCTGAACATATTTTTGCTAAACTACAACTTCATGTTACTGGTGTACATGTGCAAAAAGGTGGTGAATTCCGTTCGACGTCGTCTTTTTTCGAAATATAGGAAGAATCTTACTGATCGTTGCATCACGAAGCTTCGCGATGCGCAATGAGCGTGGTATCTCAAATATTGGAACGATGAATTTAGATCTGCGATGGAAAGTCGGAGGTAAAATATTGCAGTAAAGTTCTGCCGTTGAGATGAAGAGTTCCTTTGCAAACATACCTTTCATGGCTTTCAAGCCTTTGTTTTTTTTTATTATTATTAAGCAGATGTCCTTGCAAAATTTGACTGATATTTTTGATCGAAACATCTTTTTATTTCCTGCGCAGGTTCGATATATTTTAATATCTGTTTTAAAATTTTAATTTGTTCAGTGTAAAAGGCCATGCACGTTTTATGCGCGTTAGAAATTAAAGAATATAAAAAACGTGCTGCGGATTTGTGAACGCAACACGTAAAATAACTAACCCAATTCTACGTGGAAACAGATTTTACGATAAAAATTACCGAACTGTTCTGAAGCCGCGTGATTTAGACAATTACCTGTCATTATATTAATTACTTAGGACGGAACTGAACTAAATAGAATACATTAGTAAGAATATTAGTATTATTAAACAGAAAAAATGGCTAGCTCTGTTTATTCTCTAAATGGCGACAAGAATGATAATAGTTAGTCTACAAAACGTGGTAGTAGTACCTACAGACGACAGTTTGTAACCGCAATGACGATAAAATGGTAATTTTACTATAATACGTTTCTACAAGTACATTATAGTTACATCAAACCATTTTCGGTGATAAGTTTTACTATCTTTTATTAGTAAACCCAGCTACGTGATTGATAATGATTTCATAAATGGCGCAATTCCGCTATAGTCGAATTGGAATGCGTCTCTGTGACATGCATTTTTTTACGCTCACTATTCCTCTTTTTTCCTTGCGATATATCCGAGTGTTAAATAATAATCGTGACTTGCTTGACTCCAGTTAAGATGGGATAAATATATGCAATATGTATACCGTATAAAAAAATCAATAGTTAAAATGGACTATATCACATAGTTAGAAAAATATAGTTAAAACTACTATGAAAAATAGTTAAATTTACCAGTTTCATAGTCGATTTTACTATAAATTTGTTATACCAACTATCTCCTCATAGTTAAAAAAATCAACTATGTAGAATGATTTAAATAAATATGACAAATATAGTTAGAATAACTATAATCTAGTGTAGTCCTTATTTCACACTATGCCTGGTAGTAAATTTTTATATTTACTATTATTCATAGTTAAAGTTTATATTTGCTATATATCCATAGTAAAGACTGCCGCACTCGTGTGTTTTGATGCCGTCAGGTGGCGACGCGGCGTTTGCAACTTTTTTCTGCGAGCCCGTGGCTCCCGTTATTAAAGTGAATTTTCATTTGGTCATAAGGACTGCCGGGCGTCAAGATATGATAATACACAATAAATATCGTATACGCACGTGTATCTATAGACCATTTACACAACATTGAAATTTGTTTGTATAATGGCATTGCACAACACATTTTTTAACTGGCTAGAGTCTGAGATGACCAAACTTAGCGCAGTATTGATTTTTTGTTTTTCTCTTTGTTTCCTTGTTTATCTTAAACAAAGAACGAATGGAGAAAAGTGGACTTCTCATATCCTATGATATATATAGTTAACAAATATTTTTAAAAAGTAAATATTGCCTCCTTTCCATATTTTTTATGACAAGTCCTTATACAATTTCCCTCAGTGAAGGTAGTCATTTTCTGAAATGACCATTTCAAAATAGTTGAGTCTATTTGTCTATTATGATAAGTATCATTTTGAATCATGAAACAATAGTTAAACTTTACTTTTCCAGAATAGTTATTTGAACTAATACCATGCCTAGTCCTCAATTTACACTATGATTCATAGTAAAAAATGGTCATTTCAACTACTTTTTCTTCTGAGCGTGGGTTAATCAACGAAAATTTTATCCTACGAGGAGATCAGTATTTCGAAATTTTTACGATAAAACTTTTGTTACAACAAAATATTAGTAAATATGTTTACTTTAATAAACACCATACTTTCAAAACATTTTTATATTATTTAGTATTAAACCAATTCCATTTTATAAACTTGGCATGGGGCTGTCGATTTCATTTCGCAAGTCTAACACTACAATTAAAATAAGAAATATTTGTTATTTTAAACATTTCTGTTTCGCAATTTTAGTGAATCCATTATCAAAATGCTGATAAGCGTCATGCTTTAACTAACTGCATACGTCAGCCTTTTAATCATCCTAGTTTTAAAGCAAGACATCCTCATGCGTCCGTAGCGGAGGGGGCGGCGACGTTGCGCGCGGATAATAATGCGATTTTCTGGTAGTTCGATCATGCGCTCCATCGCGATAAGATTGATGAGACAAATGAGTATGAATCTACGCGCGCATCATTGCCCTGATAAACCTGAGTCGACGGACTGTTGACGTTCGAAGTACTGTGTATGGATGAGGGGACGAGGTAGGTGGTTCCAAGTTACGATAGCCGAGTTCACAAAGTCAGTGCCTATTCCAGACAGGCGTGTGGATCTCAAACAAGACCAAGATGGATTACCTCGTATGTCTTGACTCCAACCCTTTTCCCACTTCCTCTTTCGTCTCGAATTACTGCTGAATGGACAAACTTCCATCACAGCGTTATGCCGACTGTCAACCCTTGCTCTGCCTCGGGGAACGGCTAGTACCGAATTTAATTCCCTGGGGACTAAGGAGCAGCTTTTAATTACCGAATTTCCCGGGCATTCGGTCGAGTCCAAATATAGACTGTCGGATACTTTATTTATTGTATGGGAGATATTTGCAGATTGTACCCTTATCACGCTATCTAATTATTTACATTATATATGATGTGCAGATCAATGATCTCGTTAACCGTGTCCGATATGAGAAAGCCGATTAAATAATATTTGTCAGTGTTTTTTTTTTGGAAAAACCAAGCATAACTTTTTGGGACTGGGTGCAATTGATTTTTTAATGGCAGATCAGGAAAGATCTATCAATTTTACGTAAGATGTAATTAGTTCCGATTTTTTGAAAATCCGGTTTCATATAAAATACAGCCCTTGAAGTCGACCACGAAAAATTGATCATTTGGTCCTTAATGGGTTAAGATGACGATGTACGGGCTGAAAACTGTTGATCTACATTCGAAGTGTGTCGAGATCCGTTTGAATCTACTATGTTTTTTAAATCTTCACATTGAGAAAATGGAAAATTCTGTGGGGCATGATGCGGTTCATATAAACAAACAATAATAGTGCAATTTCCAATTGGATAGTGCAGAACAAGGAAGTTCCTTAGAATCAATAGAATAAGAATAAAATTAGTGAAATTGAATTTTCTTTATCCATAATAGGATTTCTTATTTTCTCTTTGTAAAAAACCCTAATATCCGTAAATTGTAATAGTAACCATAAAATGATAACAGTCGTTCCAGTCCAGACAATAGTACACTTACCATGTAAAAGACTTTGCTACTCTTTCCCTTACTTTGTTCCGCACAGTTAAAAGTTTTAATCCATTAACACTGCAGCAAAAGTGTGCGCAACAGCAAAAGTGCCGGTAATAAGGGAATTAAGAGGCAATACGAGTTACGTCATATTAGCTCTGTACGCGCAATAGGTAATAATTTATTGCTTACTCCAACTTGGCCAATTCGGGCCGGTAAGCCGTGGAAATTTCAGACGGCAATATCTTCATTAGAAGTTCGCCGTCGTACCTCGCACCGGAAGTGGGCGTCCAGCGATTCTTGGTTCTTTAATTCGTTTACCAGCCATTACGCCAACGACAAGGATGGAGAGACAAGAGGCACGCTCGGTTACAAAAAGCGAAAAGAAAGAAGAAGAATGCAGTGCGAGGTACGGGATATAGAACCAGGGCCCCGAAACTTTTCCATTTCATTACGCTGCTTTTATTTTTTTTTACCCCGTCCCACTCCCGCTCGTTGCCATCAACTTTATTACTTTGTCCTCTTTCGGCATTATATGCCCGCCTGCGTGCGCGTGGTCTTTTCTCTCTTCGCGTATACGACATTATGCGGAGTGGAGCGCAACGCTCTGCCACTTGGCACTTAAATTTTTTCCTAAGCAGACTCGCCGCGTGCGGGCGCTAAAATGAGACAATTTAAAGCCGTCGTCGTAGCTGGGAAGAAAATAATATTCGCACCACTGGAAAATATCGTCTGTTTATGCTCCGACGCCCGACGAAAATTCACTACGAATGAACGCCAGGATTTTGAAATGATCCGAAAGAACAATATTTTCGGATAACGAACTCATAACTGCTGGAGAAAATGAAGACTGAATTATTATGTAAATACGACAGAGGTTTGATGGCTTTTTAATCCTGCTTTTGCAAATTAATTTATATTAAAACGTAATAACACTGCAATATACTTGTGGCTCGTGGTAATGAAAGCGTTAAAGGGACCGTAGACCTTGTTATTATATTGTGTTAGAAAATTCACTTATTCGTCCGAACGGGATGTGCTGGATATCGTCAAACATTTATTACACTATTATTGCGTGAATATTGTTCTTAAAACTCTTAGTTGATACATAGAAGCCGCAGTTAAATTCTCTTGTTTTTCTTACTGGATTTTCACGGATTATAGACCAAGGGCATACATCTAAAACATAAATGTTTTCTCTAGCTGGAAGTTTTGTCGTTAGATAAATATTCCAGTCGAAATGTTATTCTCCTGATGAAAATGAAGATTAACGGCATTCATACAATGTTTATTAAGAATTAAAAAATGGGTGCACCTCAAAAACCCGACATATAAAAAAACAGATACTTTGAAAACCCGACATTCAAAAACCAGACATTTAAAAAAACAGAAATTTGAAAATACAGACAACACCGATTGGTCTCACTGGAAGGTCATTTCAAGGTCAAAAATGTTTAACCAAGAGGTTAATTTTGTAAGTCAAAGCAGTTTGACTCCCGGATTACTTATTAAGCACATTTAAACATCAATCATTAACCCCTTGAGTATGAAGGTACGTCTATAGACGTATATTCTAAAGTAGGCTTCCAGTGTGAGGTTCCTCTATAGACGGACATTCAAAAAAATTGATAAAAAGCACAAAAAACAAGTAGATCACACATACATTCTTCTTAATATGACTTATGCAAATTACGTTCTCTGAATAGGGAGTGTTAAAAAATCTTGTTTCTATTGGGTAGTGTTACTCTTATCTTACACATCTAATGTTAAATATATTACAAAAATGTAATATATGATAGTTTATCAAATTATCTGTAAATGTGATTATATTATCGTAACTCAGAACATGATATGTTAAATAAACTTATTTTTGAAACAATTTCAACACGTAACAGGTTTCAATAGAATCCAAGGATTTTAAACTTCTTCCTTGAGAAACATTATCGAACATAATAAACCGTCAATGGTTTATAATACTCTTAGTATTATATAAAATACTATTATATCTAATGATGTAATGGTTTACTGAATTATGATATTTCGACTCCAAAAATAATACGTAATATTGAAAACTTACTTTGGTACCTATATTCTGACTTGAATCATTCTATAGAACTGAGAACTCATCAGTAGTAAATTTGATTACAATTGTGATCAAAATTACTACTTTAAGATGAAAATGAAATATGCGTTCAAAAGTTGGAAAAATTCATATTTCATTTAGAAAAGTTACTACTTCAAGTAGTAAAATTTACCAGTTACGTGGTATATTTTTCCATGATTCCAATGAATTTGACTACTTCGAGTAGTAACTTTTCAAAATATAATTCGAATTTTCCTCACTTTTGAACGAATATTGCATTTTCGTACTAAAATAGTAATATATATTACAACTGTAATAACATTTACTACTCATGAGTTCTCAGTATAGCTTAGACTAGTAATTAAAAAGTATTTTGATTATTGCTCATATAGTAAAATCAATAAGCCCTTCTTTATCGTACTCACTTTTGAGACAAAATTTGATTCGAAGATTTTTAAAATTGTATTGAATTTGTCAGTTATTTACATTTATTGAAGGCAGATAGTGATATGATTTGTTTAATGAAGTTCCTACGTGAAAGTTTAAAGACATAATTACACATAACATTGCAAATTGCTGCTAGACTATGTATTTTCTCATTTACCACAATAAAGGGAGAACTTCTCAACAGCAGGCCACATCAACGTCCGACAATTCGTAGCATTTAATTGTATGAGGCATGCTATCACCCGAAGTTTGCTTGCACAATTGTCAAATAAATGGATTTAAAATTATGGTATTAGTTTACTGCATTTGTTTGTTTAGAAGACGTAAGTCTAATTCGATTATCTTTTTGTCAATTTTCTAGAATTATTTATGAAAAAACGTTTTCGTTAATAGAATATTCGTCGATTTGGTTAAGTATTTAGTATATGGACATAACCAAGGTAATAATTTGTACTTCGGTCTACCATGTGCAGTAGGAGACAGTGGTTTGCATAACAAACTCAATTGATCGGACTAACTTCGCCTAAACTGCATGCATGTACACATACGGAACAGAAATATTCTACAATTTACTAGTGCAAGTTTCCAGGTTTTGTACGGTTCAGTTTCCGTGATTTTCGTGAAAGTTTTCAAATATTTTAAAATATTCTATTTTCGAACATTGGCCTGCTTCCGTGTACCTGTCGCGAATGTAAGCAATTGTTCCAGCAAAAAAAAAAACGATTATAGCGTAGTCTTTAGTACATCTGGGTATCAGTACATTAGAGGTAGTGTTATTAGTTTCCGAACTATGAACCATTTTACAGAAGAATTTATAAATATGACCCTCATAAAGTGAGAAGAATTCGGCCGGGGAACAAAGTTCTGAAAATCAAGACACCGAAAGGCCAAAATTTCGATATAGCATGGCTCCAGAGTGATTTTCTTCAATTTGTCTTTGAAAATTTGGTAAAAAGGAAGCAAATTAAAATACCTTGGACTCACGCAATATCGAAATTTTAGCCTTTCGGGATTTTGATTTTCGGAACTTTGTTCCCCTGCCAAGAATTCGAATGCTGGCACGAAGAACCGGACATCTCAATCGTGAGACGAAGAAGGGGACATTTCGAAAGTTTTACGACGTCGAAGAACCAGACCAGTTTTTCGTCGCAAATGCCGAAATGTCCGGTTCTTCGTCCCAAAACCTACTTATCCGGTTTTGCGCCTCATGTTTGAGATGTCACGATTCTTCTTCTCAGCCAGTGATTTTCATCGTTTCTTACTCTGCAGCTAAATGTATGAAAATTTACAATAATCGATTGTTAAGATTACTGGACATATTTATATTTTGCTAAACAATATTATAAATACTCCATACATCTACAGCAATAATGAATAAAAACGTCGAAACATGTTCGTAAACGGATATCTATCTTTATTAAGGGGTTCAAAAGAAGAACATCAATCGACAATTTTTCAAGAAATTTATTTTAAGTAGATCTCTACTATTTCTGAGCCGTAACGTTGTTATCGATAATATAAAGAATATCGAAATACCCTAATACAGTTGGGACTTCGAAATACAGAAAAAATTATTTAACTAATATTACATAATTTGAGTTTTATGTTTCCACTGTCTGCCGCTTCGACAACATGGCCCTTTTCATTCATTTATCGCAAAATTTTGTAACGGAAATATAGCAGTTTTAGGCAGTTTTTTAAGCAAACAGCATCTCGCTATAGTGTTTTGTTTTCGCTTATCTCATATGCTATTTTAACCTGATGGTAATTCAGACAGGCTGCGAAAATGTTATTAAAGTACCATACTGACCTACCAAAATGTGATTTGCCAGTCGACTTTGGAACCACCGTCAGTGAGAATGCTTTGTCATTTCTTTGTAAATTTATAGCGTAAATTAACTTTAGAACTAAAATAGTATATTATGTGACAAGGGAGCAATCACCGATAAATACTGTAAAATTCTGCCCAATTTTCTTAACTTGCAATTACCATTTGTTTAAAAAATGATATAAAACTGCACGTCTTTTTGGAATTAAATCGTACCATTGGCACTGTTTACATTTGGGTTATTTGATGCATTAAGAAGCGATTTTCGCATGAAAACGATTCCAACCATGACGCACAGTTATGCAAAGATGATATTTATTCGTAGGAAATTTAAGACGATTAAAAGTAGAAATTTCCAATCTACACAGGCCACCTAGAATGAAACATGTTATATTATAAAACGCTCTGCCTACACAGGGACATCAACAGAACCTGCAGAGGACAACCCAATATCACTGTTTTCTGATCCTCAACACATCCTCATAGTGAATCTCGGATATCTCTCCATGAGTAAGAGGATCTTGCCGTGAAAACAAAACGAAATAGCAGCTTTTTTTTTGCAATACCGAATAAATGTATGAGTATTGTTACCGACTAGACTGAAGTAAAAAATGCTCCTCGCGAAATAAAACTTATATTCATAATTCTCGGACGTTCTTAGTATGAATTGAAGACTCAGTATTACGCAGTACGTATTATATGAACGAGTTACGAGAATTTTATGCAATTAATATCCGCATGATACTGGATAAAAATTGCCCAAAATAACAAAGGATTATTGTCAACAGTAAAATGGTTCTTTTTCTATTATATACTTGCAGAAAGTTACCCGAACATTTTCCGACGATGGACTAGTTGCACTATAGACTTCCATTTTCTTTCCTTAACTATAGTAAAACCGTAATGCTACCTGTCAGGTGACTAGAATGGGAAGGAGCTAGAATATTAAATCGCAGTTTGAGATTATACATTTTTGGCTGGCGTTGCGGTTAGCAATTCGAAACCGGTGTCATGTATATGTATATGTATATACCACAACTTAATCGAAAACACGTCATTCAAAAGAATGATCATAGTAATTGTTTATGGCGTTGAATACTTAAAAAATATCTGCTCAGAATAATCAATGATTATCGCAAAGTGACACATATTCTTTGCATGGCAGCGCCTCAAATAAGCTAGCTAGCGCCAAGTCAACCCTGGGCTTGCCACTAGGCTGCTCCAAACTGTCCTTAAAAATTTCATTGCAATTTCTGTCTAATGTCAAGGTTAGGATAGCATTTGCATGGAAGTACGTGACATTTTATTGTCTGGTGCTAGTTAGCGTGCCATTTAGCTCCTGATGTGATAAATGGGTGTCCAAGTTAGAGCCTACTGTCACGATTATTTTTTACCAGGGATATACAAAACTACCAATAATATTTTCCCCATTATTTACGTTTTCTGTTCTTATCAAACTGTTACCAAATTAAAGTTTTATATTTATTTACTTTCTTTTTTATAATGGTTGACTTTTTGTTTAATTTAATTGCAGTAAAACTAAGTAAATGTACGCGACGATTATAGTAAACCTAAGTCTTCGTATGTCCCATTGTTAACTTAACCATCCTCGACAATTCATCGAATGAATATTACAGCTTTTTAAGCGGTCCTGTTCGCCAGTTACGCGGTCAGTACATTGCGATACGTGCGAAACGAAACGAAAAAAGATGCGTTCGAGCAGGAGCCATTCAAAGGCGAGCGTAACGATTCGAGTGAACCAGATATTTCGATGTAATTAGACACTTTTTCGCCACTCTCGCCATAACCATGAATATAACCGTTAGAATCTGTTACGTCGCGCAAGTCCATTGGCCGGAGCAACGAGCGGGTGGTGTTTCTATGCGCGCCGTTGCCGGTGCAAAACGGCCCCAGCCTTAATTCGGATTATACACTACGAACATCCCTGCAGCACGCCCGAAAACGCCGCAATGAACTTTTATCCTCACTTCACTCGCGTCGCAACAGCCCAACTTCGTTTTACCACGCACACGTCAGCACGTTTCTTCGACTCGATGAAATCCGCGTTTACCAATTTGTCAATTGCGTAGGAATGAAAAATATGACAATGTTTGTTAGAATTTGGCCAGGTTTTTTTTGCCACAGTTAAAATGAAAAAAACTAATAGCATCAGGTTCAACAACTTTACTGCTTTTTCCCCTGATTATATAAAGTAAGTGAAAATATTCGTGTTTGGTCAGCCATCATGCATTTTGGCTAATTATTTATTCTCATTTTCTCTGGCAAAAGGCACTCGAAAGCAATAACAGATCTACAATAGACGAATATATTCTTGAAATACTATATTCATTTAGAATCAAATCGTCAATTTAAAGTAAAATTAAACATAGATAATTATACTTCAATGCTGTTTCTACTGATTATATGAGTAAGTGGAAATATTCTTGTTTCGTTTGGCATGTATTTACATTTATAATTTTACGATTTGTTCCCATGAAGGTCATACCTAATGCACACCAGATATAATTATAAGGACGAATAATAATTAACATCGTATGTACTCTTGGAATTAAAAAAAAACCATATCAACAGCAAGTTCAAGAGAGGAGAAAGATACTTTATCCCTTTCACACAGAAATGGCGCGGACGTCCAGACTTCAATTGAGTGATAAATATTAGACATCCAAAGTACATTTTAATTGTTCTAAATATTATACAAAACTTGAACGTCGCTAATGTTTATTCCATATATTTATTTGATTTTAAATCTAGATTTCCAATTTATACCAAAACATGGTCTATTACATACTCTCCATTTGTAAAAAATGCGTAGTTATTTGTATTGTTCCAGGATATTGCAGAGGTTCAATCTTTTGCATTTTAAACATTAAATAAAAACATATAAACCAGTCATTAAAAGTTCTGCAAAATTTTGTTAGAACTTACAATTAGTTCAGCATTCATTTCTTGTTAAAAACCTGTAATATAACCTAAAAATGGTCAGAATATGTGACAAAAGTTAATAGTACACATTTTTAAATTCTATATAGATATTGCGCTGTCAATCCGAAATTAACACCTAACAACGGATAATTGAGTGAAATATAAAAATTGCAGTTTCCATCATCTCAAAATTATAACTCTAGTCAAAAAATTAAAGAAGCAAATAAAAATAATATCTTGTATTATCTACAATTTAAAAACGTTGGCATTTCTTTTGTGTTCGTTTATTTTATTGAAGAAATAATGATATAAATGTTTTAAACTTAATGTTAGAATTATGATGATGTAATTTTAAATTACGTCACTCGCGTTAAATATAAAAAGACTTGGAATTTCAATTTCATTTGCAATACTGCCATTATACATAACTCTCCCACCACCCGGAGACTTGTTAACCTTTTTATGGCTCGTATTCGTTCCCTTACTTTTCATTCAGAACTTCTACTCATAAAAACTTCAGTCGTGTAAGTAGAAAATTTATTATGCAATTTTTTTTAATGCCGTCCGAACCAATTCTTTTTTACATATTTTAACGTTTTATCTGCTTCACGGAAGGTATAAGTTATCTATAAGTATGTTTACTGTAAACGCATTGTTATATAAAAATTTACAATATTGAATTAATACTAATGTTTTTAGAGTTCAAAATTTAGAATGGTGTCAATAGCCTAGAATTTGTCTTTTATTTTAGTATTTCGAGATCGATTTGTATAATTTTAGAGGTTATACCAAAACCCCGATGCCATGCGGCTAATTGGTCTCTGAATCGGCTTGAATGCTAGAAACAATTTTAGTATGCAGCTATTCGTTTAAAATTTCACAATTCAAGCAGAAAAGAGAGCTTCCAAGTACAAAACTGTCCAATATATTATGGTATATTACAATATATTCCAGTACATTCCAGTATATTCCAGTAGTGTCTAGAAATATCTCGTACATTCCAAGAGTGCTCATTACAATGGAACACTCAGCAGTACACTGGAGTACTGAGCAGTACAATGGAGTACTGACTAGTATATCGTAGTACTGACCAGTACATTACATTACTCACCAGTTCATTACATTACTGACCAGTACAATAGAGTACAAGCCAGTACATTGGAGTACCGATCAGTGCATTCAAGTACTGCCCAGTACATTCCAGTAGAGACCAAAATTCTGCTACAAAATCCTTATTTTTGTTCCCTGAAGCTGTTTTAAAATGGTCTGCTGTATACTGCTACAAATGATTCTAGTAGTCAATCTGTGATGGATAAGAGAACTTCGGGTTTGGGCTCAGCGGCTCGAAGCACAAAAAGGAAATATGGTATCGCTTTCAGTTTAATATTTTTCTTTATTTTACCTGTTTGGAGTCGATTTTTAGGATGTTTTTGTGGTAATATCAAAACACTGACTTGATGAGATCGAATGGATTTCGAATTAAATTTAAGCTGCCGCAAAAACATAATCGAAATATGGTATACCTTCCAGGAAAGAAGTTTTCTTTATGTTCATATTTTGGGGTAGATTTCATTTGGAGGTTGCCGAAAACTTAACGTGATGCGGTTGAATGGGCTTCGATTATGGTTTCAGCGACCCTAAAAACATAACGAAATGTGGCATGGAATTCTAAACGCAAATTAATCTTGATTTTAACATTTTTAGATCGAATTATAGGATTTTTTGTTTTTTCGAGATTATGTCAATACCCTGATGTGGTGGGATTAAATGGACTTCGTATTCGTATTCAGCGACTCAAAAATAATATTATAGATATAGTCTGACCTTCAGATACGGACTTTTCTTTCATTCTACCGATCGTTCGATTATTTTTACCATAATAGAGTTTCTTATTAATATTATTTCTATTCGTATTAAGGAACGGAATACTTATAATGATTATTTATAAAATATATTTTATTTTATTTATAATGCATCACAATTTTTTAATTTCTTTATAGCATTATTCATAGCATCGGAATATGCTTTACGCTATTTGATTATTGTTTAATGGCTCGTAGTAATCATATTTTTTCAGGTCTTTCACTTTTTTATTTTTAAATAGAATTTCGGGTTATTTGTTTAATAACGTCAACAGTACCTTTTAAAAGGTACTCGACATCCGTTAACTCATACACCAGATCTATTTATCTATCTATATATTATCGGGAATCCACGTTTTTAATTTTTAAATTATATAATTTCTCTGAAACATGCTATATAATTTCATAACTCTATGTACATGAAAATGACTTCGCTGTAAAGCGGTGTGAAATTTCTTTCATATAGGCAGTGATAAAAAAACGTGTAACAGTGTTGGAGGTGCTGCCCAAATACATGCACAAAAAGGAAGTCTACAAAGAATGCATGTAAAGACAATTCTGCAAAAATATTTACGGAGTGGGCAATAACTGCGTTTAAAAATACTGACTTTGTGTACTGTAATAAAATAGAACACATCTTGCATGAAAATATCTTGCACACTTGGTACACACAGGCAATGAAAAATATACGATATTATGACTTCTACAAGCCATTAAATAATATCCAAATTATATGTAGATTATATTGCATTGATTTAAACGGAATTACGCAAAAATGTTAACAATTGTAACGGTGTAAACAAAATAAAGTAAATGTCAAAAAGCAAAATAATATTTATACAGTCATTGTTGAATAATATTGCAGAGAGAAACTCCTGCATTGCATAGAGGTAATCGCAAGACCCGGTGGCTGCCCGCCTCCCTCTAATACACATAAAAAGCACGTTCGACGAGATTAAAATTTCTGTAACTTCTAATGTTTCAAAGAAATCCACTTTTTTCTTTTTGCTCTAAGAAATCGTAAAAAGTCCACGTTCTTGACATTACTGAAAACATTAGTAAATTTATAGCGATAATGTAAGTAGTTTTTAAGAACTGCAATTGGGTAAATTTCAGTTATTATAAATTTTAATAATGTTTGTTTTTGTAATGGCTCTAATCTATATAATCTTTTAACAATGATTAAGAACTGGACCATTTATTATTTCGAGCGAATGTTTTAACTCATCAGTACTAAACTTTGGAATTTCTTTGTTAATCTCACGTTCAGAACTTTTTCCTATCGAATAAAATCAAATACCCAGGCCAAAAATCCTTTCGAATTTTAGGGCTAATTATTTATAATATAATTGTGCAGTTTTCTAGAATATGTATAACAAATAATTTTTTACTTTCAAACAGATGCATGAAGCTTTAATTGAAATATTACCCTGTAAATATTTCAAACACTCAATAATTGAAGCATTGCCGAATACTTAAAAAATAGGTTACAGTGGATATGTGTATGTTAGAGAAAACAGGTTTCATTATGAATAGTGCAATTGAAATAAAAATCAATTATATTTTCATTCATAATTGTTTATCCAGTAAATATATTCCTCCAGGTTATCAGTAATTTTTATTCAGTAGAAATTGAATATTAATATGAAAGTAAGATGTGCTCATTGTATTCATTTCAGATATAAGCTTTTCCTACGAAAAACTTCTACGTATTGAGTTTCATTCTTGTTCGTCGTGGTAATTCAGGACTATACATAATCTACGTTATTATTCATACTATATTATTGTAATATTTGCCATCGGTAAATGTAATACAGAAAATGACACATCAAACTAGAATATGACGGGGAAAGTAAAATATTCGGGTTTTTTGGACTTTTTTGGCATTATAAATATTGTGGTCTTTTCGGTTTGGATTTTTTGCCCAGATATCATCTCAGCGCAAACTAGGCCATGACTTGCACGTCATCGATAGATATCCGAGCTTGCGCCAGGATATTTACAAACTGATTTCGGCTAAAGTATTTTCGGATGGTTGTCAGTGTCTGTTATTACTTTTATTATATTTTTACATAATATTTCTACACTCACGCTCAGCAAACGATTTGTTAATATGCATTATAATCGCGATAGATAGTCATATTATTCAAAAGAAATTATATGTCAACTGCTTATGTTAACTGAATGAATAAATTTGGAAGACGACAGTCAACGGAATTTTTACAAAGAAAATCATTATTGGGAACAGTAATGGAAAAAGAGAGTAGTTTTTATTTTATAATTAATGACTCGTAGTTTTATTTTATAATGCATTCACATTGTTTATGGCAATTTCTTTAGCTACATTTCCTATATTTATAATTTTAAGTTCTGTATTAGAAAATGCTGTAAGTATTCATTCAAGTTTTATAACCACCAGGTTAGTACCAAGTAAGTACGTATTTTCCCTAGACCACTTTTTTCGTTAATGAATTTTCTGACTTTATATACTATAGTATTATTGTAATTTGTACCATAATAACATCAGTAACTTAAACAGCCTTTACATAATTACCGTACTTGAACAGCCGTTCTATAAATTCCACCTTGAACTGACAATGAGCTAAATATTCTAAAATTTTTACCGAAAATAGCCAAAGTCACCGCATAATATAATATGAAATATGATGGATGTGGGTGTTTGCGTGCAATCATGTTTTAATAATAATTGGAAACAGTAATGATATAAATGTCTCTGTGGTATTCTTATTTTCATTTAGGTACATAATGGATTTCGGTGTCGATCATTGGAAATATATGTGACATTATATACTCTGCAAGTGTTAGACACAAGCGTAATTTATACCTCATTTCCTTATTATCATTTAATTTTATTTAATTGTCATCCATATGCAGACCCATCAGTATTCCTATCCTATTTAGTGTTGTACTTCTATTATAGTCATCGTTATATATCCGCTGAAGGATTTACTTCATGATTAGAATAGCTGTGACATTTTTAATTTACAGATTATACCCGAAATACTATATCGATTAGCCTTTTTATAACACGCTTAATAAATATAATAAAATTAAATTATTTGAAAATTTCAATCGCATCTTCAATAGCTATTGAAAAGAAAATAAATTATTATATAGAGACATCTCCACTGTATATGTCAGCGCTCATTAGTTTACTTAATGTCATATATTAGTGTGATATATACTTCTATAACTTGACTTTTGTGTTTTGTTAATGAGGTTTTGATTTCCTTGATTTTTGCTAATTTAAACTTTACAGTTAACTCATCGATAGCCGTATTTTTTCGACTTTCTGTAAATATAGTAATAAAAGAATGTATAAAGATAGTTATTAAGATATAATTTTTTACTGTTTTTGACTTGTAAATCATAACATGACAAAACCACGATATTTTGAAAGAATTCATTACTGCGATGTATTGAAAGTTATTCATTTGAAATTTGGTTTCATCCAGTTTCTGGAATCGCATTTCGACCTTGTAATTTGTAATTAGCCGCCGACCAAACGATTTTGTTGATATTAGTGCAGGTTTACTGTTAACGAATGGTGGAAGGGCTTTGAAATAAAACGCGTGATTTGATCGGTCAGAAACTAAATATCAACTTTATTCCGATCAATCGGTGACGACCCGATCGCGACGCGAACTTCCTAAACCGACGACGTCCCTAAACGTACTGAAAAAACCCGATCGTCAATTTTTTACATCTTAGTTCGACTTTTCAACTTCTCGAACATTTAAATAGACTACACGTCATATTATATATATCGATTACACTATTCGAAATACAAATACTTTTATCGAGATCGTCACCATTTCGAAGGGCCTTTTACATAATTTACCTAACAGGTCTGCTTCATTTTGAGAGGTACACCCATTCGGGTGTGCAATGGCGTAGGGAAAACCACCTCTGTGGGAAAAAACCTACGCCGGGTACCGCAGTTGGTAAAACATCGATTCCGTCCGTAACATTCTCCCCCTGTACGAAGTCCACGGACTCGTACACTTCACTAGAATCGATGTTTTCATAACCCATTCAAATCATCATCGAAGTTTTCACACGTCACGCATTTGCATTAACATCTTTCAACTCGCATTGTACTATCAGATAGTACCATCATCATAACTTAGCAACCAAGTACAATATCTCGCTCATTCATTTCCAATTCTCTAATATTATTCCATTCGATTCCATCAGTATAGCTTCCAATTAGCTTTCCATAAATTCGAACTCACCACAACATCATGTGGCATTTCGCATCACCGTTCTATCGTGATCATCAGTGTTTGTGTCCAAAGTCAGTAAAAAAAGACAAAGCAGGTAAATCCACTAACTACTTCAAAATTACTTAAATAATATCTAAAACAAAGGCAAACTTAGTGATCATAAATCAAAGTCAGAAGAAGGCATATACCATGCCAAAGAATGTTCGCTATCACTGTAAGAGGATTACAGAGGTCTGTAATAATACTCAAATACTACTCAAGGTCGTCAAAATACTACTCATATTCTATGAAACTACACTACGATAAACAAGTCGAGATTTTCAAAGTAGCGTTGTAAGTCATTCAAGTCAGTCTTATAACGAAGATGTACATTCTCACCAGACCTTGTACTGCATACCGTATTACTGCTCCCCCCACTAAGGGAACATCATTGACAAAATTCGCCCACAACAACCACACATATTCGCAATAAGTACGGACACATTGCGCCATGACCATGTAAAAATCATCACATCTTAAGCATTCAACTATAAGAATTATTTTTTTTTTTTTTTTTTTACAAGGTGCGTTACTCCGATGACCACATGGATTTTCGACGGAATCATACCATGTTACACACAGCGTTAATAAAATTCACAAAATGAAAGTTAAGGCAGCCAGGAATACAAACATTTCAATCGTCATCTCAGTCGATTGGTAAAATAATTGTCGTTGAAACATATTCGTTTTACATCCTTCAAAATAATTTCTCACCGATATAGTTCGCCGTATGACCAAGTTTGAGATCCTGTGAACTCTGGCGGAAAACCGTCACGTAATTAAATAAATTCACTTGAATAATATTTCAGATTACGACTCTGTTCAAGTGTGAAATGGCGACAACCTTACACTTCAACCTGTCGAGACCATGTTATTCCTTTTCGCGAATAATTGTTTTCCTTGCCGCCTCAACTCATTCGATTACGTTTGTGAATCGTTTTCTACGTCTACCAAATTACATTTCTTAAAACACATCATGTCGTAGATCTGCAAGCTTTGTTTATATTATATTGTCATAGTAATATTATGACAGTTCAGAAAACAAGAAAAAACATATAATTGACTGGCTGCTATTAACTCACGAACTGAACGACTATCAGGCATTTACAACAGCTCAAGTTTGGTATCGATTTCATTTGAAGTTTCATCTCATTATATCGCGGCTCACTCGACAATGCCTAAATTACATAGGCATTCGAGATGCTTTCCTTTAAAAAGTCGTCATAAGCGAATCATTTCGCACAATACAACCGTCTCGTAAAATAGGTAGGCGATTTGCTCGTGACCATCGCCTCTTGCGATCGTCTCGAGGGGTTTTCATGAAAATTCCGTAAAAACGCAGATATTAATAATTCAAAGGCTCATGTTTTCGAATACGAGTCCAAAATATGTAAGGAAATTTTAATCAATTCAATTTCAATTCATCATGTCATCATCATCACCCAAATAATGGGACCCATTGTCCGTATCGGGACTTGTGCAAATTGATCATGACCTTCACAAACATGAACAATCATTATATGTATTACGATTTATATTAAGTTACTTCCATTCAAATTGTCATTCGCGCACAAATTTTGACATGAAACTGATACCAAACCTTTCACGAAAGGCTCGAATTTCTTTTTTATTTGTAATTACAATCATATTCCCATTCCCATTACACATTCATCGTACTACTTCGTTTCCCTATTTGAAAACACATCAAATTTCTTTAATTGATATGATAAAATCAACCATCAATCGCCGTCAAAAACTATTATTTTCTATCAAACTTCTGTTTGAGAAAATGCGGAGTTCTTTCGATTATCCGTCAAAGTACTGTTTTTGTGCAAAACGGGCGGAAAAAATAAAAGACGTGATTCTGTCGTTGAATACAATTATCCTTTTTTTATTACGACCCTAAGGACGTAGGCAACAATTTCCACAGTAAATAAATTGGACCAACTTAGATTTGCCACAGAGGCTACCACTGTCAGAGCTCACGATCAATTTTCGACTGCTAGCCTCGAGGAGGTTTCCATGTACCGACCAACTAAAACAAGATACAAACGTTCCCCGGCCAAAGCCAAAGGGCGGCGCTTTCGAGCGCTCATATCGAAACACAAATCGATAAAATTCAAAGGACCAATTATTTTCGAATTTGATACAAAGATTACAGAAATCGAATTTCCAATTCGATTTGTCCACGCTCAGTTCTCAAGACTTCTCATTCGCCAGAGGCCTGTATAAGACGCTTAGTCATACACATGTTCCTGTCAGGTTACTATCCATCAGGAGATTGAGCATCGTGTGGACCAATATATGTCACGCTTCTAACCTCCGGACTTCTTGTTCACCAGGAGGCCAGCGCGGTCAAAATTGGAGTCTGACTCCAATCCCCGAACTCGTAACCACACAGGTTACTCTCCATCCAGAAGCGAGCCACGTGTGACATCAAAGTTCGATATCTAAAACAATATCTGCTTTCAAAATTTCCCATAACACAAACCGAGCCAGATAGACTTTCGCCAATTTGGAGCGGGTTTCGCTCACAGGAAACCCGACTCCGAATCTGCGAAATATCTTTATACTATTGAAGCTCACTTTACGTTCAGGATACAATGAAAGGTTTCAGAGAGCTATCCGCAAGGACGGCCCTGAGTGTCTACAAAGACACTTATCAAATTCGAAATCAGTTACACGAATTCAAACTATAATTCGCAATTTACGTGGCTCCTCTAGGCTTGCAAACTGTAGATCGGTACAATCAATAGTACATAACTTTCAGGATCTTTACACATATATGTAACAGATCTCCGGCCACAGCCGATTTTCAACAGTGGTTTTCAATGGAACAGGGAAAATCCCACTCATGGGGGGCAAAAACCTGTACCGGGTACGGCAGATTTCAAACAGCAATTATGTTCGCAACAGGTTTGTTTGAACATTTATAAAAGCGCATGTTCTTATGAACATTTATAAAAGCGCATGTTCTTATGAACATCTAGTGAAAGATGATGTTCGTCAGAACATCTGTCAAAGGCGCGGTTTTGTATTTGATATTCAATAAACTCGAAGATCGATATTTCGGCTGAATTGCCAAATTGCAACGTTGAATAAAAAACTTCGGCAAAAGTATCGTAGAGTGATTTTGACGTAATTGGGCGCCTATTATATCGTCATCCAATTTCGTACTATCATCACTTTACTAGCGATTCTCAATATATTATCGTTCGCGTCGAACGCAAACGTTGTGACTGGTTTGAAAGAACATGTCCAATGTGTTATAAAATCCTTAAAATTTACAATTATCGACTTAGTACTTTGTCGTTCAATTTCTCCGTATATGTGCACGTATTTATGTTCGATTCTCAATCAATCGAATTTAGAATTTAAAATGTATCCCCATTCTAAATTTTGTTCGAATTCTTATTCGTTATTAATGTAAATTATTTCGTTCAACCTGTAATTTGAATAAATTAATCATCGTCAATATTAGTGAATTCAAACAAAGCTTGCAGAACTATTTACATTTCAATTACCTTATTTGGTTACATCACAGTTAGTACGCTACTAATACTCGTACATACTTAAAGGTAAAATTTTAGTAATAGATATTCGCGTTGTGAGGGTTCCAAAGTAAATAAACCATTTACGATATAAATTTCAATGATTTCTTCCTTACCGACGAACTATAGGGAAATCGATAATTGCGCGTTCATGTCTGAATACGAGTATTGTATTTATATTTAAATTAAACGGAGACCAATACTTATAAAGGTAACGTATTGTTTGCGAAAGTCTGGACCATGTGATGTTTATGCCAAATCACATTTATCACCGCACATATTATCAAATTTTATATATAACTTTATTTTTATCTTAAACATAAATAGATCAACGTCATACTTGTGTCATGGCAATGTGCAAATTAATGATATCGAACGAAAGAGTAATTTTTCTATTATTTATTTTGATTTTCCAACTGAAGTAAATTATTTCCGAATTATTTTCAAAAAAGGCATTCGTAAAATTAGCGGTATCTATTTAACTTTAAAACCCTCCTACATTAAAAGGCGAATCAGACAGCGTGAGATACATGTACGCGCACACACGACGAAGCGCGTCAAATGTTTCTTACACAAACGACCGACCAAGTACGATCATGAATTTTCGAACTGTCATTGAAGCGTCGTGTAGGACGACAAAACACGATCGCGCGTCAAAGCATGAAATGGAGTCGCAAAGCGAACGCGCAACCAAAAACGGACAAAATGCAAATTACTCCGTTAAAGAACCGGAAAAAATGTACAGCTCACCATGCTTAAGTCCATTTTACCGATGTTGCATTCTCATCGCATACCGGTAACTGATCGCTGCAATCCACATGTAGCCACGGAGGTTGATGATGGTGTTGCTTTCTGGAGGCTTCCTGTCAAATCGATCCCACAGATATCTTCTTCAGCAACCTCCAAACGATGTCCAAATTGTCCTGCGCGACACTTTTACATCTACGAACGGTCAAAAGGTGATGCAACGCTTAATCACAAATCGTGCGCCACAGTCTCACGCATATACGCGACACAAAGTACGGTCGTGAATTCTCGAAAAAGCCACTTCCACCATACCCGGGATTGCTCCCGGGTTTCGGCACCATTTTGTTAACGAATGGTGGAAGGGCTTTGAAATAAAACGCGTGATTTGATCGGTCAGAAACTAAATATCAACTTTATTCCGATCAATCGGTGACGACCCGATCGCGACGCGAACTTCCTAACCCGACGACGTCCCTAAACGTACTGAAAAAACCCGATCGTCAATTTTTTACATCTTAGTTCGACTTTTCAACTTCTCGAACATTTAAATAGACTACACGTCATATTATATATATCGATTACACTATTCGAAATACAAATACTTTTATCGAGATCGTCACCATTTCGAAGGGCCTTTTACATAATTTACCTAACAGGTCTGCTTCATTTTGAGAGGTACCCCCATTCGGGTGTGCAATGGCGTAGGGAAAACCACCTCTGTGGGAAAAAACCTACGCCGGGTACCGCAGTTGGTAAAACATCGATTCCGTCCGTAACATTTACATTTGAGTGGTCGATATTTTGAAATCTCCCTTTACAATTTTGAAATCTCACACCGGTACCGTTATCTGCAACCCGGAAAAAAATAACGACACAGAGAAATAATGGTATATGAATTTCACAAACTGGTTTGTGGATTTCACATCACATGATGCCATTTCGGGAGTTTTATCATCGATATTATACCGAAATTATTGTACATTTCTTCGGTGAAAATTCAGGTCAATTTAGCGTACATACACTAAGATAATTTTTCTGGTTACAAGTCCCACACTGTCTAGTTCTAACGGGATATACTTGCAATACGCGCAAAAATGCCATAATATTATTGAAAATTACCTTACAGTATAAGACTTTCTAGTGTAAGTATGTCACATTTCCAATGCCAGTGTGACATTTTTAATACCAGCATGGCACTTTTGCGCGTATTGCAAGTATATCCCGTTAGAACTAGACAGTATGGGACTTTTAACGAGAAAAATTCTCTCAGTGTATGTATGCTTCAATGGTTTGAACGTTTTTTATTTAAAATGTGACCGAATATATTAAGAGGCAACTGAAATTTTCAAATATTTATCCACAGTCGGTCAGGAAGAAACCTTTACAGTTTGTGACACGTTAATTAACTAAGCATGATACATAACTTCAATATTACATATATAGCGA
Source organism: Trichopria drosophilae (assembly GCA_030407085.1). Taxonomy (NCBI): domain Eukaryota; kingdom Metazoa; phylum Arthropoda; class Insecta; order Hymenoptera; family Diapriidae; genus Trichopria; species Trichopria drosophilae. The sequence continues at coordinate 147,576,118 of CM059583.1, forward strand.
ATATTGTCACTCTTTAATGTACTTACAACGCACAACAATTATTCCTAATATTTTGTAAATTTCGTTAATCTTCTCGATAGCGCTGTTGCTTGATATCGAACCTAATAGGTACTGACAAATTAATTATTATAAGTAGTATATACTCACAAGAACCGATAAGTAACCTCCAATTAGAGCGTTGTTGCTGATGCGCGGCTGAATCGAACGATTAATGCAAAGTAGCATCAACCACCTGCCGGCGGCGTATGCGTCGAAGGTGTAGTTCTGGGAAGCGCAAGGCTACTAAAGCCGGCTTAGTGTCGAGTTAATGTCGAATGTCGAGAGAGTATTACTTCGCTACCGTACGACGTTCGTAATTAGTATACGTCTGGAAAGTACGAGCACTTCGCTTCTTGACATAACGTGCGTTAGGTACCTTACAGCCTACAATAGTATACTGCGCGCAAGCTTTCGGGCTGCATATGCAACCACATTTCTAATCCTTATTCTGATGAAGATGAACTTACCGTTAGTAAATTGAAGCTCTCAGTGCAGTAACGATGTGCTTACGTGGTTTATGTCCAAAATTTAGCATTCGATTTGCATAAGGGCTATTCGGATCTTTGTCGTGAAATATAGCATTAGCAGTTAATTACATTTAAATTAACAAAAACGTGGAATAAACGGCTTTTCTCCTAGCACTTACAGTAAGTACCTTACATGATTTGAAGCATTGATTAAAGGACTTGTTAAGGTATAGTAGGGTTTCTGCAAATAACCACTTTATGGAAAATTGTAGATATGGTGCATTTCTATTTCGTGTCCTTCGGTTTTCTTTTAAGCCGTTTCGTCCCGAAAGTCCGGAAATTTGACATAATTTTTAACGCTTTATAAATAAGACAAAATCGATAGATTTGGACCTACTCCTTCAAATCCGTTCACAGAATGAACTGGCGATTTCAAAGAAAAAGTATTGATCATATTTTCAAAAAAATTGTTTCGAAGTTTCTTTGCAAGAATCGCGGTTTTTGACAATGAATAGGGCAATGCTGACTGTTGCAAAAGGCACCGATCTCGTCTTTTTACTCAGCCCTTCCTTCCCTCTTCTGATTTTTTTCAAAACACAAATGGCGGCTGCAAGATGACGTACGCAAATTATAATTTTGCACTTTCTGAAGCAAATAATCGATTATTTAACCATGTAACAGTTGAAATCCTATAGAATTGGTATGAAAAATTGTATCAATTAAATATCTACTCTCATCACGATTCATTCATAAGCTCAAATCAGTTATATACAACTAGATTTACCCATGTTTTGTCTAATTTTCACTCAATTTTCGAAGTTTCCATTTCAATACTTGTGAAATTCAAAATGACCATATACCCTTGTGACTTATTAACCCTTTATGTCTCAAATGTGCCTAATTTGCACACAGATTTCAACATGGCATTATTTATACAGTATAGTTATGATTTCAAATTTATTACGAACCGTATTCTTTAAATTTTTTAATTTATTTTCACCCAATGGCCACTACAGTTCTGTTATAATTTTGACACCAAAGTTGTGATGGTGTCATTCTAACCCAACGTTTCGACCATATTGAGGTCCTCTTTAGGGGTATCTATTATAAAATAAAATTGTAAAAATATGTGAAAAAACAAAACTTAAAAACACACGATGCACAGATTATTAAAATATAAAAAGTCAGTAAATTACAAATTAATGTATAACGCACCAATTTTGAATCACTCAGATTGAAGACTAAACATACTTTTATAATTTGAATGGTTTTCAGTGCACGTAAATAATTCACCAACACACAAACGCAACTAATTTTAAATAATTACATGATATGAATAGTCAAGATGTTAATCGATTAACAGTCAATATGTTAGAAATAAAAGAATATCTAAAATTCTAAATAGATTAAATAAAAATGAAATAAATTATTTAATTAAAATATTGTAAAAACCATTTAATTTTTTTCCTATAATTTATACTCTTTTCATATTTCTTTATATATATATCATTTTTTTAATATTCCTTTTTCCCCAAAAGTTTTCATTATTTAATGTTTCCATCTGAAAGTTATGACCTGTATTTAACATGCCATTCTTGTGTTCATATATGAGTTTACGTTAACGTTTCATAGATTGTTAATTGAAAAATTTCACACCAATTTTAGTTGTAACAGAACTCGAAATACACATATTTCTACTGAGCATATGGCAGTCGCCATATTGAAATTGGATCTAAGAAATCAAAACAGATCATGCAAAACTCGTAATAACTTATTTGTACGATTTTACTAAGAAAACCTAGCAATTCCAAAACAATAGCAATTTCAAAAACTTCCAACGTTCGAACGCCATTTTGAAATAAGGAATAAATTAAATTAAAATATGTAAATATATAATTTTGAAGTAAAAAATCGGGAACACGTTTGTGATAGGTTAGAAGGTATTCTGAAATGAGTATCATCGTTAAAACTGCATTTAAAAAAAAATTGTGGCTAAAAATGGCGATCTTTTCGATATTTTTGTTAAAAAATTTGGCAAACGTCATTTCTTGAAAATTTCAATACAGCCAATCGAAAGAGCGATCTCAAAACCATTCGGATATAGATGTTTCCATATTTTTTTAATTTGTATGGTATAAATAAACCGATGCTGGAATCCTTGTGCAAAATGTGCACATTTGGGACTTAATGGGTTAATTATCGTTATGTAACCTAAAAATTGAGTGCAGCTCGACAATTTATTTATGAGACGAATTTAAGCTTTCACTATGTTGATTGTGAAAACTCAAAAAAAGTTAATAAAAAAATGAAGCTTTAATTTTATTACGGTGAATTCTGACAATACGATTTGAAAGAGAAAATCAAAATAAAATTCATTGCACAAACTGAAATTTCAGATTAAGCTAAACGAGAATCATCTTCTTGCAGTAAAATTTTTAGTACAAAGCAAAATTTATTCACTGCAAGTATTGAAAATAGCACAAGTGATATTTCGCTACAAGCACAAGTAAATATTGAGTTTTACTTAAGTATTCATTGATTGTTTTCAAATGAAATTAACAACAGGCAATGGCATCGATAAAGTTACTCACAAAACATGTATTTATACCGACAAAGAATCATCAACACATTTCCATACATATCAGAATTTAAAGTGAATTACTTAAACGAAATTAATCGCATTTCTTCACTTATGAAAATGATTGCGTATGATATTGTGCACGTTGAGTCAGTTCAATCTAGTCCTGGTGCGCAAATCAGCGAGCTTTCGATACACTAAATTTGGAAGTCTCTCTGTCACCTCGCGACCGATTGAACACAGTCGACAAACCACTGGAGAGTTAAAAATGGCCGCATTGGCTATGTCTTGTAGTAAGGTATAAGCGGTTCTAAATCTCATTTTGTTAAATGTTAAAAACGTCCTAAAAATCCTTAAATAAATTTTAGTGTTCTTTTTCAGAAAAATGAAATATTATGCAGGTGACTTAAACGCAGTTGAGATCATTTCATTAGCCAATAATAGAATATATATTAACTCCGTCAATCATGAATAGTCTTCGTTACCACTGCAGCTGATTCAAAAAGGTATAAACCCAACATACAGTCCGGCTTGATCATTTCTATAAATTCTTCTCAACCTACTCCTCCTTTTCTCAAATAGTTCGATTTTCCCAAATTGATACGAATACAGTAAGAAATGATAAGAAGCAGACTGTAACGATGTAACGATGCAACGGCTGCGTTGAAGTTATATGTTTTGAAAATACAAAGAGTTTTTAGAACAAATTAACTTATCAATATGATATCGATTTTATATATAGATTATATTTGTTATGCACACTGCTTAAAGTGCGACTTTACATTTTTTAAATTCTTGCATAAAAAAATATTGGTCCATGCATATGTCAAATTTGCTTTCAACTCGGCCCGCAACCCTCACATTCATCTAGACAAAAGATTTTAGGCACTTGTATCAAAAACTACTATTTTAACATGCACTTTCTTACTTGCAATATAATTTATTACTTATACAATCTTTCAAGACTTGCTATACATTAAAATTTTATGTTTATAAATAAGCAGAATTTATATTCATAATGTTTCATTAAAATCATAATCATCATAATCGATCTGTCCTCTGCTCTGTAAATGTTTTAGAGTGAGATTTCAATACGTATGGAGCAAACACCTAATCACATTCGTAAAATAGTAGGTTTTCTCCCTTACCGTGTTAAATCTGACTCATTATACAATTAAAACCCCACATTCTAAAGAACGGCATTCGACTATGAAAAGATGACAATTCTCTCTTTCACTAGAATGGCTCAATTTTTACTCCATATAGAGTGAATTTACCGTAAAAAAATTTTTCGAGAGTAATTTGCGACTTTATGCCTCGTTTTGTTTTTCTCAAAACCATAATATAATATATTCTAACTAATCCCACAATTTCGAAAATCACACACATTATAAAGCGAAGGTACAGTGACTGCAATAACATAATGAACAGAGAAAGTTAGTGTTATCTGTTGAAATGTGAGTTATGTAATATTCTAGAAGATAACCGATTCTTCAATAAAGGCTTTAACAATACAAGAATGCTAATAATTAGTTATACTGCTCAGCTATCACAGCTTGACTTTGAGTTACCATAGCACAACACATGAACAGGTTCCATACATCACAACGACTTCTTTTGTTCTAGAACCGGTAAACAATATATCATGGAAAATATTTTTGCTTGCTACTAAATGACTAATTTAGTTCAGTTATGTGAATTATGTACCAATAAATAGTATTTTTCGCATAATACGACTTAGCTATAGACACCTCCCCCACTCTCGCATACATGCTGTTTGTAAGGCCTAAAGATTTCTTATTGGTGAACAAACGTAGATATTTTTAAAAAATGGGACACTTTCCATCGAAACCAGCTAGTTTAAGACATTTATTCTAAAAACATATTTTTGAAGTATCAAATGTATTCTAATAAGACATTTAGAAGATACTAGTTCTTCAGTGAGGAAACAATCATATTGTTCTTCAGATGGGAATCAATTGTACTTCAAAATCGTGCGCTCGCTCTCAAACTTGTCGTTTAATTGAATGACTTACTTGACGTTGGTACATATAAAATATGAGGTATTGCCGGCAGCTTATCTCCAATACGAAAGTTTTCCACTTCAACTGCTGTCCTTCGAGAGTACTTTGTCGGGTTACGCAAGTTTAGGCAAATCAACTTAATGAATATAGATGCTCACCCATGTCGGGTGACCAATGACGGCTTCAGAGCTAGCTGCGAGATTCTCATCCCTCACACTAGTATTCGAAGGCTGGACTTTCCGAACAGAAATACGCTGGAGAGAATATACGGTGGCCATCGTTTACAATTTGTGCGTCGCTTCAATTATGTAAAATCAAAACGTCAAATGAAGTTAGCACACGAGCGTTTATATAACTTGAATTAAAATATGCGAAACGTGCGAAACCCATAAGACTCCCGATACCATGTGGATTCATACATTTCAAATTACATAACCAGGTTAGTCACATCTAATAGTAGACGTAAATTGAAGTGAGAACGTGATTTTCTATAGTATTAGGAAACATTGCGATACTTTCTTTTAAGGTTAATAGGACGAATTAACAAAAAAATTTGTTGTTTCATTAACTTTACCAAACAATCATATTTCCTGCAAACTTTTTTTTCCAATATTACACTGCATAATAATAACTTGCTGCAAACCTTTTAAATGTACGCGAGGAGATCTTATGACTTTAAGTACGAGCAGACCATTATTTCCCCTCGACCTTCGACGATATATCTTTTTACGTAATTGGTCCGAAAAATATTCGACAAATACTATTTCCGACTGTTTGAAGCTTCATCATTCAGGCGCAGCCGTTAACAGAGATTTATGAAACGCTGTAAGAAACGTTATAACCTCTTTCACCAAAAAATCGTCCAATTTAAACGATTAAATCTTTTTAAGCGTACTTTGAAATTGAATACGACTTCCTAGAATACTGTAATTTTGATAAAATGTGGCATAGTTATTTTTCGAAATGCGATATCTGTTGTCTAATAAAAATATCCATTAGAAATATGTGTAATTTTCGATTTTATCTGAGATATTAATACAAATCGTTTCCGATTTTAAAAAGAGATTTTTCAAAAATAATTTCAAATGGAATTGTTTGAAATACTGGCGCAATATCAGCATTCAAAAATTCTATTACATCATAGTGTTATCTATATCTAAAACAACAAACTAAGAAACTTTTAATAAAGGTTTTCATTATTTATTCATAACTTTAATAATTATTTTTCATTAATTTATAAAATTTTGTTAACATAGTAAAAATAGAGTAATCGAAAAGTCTTAACAGTCAGCACCTTCTATGACTAACATAAGGCGCTGTTACAGCATAAATTACTGCGGTTTACAATATGTAATACGCGACTTTAGCGAATTTTTAAAATTCATTATGTGAGTAATCGAATTTGCTTTATCAGTATATATATATATATATATATATATATATATATATATATATATATATATATATATATATATATATATATATATATATATATATATATGGGTGATTCTCCAAAAACAGGGCATTTTCAAGAATGAAAATTTTTTTTTTAAGTTACTGTAAATTCTTTTTTTTGAATGGATTCTTGTTTATTAGCACCAAGTTAAGTTATTGTTAAAGTAGTCACGCTACAAAATTATTTTAAAGGAAAGGGGAAGACTTTTACTATGACGCATTTTCATACGGCTGTATAAACCAACAATTGCTTATTAAAAACTTGAAAAAAATAACTCTAAAGAGTCAAAAACATAATGTACATATCTGATTTAGTGCATTTTTGTGAATAAATGAAAATTATTTATTAAGTAATAATTAAATAATTAAGAAAAACACATGAATTTTTGAAGAAGTTTTAGACAAAATAAAAGTTAATGTGTCGTTGGTTAGTAACTACAATGATAATATTATATTCATAATTTTAATAAATAATATTATTTCATAATAAACTTGATTCATAACGTTGTAACAAATCGTACCTGATACGCCAAATGTTTGGTAATGACAATGAAGGTGACGACAATGAAAATTTGTAAAAAAATCCAATTTTACATATTTTAAACAATAATAAATTAAAAAACAAATTGCCAGTAACGTTTATATTCCTTTAATCTTTAAGTTTTCATCGTTTTTTAGTTGCTGTTTGTATCAAAATACCAAAATTAGGATGGGTGACGACAATTAATTTAATAAAAATACGTAGTATTTTTATACAGTTTTTACTTGTTCATGAAGTAAATATGTTCTCTTTTCTATTTGCTATGGAGGATTAGTAAAGTGTAGTGTTTTTTATTTGATTTTCTCATAGGTTTTAGTAAAAAGTTAATTATTTCCAGTTCATTTATACCAGTTTACGCATTGTCGTTACCTCATAGAAATTTCTTAAGACATTAATATTTCAATAATTATAAGTATATATATATATATTGATTTAATTAAATATTATACAGAGATAAATTGTACAGTTTGAGCTATACTATAGAAATATTATTTGAATAAATTAAAATAATTCGGTTTCTTAATAGCGCTAATATTTTAAAGTTTTGAACTTAGAGGTTTGGACATATCAAAAATGCTACTTTTAGTCTTTAAATGTCATTTTACACCAGTTTTTTTGTAACAAAAGTATTATTTTTTCAAATTAACATGGGCCAGGGATATTTATTTAACATTTCTATCGTAATTTAATAATTTATTGTCAAAGTTTTTGTAAGATATAACGTAAAGACACGAAAATGCCCTGCTTCCGGAGAATCACCCATATATTGAATAAATTATACATAATTAATACATAATCATCCATGCATAGATTGTTTATATAATTGAAAACGTTCCAGTGAAAAGAAGAGGGAAGAACCCTCACTGAAGTAGTTATACTAAAAAGTAAAACTATATCATCAAATAAATTAATTAAACAAATAATAGTAAAATGTGATTTCTTTCCTTGTGTCATTGGTTTCTTTCGGATTTGTATTTTCTTTGGATTAAATATTCAGTCTTGAAGTTGCTGACGATTTTCTTGGCGATATTTGAAAGTTCATGATAATCCAGGAAAATTTATCCAGTAATCAGCGGACATCAGTTGTGAAGTCCGATGTCGGTGGTTGTTTTACTTTTAATTAAATGTTCCATTTTTTCAGGTGTCTTTATTTTTCGGTGTCTTATCGTTCCGTCATTTGAAATTTCAACCCAGGTCGCAGAATCGTTATATCAAACGTATTTATTTTTCAGAAATAGAAATTGGTTAAATAAAACTTATTATTATTATTAGTACATTACATTTTTATAATTATTATTTTTAGTATACATTCTGTATACATAATGTATAGATTATGTATAGATTATGCGTGCAAAATAATTTTTTGACTTCGGATACTTTAACCGCATATATCTGTTTTATTCGCTCTTTTAAAATGGGAGATTGTTGCAAATCCGTTGCAGATGTCAAAATCGGTATTAATTTTGTTATTTTTAAGCCCGCAAAGAATTTTTTGAGAAAAAAGGATGTGTTGATTTTCTAAATATTTGATTTTTACTAAAAATAGTAAAATATTTACCTCTAAAGGGAACAATTTTCTAAGCAGTTTTAATTATAGAAAAGCATTCTTTTGAGAATGTTACACTTAAGCCATGTCTAAATTATCTTCTAATTGTTGAAAACTACTAATCTAATGAAAGACTTGTTTCGTTCCCCTCGCATCTGGGCGCCTGGAATGGGCCAGTTTGCGACGTGCTAGCAGCACATTCCTTATGTAATTAGATTTTTTCCTGCTCGCGATCCGCCAGAAATATTAATACTCGTATAACGGGCATAAGGATGGCTAGAAAAGGCTGAATGGAGTAAGAAAGTGAACGGGCGTTGGAAAAAGAGACGGACGGGATGCTTGGAAACGAATCCGTGGAGGCGGACTAAAGAAATGGAGAAGATGGAAGGCGGATAATAGCCTGGGATAGAATTGTTCCAGAGGCAAAAAACCAATCCATCCCTGAGTGTTATCGGATAGCGAAGACACTCGTGGAACGGGAGTTCTGCTGAAAATACCGGAGAGGTTACTTCTTTCGTAGAATTCCTGAATTCCTCAACTTTGCCTACGACTTTTTTCGAGTATGGACGAAAGTTGCGGTAATTGATCGGATGATTTTAAATGTCATGGTATTAACGTATCTCTAGATAAAAGAAAGATTAACTAAAATTCGTATTATCGGACTCCAATAGAAGTGACGGATTAGTCGTTCCAGAGCCCAGTTTAGACAATCGCGAAAAGCTCTTGGAAATTTACTAACTTTGGTGGCCTGAAATGCACCCGTGCCTTCCACAACTTTAGTATTTTAAGATTCAAATTTACGCCGCTAAAGATCCCAATCTTTGATAGAAGGCATTCTTGCGAAGAATTAAGGATCTTATGCAGGATATTAAAACACCAGACGGAGAAGATGATGAGAGTTTCTTAAATTGAATTTCAAAATTAATTAAGAAGTTGATGATTCGTGTAATAATAGTACAGTCTTATAATAGTTTATTCGATGTTTAGAGGAAATTAATTAATTATCCCGCTGTTATATTCGATATTGAGAAAACAATGTTTCCAACAGTTATTTATTTTATGTGGAAAATTACTCGTTGACACAGTAAATGTTTTCTAAAGTTAATTGTTTTTTTTTAATTGCGGAAACGGGAATTTTTTTCCGAACATATGAAAAATCCTCATATATTTTTCGCTTGGATGATGCTTAATATTTGTTTTAAAATATCTCATTTGTTCATGTCGCAGTTAATGTAAATTAACAAACTTTCGGAACGCTACTATAATAAATTACAGCGAAGCATAATTTCTGTGCACGACAAATAACGATAATATCTAACACCATTCTGTATTACTTGACATTGATTTGTTCTTCATATATTAGTTTTATTGATCTATCGTAATACTAATAACCATAACACGTAAATATTATACCGTTAGTATAAAGTATTGTTGTTTATTAGGTCTCGTATTTAATCTGAATTTTGTGTCTTTTATTATTCATACTTTCCATATATAACCTCCAGTGATTTTTTACTACATCATGGTATTCTATAAATCTGAATTAATTAGAGGCAATATTTTAAAAATGGGAAATAGGCCATTCAATTAGTAATAGTTTTTATGCTAAAAATGCCACAAACAAAAAAGTTAATTCATTAAATTGCATGCTACTTTTGGTTTAAAATAATTTTCCAATGCATTATTTTTATTTTATTCTTTAATAAACTTAGTAAAATTGAATAGAAAATGTTACTATTCTGGGATTGGCAAACAAATTGTTAAATACAACTGGAAAATAAATTATCCCGTTGGAAATTGACTAAAATGTCACTGTCAAAACAAAAATTCTATAACAGTCAGTGTAGTTAATATGTGATTAATTATTCATGGCCTGATATTTTAAGCTCATGTGATTAGATTTTAATAATTTAAATTACAGTTTAATATTTGAATGCATGGATTATGGAAAATAATTTAATTTTATGAAATTAGACCATATTATGAAATAGTATATTACGATAAAAGTGCGCAAAATGAGTGTTAATTGATCGACTTTGAGATTCACAGCACGAGTCGAATGCAAGTGATTTAATCCTTGACGAATCAGTAGTCACTAATCCTCGCTCGTAGCTAATATTATATTTAAAACGGGTTTCTGCGAGATAATGGATGTTATCGCACAGTTTCGAATTAAATAGTAATCGACCATTTTCCATACACTATTCCATGCGGAAAATGAGAAGTTTTCGCCCAGCTTTTGAAAAAATAATTTTCTATTCATTTCAATATTAAGTAAAAAACGAGAAATATGGAAGAAACAAATTACTACTCAGTGATGGAACTTTATATAACGTAAAACTTCACCGATTAGTAAATTATACATCATAAAAATAATCTTAAACTCTTTATTCTCATATATCATACATGCCTTGAAAAATTAATATATTTGTATAAAAAATTGTCATATCTATCGTACAGCTTTCACCTTTCTAATTATTTTTAGAATAGTGAAATATACTCTCTAAATCCCTTGCAGTGAAAATTGAGCCACTCTTTTAAAACGAGTGAATATTTCACTCTATGAATAGTGACATTTCACTCCAGCAGAAGTCACCATTAGGTGACATATCACTCTCAATAGAGTAAAAATTTCACTCTTCGTGAAAGAGTGGCTCAATTTCGACTACAAGGAATTTAGAGAGTAGGTTGTCTGCATGTAGTATATAATTTAAAATAATCTTACAATGTACCAAAAAAGAAATCGGTATGTATATATAAAAATAAAAAGTAGAAATCCCTTCTTTTCACTTTTATAAATTTCGTTATACTTTAAAATAGAACAACACTACACTCGCACATTGTTTCATCATTTCATCTTGTATAAAACTCAAAGTATGTTTAGAATTGCACACGATATACTTGTATCTTCCTAAACATATTGAACGTACATTAAAAGCATCCAATGTACTGTATGAATAATATATGGAAAGGTTCAATAGATTATCGAATATATTATTCATGCAAAGATAAATACCCGCTAATTTTAGCCGATAATTGAGATGAATAATTTGTTACTGCAAAACATTATACTTAAGTTATCTACATAATTACTATTTCGTTAAATAAACTTAACGGATATTAATAATGAGTTGGAGCAAAAATTACTGAGATTTTCTGAAATACAATTTCTTTGTCTATTTCGTTTTACGAAAAGATAACTTTTCTGAGCAGTTAGTTTCCTTATGTATTACTGCATATTGTATATTTCTATAAATATATTGTATTAGATATAATAGCGATTTTTTCAGTTGAAATTTACTCGAACCCGCTTAAACTCAATTTTTTTACGATTTCATCCTTTATTTTCTGATTGACTGAAATGCATTTGTTTTAAAAACTAAATCTCCATGCCTTTTATGTCCCTGGATTCTTTATTTAACAAGTTAACCTTACATTTTAGTTTGGTTAACTTATCAAATAGAATGACGATACACACTCACACATACACTGAAAATCAAATTATGGCTTCGGAATTTTATATCATATATCTACTTACTTTTGAATTTCGTTTCGGAAACAGTTGACTTACAGTTAATAATTATCAGTTGTTTTTAACTAAATTGCATTATTCCTTGTTTTCTTGTCCGTTTTGATTAAATAAATACCGATAGTTCTTGGTATGTGTCGATCATTTTTATTATGTTGTGTAAATAAGCAATTCAATTAATTACTGTATAAATAAATAGACGTAACTGATACGAAACGGATTTCCACAGTTGTCACATTTAGAGGGATGTTTTTTAAAATATCCAACCCCATAGTTATTAAATCCAATATTTCATATAAAATAAGATCATAAATTAATGCGCTCGACGTGCAGTGAGACCCCAGTTATGTTTGTTTATTTATTTACTAATTAATTTAATTGTTTATTTTCACAACATATTAAAAATGACAGACACATACTATGAACAATCATTATACTTATTTCGGATATGTCTTCGTAAATTTCATATTCGTCATTTTTGTAATGGTCACCTGGAAAATTTCGTCATTTTAACATAAGTTGACTCGCAAGTAAATAAAGAATCTATTTCTGCTATTCGCACCTTGTTAATTTAATAAGAGATTTTTCATTTAAGAAAGAGTCAAAGAAGATGAAAATTTCAATATGAATCGCTTCCAGGTAGTCTTCTATTTTTATTTAAATTAATAATTCAAACTTAAATTTAGTCCAACTAGTTTTAGATTTCTATTTCACTATCTCCATTCTTGAATCTTCGAACTTCTTTTCGAAGAGTTTTTGTAACTAATGAAGTGTAGTTGTACATACATTAAAGTAGCATGGGTATAAAGTGTTGGATAAAAAGCAGAATATACGATGAGCTGTAACAACGGAAATAACGCCATGCATTGAAGTGGTTAATTTGATGAACGAGGATAACATCAAAATAAAAACTAATATACAATGTTGTTTACATTAATATCCCGTGTACTTAATACTTTTCACACCATGTTCTAAAATGATGCGTAAACGGGGAAAAGATCGTCTTCGTTTTATCACGCTCCATTTACCTATATTTTCTGTATAAACCAAGCTTGTCGTTTACCGGTTCTTGACGCTACTTCAAAGACCATTGACATGCAGATTGAAGGTCTCATTCTACCCTAAAAAGTCATTTCCTCGTTAACGATCGCGAGTCGGGTGGTAATCGCCGAGTTAACCGCGATTCGCGCTTCACACGACGAAACCACCGAACCTCTTCCTACCCTGTTACAGCTTTTGATACGATCGATTATGTAATCAGGTGGAAAGGCAAGAGTGGGTGTTATTTCTGGTAAAACTGTAAACACTCTTCGAACCGCAGAGCTGAGAAAGATCATGCAAATTGGCAAAAAGTGATCATTAGTATGTTCCATTCATTCTCAACGAAATACAAAAAGTCCACTAGTTTTTTTTTTATAAAAGACAATTAAGTTAAATGATTTCATTATGCTGAGGTATTTTTAGACTGAGAGACACATGTAATGGCCTAAATGCTTGATCGAAATGGAAGAATTCGATACGGTTCAACCATACACGGCAAAAAAATCATGAGTAAAATTTGCCAAACTTAGTCAAGTAAAAATTACCGGCTCTCATTTAAAAGCAAAATTTATGAAGAATATAAATAAATTGTATTGTAGCCTTTAAGCAATGAGTTTTTAAACGATGTTTAATAATAGATTACCGAAAAATTAGTCAAGATGTTCTACAACATTTCATAAAGAAAATTCATAAGTCATATTTAATATAAAAATTATCTGAATTTGTTTACTTGTTTAAGATTTTCATACATAATTGGTGTTAATCAAGTAGTTAACAGATAAATACCAAATAAACGGCAGAAAATTAGGATTCTTTATATTATTTTTATTAACCTTTTTTAAACTCTTTTTAAACAATTACTCAAATTTTTAAGTAAATTTTACCTAATTTCTAGATAGAATCTACTAATTATTTCTTTCTGTGATAAGCAGATATACTTATAACAAGAATATACTTTTAATTTAAGCATATACTTCTGTATGAAATCATCTGACAGATTTAACAATTCTTAAAAATATCGTTATGTTCAAACAGACATTCGCGTGATAAATGTAACCACAAAAGGACATTCCTAAATTTTTCTCTTCATGAACATTAAAAAATACAGCCATACTATCTTAGTTTTTTGAGTTTAGAATTTCCGGCTACCTTTGTAATACGATTACTTGTGTGGATAAAGTGTTACTCTTTTGAATATCTCAAAATAGTGATACTTTACACGCGTTGTTCATGTCCAACTTAAATCGAAAAGAACAAAAATCGAACTGTTGAAACCGAAGTCGATTGTCAAATCTAGTCGTAAATCTGCAGTCCTTTGGTTCAAATAATCTGATTTTAATTGGGGATAATATTAAAAGCTTACTGCATGAAATACAAAACTTTCTACACAATATTCTTTCCTACGTTTTATTAGACTGAGCATGTTACTTCAAACGTTTTTGGCTGTAGTATGATAAACATACTAAGAAAAAAGCCGCAGCTACAATTTGAGTTTTAACTAAAATGACTAAATGATTATTGACGAAAAAACAAAAAGAAATTACTTTTAAATGCCTGAGTATATGAGTGCGTGCTTTTGTTCACGAACGCTTGCGTTTTATTATTTCGGTTTTCATTTACGATTGTTAGATATGTTTTGTTTATCAACAGCCTCCAAATAAAATCAATTAATAACAAAATAATCAACTCAAAAACGAATTGAATTAATACGTTCAATTTCGGTGTTTTGACCATTTTCGTTGAAATTCTTTCATTCTAATCCAATATAATTCATGAATACAACATAACCATATCCTAATAAACATTGACTAGCAGTTTTTTACATGAAAACACGAACTAAAATGTAATAATCTTCACCGGAACTAAGTAATAATAATATATGGGATGGTAAACAATGCCTGTTATGGACGTGACATTTGTTTTTCTTTTTCTTTATAATAAAAAAATATCTACGCCGTGTAACGCCACCTTTGGCACCCCGTTTACTAGGAGATAAATGATGAAAAACTGAACCGGAAGTTCCTTTTCCAAAATTGGATCTGAGGCTTAAAAGTTGATTGGCGAGCCATCGAAGTTTCGAAAAAAAAAAATCACCATTTTTGCAATAACTCGGTTTTTTTTGAAATGTAGGTTAAAGAGCCTCAGAGGTGAATTGGAGAGCTAAAAAATAACTTTAATATGAACTTTGACTAGTTAACATAACTTCAAAAAGAACCGAGTTATTGCAAAAAAGTGATTTTTTTTTCGAAACGTCGATGGCTTGCCAATCAAATTCTAAGCCTTTAATCCAATTTTGGAAGCGGAACTTCTGGTTCAGTTTATCGGTATTCACATCCAAGTAAACGGGGTGTCATAGGTTGCGTTACACGGTGTATAAGAAAGCCGACGCATTATAACGAATTTTACCGAATTCAAATATTCGAAAATCCACGTGAAAGTATTAAATCGATGAACTTCGAATTTGGTTGTGACGTTTCTCAATTCGAAATGTCAAAAAACCGGATTGGAGACGTAATTTATGAATTCGAGGTTATTCTTTTTCGTTTATTGGGAATGGATGTTACCCATTTTATATAGACCGTTGTAAAATTATATGTAGTTAGGGATACAATCGTTGTAAACGCATACTCTATGTTTCAAAGGGCACTAGAGCCAGCGGCGTGCAGGAAATCGCTAAGTAGCTCTTAGACATAATAAGTAAACAACATTAGGTTATTGAAAAAATGATAAAACTCACAATTTGCTTTTAGTTGATTAATTTACCGTTACTAATAAGCTTGCAGTTTGTAGCCATGTGGTTACATACATATATCAAAATATCACATCAAAATATCATACGTCAAAATATCATGCGTCAAAATATGATAAATTAAAATATCAACAAATTTAAATTCATTAATTAACACGTGTCATTACATGATAGAATATATAACAATTTTGATCATCACTTAGAACTGCACATTATGCGAAATTCCACGTAAATATTCCAACATGTCAATGGACCTATCGAATGCAGTAACCAATTTTCTGACTTAGTTCAAACGACAGGCCCACGATTACGAACAAACAGAATAACTAAATTTAAAGTAGAAAATAATAGCTTTATAAAAGTAAACAAATCGAGGATAAACGACTGTAAACACTCTGTAATACCTGTATGTTTCTAATGTTTCAATTATTATAATATTTTGACGCATAATATTTTTTACTGTGATATTCAGACGTGTTACGCAAGCATACACCGTAAGAAGATTACCCTTTCATTATTGCAATACTCCTTGATTCTGTAATTCTTGCAATTAATTTTGATTTGCATGGAACTATCCCAGTGAAAAAAGGTTTGTAACCTATTTTTTTGTTCACTGAGACCTAATGATTCAATAAACATAAGAATTTTAAGATAAACAAGAATTACATGTTAAAAATAATAATATAATAATATTAAAACATTATTAATAATAATAAAATTAAAGTAAAAAATGAAATCAACAATTCTTTATCAATTCAAATTGTCAATTATTTATTTGTTAATTAAAAGCAAATTTCTGTCATTAGCTATCTATATTTAACAGGTTTTACAGAGTTCTTAAAGTGGACGTATAAGTCTGATTAAAAATAAGTTAAAGACTTATTCAGAATATAATACACAAATTATTTTTATTGCAGCTTGTTTAAATGGAGGAAAATGTTCGTTACACATAGAATATTTTCAAAGCATGTATCATCATTTATCGTGTAATACCTTGAACAACACATGAAAAATTATATTATGCAAGATTTCGAACATCTTAAATAAGAACAGTACATATTCTGCTTAAAAAAGTTTTAAATACGATTTTTAAAATATTCTAGAAAAGTTACAATAAAATGAACGATAGGACCCTATTAATTTAAAACAAACTAATCTCATGTAAAGATTGTTAATGGACAAAGCTTTGGGTTAAGACAACCAATGAAAATCTGAAACGATTGAATGCAGTAAAACAATGAAGTTAAAAGTCGCAATGAATTGAATGAGGGGAATGAATAAATGAAGTGCGAGTGTAAAGTGATTCAAACGCTCCAACACAATTACGCGAATCAATGGAAGAAACGAAATTGTGTGAATGGAACCGAATAATTCGAATCACCCTCTGTAGGCTAGTGATTGCTCCCTAATAGGATAAGCGACATACATGTACCGAGTGAGAAAAATATGAAGGACCTTCGGAAATAAAATGCACGAATAATTGTACACTTCGATTCCTCAAGGACGGAAGAATATCTAATTCCTTGACGATACTTTGACTACTTTCGGAAAGCCGGAAACTTTCGACGTGATATCACGCATTTCGATATTCAACTGTTAGTTATATGGAGACGGCGGGATGACTCCAGCATTCATTTCTACTGGAATGGAAAAACTTCGATTCCCCTCGCGGCAGTAACTCGCAGCTTCCCTTCTTACTTACTCGCGCGAACGGGTACACGGAAACGTTAAAAACTTTTCCCTTTTTACCCGCACTCGATTTTTCTCCCACTACCGAGCCACTGAAGCGTGATAGTACAGCTGCTCTCGCCATGCAAATGCAAAAACATATTAATTTAAGATATTATCTACCACTCTGCTGTTTTCTCCACTCCCGGTTTCTCTCACTCACTTCCGGTTACTCTATCTTTCGTTCTCCGTCTCCGCTTTCCCTTCAAGAGTATTGGCCTATCGCCTTTTCCTGCTTTTTCCTTTTCAGATAATACATGGAAGAGACAGAGAAAGTAGGAAAAGGGAGTGGAAAAAGATAAGGAAATACGAGAAAGAGTACGCGAAGCGAGATACATTCAAAGTTAAGACATTAAATGTGCATTAGCGCTGTTATACGGTTCTATTCGTAATATGTACTTTCAGTTGTACGGAGCTTCTACCGACACCGAGAAAAAAAGCACTTTGCGTTGTACCTACTTACCTAATAATGAGAAAGTCTCAGATGCATTAGGCAGTCGGCGCAAACACGTTGTACTTTCATTTTCTTCTCTCTTTGTTTAACGACGGCTTGTGCTTATCGAAGAACCTTTGCTTATTACAACTTCTCACACTAAAGAGTGTACAAATGAAAAAATGAACTGTAATTTCATTTGTTTTTATTATCCCAGGAGATTTTATTACTTACGAAATAAAAGCAGCGCCTTTCCATTTCCCCTAGGTGACATACAAATCGTTGAAAAATTATGCGTTTAATTGGCAAGCGGAGTCAATTATATCTTTTTTATAAATTGAGCTTTATATACGTTCCAGGGTAGAACGTGTTCGATCACGGTAGAATGCATGATAAAATTACATGGCCAACCAAGCGTGTAAAATTCACATACTTATTCGTGCGGAATCTACGAGATAGTTTATGAATTTTGAGGGATGTGTTATGCATGTCATAAGACAGAATATGAATTTCAGAACAAAGTTTATGAATTTTCATAAGGCGGTTTGTGAATTCTCCAAGAATCAGCATTTCAAATTAAATAGTACTTTGTGAATTTCACATATCTTCGCCATAAGCTTGAGATATATGCATATACGACGATTTCACGTTCTAGTACTCACAACATTTGAGGCATACGGACAAAATTAGTGACAATTACCAAACTTAGAATACATTTTGCAGTAAATTTCATTTTAGAAAACATCTAAAAACATTTGTGGTAAATTCTAATATTGAGAACAGAATAAAAACCATTTTGTTGAACCTAAAACATGATATAAATAGTCTTAATAGTTCATAACTTCATTCATTTTATAACTCAAGATCATCAATAGTGGAATTTTAGAAAAATTTAAAAATATATCCGATAAATTTAGTTATCGTTTTAATAGTCTGTAACAATGGACAAAGGACAAAGGACATGTTATTTCCCCCGCGTTAATGACGATTTGTCTATTTGCGGGTCGGCTCTCGGGTGGAGAGGTACAGGACACAGACAGACAGTACAATGACAGAACTAGGCATATACAACACAACACCCACCCGGAGCTAGTCCCCCCTACCCCAATATCGGTACCACCAGCAGATTCGGCGGTCTGTGCCTTAGCGAGTACGACGCGGAGCTTATCCCCTCTTTATCCGAGATAAGACCCACGACGTACCGACCGCGGATAAGACGCTGACGGTACCGATAACTGCCGACGGGGGTCGGCAGCGGTCCCAAATTCGTACCTTCGCCCAGCAAGGTTCCCTGGTTATTCCACACTGGACATAAGCAGAGAAAATTGCAGGACGGGGATTCGAACTCGGGCCCTTCGCGACGTTCAGTTCGGGCGGACTAAGACTGACGCCTTAGCCCGCACGACCATCACGCCGACTCTGTAACAATGTAACATATTAATAGCGACACTAATTTAACCCTATCTTTAAATATGTGCCTTGACCGGTCTATAAAATTGATTAATTTTTAAGAAACATTTATTTTATTAAAATATTTCAGCTACTAATGTATTCCTTCAGTCACTTTAATTTTGACTTTCGAATTCCATAAATTTTCAACGTTTTTAAAATGATTTACCATAAATTAGGAATGTAGTATGATTATTGTACACCTTTCTTTAAATGTAATATACATACCATATACTACAATCATTGGTTTTCAATATATTTCATTATTATTTATGTTTAAATAATAAATCACTACTGTGAAAACTAATTTATAAATTCTATTAATTAATTATAATTAACTAAAACGTGAGTAATAAACAATTTCATAAGAGCTTCTACTCGTTTATTAATAAATAAATAAACTTCTAGCAATTTGTAATATTAACTCATTTCATGCTAATTAAAAGAGAGAATGTAGCACATGTTGGAATCAAAATGTATACATTTTAAAGCATAAGCAGCATTGTACCAAATTTACTATCTGCAACTATTTAAAAATTAATACGAATAGAAATTTCACGAATTTTTGTTATTTACTAGAAAAGTCATTGAAATGAATAGAATGAAATCTAACAAAGGTGTACATTATAATGTAGTACACTGAAACACCGTAAAGTGAATAAATGAAATAGAGAACAGAATGTTAAGTAAAGCCTGTGAGCTAATGAAAGGGTAAAATGATAAAAGTTTGAAATTCTGTTATAAAATTCTATCGCAGTCCGTTAAAGAAGGTAGAAACGAGGTATTTTAAAAATTCTGGGAGTCAGTTTCTCATGATGGCTAAGTAGTTAAAAATTACATAGATTCATCTATTATTAAAAAGCGTTTCTAGAAGTTGAATTTGAAAACTACTATTCTACCTTTGTAACTCATCAATATTTTGCATTAATTCGCACATATAATGTATTTCATAAATAATAGGGATTATAAATAATGTAATCATTCTTTTATGTTTTTTTTTCATTTGTGTAGTAAATAAATGCAGTATTCTGAAATAATAATTGTACAGCTTTTTGTAATTAGTTTATGACAGTCTACAGAATATCATAAAATCTTACTAGACAACATTTCAGATTCATAGTGTAGAAAAAGAAAGTCCTTTTCTTAACTGAGTAGTACATAAAAACTTCCAGATTCCAAGATGTTACCACTTTCTTTAGGAATATGAATAAAATATCTACTTTAATCTAATAATTTAATTATTATTATATATTTTAATCTAATCATTGTTTTTTAGGGAGAGAAGGAAGAAGAAGTGTGTTTGTTGAAAAAATATGTGGAAACTATTAAAACACTTTGAAATTGCTTGAAATCTTTGATATGTGGAATGACTACATATGACGTACATGATTGTAACAAGTTTCGTTGTATTTTTACTGTCAGATGAAGTATTTCTAACAAGAATTGAACAATGCACACATGAGTTTTGTTAATCAACTAATAAACAAGATGGAAGATCATCAATATACCGAAAAGCTGCAAAAGGATACCAATTCAGCTTTAAGCTTTTTGTTCGTTAGACCAGAAAACATGTTTGAATATCCGTAAGTCTAGTGAGTTGTAAATTTTTTAACAAGATTTTTAGCATAGTTTTTCCAATCGGTATACTGAATTTTATTATTTCACGTAAGTATGCTAAATGAGTCTTGTATTGAATGTCGTTTAATGATGTGGATCATCAATCAAAACGTTGTGACGTGGAATAGTATTTTTCGGCTTTCGGGAACTAGTGCATATTGGGACACTTATGCCGTTTAAGTTGGGACATCACGCTTAATTTCCTGAACCTGCCATGCCATTTAATTTTATTTTTAATAACATTTTACGAATCGAATTTATTGGAATTTTGTAGTATGGAGACGTAGTTCTTTCGATGTTGTCTTCCGTCGGATCTTTGTGTATTTCAACTGAAGGCAAAAATCTAATCACAGCCGGAAACCAATAAAGAATTGCGTTTTAACATTGCCGAAAAAAAACATCTCCAAAATTAAAGAAAAGGAGAAAACTGTGCATTGCCAAAAAAAGACACTGATGTGAATAAAGAAAAGAGGCTATGAAAAAGGAAAACCTGCATTGAAATAACCGGCATGGAAGCAAAATGCAAAAAAAAACACACAAAGAAAATTCGTCATCAGATGACGATGACGATGATGGTGGTGACGAAGATGACGATTTTTCTATTACACACGTAAAGAACATGTCTCGCAAAATGACTCGAGATATCTCCACCGGATGCAACACGTTCAACTGCACTGTGCGCATATAATGCACTGATATGCTAATAAGTTTTTTCTCCTTCGCAGATTGTGATTCTGATTGCCTGACAGCGTGATATGCAATGATCATTTAATAATAACCTTAAGAACATGCATTTGTTGGTTTGTTATTCATATTTTAGAAATATATTCAAAATGTGAAAGGCTAATTTCTTTTTAGCCCACAAAGGTGTTTTCATTAAAATGGATGTAACTTGTTACACGAACACATTAAAAAATTTTCTGAGGTGTTTGGGGATAGAATTGTTTTACCGACGCGGTTCCTGGCGTAGGTTTTTTAGTACCTCTCCAAAAGAAGGTATCCTGTTTAAGATCATTTTATGTAAAAGTACTTCTAAAAAAAAATCGCGACGATACCGAATAAGCGAATCGTATTGGGAAATAACGTAAGAAGAGAAGATTTGTTTTCGGTAGAACTGTCAAGATTGATGAGTGCACCGCGCGGTTTGTAAAATTTTAGTTGTATGTTCCGCGGAAAAATAAATTTTTTAGTACGGTATCGTGGACGAATTGCGAATAAGAAGTAAAAAATAAAATATTCAATTATCGGTCTGACGAAATTGCGGTTTCTTCATATCACGTCTTTTTCCCGCTCGTTTTCTTGACATGCGGCAAATTGTAGCCAATGACCATGAACATTATTGGTAATTTTCACAACATCATTTGCATTCGTTTCCATACCGCACAACAAAAATTAAACCTTTGTTGTTAATAAAAATAAAAATATAATGTTTTAAAATCTCCAAAAAATAAAAAGCAACAAAAAAAGGTAAAATATAAACGAAAAATGTAGTTACTCTGTACGTCCATTAGCTCTTACTAATATAAACTGGAAGTTTTAAAATATTTTGTTTTTGTTTAACAAAGTATATATATGATCTACTCCTTGTTATTAATTGAGGTAAGAAAATTATAAAACGTCGAATTGTTTGATTTTGCGTTAAACTCAAATTTTCCATAAATTACTCGATCTATTTTTCTATTATATCGAGAATGGGAACAAGTAGGATATCGTTCAAAAATCATTTTTCACATATAAAATACGAAGAATAAGATGCCACCAGTTGCTTTCTTTGAGATTTTTCTTCAACTTGTTGGCGATTGATATGTGTATACGTGTCCATAAAAATTGGAGAATGAACCTCATTATTAATATAATAGTTTAGTGTGGTGTAAAAATATTGAAAATAATAAAGTAACCTTGATTTTGTAAATGAATTCATTAATAATATATATATTTCTTAAAGTGCCTCAGCTGTTTCTTAATACAGTTGAGTATAGTCAAGTCGCGAAGTATTTTGTATTTTTTTTATTTTTTACATTTTTTACACATTTAAAAATTCTGTGTTATAGCTAATTAAATATTACAATTAATTCTCCTAGTAATTGATATGTATGGAATTTGTGGTATAAGTACTTTTTCCAAAAATTGAATTGAATAAGGCTAATTTTTTTCGTGAAATTAAAATGAAGAACGTCTTTAGTGAAAAATTCATTAAAGCACTTCTCACCTTGTAAGCATTATCTCAATCGACCCATAAATCAGAACCTAAACAAGGCGCGAAGGCGATAATGCTCCTGTATATATACGTTGGACGGTGCGGCGCGTGGCTCGATTCAGGACCGGTGCCATACGTTCCTTTATTCGATAGCGCCGTAAAATGCCTTATAAGACGTTCGAACGGTTGCGCGGCAATCCGGAAAATGCGGAGTAACGTTCCGAAGGTGACGACACCGGGTTGAAATTCCCTTTAACGCTGAAGGCGATAGTATACGGCTTTACGAAAGAGAGATCAGATTTCAAAGTTCTGAAAACACATGAGGAATATTTATCGAGTTCTTAGATACGTGCTCAAAATACGAAGATTTTAATGATTACCTGAAGGAAAATCATCCAATCGAATTCTTAGAATTGGTGAAATGTTTCAGGTTTGAAATGTATTTGCAAGAGTCAATATTGGAGTACAGGACGGTCCAGTTAAACATCAACTCTTGAATCGTATTTGCAGGTACGCTGTGTTTTGGCAAATCATATATGAACACTTGGTAACAGAATTGTAGATCGAAACCCTTCTATGTTTTGGACCAACGCCTTTTGGTTTGGCTACGTAGCATATCGTATGTATCACCAACATTTGGATTTTGAATACGACTGTGAAATTTACCAAAAGCAATTTTACTTCATAAATATGTAAAGTAAATATTCATTTTCAGCAGGTACTCTGGTTTACTGCATTCCACTTTAAAAAACAATAATCGGTCAAATACGTTGAGGATACTCAGTTTCAAGCTTAACAAAATTTTATTTTAAGTGAAATAAAATGAGCTGATTAATAATACAATGAATCCTCGTGAGTGTAAAAAATGTTCAGTAATTACTAATTTGAAAGCCCCATATATGCTCATTCTAAGCTATTAAGTATAAGGCTCAAGAATCAAAATCGGATGAGGAGGGCGAGAGTTAATGGCGAGCTCCTACTTTATATATAGAGGGTATCCCAGAACTGGATAATGATATTGCAGAAGATGATTCTCCGTGATTTTTTTCTATTTCGAACAAATAGTCCTGTACCAAAATTGGATCTGAGGGCCAGAATTTGAGTGACTAGAATTTGAGTGCTATTAAAGTTTAGAAAAAAAATCGATTTTTTGCAATAAGTCGACTTGCTTTGAAGTTATTTCAATGAGTGAGGGCTCATTTTGAAGATTATTCTGAAAAACGCGTATGACACTGACGCCGTTTATTTTTCGCCATTTCTAGGATATTAATTCAATTTTTATCGAAACCTATTGAATGAGGGAACAAATTCTTCATCTTTTCCAGTTCTCAAACTTTTTCTTGGGCTATATTTCATTATCTATTTAGTGAAATTAGTTAGATGTGTCTTCAATAGCTCGTAACTCAAATTCTGAGCCTCAGATCCAATTTTGGTACAGGACTTTTTTGTTCGAAATATCACGAAGAATTACCTCCTGCAATATCAATACCCAGTTCTGGGACACCGTGTATATTGTTTTATGATATAATTTGCAAATATGAACCAGTGGTACGTATCGTCTGTTTCGTTCAGGATTGAACATTCGTAACATTCTGAACACGCGGAGCAAATATTAATCTACAATTTAAAACAAATTAAATTGGTTTTGGAAGTCCATTCTAGTTAGTAATTTTATGATAGATCTGTCAAAATTTATGATATTGAAAACGTAACGGAAGTATTCCAATAGTTCAAATATAAAAACAATAATAATTTCTTAGTAGCTTATGTCTAAATCGTATCTAATCAGAAGTCACTTCATTATTACAGTAGTTTTTTTCATTTTGATTTACAAAGTACCTTATGCGACATCTTATTGCTATTTCCAGTTAACGTGGCAAGAAACTTCGCAGTATTTAAAATCTAAAAATTAAATAAAAATAAATATAGATGTACCCAAAATAGGAGTCGATTCCCATATTATTGACCAGCGCAGTACAATTGTCAATAAGTAGTCTTTTTTGGTGTGATTAAATTTCTTTGAATTTAGGTGCGAAAATACCAGATAAAATTAAATTTTTTTCATTGATATAAAAACATTTCACTCGACTTAATTAGTCATGAATATTGAATACGCATCTACTGCAGGGATATTATAAAAAAGAACTCTTCGTTTATAACTGAAAATTAACAATAAAGTTAATATGCATCAAGTATATAATCGCATTTCTATTTTTCATCGAATTGAAAGACATTGTAAATAAGAAAGGATGTATTATTCGAGGTTTTATTTTCAAAGAAAGTACGAAACAGCTTTTGAAGTTATTGAAATTTTTTCGATATCGGAAATTGACTTACGCAAGGTGCAGTAAAAATCTTTAATATTCCGTTATAGATATACAAATATGCTCAATGCATTTTAATCAGTAAAGAAATTGAAATTCGTCTATGGAACTGAAACGTATCTTTACGATAATATTGGTAATGTACCTTGGATATTACTACCGAGTTCATAATTTATATATTCAGTAGAATAATAAATGTAACATTTTTACTTTTCATTTAGTTATTACTAATTTAAAAATATAATTTATGTATAAACTTTAATATAGACTTTTTATGAAAGGTATTCTAAAATGTAATACTAATCAATTGCAAATTGGCATTCCTTTTAGAAATACAATCTAATAACTTTTGACGTATAACATTCGTAACATAAATACTGACATGTTGTACACAAAAATATGAACAGTTTATGTCAGATAATTTTAGTATAAATAAGGCATGTGTTAAGCCACTTTATTACTTGCTTTCGATTATTAATAGTACGAAAACAAGGTGAGAAAAATGGTAGAAAAATACTATACGGAATGTAGAATGGTGAAAATTGCTATTATTTCTGGTAAAAAAATTTTTTTGTTGTAATTTTGATCTAAATAATACAAATTCTAAGAATTTATAGTCATTTCTATCAGAAGAATCTTTTCTCGTGCAAGTCCATCCCAAAATTACCAATTGAAATGGTGAAATTTTAAAGAGAATTTTTTTCGTGTAGTTAGTAGTGTCAACTGAATAATGTTTCTATGCGTTATTTCTCCAATTTTTCAAAAGTAAAAATAATTTTAGAAAATTGACGTTTTTCAATCCTTCGGAAATATAATTTTCAAAAACACCTTTATAAAGCCGATCAGATTTATCTGGTATTTTTCCGGCTGGAGAAGGGGTGGAAAATTGAATAGATACGACGTATCTAATTCGTTAGAATTTTCACATCATGAAGTAACTTAGAGTACACATTCTTGATTAAACAAATTATCATTGAATAAATACTCACTGATTGCCTGGATCCACGGAATATCGGTCCATTTCATTATTTTAAATTTACAGAGTAGTGCTGCAAGTTTTGAGTTCAAGTTCGAGAATAATTATGGATATTCCGGAACTAGTATATCTCATTAGATGCCTTATGATCTAATTTACAGTAATCATCTGTTCTAATAGTCATTTATTCGTTTTTTTATCACGAGTCAAAATATACGAATATATTATTATTATATAAATTATTGCAACATTGCATTGAAAACAATACTAAAGTTATTTTCTAATTAAAACATGTTATAAACAGACAAAATTGGAGAAATTATGTATAATCTCTTTAATTAAAAAAAATATTCTCCATTCAAACAATCATTGCCGTATGAACCTCTTTCAGACGGCAAGAAAATAACATTATTTATTCGACCGTTGTAAATGCAAGTATATTGTACAATTGTGGTTACGTATTACATCATAAATGTAAGTGCATGAATACTAAAGCACAAACTAGACAATTCAATTACGAATAGTATCTCTACTTCACCAAAGGCGTAAGTGTAATATATGTGTTTTAGTCTTTAACTTCATTTAAGTTAAACGAAGTATAATGCAGTGTAATGAAAATATACAAGTATACCTTGTATTCATATAGAAAATTCCGATCAGTTTCACCTGAATAAATACTAATCCAAGGAATTGTCATAGATTAATTGCATGTTAATATTTAACATATTTGTACCATGTTCCTCACAATTCTTATAGCATCACAATCTACATACTATCTCGAGGAAAAAACAAAGAAATAATGTACATGCATATCTAGTTATATAAAGGAATTAAAACTCATTTTTATGATTGAAAACAAAGTGACGGCTAGTGAGAATGTCTGACTACGCACGGATGTTTCTACTGAATATTTACATAGTCACCAGCATTTGATCGAATTGACGACGTTTACTGCACTAACGTTTTAACCACTGTGTTTCACCTTTCATTGTCATAACTTTTGATAATATAATATAACAAATTAGAATAAGTTTGCACAAGTATGATGCAAATTCGTTTGTAATTAGGCTTCGATTCTTTATTTGTAGACACTTAGAATTTACAAAAATATTTACACTGAAATTTCATTTCATACAATACCGATTGTATTTCCGAGATGGTTTATCTTCGATTTTAAGGACGATCAATAATGTACAAATAGTGAGTCTAATATGGCTGACAAATTTTGTAACGTTTATCGAATTGTTTTACAAGTTGTTTCCTGGGGTATCAGAAATTTAAAATCTAGGTGACTCGATATGGCGGACAATTTTTTAGAAATTTATGGCATTTTTTAAATAGTAATTAATTATAATTAGAAATTAATTTGAAATCTCACTTCAGCTTCGCGTTAAGCGAACTCAACACTCTCCGAGTATATAGGAACGTTTTGTAGCAATATTTGGTAAATGTAAAGCAATGTTTCTAATTTCACCTTACATTTTTGTGCTTAAGGGGTTACTGATGCAAAACTTGCAATAGTAGACACTAATTTATAGGCCATAACTACATTCTAACATTCCCAAGCAAATGATTTTCCCGATATAGTGTCTCTCAATTTAAAATAGTGAAACTCACTGTGAAACAGAGAAAATTAGTGAATATTCACGGTTTCCAATTGAGAGAGTAATACATATCAGTGACAACAATTTTTAGACAATAAACAATGCAAATCGTTTTGTTGGATACGCTACAAAATTAGTTTTATTGGGGAATCCACACACGCAATAGGACTAAAGAAACCAGTAGCTGAATTTTCTTCGCAACATGTTTGAATATTAATGAATTGTTTTTATAATTTATTAAAAATATATGAAACAAAAAAAACTGGATCACGGCAAACATTATATACAAAATCTTAAATTTTGAAATTGCTAATTACAGTTTAATTATATTCATATGTGTAGTTCATCTCTAATTATTTTTGAAAGAAAATTTCTTCCGATTTGTATTTGGCTATCCAAAAGACCTAAGTTAACTTTTTCAAGACAATCCAATCAATTAAAAAAAAACGGTCATGATATTGCATCCACCATTTTGAATTTGTTAAATTTCGATGAGTGGGGGACTGTCGCTCGAGTGAAAAAAAGTTACGCACGAGATGCATACGATATTTTATGCCCGGTGCGTGCGTTAAAGTGCGTGCGTAAGGTCATTTTTTGTCCAATGCGTAAAGTGATTTTTTTTCACTCGTGCGTAAAGTGTCTCACTCGGCGCCTGCAGCTCCTCGTGAGACTTTACGCAAGGGTGAAAAAAAAATCACTTTACGCACTGAAAAAATGACTTTACGCACGCCCGGGCATAAAATGTTTTTTGATATACTATGCGTAAAATTTGATTTTACGCACCGTTTTTAGTGCGTAACATCATATTTGACCCACAAAAAACGGCGCACAAATTTTACGCATAGTATATCGAAAAATATCGTTCGACACGCGTGCGTAAGAATTTGATTTTACGCACCGGCCTATCTAATCGCATGTTAAAAACAGTGCGTAAAATCGTATTTTACGCACTAGTATCGAAAAATACTAGTTCGACACGCGTGTGAAATACTCTTACACACGCGCGTGATCGGCGTACACTCGGACCCTCGTGTACGGCAATCGCCGCTAGGTGCGTAAAAGTAGTACTTTACACACTAGTATCGAAAACTACTATTTTGACCCTCCGGTCGTAAAACTCGATTTCTCGGGACGAAACCTTCGGCTGCGAATTATCGAGTCCTGCGACAATCGGACCAAAAAAGACATTATTGGTCACGGGCGAAATATCGCTCTCCGAGTGTAATTGTTACCCTCACTGCGCTCGGGCGATAAACTTCACAATCAAAGATCGATAATTGCTCTCTTGTCACATAATGTACTGTTATGTATTTGCATTTCTTGTATAATACCTAGTCAAACTCTAATTAAATTTGGAAATAATAAAAACTAGGTGTAAACCGCTGCATTCAATGTAGAACACAGTATTTTCTTCTAGTTTATGTTATAGCGTTGAATTCAGTTACGATGCAATTCACAAAGGATTTGAGTTAATGAAATAAACGATAATAAAATCTTAATCAATCAAAGGAGATAATTGTAGTTACAACGAGTAATCTATCCCCTATATTTTTGTTGGCGTTAAATTCGATAAAATAACTAGATTAAGTGTCAAGAGCGTTATTTATTTCGATGCGAGCTTGGCAAACTGTAAGGTGCCGAGAATCATACCGTTTATCTTCGTTAATTGGGTAGAAACACTTTGCGAATGTTTTCGAAAAACAGCATTTTCGTGTTTTTTATCTCGTGCGATGTTTGACATACAACCAGCGCGCTGGCCTCAATTTTTGAAAGAGGAGGCCCGGAGCGATTTACGAATCTAAGCGATGCACAGACGATAACGTCCGAATGGAAATAGTGACGAAAAGGGTGATTCTCCGCTAAAGAGAGACAGAGATTCGATCAAGGTAATGGAGATCAAACGAACACATACCGCGAGCGTAATTGGTCGCCGAAATCAGTTTCATGGCTGCGGATCGCGAAATTGGAATACGGCAAATTACACGATGCAGCGCAGACTTCATGAATTTATCTGCTGCCCTCGACAATTATTTTGGACAACACGCAAATCGGCTCACGGCCGACTATATCTCTCATTTTTCCCTTACAATTACACTTATTGTTCATACCATTGTGAATATTGTTTCAAATCGCGTATTATACGTATCAGGTGAAACGCTTTTGGATGAAAAACATAATATTCCCAACGATATATATATATGCATTAAAAAACTACAATCCATTCATTGAAAGATATTATATATTTCAACAAAAACCGTTTCGGAATGGAAATAATGCAGCTCATCAACTCATCACAATTTTTAAAATATTTCCGTTTTAATATATGCACACACTAAACAGGTCTCTCTCATTGTAATTTCATTAATTGGAACTCTCTTTTTTAATATACATAATACATTATATTTTATACACGCATCCACGAAAAGAATTGTAATGATTTATTGCAATTATTTAAAAAATGAGACCTTCACGACGATCTTATAGGTCAATACTTTCATATGAAAATGTTCTACAACGTGTACCCTAAAAAGAAAATTTACAATGACAAATAACAAAAAAACCACGCTGTCAATTTTTTCGAATATTTTATTTAACGAGACCAAGTATATTATAGACTTACGGGGTCGCTGAATATAAATCTCAAGTCGGTTGCGCATCATCAAGTCAGGAATTTTTTCTAACCTCAAAACCAATTATGAATTTTGTGTGACATCATGTTTTATACATATTGACGGGTTTACTTCAATCTTGGATCGCTGATTATGAATATGAAGTCAGATTTGGAAAATAAAAAATGACAGATTCTCTATGGAGGTCAAATTTTAACACAATTCGACAATTTTTAGAAAACTTTGTATCTATGGATTAATGTCATTGATTACGAACTTTTCAACATCTTGTAAACCTTTTGATCAAACTATGTAAGGAAGTCACATTTTGAGCTACACTTGAGATACAATAATTTATTTCATTATCTTGTACCACTTTCAGAGTTACGAACTTCGTATTTATTAATAACAAATTTTTAACAAGATTATAAAAAAATGGGAAATAACAGCATATCACTCTATTGCATTTTGCAAAAATGGGAAATAACAGCATATCACTCTATTGAATCTTGAATAGACGGTATATTGATATTTTTAATCCGCGGACAATCATATTTACCGCAATCCGATAATGAATAAATCATTTATTTCTAGATATTGTTTAAATAACATAATGTCGATAAATGGTGATAGTTTAACGCATAGATTTGTTATTAGTATTCAAAACGCTAAATGTCTAGCTGTAGAATATTTGGAAATAGAACATCGTAATATTCGTTGACAATTGACTGCTTTTGATATCACGCATACACTTTACTGAATTGATTTGAACGATAGCATATCGAAGTAATGTACAATGTTATTTTAACACGTTTGCACCGGTACTAAATTGCAAATAACTAATAATAGTGTGATACAGGTTATCAGAGTATAATCAAAAAGTAGTTTAGCCAATAAGTAGTTTATCCATTATTAGTCATATTCGAGTTTAGTTTGTCATTGATTTTTAACGATATATAATGTAATTACGAAATATGGCAATAATTCAATTAAGCAATAGAGACTTTTTGTATGATATAACATCACAAATAAAAACCAATAATGGGGAATAATACGAAATATTAAGTCTCCTGTAAATGATGTTAAAAATCTTTTTTCTAATTATTGGATTCTCTCAGATCTATCTTCAGGGGAAATTAAATTTATTAACTAATTATAGTTAATATTAAGTGTTAATCAATCAATCATAATCAACTATATTTAGTTAATCAATTTAATTACCCCTGAAGAGGGATCAGAGAGATCCGAAACGTTGGGAGATGAGATTTTTAACATCATTTACGGGACAATTTTCTATTTGATATAATCTGTAGCTTTTTTTATTGCACAAGTCAACAAAATTTTGTTATCGGGAATGTTTAGGCGATTTACGAAGTAAAAAATATTAGTATATTTAAGGTTGTGTACTCTGGAATTGCGTATTTTTCTTGCCATTTTCGAGGTTACGTACAATATTTAATAATTTATTTCAACCTTCTTTAGTATTTGCATCATTTAGTACTACTCTTATAACAAAATGAGCTATTGGTTGATAAGTCCGCTGCCCTCGGGAGTATTGATCGCATGTGGGTGCAAAAGTTTATTTAACGCCCTTGGTGCAAAATAGTATATTATGTATCAATGACACTTTTAACCATCTACGAGTTTGTTGTCCGAGTAAAGCAAGGCCGACGATCGCACTTGATAGATGTCGTTATTATACACGTGATAAATACGATATTTTTTGTCAAACCTGAAGAAAATGCGCCTTTACTTGCTGGTAGAGCGTGCAACATGAAACGTATTCAGCGCGCAAGCCTTTGAAGATCCGGCAGACGCTTTTCACACTTTTGCGCCCGTTTATGGTTTTTGACAATTTCGTACCCGCGTTGTACGTCGCCGGTATGATAAAGAAGCAGTTTTTCATGTACAAATTTGACAAAAACATCGTGTTTATAACGGGCAATCCAACCGCTTCCTTCGCGCCCTAGATACACAATATACTATTTAAATAAGTGGGGTTCGATAAATCGCACCTGCAAGTTTCGTCCCGAAGCGCGAAATCGAGTTTCGTGTTTGGAACGTTGAAATATCTATTTGTAATCTTTTACATAATATTTTTGTACATTAATCTAAATACTAAATTTTTAAATATTATCGCCTTAATAGGCTTAATACACTTAACAGTTTATAATTTCCTGCGGTGGCTGCCGACTTGTTTCAAAAAGTACCTCCATTCGAGGATAAATTTGAATCAGGAAAACTGAAAGAAAAACTATACCAGTTCCTAATATGGATGATAAAAATAAAGAATAAAACATAAAACACCAGTAAAATTGTTTTGTTTATAGTTTTTAAATAATTTATTGTTTATTAAATCTGAAGATGATAGTTTATTGTCTATTTGTACAACTTTTTAAGAGTCCTATTTACGGAAATAAAATCCTTACCAACATATGCATATAGCGTACTCCTAAACATTTGTATAAAATAGTGTAATCCTCTTAGGAAAAGTACTGGAAAAACACAAAGAAAAATGATATTTCACGATCGTTCCAACAATCGTCTCATGCCACGTGAGTCGAAGAGCACTTATTAAAGCAAAGCGGCACTTGGTCCAGCACGCGCGAGTCCCACAGCTCGTTTGCTCTCAAAGGGTACCAGCACTGCTGCTTTTGACGCTCAGCGTCACGAAATTGCCTAATAAACTGGCATTATTGCGAGAAACCTCAAGGTAAAGACGCGCTCCACGGTACTAGAATCGCGAGCACATGTGTTTGTGAGTGTGTGCGTGTGTGGGTTGCTGTCTACGGAGAAGTCGCTCCCATAAGATGAAGCGAGGGTATGGGTATATGCACCTATGTACGTGGGTGCACCTTCCGCTGCAGCAGATATTCGAATAGAGTATTTGAATTTATTCCCAGGTACCGAGTATGCGAGGTGCGGTTACACCGGGGCCGCCGCGGCTTCGTTCGTATGCATAGCCGAGCCCGTTGATTGGTTGCACGCGTAGCCCGCGTCAAATAGGAGACACGTGTGCCTACTGGATTAATACGCGAACGCGCCGCTCCGAGAGCGATCCTTCGTGCGCTCGTGCATTACACATGTTGTATTAATATGTATTTAAATTAGCGCGTCAAAGACATCTGAAATTGCGAATGCTTTATGCACAAACCTGCCCGGCCGGCGCCCGGGTGGACGGACACCTGCCACGGGCGACGCGAGAAAAACTAAGCGCCCGCACGAATTTCCCTGGAGAAATGTATCGTCGGTTTTCCTTTACCAACCGACTGCAGTAGCGTTGTGGCATATTTTCGGTATTGTTTCTCATTTCGGGGCAACGCGGCCGAATATAGCATATCCCGCACTTCAACCGTGCGACGTGTGTTATTTCTGGTCTTTTTGCGTGGTCTGGCGAAAATGCGTATGCTTCAGTGCAAATGCTAGTGCAATATTGCAGGATGAATATTCTACCGTTCGCGGAAAGCGATAATTCATCCGACCGAATCTGGAAAATTTTTTAAAACGCCTTCCTCCAGGAAGAACAGACCAGCTGAAAGAGGAAAAACGCTATTTTTGCTTAATTAAAAATTGTATAGTAAAGCCCACATTATAAATGACAATTTTATACCGCGTTTTATATTGTGATAGAAACTTGAAAACGTGAATGCGAATTACATGAACATTTTAATGTCTATTATATTCAATAAAAAAATATATCTGAGGGTCGTAAAAATGATACAATGCATCAGGAATTGGGACGAAACTAGTTTATCAGTTTTAAGAATTGAATATTTACCATATATTTTTATCTTTGTGATTAATAACTGATTTCCCGACCTTTCGGAATGACGATGAGACATTACGTCTAATTTGCATATTCAACGTAAGATGCTTTCAATTCCCTGGGTTCTACTGAAATCTAAATTGCAAGTAAGCAAGATGGTTGTCGACGTGTATTATTCAGTTCTTGCATGTGCGTATATAAACAACAATAACAAATGTGTTGTGAATAAATTTGCAGTGCATGTCAGAAGTTCCAATTTAATCCAATTTAGTAGAGGATTATGTAACAAACGTTATTTGGTTCATCAGAATTGAGATCGAGACATCGTGCTTTCTAAATTTGTATCTGTCAAATTTTTACTATAATGAATAAGTTATTTAAAGTCCTGTTACTATTTCAATTAGTATGATATTTAGATAAATTCTTACTAAATGCAATTAGTGTGCCCGTTTTGCTTTTTTTTGTTTCTTCTTCTTCTTATTATTATTATATATTCTTGACGCTTCTCATGTTTTCTTAACCGTTTAAATTCTTTCAGGATCTTAAAATCTTTGTGTACATCACGGTGCTTACGTTTATTTTCCATTTTTTAAAATTTGCTGACTTTTGAAGAGAGCACAAAGATGAAGAATGGACATCAACGTATACGTCAACAGACAATTGAGCGAAAAATAAATATTTCTAAATAGTTTATTCTTCTTTATGACTTTGAGAGCTGAAACTAAAGAGTACTACATGTGTTGATCTGAAAGAGGAGGAGCCCAATATTGATCTAGTAACTTTTATAAACGATTCCGAATAATGATTTTTAGATGAAAGGTGGGATGAAATTGTTGAATTTGATGGTGGCTTAACCCTTTTAAGCACACATTTTTCTTTGCATGGAAAACGAACGGCATTTATTACTCGGGGGTTTTTGGGGTCGCTGATACTGAATATGACCTCAGATTTTCAAAATTCAAAATGGCGGATTCAAGATTGCGGACCACATTAGAAAAAGGTTACTTGATTGAAATGCATCTGCATCTCAGAGTTTTCAAAATTTTAAATATATTACACATACGTATTTCGGGGCCCCAAAAATCTTCGAATAAACGGACCCCGGATTCGTCATCAGCGACCATAAAACCCCCTTAGTAAAAATTGCCATGAAAATCCAAACTAAAATAGGATGGAAAACTTTTTTTTTCAAAAAAACTGCATTTTTTTAGTGTTTGTTTATTTATGACACTTTTACAATAAATGAAATTTGAATATTGGTGGTATAATATTGTTGATAAATACCTTAGTTACTTGAAAAACCAAGCAATATTTTGAAATACATAAAAATTGCATTTATATAAATGAAATCATCTGGCAGAAAAGGTGGTCCCTGAGAGGGCCACCGTGCTTCAGAGGGTTAATATTAACAAGGGATTCTATTTAAAATAAGAGTAAAATGCCTTTTTGGGCAATGAAGTCTCTTTTATATTAATTTGCTTTATTAATAAATATGCGATATATGTAATTAAGCATCGAATCTAACCTACATTTCCACTTCAAAATAGATTTTAATAAATCATTCAGTTTGTTAACTTTGAGAATATTCATTATTTATGTTATTTAAAAACACGATAAACAACGATTAAAATGAAGAACAATATCATACATTTAGTGTAGTCAATCTTGTCTTGGATGATCAGCTTCATCCAAACTTGTCTACCGAAGGATTTACATGAATTATTTTGAAAGACATCGCTTAATGTCAACACCATACAAGATTTAAAAGCTTTTTACAATATAAAAAAGTAACTATTCAATTAGCCATTAAAAACTACTCTTTCAATTAGTAGAATTTGACTTATTCATTTTAAGAGAGTGAGGATATACAGGGTCATCGAAAAGTATCGGACCCCCCTAATATCTTCAGTTAGAATGCACTTAGGAGAAAATGTCCAATAGCAAAGTTGTATGGTTTCAAGCGGGGAGTAAGATGATGACCTTGACTTTGACCTTGACCATGTCCTTCATGGTCATTTCAAGGTCAATCTTATTTTTTTAAATAGAACCGCCTACATTTTATTGCATATTCTTATAGCTTATCTCGAGAGCTTTCCAAAACACTATAATAAAATATTTTTTATTAAGTACTTTTTGAGTTATAAAGGTTTGAAGTTAACAATTTGTTAAGTGGTGTGCGAGTCCGACCAGTTAAGGCAAGAGTGGTTACTGATTACTGAAAACTAAATAATATTTTACTAGATATTCTACATTTTGTGTCAAAAAATTGTTAACTTCAAACCTTTATAACTCAAAAAGTACTTAATAAAAAAATATTTTATTATAGTGTTTTGGAAAGCTCTCGAGATAAGCTAGAAGAATATGCAATAAAATGTAGGGGGTTCTATTTAAAAAAATAAGATTGACCTTGAAATGACCTTGAAGGACATGGTCAAGGTCAAAGTCAAGGTCATCATCTTACTCCCCGCTTGAAACCATACAACTTTGCTATTGGACATTTTCTCCTAAGTGCATTTTAACTGAAGATATTAGGGGGGTCCGATACTTTTCGATGACCCTGTATATGGGCCAATATGAAAAACCTTTAAATTTTAGGTTACAAAAATACGAAGTCTTCCTTACTTAGCACATTATTTCAATTTATAGGTGTTATTATTTATGTAAAAATGTACTAGATGGCGCTACGTGCTTCAGTTTTTAAGCAATGCTGAAGAGACTTTTAATTAATTTCGATAATCGCTTGAGGCACATATAGTTTTTTATTGAAATATAGTGCGTTTAACTTTGATCTTATTATAGTTTTAGAGGTCACTGAATATAAATTTGAGTCCAGAAATTGGCAATTGAAAATAGTGGATACAGTATGGCATATATGATCTAAAAAGATTCTATTTAAGTGAAAATTATCAGTTGTGGGTCTAGTTCTCTCATTATAAACATGAAATTTGAATGTAGCAATTTAAAATTGTGAAAACAATAATTATTTAAAATGCATGTTTTATTTAAATGAATATTGCTAATGAAGGGTCTGGATAACATAAGATTCTCCGCCTTTTAACCGATTTCTTTTAGGTTCTTTCTATCTTCTAGGTTCACAATGTTGACGAAATGGATGACAATCTTTAAAAATATTCCGATAAGAAACATTCATTTTTATTCTGAATACTATGGGTAATATCACGCTTTAATTGAAAAAAATACAAACATTGAAACATTATATCAAAATATTTTGTCACGGTGTGCAGAATTGTTTCAAATTATAGCGTGCTAAAAATTTCGAATTGAAAGAAAACGAAGGGAAATTAAGTTCGTACAAGCGTTTTATTAATATTTTTCCATTCGCTCTCCACCAATTCTTGCTCGATTTAGTTGAAATTTGGCATGATATGATTTGAAATTATTTTCCAAACCATATGGAAGCCTAATAATCAATATCATGTTTCAACTCTTTCGAAATATCATTAAAAAATTGTTTTAAATGTATTCTGCAACATTTCCAAAATTTCCACGATCAGTACAAAGGCACAAAATAAAAAACGATTGTTAATAATAATAATAATAATAATAATAATAATAATAAAACAATAATTAAGGGGCCCAAAGGGAATGATGCGTAACACAATGCAGCTATGCAAAAAGCTGCATCTTAGCCTATCTTCCCAAATGGCCTACTCTCACCTCCACGTGTGCTTATTAAAGCCGGTGGGCCCTGGACTCTTAGCAACCTTGCCAGAGATTGGGTAACCAACCCCAGTGGATGGCGAGGTAAGAGACAAACGAGAGAGGCATAACAACGGGGAGTAGGGCTAACCACCCTACTCCCTGTATTTGCGGTTACTCACAGAATAACGCGCAGGGCTCCTGACCATCGGGCTGCTTCGGATGCAGCCCAGTCCCGAGGTGGAGGAGCCGAAACGGGTGTCCCGGGACAACGACCTTTTCATTCCCATGGACGATTTCAGTGGACGGAGGATCTCAGGCGAGATCTAATGCGCTGCTACGAGGAGAGCTGTCCGCAACAGAGGGGCTACATGGCGCGAATGCATAGTCGGTTTGCAGTAATGCATCCCGAACTGGCAGATCGCTTTTCTCAACAACAACTGAGAGATCATGTGGCCTATCTGAGGCGGACGGGTTTCGTTGTTCCCAGCTGTCAACCGGTACCGGATGTGCGGGCAATAACAACTGAGCCCGTACGCGGTGCTGGGAGAGATGCTCCACATTACGAAAGCACGACACTCGTGTTTAGGCAAAATTTGACAACAAAAATTTTGCCTAAACAACGAGAATTAGACAGAGCAAATAGCCTACTTCTGGATGCTCTTCCAGATGACTGCGACCTGTGGCAAGTCAATTGTGCCGTTTACGAGGCTGCAAGTGATCTGGTGATTCCGCGAAATCTGACACAGATATCGGGGAGTCGGCAGATTACAAAACGCATGTCTCAATTGAACGGAAAGATTCGACTGACACGGAAGCTCGCTTCCCGAGTTCAGTGTGTGATCGACTATTTAACATCTGGCCGTTCATTTACGGCAAAAGTCAAGAAGTTCGCACAACAACTGCGGACGTACTATCACACACTGAACAAGCTGAAGTTGCTCAACATCAAGCAACGTTTAGCTGATAAAATTCGGGTTTTGGCGGATGCCAAAAAGAGGCTGCAAAGACGGGAGGATGGAATTCGACAAAATGCAATATTTTGGACGAATCCTTCCAACCTCTTCAAACATCGTATCGCAGCCTCAAGCGAGTTTCCGTCGATAACCGCAGTTGAGGAATTCTGGGGGAGCATCTACGAGAAAACATCTAGGCTTAATGCAGACACTCCAGGTATTGAAATCTTCACCGAGTTGTGCGACGAAGTCACACAAGAAAGTGAAGATTGCCCACCCGTCAGTGCATTAGAGGTGAAAAATGCCATCACAGGAGCGAGGAATTTCTCCTCGCCGGGCTGGGATGGTATTAACAACTATTGGTGGAAGAAGTTCACTTCTGTCCATCAACACCTAGCCCGAATATTCACCTCTTATATAAATGGAGACCAACCCATTCCGCACTGGCTGGTGGAGGGCCGAACGACACTGATCCCAAAATCGGGAGACTTGTCCGATCCGAGAAACCATAGACCGATCACGTGTCTCAATACGCTATACAAATTGTTCACTAACATCTTGAACGAACGTATTGAGAAATCCGTGAAACCGGTGTGGCAACGGATAGTAGAACAACGAGGCTGCAAAATGGGTGTATCCGGCTGCAAGGACAACTTGCTTATCGACAGGTGTGTTTGTCAGGACGCAGTCCAGTACAAGCGTAACCTGTCGATAGCCTGGCTGGATTACATAAAGGCGTATGACTCAACATCGCACGAGCTTTTAAGCTTGTTGCTCAAACGCCTTCATGTCCACCCAAACATAGTGAGAATTGTAGAAGACCTGATGCCTCTTTGGAAAACACGCTTTGTCATGACATCGGGCAAGCGTCGAACCATGTCTAGACTGGTTCAATTCCAAAGAGGTGTCTATCAGGGAGATTCTCTGAGTCCTCTGCTCTTCTGCATCTCACTATTGCCTCTATCCGTTGCTCTCCGGAAATCTCAAGGGTACATGTGTGGAACGCCTGGTGAACGTGTACATAAGATCACCCATCTTTTCTATATGGATGATCTTAAATTATACGCATCAGGCGAAGATCAATTACATCGATCTCTGAACATCGCCCTCACATACTCGAGAGATATCGGTATGGAATTCGGATTGGACAAGTGTGCAGTCATTCATTTGCACAGAGGAAGGTCAGGCTCCCATAACAACGATATGGAGCTCGTCAACGGAAATGTCATCCGCCACCTTAGCGCCGAAGAAGCCTGCACATACCTGGGCGTACCTCAAAGGCATGTCCAGGATGTGCAGGCTGCTAAAACCACCATCATTAAGAAATACCGGCGCATTCTCCG
This sequence comes from Trichopria drosophilae, assembly GCA_030407085.1. Lineage (NCBI taxonomy): Eukaryota > Metazoa > Arthropoda > Insecta > Hymenoptera > Diapriidae > Trichopria > Trichopria drosophilae. The sequence continues at coordinate 147,616,749 of CM059583.1, forward strand.
TCAGATCTGGTCATCAGAATTGACCGGGAGAAATAAGGTGGCAGCCACGAATATGTTGGCCGTATCACCTGTGCTCTATTCTTTTGGAGCACTGAAGTGGAACGTTGACGAGCTAAGGGATCTTGACCGAAGCACACGGAAGATGATTTGTATGCAACGCAGTTTGCATCCAAGATCTTCCGTGGAACGACTGTATTTGCCCCGAAATATGGGAGGTCGTGGCCTTTTAAGCCTGGAGTGTATGCATGACCGATTGGTCCTCGAAACAGCTTGCGACGTGATTAATCGAACGGAGGATCCCCTGATGATGCTAGTACATCAGCATGAAATTCAGGGGAAGGGGGCGTTTTTGTACAACGCGGCGGAACGAGCGGCGCGAAACCTCGGTCTGGTTTTCAACGTGGGACGTAGTGGTGCACAGGAGGCTGAATCAGTCATCAATCTGTGCCCAGTGCGTCTCAGGGCTAACATACGGAAGGAACAACTCCGTATGTTGGAGGGAAGGCATATCGACAAGCCGTTGCATGGACAATTCTTTCGAAATGTCCAACAACTTGGCTTGTCGGCAGAGATGACCTTCTCCTTCTTAAGATCAGCCGGCTTGAAATCCGAGACCGAGGGTTTTATCTTCGCGTGCCAGGATGGGGTCATCAATACCTTAGCGTACCGCCAGAACATCTTACACCAGGCGGTACAGAGTACGCTTTGTAGATTGTGTAGATGTCATGCTGAGACACTAATGCATCTTTTGGCAGCATGTCCAATATATGCAGTTTCAGCATACATTGAACGTCACAATGCGGCTCTTCGAGTGCTGTATTACCATCTTCGCAGCACTTATGGTATTGATGCAACCCCAGTTTTGCCGTACGTCCCCACTGATATTGAATCCGTTGTCGGGAATGAGTCGTGCCGAATATACTGGAATTACTCATTCCCGACGAGCAGGCAAATATCAGCCAATAAGCCTGACATCGTCCTTGTTGACTTCGATGACAAATCCATCTTCGTCATCGAGTTTTCTGCACCAGCAGAAACAAATATAGTCAGCAAAGAGGACGAAAAACGGATGAAATATCAGGAACTCCTGTTCGAGATTCGCAAGCTGTATCGAGGATTCAAAATCAAGCTCGTCGTGCTGATAATTGGAGTGCTGGGAGGAATGAGACCAACTTTCCTCCAAAACATCAAAAGCATTCCGGCCTGTCGAGAACATGCAAATTCCATCGCAGGCCGAATGCAGAAAGCAGTGCTGCTGGGATCTCTCCGTCTACTGAGGTCACACGAGATCCTGTAACCACTAACCCAATTGTAGAGGGAGTGGTTGCAGTTGCAAACGAAATGGCCCGGTGCAGTCTGCAGCGGAGGAGATGGATATCGGAGCCACTTTTCTGCTGCAGACTGCACACGTGGATTCTGGAGGGCCAAGGGAGGTTAGGGTTTTAGTCGGTAAACCTTGCCGTTAACATCAAAGGTGAGGGAGTCCGACACACGGGGGGTTACAGAACATCTTCAACCCCCTATGGTGCCTAACGCATTTCCCCCCTCCGTCAAAAAAAAAAAAAAAAAAAAACAGTTCAATGCGTGATGTTTCACTAATATTGTTAACTTGTCGTTAAGTTGACCAGTATTTACGGAAAACGGAAATGTTCCACTTTTAGAAGAAATTATTAAATCTAAAAGTGAGTTATCTTCTGTAATTATACTTTTTAAAAATTTGTGGGTGGTAGTGTCCTTAATTTCAATAGTAGCACCAAATAACATTTGCATTTGGCAAATTGAGAATATCATTTGAAATACAATGGTGTTTCTTTAGTTTAGAACAAGAAGTATAATCCCATTAATTTAAAAGACATGCCTAACAAATCTTCTTGTGTATATGGAGATGTAAAATTATATGGAATTTATTAATGAAAAGTATGTAGAATTATAGTTATTACATTAGCAGGATCCAACGGTATGTCAGAATGAAAAATATTTTTGCAATTTCAAAATACCTACAAGAGCATCACAATATTGTGACACATCGCAATATCACGGTAAAACGTTGCAGCATATTGCATTACGATATATTTTAATGGAATTATGATCGACATATGCCAATATTTCCGTGGATGAACACAGTGAAACAATAAAATGCGTGTGCAGCAAACCAACAACTCATATGTAAACACTATCCCCAGTTCAATTCACATATTGTGTATTTCGTGGATAAAATATTGTAAAATCGGCAGCTATATTAAAAACATACAGTAAGTTTCGTACACTATTTGTATGATTTTCACTTTTCGAAAATGAAATAAAAGTATTTTCTTTCATTTGAAAATGTATATTGTTACTCTAAAGCTGATATGTCTGAAATGAAATAACAGAAAATAAGTAATGAAATACAGAACAGGAGAAATTTATTATTTTAAGTTCGATGTGGTTAATTAAATTCTAATTTAATCTAATGCAAAGAAAATATTAGCGTAAATATCCAAATTCCAATTAGGGTAATCCGTAGAATAACTGTTCGTTAAGAGACATAAATTTCAGAGTTTTCAGTTTGTCTCATTATACTGTGAAATATAAATGCTTATTGAATAAGGGACTCATAAATTCATTAAAGTTTCAAATAACTTCAATAAAATACTTACCTATTTATTACAGATTCCAAATTTATATGCGCTAGTTACTACATAATCGAATAAATTATATTGATTTTCTATTGTATACTTATTTGGTTTATTTTAGAATTAATTGGAACATTTTATTCGGCTATAGCATGATGCAAAATTATTTCCCAAAATATCTTTAAAGGTTTATTAATATCAGTGGTCAATCATTGTATCGATTCGTATATATATCATTAATTTTATTAAATTCGTATTATGCGTTTTCTCAGTAAGAAACATATTGCAACTCACAAATAGGTAGTACTTGAGAATCTTGAATAAATTGCCACATAAAAAAGATTTTAAAATACAAGAACGAATGAATAGTTTAATTTTACGAGACACGCATTGTCACTAAGTCGGTACTTATAAAGACTGTCAAACAAGATGGTTGATTTATAGTGGCCATGTGCGATAATCTCAGAAGTTGGTGATTAAAAACAGAAGCATTTCTGAAACTCTCTAGCATTTTCTTTAATTTAAACTATACTTTTCTATTTATTCCCATCTATTATCCACAAAAATATGCGCTCACTCAGGTCATGTGTGTGAGTCATCAGCACATTAACTACAGTGTCATAAAATATCCATTTTTTATAGATACATTTACTATATTAAGGTGTTCCATCTTCTGAGGATATCCTGGAGATAGAAAGTGAACTTCCTCAGGAGACATAACACCCAACACTATCTCGTCAACAACATAATTATTGATGCACTCAGAAAAATGTATGGTTGAAACTTTATTTCACCCAAGTTCAAAGTTACTACGGGAGATAAATTTTCATGGACATTTTACCATTCCAGGTCGTAATTTTTAAACAAACTTGCGGAATGCGAAAAATGGCATTCTTTCTAATAAAAATTGCTAAAAGTTCTGGGAACTCTTAGTTTTCATATACAAAAAATTACAAATCTATTATTTTCTACCACAAATAATGGAAATTTTCTCAATTCTACAAGCCTTCCCAAAATTACCTACTAGAATGGTAAAATTATTCTCCATTTAGCACCACAATTTAGATGCTTTCACTATAGGCATAGTAAGTAACATCGTAGATGTAGTTAATTTTACTATACATAAACTATGTTTCAGATATCAGATGCATTAATGCGGCGGAATAATATCTTAAAAAGTTATTCCTGATTGTTCCTTCTTCCTTGTTCTCTCCTTTATCTACAGTCGTACTATTTTAAGTTATTTTACGTTGAAAAGTCAAAATTGACTTCGCAACTAGTGCTAAAAAAGTATAAGGAAACAATTTATTATGACGATTGAAAAATTTATTTTTCCAAACATTGATACCGTCGAAAGATTTATTTCATAAGATGCTGAATAAATATTTAACATATTCTACATTCATATCAGCCGAGGAATTAAAAATAATATTTGGTTTTGCAAATGCGGAATTTATAAACGTATTATGTTTCGACATCACGTTACCAATGTAGTATCTACAAATCTTTTCTATATACATTGAAAGCTCTCTGATATTTATTTTAAAAATACAAATAAACAACCCAACCATTCATATGCATAAGTCAAGTCGTTTCGTGATCGTCTTACTGACGAGCCAATAGAAAATATCTGCAGAACGGAACGCATGTTCTCCTTCACATACCCTCTTTTTGTATATTTCTAGTAAGGAAACCGACATAACAGTAAAATACATTTTTAACGCTTTTTTATTTAAAATTGTATGCAAAATTCCTATATGTAATTAATCAAACAGAACATTAAGAAGTATTGTACAATACTTCATCAAAGTTATACAATCGAATTAACTTTTCATATTGATAATTGAAAATAAATCAGGCGCAATTTTATGTCAACATATATGGCACGAAGTTTTAATATAGAAATAAAATATTTCTGTAGAACAAGTCTACGATTCTATAATAAGGAAACTTATTCAGATATTCAGTAAATTACTCAGGCTAACAAAATATATACCCAGAAAACAGACTATACTTTTCCGAAGGTTTTCGTTAGGCTAAATCCAAATTTGGCTGCAGAATTCTTCTACCACGTCAAGATTTAAGATATCCTAACCTAAAAGTGTAAAAAACACTTTTTCCGCTCATATTCAGTAAGTTTTTGTGATGTAAAAAAATTATTATTTGCAATTGAACATGAACAATATTAAGGTGCTATTTGTGAGCTTTCAAATACTTTTTCAGTAATTCTGATAGGATTTTTTTATCGAGTTATTAAAGTTTTTGTCAGGGAACAATTATGATTTGCATACATTTAAGTAAATGTATAATTACATGAGAATAACTAAACAAGTTCTTGGTTAGTTATCCAAGGTGAGACCGACTTTCTTGATAAAAATTGTTCTATTACGCAAATATGTTGAAATATCCTAACCTAAAAGTTTAAAAAACTCCGTTTTTGCGCATTTTCTGTAAGTTTTTGTGGCGGAATAAATTTTGTTTACAATTTGACAAAAATCAGATTAAACTGCATTGATCATAAACCTGAGTATATTTTTCAGATGGTTTTCGATATACTGGATCAAAATCTGGTCGTATAATTGCATTATGGCGTAAAAATCTTGAGATTTTCTGAACTAAAAGTGGAAAAAACGAAAATCATAATCGTGCCTTGACAAAAACTTGGATAATTCATTGAAAATAAAAAGAAATGACTAAAAAGGCCTTTTGAAGTTGATGAATAACACTTTAATCTACTTCTCGCCAAAGTGTGAAGAAACATTGTTCCGCCACAAAAACTTAATGAATATGAACAAAAGCAGTGTTTTTTTGTACTTTTAGGTTAGGATATCTCAAAATCCTGATATGATGGTCCAATTTTGCAAGCAGATTTAGATTGAGCTGATTGACAACCTTCGGAAAAGTATAGTCCGGTTTCTGGGTATGCAGATTGGCTTCATTTTGTTGGCCTGTGTTATAAAGTTAAAAGTGAGTTTACTTTAATAACAAAAAAATAATTTTCGAGGGAAAAAAGAAACAATGTTCTATTTTTAATTTAAATTCAATTTTTGTTGAAAACTTTTTGTCGACATTTTATTTGTAACTACAGAGCAGAGAAAACTAGTCAAATCAGTTATCGTTACTCCAAAAACTTAGAAAGTGCACCTCGTAAATATCGTTGAACGCCAGACAGGTATACGTCTAGGGCGTAATTTGCGTTTTAGGTTCAATGAAAAAACGCATCAATAACATTGTTAACTTAAATACATAATATCTTTAAAAGAAACGCCAGAAAAATGCGATTCTGCACGCAACGTTGTGCAAAACAGTATTCAGGACATGGGTAAGTTCATTATATCGATTATCGGCGGGCTCCGCAGCATAAAAACTCGGTTTTTACGGGAGCCTCGAATCATTGGCGTGTGTTGTTTATACGCCAAGTTTTGGCATGTGATTTATACGTAAAAGGTAGTGACGTTCGACACGATTCACATGTTGATTTTATGTCGGGTTTCGGTCTCAAATTACAGGTAATATCTCGACTCGACGTTGTATCGGTTCGATCCGCATGCAGAACGTGCTTGGAACTTTTTAAACGGAACGTTGCACATCAAAGAGATTCCGTTAATAGGATGCGGCATTCGTCTTCGCTTGTGCAAATACCGATAATAAACTAAATTCAGAGAAATTTGTTAAGTGTGCAATTTTACTCGGTAATTATTCGTATATAAATTAAAATTCGTTTCAAGTTGTAATATTTAATTTAACTTAGAATGTGAATGACGTTTGTTTACTCAACGATGTAGTTCTAGTGATTTTATTATTTCACACAATAATAATTTATAATCTTGTATCTCAATGGTATTTATTTTAAATGGAATTTTGATATTTCATAGCATTCACTGCATGTCTAAATTATATTACACTATATAATTCAAATGGTTAGGGCAATTAAGTAATTTTTTCCTTCCTTTGTACTAGTATTTCTTAACCAATCAGCGCCCACGGGGACACTCTTTTCACCACTTTCTCAAAGCTCTCTAGATGAGATTAAATTCATAGATTGTTGATCGATCTTTCCAGTGGTAATATAAAAAATTAGAAAAAAAACAAATTATTACTAAAAAATTAGTTTAAGTGTAAACTCCCGAATTTATTTATTTCTTTAATTGGATTTTGCATCAACTGTCCTTTATGAAAACCAAATTAGATGGTGGAGAGAATGTCTGAATTTCAAAAAACTGAATTTAGAAAGTCAATTTTGTCACCTGAATGATCCAAAATGGCGTCCGAAACGAGAATTTTCGCTGATAATGTTTTGGACGATTTAACCACTAAACTATGAGCTTTTCGAAGAAAAGTATAATTTAAAAAATGACTTAGAATTCCTTGAATTGAATAGATTTTTTCCAGAATTTTTTGAGACAATTTAAAAGTTTAATTCTCGAATTTTAAAAAATTAAAAAAAAAATTATGAAAAAATTCTAATGCCGCCTTTATTTAAGCACATTTATTGCAATTCTTCTGAAAGTTGATAGTTTTTGAGGAAAATAATCTAAACCCATTAACGACCAAAAGGTCATTTTTTTAAAACTTGGAGCTAAAATATTGTAGCCAATCCATTTTGAATCAATGGTTGCGGAACCAAATTACAACGTTTATGCAGAAGAGGGTCAAGATATACAGGTTTTTGAAGTTCAGACATTCCCTTTACCATCTAAATTGGTTTCAAAATGCTTCCATAACACATATTAGTATGAAATCCAAATTTAAAAAAGAGTACTAATAATTTCCGCGTTTTTACACTTAAACTCATTTTTGAGTAATAATTTGTTTTTTTTCTGATTTTTGACATCAGCATTAGAAAGCTCGATAAAAAATCTTTAAATTTTATATGTTCAAACATTTTTGAGACCCAAATTTAGCTCATCTAGAGAGCTCTGAAAAGTGTTAAAAAGTGTCCCCGTGCATGATAATGGGTTAATTGTCTCGAATAGTTTATAATTTTACGCACATGACCGTAAGCAAACGGTTGAGATGATCGATCTGGATGTAACAGAAATTAAGCCCTCTTCTTAATTTACTGTATGACCGTTGGTCGTCGACATGTTGACAATATAAAAGGTAACTTTTGATCCTCTATTTTCAACCCTCTGGTTGAAACATCGAAGTTGACATGATATACCACGTCAAAATGGGGAGTTAGATTTACGGCTCTTTTAAATTATATAGCAAATAAAATATGACCTTTTAATTAATAAGAAAGTCAAGTTGAATGCCGAAATGGTCAAGTCTCGAGCATGATTATGTAACCAGTGGAAATCTAAAAGCTTTAGGATAAACTATTAAGATGTTTCTTTGCCGGGTTGATATTTTTACCTCATTGTCAACAAAAAATGCTGTTCCTATTATCCTGAAAAAACAAGTCACTCAGCATCTCAGCAGAATCGATATTATAGAATGTTAGTCAAAATTACTCTGCGAAGAATAGAACTAAGGAGCTGATTTTTACTGTACATACTGACCACGACACGAACCGAATATTTCTAGTTATGTGTCAAACGTAACGTAGTTTTACAATAAAATATAGTGCTTCAAGTAATTGTGAGGAATAAAATAAACTTATTGAAATCGATTAAACGAAAAACCTATTGTATGGTATATTTTATAGAATTCTAAATCGTAAAACTAACATACAGCCAACTACAACTTTTCACATTGTTGATTCTACTACTATGACGTGTTACAAACATTTTTAGATTGTTTTATTTACTCTGTTTTTATAATCTTTTATACTATATCATTAAAATATACATTAATAATAATCATATATTTAGTAAATAATGAAGTGGTTAAATTCCACCAAAACGTGTAAGTACATAGTAATGTACAATGTAAGTAGAGCTAAAGCAGTTACCATTGTTGTTTGAAGTGTTTTCAGGTCAGAATTAATTAATAATGAACTGAATTAATTTAAAAATAAGTGCGAATGAAATAAGCTTTTATAATTATTTATAAATTATTTTACACTTGAAGCAAAACAGTTTGCCAATTGCTGAAAAAATATTTGCATGCTGAACTGCAGAGCTAGGATAATATCACCAGATCGAACATCTTGTATAACAAAATATCCAGAACACTATTAAGAGACTCCAATATTTTTTGATATTCTATAAGAATATATAAAAAACGGGGTTTATAAATTTATAATATCTTTCAGAAGATCAAAGTTTCCTTCGTTAAAAATTTCCAATTATTATTTGAGTTCATTGAAAATAGTAATTTAATTTTGGGTATATAGTATACGTAAATCATTAGGAAATCAGTTCCGATTAAATTTTAAAAACGAACCTTTTTATTTTTAAGAAGACTATTATGTACAATTACTTATAAAAAAAGCTATAATTGTATAATATTTTAACTTCTTTGACGTTTCGAAATATTTTTTCTGTCATATTAGTTATTTATCCACAATATATTTACTATGGATGAAATGGATCCTTACTATGGATCCTTTTACTATGGATTTCATTTAAAATTTAGATCATATTAGTATCGCATAATTGCAGAATGAAGTGACAAATAATCTCAATTTAAAGTTCAACATTTAAAATAAATACTTAGCATATCAACATACCTGCCAAATATAAAGTCATAGATTAATATTTACATAAATTAGTTTTTATGAAAATTGTTGGAATATTCTAGAAAACTCTATTGTAATATATTAAATATAGTTCAGAAACATTTATCTTATGTAAGCGAACATATGCATGTATTAAAAAGAACTTACAATCCGTACCTATAAGCTTTTTATATTGTAAAATTGATAAGCAATAGATAAGACATAGGAGATTTACTTAAATAATGGCAGGCTTTTAAATTCATCAGACAACTAGAAATAATAAAAACAATATTTAAATATAATTAATATTGTGTCTTATAGATGATTTTTGTTTTATTGATTGTTTGATATTGACGAAGAGTGACAATTAAATATAAGACTGTTCAGAAAGATGGGTATGAAAATACCACAACGATAGCAGAGAAAATTGTCTGGAAAATTCCACAACTGCGGTTGTCATCTACATTCGACGCTTTCGTCAGGCAGTGAAAAACGAAGCTACGGAATTGACATCAGATATGGCATTTGAAAATTTATCTGAGGACCTTAGTACCCTCTTCCCTATCATTCAATGCAATTTCAATATCTTTCATTCTCGAATCGTGTCTGCTTCCATAACAATAAGACATCATTTAGCGATCCAATTGCAAGCATTGTTTTACTTGTGAAAATTCACAGGGTGAAAAACTAAATAAACTAATATTAATGTATGCCTTAAATGAATTTAATCGGAAAATCGCATAATTTGCAAATTGGGACATAAAACTATAACATATTTCTTACCTTGACACATTATCATGATAATTTGGAGTACGCTGATGATTAAGTATCGGCTTCTGTCGTGTCGTGCGGCCATTTCGATGCTTAGGGCTGCTTTACAACGAGTTGACACGCCTGAAATAGTAATTAATTCTTAATATTACTGATTCAAATTTGTAATGCTTAAATAATTTTTTATTTAATCCCTAGGTAAACAACACTTATTATGGAACAGATTTAAATTGTTGTAATAAAATTACATAGCAATGAGTCACCTAACTTTTGTTCAAGGTAAAAAAACTACACGATAATATTCCGATTAGTGTATTTAAATATTCAATTCGGTCAAGAGGATTACGTTACATAAACGTATGCAATGTTAAGTAATTAGTTAAAATTACCGATAGAATTTATATTCGGTTATCACCGGTTATTTATTTTGATCCCTTGAATTAGCAGGATTATAAATATATTTATGCAGTAAATAATTTTTAATCCATCAATGTAGCCTACATGTTCAACAATTTCCATGTATTTCCGTGAATTGTATTAATCCACGTAATAACTGGAAACTTTTACACAAAGATAAAAGCACACATTACGTTGGGATTTCCGCAAAATCGTTTCAGTGGATTAACTGATGGAATCTGTATCGAAATATATCAAAATATAACGAAAGACCATACGCTGATTCCAAAATAAATTTCCAGTTTCAGTATTCATGTTGTTAATTTTCGTAATATTATTCAGGGAATGATAACTTTGAGGGTAAAGTTCGTACAACCAAGAATTGCTAACATATTTTTATTTGATTAAGAGGAGGATTTCCAAAAGATAAAATAAAAACGAATAAAATCGTAAACAATTTCCAATCTAGAGGAATCTATTCTCAGTTTAAAGGAATAGATTAGCAGTTCTTTGGAGTCAATAATATGCTAGTATATACAGGTGTTATTACTGTCCATTAGACTTAGCAGGTAATTGCCACCGTTTTGAGAGTATAAACGGATGTTAGTAGTCCTTTTTTAAATTGCTTGTTTTTTGAGGTTGGGTGATGCAAGTGACTTTGGAAGATTTTGAAGACCAAATAGAAATGTTGGTTTTCCAAACGTTAAAAAATGACGTTTCGATAATTGCTTAAATATACTATAGATATTTAGATACATTTCTTGTTCTGCTCAATCAAGATGTTTATTATACGCTGACAAGAAGAAGGTTACCGAAATACATTTTTTAGCCAGTGGTCTGATTTACGTATTTGGGGGTAACAACAGGGTCTGAGGGCAGTAGTTTACTGATCTGTAAGCATTATGTGTTTTGGGGTTTCCTTCCACCTTTAAATTAAATATTTAATATTAGCATGTCCTAAAGTATACATAAATAAATATAAATTATGTTAGGGTTTAAGCCGCGAGTATCAATAAAAAGTAAAATTTTTTATTTCAATTGTAATTTATACATACAATTGAAAAATTTGATTGAACAGAAAGCATATGTTGCAGTGAATTATATTGCAGTGAGTATATATTAGAGCTTTTTTTCGAAAATATTAATTTAGTTATTATTAATAACCTGTAGTTTTAATTTCCATGTCCTGCTCTTTTCTTCCCACTCCTGTAACTTTTATTCGATTGTAATGATGTTACGTTTGAAACGATTTTTCTATTGTTTTTTACCATCGTATACGTTTTTGTGCACGAGTTTATCTTACCGTTTTAAGAAGGATGTTGACCCATTTATAAAATAACGTGCATCATTTATGAAACTTTAAAGGGTTACTATATTATTCAATTTGCCTATTTCTTGCTACACTGAGAAAAGTGTTTTTTACCCAGTATTAGAATTCTTATGCCCCGTAAAATATAGTATTTTACTCATAGGGATTGCCATCTTTGTACTACCTGTTAAAAGACGAAGATTTTATATTCTATATTTTTCTCTTTAACTAAAAGCAATTTTTGTTTATGGAAATTTATCTAGCAAATTAAAATATTAAAAATGCCTTCTTTTAGTCATAATAAAACATTCTTTTAAAATAGGAGAATTTATTACAGTTTCGTATAACCTGTCAAAAACAAATGCTGAACGACGGAGGATTTTACTAGTTATAATATTTCTTTTAATGGCTATAATACACTTTTTAAAAGCCAACGGATAGTAACTGATAAAATACACTTTTCTCAGTGTAAGATGAGCCATTTAAAAATATTTAATCACGACTTCGTGAAGGGGTTTATTTGCAAATCAATAAGCTAATATTACTTATTATTTGCAAACAATTTTCATTTCTTAATTAAAATTTCATTTTTTAGTCCAATATTTAAAATTTTCATAACTGAAACGTTGTTGCGATAGGTTTTAGATTGAGACATTTTTCATTTGGAATAATTAATGATTTATTATTAAAAAATGCCCATGTATATATAATATTTTATAATATTAACATGAAATTATGAAAGGCTTAATCAATTTCTATTTTATAAGGTCTAAATCAATATGAATAGTATTTATTTATGCATATGTGCCAAGAAAATATTATCAAACATGTATTAAATGAGAAAGAAATATTAATGTTGAAAGAACTGTTGAAACTTAAGAAAGCTGAAAAGAATCGTGAAACACTCTTTTGACGATTTAATTTAACCCTCGCAGCCTATTTTCGTTTTCCTAACATTTTTTAACTCTACTATTTATTGTGCACTTCGGTGAAAGATGTTGAATAATCATTAAGTTTTCGATCTCTATTCTATCATTCAACCGATTTTCATCGAACCAATTGAAGCGAACAATAAGTAATAATTTGCATAATTTAAGAAATCATTTGCAAAGTAGCATCAAATCCCAATGGTCAGCAATCATGCCCCACCTTTAGTAACATAATCTAGGATGATTAAATTTTTCTCATAAAATACCGAAATTATTGTTGCAGTTTAAAAATTTGAAATACACTAATATGAGTGCCTGTTTTTGCACTTGCATTTAAATGCGATTCAGAATGGATGAAAATTATTAGACAATTAAATTATTAAAGATAATTAAGCAATCATAAATTTAGAATTCTCAGTCAATATTTTTGCAGTTTCAGTGGATTTTTTGAAGTGCTGCAAAAATAGGGACAATTTTTTCACCTACAAAATTTGTCGAAAATTGACCAAGTTTTTTTAAATTTTACTTTGAATCGTTATAGTTGCAAACCCAATAAGGTAGCTATTCACAATAGCTTTACAAAGTTTGCTTGCTCGTGAAAATTTAATGATAAAGCTGCAATGTACATATGATTGAACGATACGTTTTATAAAAAGAAATTATTCTTCAAGAAAGTCTAGTATTTTCAGATTAATAGATGTAGCTCAGCCGTCAAATAACTTGCATATTCGATGATATTGTGTGGTTTCATTTGATCATACTTCATACTAGTTAATAAACAAGATTTTTAAACAAAAATATATGTACGGTTCGGAAAATTACATAATATCGCATGCCAGGTATCTGCACTTTGCATCACAATATGTGAGGTCAGTCTGTAAAACAGCATCAGCTGTGGCTCGCCTTTTGGCATATCTGTTTATTTGTACATTTATTGTTTGTAACTATATTAATAAGGCCAATAAAGTCGAAATAATAATAATAATAATAATAATATGTTTACTCGTTTCTTCTTGATTCGAAAACTAATTTTATGCCAACATAAGTTAACTTAATTTAAGAACAACATAAGTTAGTTAGTAAGTTTTATTTTTTATGCCATGGACAAAGATTCCCTTGTGGGAATTCTGATATACACGAGGAATAATAATATACGGATAAGCAGTAAATATAGGAAAATACAGTAATCTAAGTAGTAAGTGTCCTTAGTCTTTTATCGACAGTATAAACATACTGTTACTACTTAGATCACTCCATTTTTCTACGTATCTTTTACTTTTTATTTTTTTGTAATATCAAATGATTTGAGTAGATTAAGTATAAACTATAAGCAAATAAGTAATTTTCTTCAACTTGATTGATGTATGTACAATCTCATTATTTAGTTTTCAAACGGAGTTATTTACTAATTAATTCTAATGGGTAAAATCAGAAAATATGTCTGAAGCGAAAACAAATCATCTACAGGTCTTATCCTCGGATTATGAATAGAAATTTATTGATCCACTGCTTCAATTGCGTAACCTGTATTTTTTTGTGTTTTCAATATTTTTCGCAGTTGGTCTGATGAGAATATGTATAATTAACATTGCCAATACAGACTACCTGGGAGAAATTTGTATGAAAGGCTATGTTAGAATGGTGCTGGAAAGCCCAGAGAACTCGCGTTCCCGACAAGAACGTAATCAAGTCTTGGACAGTTACTCCACTCTGAGTTACATTTGCCTCTATTCATTATGCTTATAACCTACATTATCAATCCTTCTCTCACAAATTTGAGCAGAAGTACTGTTCTTTTTGTTATTTAAAAATCCAGGTTAAAACAAGAATATCTGTTTGACAATGATGGAGATAATATATTAACTTACCAAAGGTTAAACATATTTTAATATTACGTAATGAATTACTTTTTAACTGATTTTCAAACATTAGTTGAAAACTGTACAGAAATTATTTTCACGAATTCATAGAAATGCATCCGGAAACAGAGTAGTCTTAAAATGAAGGCATTCAGTTTTATTCTGTAAACACGTAAAACTATATTCAGATACGACATATAGAGTCACACTAAAGATATGATATAATACTTCAATTGATAATCATCTTTAAGTCACGTGTAACAGATAAGGCAATACTAACTTTATTAGACTACTTCACTGGCAGAGTTTGCACTATGAAACTTCCTAACAAGGACAAAGGACGCAGGTGGTTGATATGTGCCAGCATGCTAACTTAAATTTGTCTGATGACAATAAGTACGTAAGTGCAGAGATACAAATAAAGGATGCTTGCTTTGCGAAGACTACAACAATGATTTTGCAGCTAAAAACATCCATAAATAATGAGGAAACTTCTTAATAAAGCTATGAAAATTTACTACTATTATTATAATATATTGACAGCAACATACCCATAGATGTGTACCTCTTAAATCAAGTAGTTTTTGTTTTATTGTTTTATTTATTATATCGTATCGATTCTGTTCTCCATAAAGAAAATAGTTATTTTTCAGTTTTCACTAGCAAAAAAGTAAATCTATATGATATGTAAACAAGGATCAGGAATATTGAAGGTTAATATGTGTTAATCTTGTTTACATTCACGTTTAAATAGATCCTATTTTTATAATGTCTTGACATTAATAATTATTTAGTTATTTTTCATCTATGTTTGATGTTTAAACCTGTTATGTTTACCGATGCTATACATTACAATATTTAGTTTTTATTTATCGTTTCTCGTTGGATCACGAGTGACCTACGTCGCTGTAGTAATGCCGACCAATAGTCAGACATTATTTGCGTTATTTTGTACTTTCGCATATTATGTAACCGACTTGTAACAAAACATATATGGATTACCAAGAAAACAATATATATTTATTTTAAATTGTAATTTTTTCATGGCAATAAGTGCATGTAAGCAATATGCGCATATGAAGTTTGTGATAGATAAAACATGCAGTATTAACATAAGAAAAAAAATAAAAACACACAAATAAAGTAATAATAATAATTATGATATATTTCAAAATGGGTTTCGATCGCTACTACATTTTCTGTCTCCATAGAAACTTTCTTATTTGATAGCACATTTTTAAAAGTATCATAGCGCGTGGTGTACGAAAGTGCCGATGGACAACAAAGCTATTAGCCGTTGCTCCCCAATTAATAGGCAGCTAGCCAACTTCCAGATTACAAAACTGACCCGAACTCTCGTTCGTTCTATCGTTCACGCCTCTCATAACAATTACGAAGCACTCAGCCATTTCCTTTTTCCTTCTTCCACACCAGCACAACCAGAATGTCAGCAAGCAATTGTAATTCACAATTTTGTGTATATTGCAAAAAAACGAATGGTACCTCAACATGTGTAGATGTGTGGGTGTGTGGAGGTAGGATTCGTCGGTGTCTACAAACGGGACAGAGCGGGGCTCATAGAGGAGAAGGGAAACTAGAGAGATTTACGAGGCGATTTACAAATTGGCGGTTATTGTACCGCCCGGAAATCAAACTGTCCTCTAAATCAAGACCAGAGTCTGCCAGCGTTCATTAAACGTCATCCGATTTCACATCCGGTTCGACGTCCTGCAGGGTGTCCTGTCGTTAACCCCGTCAGACTTGAAAATACGAATTGGAACAAACATCCATTCCTAAACGCAAACTGTTTTCTGTGAATCTCAAACTTAAACTCATTAATTGCATGTAAAATTTATTTATTTTTCGTACAAGATTGGCACTGCAGATTATATGAAAGTACGATAACAATGTCCGTGTAAAGATTGATATTAATTTTAAACGTAACAATACGTGCAGTTAGATATAATATCTTGTGATATAAAGCCTACCCAGTAAGAAACATGACTCTTTTGAATAAACTCGGTGGCCAATCTATAACAACGACCCAACCAGCAGAAACAACATTTTTTCTAACTTTCCATTTGATTCATCAAAATAGTCATATTCTATAGTAAATCTCGATTTCATCACACCATTTGGTCAGAAATTTAAATTTCTTTCTTTCTTTGTAAAGATCCAAAAATTCGAAGAAAATATATTGTCAGCATTTGATTGGTATAATAATTTAACTTTGCATGTAAATGAAAACGAGGTAAAAAATTTCTGTTGTCTACTAGTAAAACTTTTCATTAAACTAAAGGACTGGTCCGAGCTTAAACAAGTAGGACTGGATTCACAGTTGTTAGTTGCACCTTAAGCCTCAGCGTACGTTCATATTCAGATTGACAAGATCTGTAGATCTGATTGTATGTTCTGCTTGTGATTGGGCAATTCTCCAGACTTTATTATAGAGCCGAGTTGAGGCGCTGGAACATCATTTTGATTTTACTTCAGACAAGTGCGTAAGCTCTTCGTATATCACTTTAGCATTACTTATGAACACTCATGTGTTCGGCGTCATTGTTCGTAGTCTAAGTATCAGGCACCGGATTCTTTTATTCTTTAGGTGCACCACTCAACAAATTTATCGGTCCAGGTGTACCGCACCAGAGTTTTTTGTCCATATGTACTGCATCCAACCTTTCGTCCTTCAAGTGACTGTTTCATCATTTTCGGTATAAAAGTATACGGCGTCGTGGCTTTTCATTATCTATACGCAGGTATACCACCGCGATGCGGGATACCTGGAGGAATAAAACTACAGAACGGTACACCTGGATATTGAAAAGCTATGATGCAGGACGACCAAAACTGTTCAGCGGAACACCTTAACGATGAAAACTACGGTGGTAATACCCAGAAGGCAAAAAACTCTATCGAAACACGTGCACTTCTATAAGTTCGTCAATGATCTTGAAGACCATGTCAACTGCGATGAACTTGGGTACTTGTCTGCGAAAAAATACAAATACCTTACCGGTCGAAAACTGAACTAATCCTTAGAGACTGCAAACCTGTATGCAGATCCTATATCAATCTAAGAACAAGCGTAAGATAGGACTTAAGCTGCAACTCATGATTCTAAATGCGTAAAAGTAAACTTTACGCACTCGATTTTACTTAACGCATAGAAAAGTTGTGCATAGTTTTCGATACAAGTGCGTAAAAGTTTTTTATAGGAATGTGTGGATTGCGCATATATGTATAATAATCGATACAAGTGCGTGCATGTAAACTACTCTGTACACCAGCATATGTACCGAACAAAACTTTATGCAGCTGTTTCACAGATTATTTTATGCAGAAATTTGTGCGTAAAGAAACTTTACATACTCTGTTTACTATTCCACTTTACGCACAAGAAACAGTTGCTTAAATATTTTTTTCTACGAAACTGAATTAGGACCTCGAAATCTGCTTGCTCGTAATTCTCACATTCGATAAAATAACGTTCCTCTATGTTTCAATACATGATGTAATGTACGAATTCATTATATACTTTTAATTTTGTTGTTTTATTACTTATAGAAATAGAATTTCTCTTGAGTACAATGGAATTTTAGAAATGGAAATACAAAAGCCGCATGTTCGAGTCAGCTTGCACTGATGTCTCACGTAGTCGCATTCAAGAAAGTGGAAATAAAGAACGACAAAATACTATTCGCGCGGGGTTACAATATAAGCAGGTACATATACTTGAACTTCTATTATAGCTAATAACAATTTTAATGATATTTGTAATGTAAGAATGTAGCGAGTACCAGATGCCCACACAAGTTTCAGAGATGTAAAAGCAGATGCTGCCACGATATTTTGTGAACAAGATAATGGTTATCTTTACGTAATATAAACATTTAAGTTGATACAACCATCACAATTTATATTTTATAAATTTTTTGCATTCATTACATGTTCAGGTATCAATGTAAATCCCAGCTTATGAGTTTAAATACTTGATAAAACATAGTTACCAATTATATGAATATACAATTTTTGTAAAATGTTCAAGTTTAGCCTTGCTATAAATAGAGTTCATTTACCAAAAACTACATAATACACAGGCCAGAAGAGAGGCCATTCCATAGTCATGATGATATAATCTTTGTACATAACGTGAGCAAAAACTGACAGTTTCAGCAAGAGATTAATTCGTTTCGAACTTAATAAGTCGTATAAAATATCCTCTATTTGTTTCATTATTGGATTATTCACTAAAATTTTTGTAATAGCAGCACAATACTATTCATAAAAAATAGAAGTATAAATATTTTGTTTGCAATACCAACATAATGTGCGCATATCAGATTGCTATTCTTAAAGCTGTTTGTAGTATATTCATTCATGGCCGTTAAATAGATGAAGTATTCTTCTGTGTAGTAGTTAACTTTTTAGAATTATACATTCGATTATTGAATTTTGTAAAAATGACTAGTGCACGAGGACAAATATTTTTATTTTTCTCCGAACAAAAGAAAGGTAGTGTATTACTCGAAATGACTATTCCCATTTATAAAAATTAAACATAACCTATATCTAATCATGATGTTTAAAACAAACACTGCACTCTTGTTCGCACTGAATGTATATATTTGTACATATTTACGCGGATACTAGATCTTACAAATGATGAACTGGGACGTATAACTATCGAATTAAATAGTAAATTATACTATTAACCGTTGACAGTACTGCACAACATTAAAAAAATTTTTAAAATTCAAATATATAAAGATATTACTATTAAAATGAGAGCATATATCGCAGAATCTTGACTTCTTAGTTTTCCTAGACATACTTCACACTTTAATCTCATAAGAAATACAAATTTGAAAGTAAAATATATTTTCAATGACACAATAAGTAGTTTAAGCTTGCATAACATAATCTAATTACAAATTTATAATATAATATTATCTGTTAGATAACTTTCAATAATGCTATTGATCAGTATCATAATGCAGATATTCACAACTGCATTATTCGTCCAAGATTACAAATGTTAAATCAAGCTATGAATAGATCATAATAGTCCTAATAACTTTACATTTAATTCGCACTACCATCAAATTATCCTATTCTGAATCCTATTTTCCATATCGGAAATTCTACATTAGAAATTTCATATCATGATGTACAGTTTTGAACTTTGTACTTAATTGGCTGATGGTAATTCGCATGCATGCCAAAGCTGCTATTTATTCACACTAACGTTAATACATCCATCGGATCGGTAAATTACTTTCACGTGGACATAAAACAGTGTCGCAAATCAGATCAATTTGTAATAAAACAAGCTTACGTAATTTACCAACAGTTCAATCGGTCATACCGTAACGCAGATGGATCGTTCCATAACATCCGGATCTCTCTGATTTGTGTACCTCAGAGGACAAATTAGGGGTTTCCTTGCTAGCCTCCTAAATTAACCCAACAACTCATTAATTAAATTCGATAGATAAATTTGCTCGACAGGAGTCATTTACAAAAAGGGATCATTTTATTTGATGAGCAAAGTTTTCTTAGTTTATTTCAGTTTACTTTTTATTGCATATACTTCTATGTATTATATAAATAGAATGTTAATTTTGCATTTATGAGTGACTATATTACGATTTTACATTTCAAATAAAATTAAATATAAAACTAATAAGTATAACGATCAAATTATTTATCAGTATTCAATCAGGCTATATGAAAAAACAATGGCAAAATGTTATACTATTCGAAATATTGAAGCCAATTGTAGTCTCCACAAAATTATTATTTTCTCTCTGCATTATAATCATATCCTTTGTCGAGCTGCATCTATTAGTCATTCAATATTTAAGTGATCGCTGAAGAGGAAATGACAAAATATTTCAGTTTCGATTATCCAGAATTAAGTTATGCGGTATTATAAACTTCCCTCCGTAGCCGGTTACAGAAATACTTAATAAATGTAAGCCAACGTATTAAATAAACATTTTAAATATTAACAATCTTTGCAATATTAATGTGGTTAAAGAACTGAATTAAGGTAAAAAGAAGAAAATAAATGCAGTCGTAGTACTATTCTCAGTTTCATAGTAATCATCGTCAGAAAGAAAATTCCACTCTGGCACAATGTTAATTCTCCATTCTGGTACGTCAATGATGAATTTGATTAATAATTTTCTAAATATTTTATTTAATTCTTAAAATGTTTATTTTGATAAAATATTGCAACTACCATTGATAGCTATTTATAAAATGTATTGTTTTAATATTAGAATCATATTTTTGAGCTGTTGAGGAAAACTCCACCCCGTGACCTCAAATATCATTAGAGATATTTGGTAAATAAATGATAAATTCGCTTGAAACACTTTACTCGCGAAGTATTCAGGGTCACTGATTACGAATCCGATGTCAGTTTTTAAAAATTCAATATAGGACCGAAATTATCAAAAAATGGCCTGATTTGCTTGAAAAATATTTCTGGGGGGGGGGGGGGGTTCGGCGTAACTGATCGCGAATCCGGTGTCAGTTTCAAAAAAATTCATAACGACGGATCCATCTAATCTGGCGCACTTGTATCGAAAACTGTTATGCACGGATTTTCCATGCGTGAAGTAGAAATTTCGTGCGTGATGTGAATGTCGTGCGTGAAGAAACTTCACTTTTTTTCTTTGCAAACCTAGATTCTATCTCAGATATTGACTTTGAAACACTCCTATATAATTAGACTGAAGATAATTCTATATTTGAAATCTCATCATAAAAAATCCATTTCTCAGCACTGTCAAATAATTTAAGCCACTACCATATAATATCTGGTAAAGTTCTTTTAACTAATCTGACAATAATGCTGTAGAAATCGGATATCTCTTAAACTAATATCCCTAATCCATTGCATTAACTTCATTCTTTCTTGCTGCTACGTCTCTTACTTTGTTGCCTTGCATCTACATTATTTCACACCTTTTATACTTTTACTTATCCTCCAATAATAATAGGGATTTTTTTATCCTGATCAATAGTTTTTCTGCACAATGTAATTTGGAACTACACTGCAAAAAATTTCATGAAATTTAATAAAAAAGTAGGAAGCAAATTTCATAAATGTTACTGAAAATTAAGAATTTTGTTCCTTAAAACAGTTTAAGGAAAGTAAATCTTAATATCGATTAATGAAAAATATGAAATTTAAGAAAATTTTCTTAAATTTAATAAACTTCAATCCCCTTAAAACAGCGTATCGTTGTTCCGTTCCGTCAGTCTGTTGAAATCTTGAAATCCGGCAAAATCCAACACTGCCGTGATTAGTTGCTATGAATAATAATTAATAAAAAAGACATGAATAGCATATCATTTACCAATTATACATACATACGAGCATAGTAAAAGTAACACGGAAGGAGCGAAAACTTGGCAACGTTGCTGAGCACGCAGAGTATCTCAGCGATCTCAGCGCACTGAAATCTAACCTCAAAGGTCCTATTGAAATACACGTGTTTTTTTTAAAAGAATTTACAGAATCACTAAGTTAGGAATTTCTGTGTGATCAAATGTCGGAAGTGATCCAAAAAAAACTTTAAACTGTGATCGTGTTGATTTAAAAGGAGAAAATTGTTTGACTCGACGCTAAGGTCAAAAATGTAAATGTACCCTTAAATTAGTCTATAACCATATTTCTGGATACGTTTTGTGATAGTTCAAGCTCGCTTTATTAATAAAAGTTCGACATTGTTCAAATCATTTCTGTTAACCTTAAAAACAAAATAAGCTTTCTTCTTTGTAAATATATTTTGAAAGGTAGATGATATGCTGTCTCGTTTCGTGGTTTTAACTGAATCGGTTTACATTTCACGAGTCCTTCAAATTTCATTACGATGTCAATTTAATAAAGTTATGGGAATATTATCAAAAAATGTAACGTGATAATTATAACTGACGCCATAAAAAATAACATTTACATTATTAATCCCTGAACTAAATCTTAACAATTTTAAAAAATGCTACATTTTTAATTGAAAAATCTAATAATTACTGTAAATTTATCAAAACCTATTCTGAGTTGATGGACCATTTCAAAGTATATCTTTGTGAATAAGAGTGTGACAAAGAATTTAAACATGCACCTGCGACCATAAAATTGTTGTACCGAAAACTTTGCAGATTGCCGCAACTTTGACGGTCGAGAAATTGAAAACTTAAGAATATAATGGATTATAAAAGTCGTTATTCCGTTGAGTAGATAACTCCCGTGCATTTTTAATGCGTTGTTGAAAGATCTTCGGAACGTCAAGTTCGTTGTAATAATCACGTCTTGTTATAACCATAAAGCGGCCCAAAAAACACTTGAGAAGTCCCATGAAAAGGAATAGACGGACAGCCGTGACGAGCAGCGCGATGAATACAGTACAGCAGTTTTTATGGACGGCATTACTTTTATTATACTTTGCAGAAGAAGTATCGTTAAGAAGCTTTTGGCGAGTCACGACTAATATAATATTAACGACTCGATTATCAAAGTAAAAGGATTCTTAAAAAATTCTGAAATTAAATAAATGCTATTAATTCAGGTGTTAACACAAAATAAATTTCAGGAAGAATAAATCGAATTGTCTGTGCTAGAGATATCGTCTCACGCACACTTTTTTAAGTAGTAAAACCGAGGGTAATAAGAGTTCATGTAGACACATTGAATTACGTATTAAACTATACTCTGATGTACACATGTAAATATATAGTAATGTTGGTTATAATGATAAGAAAAACCCTACTCTTTCAATTTGAAACGGTGAAAATAGAACCATCAGATTGAATCGCTGACTATTTGTCACTGAAAATCAGTGAATATTCAATATTTTACAGTGATTTTCACTGTTTAAAATTGAGAAAATAGAAGTAATTTTCAGATAAATATAATTAATTTATAAATCACGTATAGGAGAAACATATTCTGAGCCAACATTTTTTCAATTTATATCAAAATTTTAATGGAAATGAGATGTTAATCACGTATGTATAACAATTTTTTATTATATGATAACGGGTGTCGTTTTATTTTATCAGTGTTAATGAATGATTCTCTGCTTCCAAATTCTGAAATTCGGAAATGATGAATCTGTAAAGGCCACTGACAAAACGGAAAGTCGTTCAATCGCGACGCATCGCGAATCAAAAAACCGCATGTAAAGTTTATTGTCCGAACAAATATGTCGCGGTATAAAATATGAAATCACTCGATATTCTCATAAAACAGATATTACACAATGTTTAATTATTGTGAACATACCCCTGATGACGGCGAAAATCATTATTGATTGAAAAATACAATTTCTATGATAATTAAAAGTAAAGTTTTCGGTGTGTCGGTCATCGTTATCCGTCACCCATTTTAGAATTTGAATGTTTGCATTTATAGTTATAATATGCATTAAATGTATTATTGCATGTAAACTAATGATATATTCTCTTATTTAACATTGATTGCAGTAAGAAATATGATATTGCCATATTTATTTATCAATATTTCCATGTGAATCTATTATAAATTTAAAGGAAATTCTGGAAAACTATTTATTCAATCAACAGAATAGTATATTTTATTTTACACAACAAGATAGACTCGTTAAAATTATTCATACACTGAAAAAAATATTTTATTTAACTACTACTGAAAGTATTTCAATAAGTCCTCAACGAAATTTTATAGATTATAATTCCAACCATAAAGGGGTTAAATCAACAAAAAATATAGTTTTGGAAACGACATTTTGGCAGTTAATTCTACTACATTTAAAAATAGTTGTTTGAATCTAACTACCTAGTACACTAAAAACTATTCAACATCCTGTAGCGATATATTTTTAATTGAATTTAGCAGAACTACATTTTTAGTTGATTTAATTTCTTTACGGTAGTACCTGCAACTTAGAAAATTTTCTTGCAGCGTATCGAACTACTCTGCGCAGTTAAAAAGTAGTCAAATCAACTAAGAACTTTTCTGGAAATTTTTTTTAGTGGTATTATTTTTAGTGCAGTTATTGGCGATTGCTTTGTTATAATATTAGTGCATACCGTTTTGAGTTTTATGCATAGTATCGCATTTCTTTATCTCCAATCATTCGGAATACTTTTTTGTTTATTGTGTAAATAATATTAACTTAAGTAAAAATAGTAAAATTAACAACATCAACAAAATTATACTAACAAAAAAAATATTTCTTTTAACTACTCTCGACTCAACTTAATTCTCAATGGTATAGTTGAATTTGTCAAGTAAATTTTTTTCAGTGTATAAAGGATCGTTTTTCAAGTAATAACTAAAATAAATGTTACAATGCATTATTTATATACTACCCTAAACAATCATACCCTGTGTTTCTTTTTAGTTGAATTAAGAAAAAGTAAATCATGGAGATAATGAATCATATTCATACTTTGATAAGAGATAACTATTCAGAATGTTCCCTGTAAAACAATGCAGAAATTGAGATGTCGACTAGGAAGTATTTCACGACCAATATCCATATGTTTTTCAGGGTATTCATGAGTCCTGAACATTATCGATTCCGAAGATTTCAGATGATCGGATTACAACACACTATTAGAATTTCCCTGCAGTATATTCTACTAGTGAATTAGCAATGTGCTGGCAATAAGACGATAACCATTTCCAGCTTCTAGTGATCTCCTCTTATAAAAAACCATTTCTAAATAAAATCTCTGAATTTGCAAAACGAAATACATTTTAATACAGCACTTTATGCCACCGTGTTTTGTTATAACTAAGTTATAATTTCATTGAATCTATCAATTAATTGCAAGTAAATTTTATTTTAAATAACTCGATAAAAAAGTAAATGTATAAAATTACCTTAGTGAAATAAAAAATGAAGGGCAATGGATTAAATCATGTATATTATATTAATTCTTTTTTGAGACGATGTCAAATAAATCAATAATTCTCTTTTCAAAAAAGGATTCTTTCTTATATTTAAACCTCGTAGGTACGGTGACGATATTCGGCGGGTATGTTATTTTGAATCTCATTGGAGATCATCTTGCATCCCTTTTCAAACTCGTACATAAAAGAAAAATTCCAGTGAAAATAACAATAAATATGATGTATAAATAATTATTCCTTCACATTTCTAATAATTTTGTGTCCTACATTATCGACTGATCGGTAAATGATACTTGGTTCGTCACATTGGTTTCGTTTTTCGTTTTAAAGCTGAAGGTTACAACGATTATCTTACTTTAAAGCTATTTGTTTTTATTTAGTTTGGTGTCGTTATAATCTTTGTAACGTTTGCATACGATTAACGTACTTTTGGCATTCCGACACTGTGAGAGCACGGAAAAAAATGGTTAGGACTTGAAAGTAGTAAGCGCAAAAGTAGTGAATGCAGCAAAAAAGATAGTAATTCCAACAAACGAGTGTTTGTCACTGCTATATATTTTTCAATCATTAATTATCGATAGTATAACATAGCATAAATCTTGATAAATATTAGGGCCACTTTAACATTATATGTAAAATATGATGCTAACTGCAAAAATACAGTAATATAATATTTTAAATAAGTAAAAATAAAAGTTAATAACTACAAGTAAAAAAAGTAGACGTTCTTTCTAAGAAAATTAATTAGCCTTACAAGAAAAAGTAGTGACAGTGGTAACTAATCTGAAATAGTAATGTCAACCAAACAAAGTATATCGCTGGCGCAATATTTACTACTTCTGTTAGTTGACATGACCACTTTTCTTGTTGGCCTTACAAACTTTTTTTTTCCGTGAAGTGACTTTTATTCGATATTCGATTAAAAGACAACCTTTTACGTAGAGATGGCAATATTTCTTTTACCGGTTAAACAATTATATATATTAGCAAACAATTCGTTTTTAATATAACGGTGTATGATACGTCAACAAACAAACACAAATTAGGTGCTTGTCCAAATTCAATTCTTGTAGAAAGTTGAAAATCAAACTACGATGAACAGTACACATTTTAATTGACTTGATCAAATGGTATTCACGTATAGACGCAGCATTAATGAATATATCTGCATTAGATAATACCTTCATTAATGCGTGGAATAGCCGTAATATCTAAAACGTCTAGCGTAGAAATACCATTAACTGACTGGTAAATCGGTTTTCAGCATCACGGTCTAAATTATATATATGCGAATATTTCAACAAAGCATATTCGGTTGATTAAACATTATCCAGTAGTCTATAAAGCAAACTCGGTTTCAAACGACTGCGGATTGAGTATATTGCTTGAAATATTAATCAATATGTTATATTATAACGCACAGCAACATCCGACCCTGTCACAATAGTTCAATTATCCAGATCCGAGCATTATTTATCTCGCGCTTTAAATGAAAATTTAATTATACATTCTCAATTGTACAAATGTTTCAGCGAGAAGAGTTCAGCTATTCGTATATGAATTGTGGATACTTAATTACGTCCATTACTAAATTGTATTCCCGCACAAAGAGTAATTATAATATTTAATAATTCAGTTGAAAGACGTATGAAAAATTAATTTATATTCGAAATTTTAATTAATGACTTTAATTGTATTACATTTAACATATTTTGTAAATTTTTGCAAAATTACTATGACTCACGAAAATAGTATAAAGATGCTAGTATGTTGTGATTTGAAACCAGCAGGACTAAAATGAATGCGATTTTATACAAAAATATTTTATTTTTTATCTTTTTGTTCTGCTTTGCCATTTAACTTCAAGAGAAATGAGTTTTATTGCAAGATCCTTCGATATCTAATAAATTATAAATATCATCTTTCGAAACATTTTCGTGTTTTAGACAACTTAGAATAAGACACTTATGGCTAGAGTAAGACACTTGTTTTTGCAGTGAAGTTTGTTTGTCGTATACACATTGAAACTTCCGTGAAAAATTTTGTTTGACATGTACATTCAACGTTCCTTTATATCTTTATTAAATCTTTTGCTTTGGTTTCTAATGAGATTTTCAAGGTTCGTAGACATTTACGAAGGGACGAATCCAAGAAATGAAATTGTACATTAACTAACCATACTGTGTTTGAGAATTAAGGTTTTCAACAAAGTAAGTTGTTTCTTCAAAATTCGATTACATCATTGAAGCGGAACTAAACTGTCTTTTCCATATCATTTATATTTCTTAAAATCATTTTGCAAATCTAAATATGTTTGTAAATACCTATGTATAATACCTCAATAAAAATGTCTTTTCGATTTGTCTGTATTTACTATTGTAAAGTGAATCAATGACGAGTATTGACCAGTCTTATTTTGGAATGATTTACTTTATAATTATAAACGCTACGCTTTGTTAGGTACTATACAGAGAAAAACAACCATTCATTAAATATTAAGTATGATTTGCTTTATATATCATTTTCCTCTTTGTCATCAGAAAACCGGCTTTCTTTTGCATCTTTTGAGAATATTACTAAAAATATATCCAGCGACAATTCAAAATTCATGAGAATCAAGTATTCTCGTACCAAAAACTGCATATTTACAGCTGTGGATTAACACTGATTTTAAATATAACATTTCCAGGTTTATTTTCAATGGACTTAATTCATTGAGATTATTAAACATTATTAAAGGTAATTCTCTTAGCTGAAACTGATATCAATTTAAAAATATGAAACAAACATTGTGCATTTGGTATAAACAATGTTAGAAAAAAAAACTATATATCTGCTAGTGAATATCTACCAACTATTTTTACATTTAGATTTTAATTTATATTTAAAGCGAAAAAGAATCATGAACTCTCATAAACAGTTTCGTTGAAAGTTTGTTAATAATACCTTGTTGTAATATATATATATATCGATGCAAATTTTATATAGCCGTAGCACAACGTGGAAAAACATTTACGCTCTGAATTTTATTACGTAATTTCATAGCATTAAAATTGTTTAAAATTAAAAATGACGTGCATATACGTTTACTTAACTTAATCGAAGAAAATGATTTTATATACCCTTTAAACAATTTTTTACTGAAAAATATTTTATAGGGGTTTTTCATTTATGATGTAGGTTTATTTATGTAATGATTTTTCCGTGCCTTTAGAAGATTTTATAAAAATTAAGAAAAAATATGTGACAAGAATTTTTTACACCCTTCTTCTATTCATACATTTTATTAAAAAACAATTTTGTTAAACATCGAGACCACATATAATAATTCAGTGGAAGTCATTTAAAAATCGTCGAAAAACACATATTAAATTTATATTATATATTGTAGTGTAGAGTTGGGTATTCAAGTACATCATTTAAGTCGAAAGAGTACAGTCTAATGCTGACAAAAGTTATCAACAATGATGTATGAAAAAATTTAAGCCAAATAATCAAACGTTTAGCATCAATTTCTTATTTAAAGATTTTTTCAAAATTGGAGGTGGTTATTTTACCCTTCTCTACTCTATCAATTATTACTGAAAAAATTGTCCATTATTGGGGTTAAAATAAAATGCAATAACAATATAATATATAGAATTAGTTCTCATATTTTATAATATTAGATACATGTTTTGCTGCAGTCAGGCTGGCAGGTTTTGTTTTAATTTTATACATGGTCTTCCCTATTGCCTTCGCTTCGTCATTTAGATTCGAACCATTTGGAATCATAGAAAAGTGTTCACAGGGTGGATTTTGAATGAATTGATAAAAAAAAGATAGCTTAAAAATAAAATATGCGGTTGTAAATTATGTGAAATATTTTGTTGGAATGAGGAGCTGATTTTATTTGTACATTCATAGTTGTTCAACAGCTTCCATTTTCGATATTTTTCGTATAATAAGTTTTTCCTCATTTTAAAAGTTTCGTTTCTTACTTTTAATATCAAATTTAAAGTTCACCAAATGACATATTACTCTAAATAGGCGTAAGAAAAATTGGCAATATTTTAGAGACGGTTCTAGACAGCCGTTCCGATGTGCTGTTAAAAAATGATGATTATTTAATCCATTGCAGCAACGATTTAACACATTTGCGAATATGATTGGCTGAGTTCTAAATTAGGCACATACTTTTGACAAAATGGGATTTCTTCATTATGAAATGAGTATTACATCCCAGAAAAATAAAATATGAATTTGAAAAAGTAATTTTGTTAATATTGGAATTCATAAAAAAAATATAATTTTTTAATAACTCTGCTGTTCAAATTTTTGCATTATTCGTTTTACATAAGTTTGGGGTGTGTATTTTTTCAAATTTCTATCGTCTATGAAGATTCTATGAAAGCATGAACTTGATTGGAGAAGAGTATTTTTTTTAATATTAACTGAAAAATTTATTTTTATTAAGTATTATAGTGACGTAGTTGAAAAATGTCATACATACTACATGCGTTTTTCATGGTGATATAAGTCATTAAGTCGACTAAAAAAATGTCATCTCACATGTATCTTGGATAATTTTCCGTATTCTACATACGTAATAAATTTGTAATTTCATAGTTAGGTTGGCCAGTACTGTGAATATTAACATTTTCAGAGAATTGCTCATATACTGGTATTCTGATCTGTAGAAATTCATACGAAATTATTACATAAAATAAGTATTAAACTACAAGTCACTACAAGAAAACAGAATGTAAGTAGATTACACTTAGATACAATATAAAAATATCGGTGTGTACCGCCGTACTTTTCTGTCTTTTTTTGCATCGTTATTGTTCCCTGCATTCTGAGTCCTCCCGTGTGGAAATTCCCTCAGATTTTCCATAATTCTGACCAGAATCAGGCCTCATTTACCCTACTTAGGGATTCCAATCAGAATCTGATAAGATTCTGACAGAATTTACCGAGGTAATTACCGAGGAATTTATTTACGTTAAGTTCATCAAATTTTGCAGTAAGTGCGAGGTCGGAGAAAGCAGGATCCCGATCGGAATCCGGTAGAATTATCATGGTCAGAATCCGGTAGTCAGAGTGTTACAATTCCTGTGATTTCCTGGTCAGTCAGAGGGCCGACTGGCCAGATTCTGACCAGACTAGCTATTTTCTACGTGGGCTCTTTTTTGTCGATTGTATTAATTCTGTATTATCGTAATAAGTACTATATGTATATCATTCCTTATTATTATAGGATCAGAGTATTGATCTTTTTTTGTTTTATGTTATACCTTCATTTAATTTCTAATTTTACGCTATTCAACGTGTTTTCTGTACGTACATATGGGTTTCAGCAAATATCTACTTATTTTCGATTTAGTCCGTAATCTTGCTCGGTATTGCAAGGCACGCTGCGTATAAAGCGTTTATATAAAATAGTAAACTCAATATCACGAGAGCAGAAAAAAATTCATAGAAATATTGAATACCATTTGAAGTTGGAATATTTTTATCGGCGTTTTTGACGTTGATTCGGGTAAATAAACAAACCGCTATTTACATAAATAGTAGATGGTAAACTCGTATAGATTTCCGCTAAAATAAATGAGAGGCAGAAGTCTCTATCGAAGAGGAAGAGTGGAAGGGGTGACTGGTGTAACCCGAGAAATTGCGTATTTCCTGCTGTCCGAGAATTTCATTTTACCGATGGTACGTATTGGAAGATCGTACGTTTTCAATATTAGGGATAATAATTCTATTAGCAAAGCCGAACTGCGATTTCCGATAGATATTTAGTATTCTATGTAATAACTTTTTAATTTTTAAAGTGATTTATACTTACCAAATGCTACGTAAAATACGCTTGTTCCTGAATATTTCAAAACGGCATCGGAAAGTATTCTATTTACCTTGAAAGTGATCTTATGAATAATTTTGAATATAAATAAAGTATTTCTGTATAAATTAAATTATTTGAATTTTCGTAGAGTTTTAAATGTTATTATCTCATATACGCGAGTATTTATTCGATAACAGTTTATTAGGTAACTAATATTAGTAACTGTATAATAATGCTCTAAGAGCACCGAATTTGATGTCAAGGTTAAGTAGAGCTGCTGAAGGATTGACTTTCTTTACGTCAATGTTATTCAAACTTGTTGTAAGATTATGTTTTGTGTGGGCTAATTTTTATATCAATTCGATAGTATTTGAACAGTGAACACGATAATAACTGAATTTAATATATGTTCTAGCGGTGTATATAGAATATAGATCACAAAAATTATTCCGAATTATTTTTAATTTAGCTTCGGAAGTCGTTCAACTCTTTTTATAAATTCATTTTACACATGTGCGACATTTTTCTCATATTTACGTCAATGAAATAAAAACTTGTTCATTAAGTAACAAATGAAGAAGTAATCTGTTGTAGTATTTCAGTTGTTGAATTATACAACCTTTTTCCATCCCGAATCTTCGTATAAGCAATCACGCTACTCTAAATATTTTGCACTCAAGATATTTTTAAAATTATATGAAATTCAATTCATGTATCATTGCGATTCTGCTGTAAATGATAATTCTACGGGGTACGAATTCAAAATCATAACAACAGCAAAATAAAATTAGAGGAATGCCTTTTTGGAAAGGGCTTAGAACAAAATTTGAGGATTTTTCCCTGACGACCAGCTATTTTTTCCTTATTCTACACATACTCAAGTAAAACTCCACAATTTCATCCATATAAAAATAATTTATTTTTTCGAAAATCGTATGTTTTGGGGGGGGGGGGGCAACTGACGAGGAACATACCTACTTGGAGGCAACTGTCGAGGAACATACCTACTTGGAGGCAACTGTCGAGGAACATACCTACTTGGAGGCAGCTGACGAGTGCTTTTCGTTCACTTTTACTACCCTTAGAATGTATCAGAAAATCAGCCGGATACAAATTTCCACGTTTTTTTGACATGACAAAATAGTTCGTGGCCACCAACGGAACCAGCTTTGAGGGATCTGACGTGCGGTTTTGTATTCAGGTGAGTCGTGGCAATGATTTAAACTCACTTGTGCTCATAAAAAATCAGTCATGAAAAATGTCCCGTACTATTATAATATTAAATGTTATTTTTTGTTGCAATTGACATTTTTATAGAAACCAGATTTTTGCAAAGAAAATAAAAGAGGGCAAAGAAATCGAAAGAGGAGGATGCTTTACGCCTAATTATGATCTGTATCATGACCTTGAATATCTCCTTGCAATTATGTTGAATAGTAAATGTCACATTCCAATTCTGATTTTTATTCACTATATTTTAAAGGCTTGAATAGAAAACTTCCCGCGAGGGGTATTGTATTACAAAACTCAATTATTTCATCGATTTCAAATGGAGTATTTTGTAATGCGGATAAATATATAACGAATAAGTTGCAGCTAATGCAAAATAATTTATATTTAGACATTATCTAGGAATTATATTGCTGTAGATACAGGTTCATGTGAATTCTTATTTTTCAAGATTTAATTTCATCTACTTGCACACTTAAAGTAGGTAAAGGAAAATTACGTAGCAAAACATCCAGTGTTTCCCGAAGCCATACTAAATTCCTTATAGTATGTTTCAAGAATCTTCCGGGATACAGTTTCAGTTATATTAACTATAAGTTACATGTCTAATCAACACAAAATAAACTCAACATACAAATTCAACATTTTTAAATTCAACATTTAACGAACTCAACATTTTCCATCTCAACATGTGACAAACTCAGCATTTGCGAACTCAACATTTGACTAAATCAACAAATAATATAAATAATATAAAAAATAAAATTGGCAAAGATTACATTACAACAAGAATAAATATAAATTACAACAATTATAAAAATGTCATGTGCATTCAACACAATCATGCTACACTAACACATACCATTCAACATCATATCTATCATCACCTAACCTAACCTAACCGAAATACTAATTTAATGGAATATCTCCGTGGACAAGCTCACAATATTCATGAATTCATTAATACAAATTGTTGACATTCATTTGTCTTATTGACCATTATTAACACTGATTTAAAATTTAGTTACCGTTAGTGTTATTACTGTTGATTTTCAAAATACAATATAATTCAATATACTAAAAATAATATTGAATTTCTTAAATGTTGAAATTGCAAATGTTAATATTTCATAATGTTGATTAGACCTGTTACCTAACTGTAAAATTGCAGGATTAATTTCCCTCTTATTTAATATTTTTTTTACCATAGATTGTCCCACCTGCGTATGAAAACTACGGTATTACTTGTTCAATACCAAAAAATCCCGAGTTCTATAAGACGTTACATATTGGCGCGCAAACAGTAACTAATATACTGCAATAACATAACCTGTACTCAGCGTGAATTCTTTACAAAGACACAAAAATATAAATCTTATAAAGCTTGTGTACATTTACGTTACTTTATGCATTTTTATTATTATATTTTTTTAAATTGGCTATAATTATGAACGCTTTATTTCATTGACTTGTAGTCACTAAATCGCAAGTTTAAATTTTACTTTCATCTCATAAATAAGATACGATTTATAGAATTAGTTCTTGCCATGAATGAATCCTGCCTAAAAGAGAAAACAAAAATCACTACAACGCTTCTTGAGAAGATGTAATTTTGAAAATGTAGCGTCACATGCTTGTACACGTGTAACATACACATTTTGAAGCATCTGTCGAGCACAGATCAAGAAGATGTTGGTGACATCCAGCACACAAGAATCTCAAAGCATAACGAAGGTAGATGCAAAGGAATCCCGATGATAGTGTCAGAATATTCACATGCATTCAAACCTTACGTCGTTGTTGAACGTCAAAGTTTGGTAAAGAAACGAAGAAAATAGGAGATGGTCCGTAAAATTCTGAGCGAGGAACACGGATAAGAAAAATGAAAGGGAGATGCATGGAAAAGCCTTACACTTTGCCACATGTGGCACTATTCGCGATAAAAAGAATCAATAGACGAAAACCAGACAAATGACTTTTCGTGTATTAAAACCATTTGCTGAACATTAGAATGAACGCAAACTTGATCGCACTAATCAGAATATTAAAAATCATTGCTATCACAGTATTAAATAAAATTTAATTGGATATAAAAATACTTTCTTACACAAACTACTGAATTTTTCCGAAGTTCGAGAAAACTGTCCAAACATAAAACCACGCGGTTTTAATTTTAGATAACTGAAACTTCATAACAAATTATTGACTTTTCTCTAAATATTACTAAAGTATGCCAGGAATGCTTTATTCTGTGTACCACATGAAAAGAAATATTTCATCACAACATTGAGTATTCGGCTGTTCCAGCAAAATACTTGGCCTAATACGAAACAA
Source organism: Trichopria drosophilae (assembly GCA_030407085.1). Classification (NCBI taxonomy): domain Eukaryota; kingdom Metazoa; phylum Arthropoda; class Insecta; order Hymenoptera; family Diapriidae; genus Trichopria; species Trichopria drosophilae. The sequence continues at coordinate 147,651,532 of CM059583.1, forward strand.
CGGAATAATTTTCTAATTTAGGGAAATTATTTCACTGTCTTTGCATTTATAAATACTGACATAAGTAATATTTCTCTGAAGCAGTATATTGCAGACCTATCCACAAATCATTTTTATAACAAGTAGTTTTACATTTATTAACACGAATTCAAACAATTTTTGTATTCTGTTATACACAACGGATATAATAACTATCCGCGTCACATTTTATAATTAACAATTGAATAATGCAGGAGACTTAAAACTGAACTGCGATATTTGGCGTAATCTAATTATAAATTGGCTTAATCACTTGATTCTACCAGGTTCTACATTTTATATTCAATTCATTAAATTTACCGAATAGTTGCCTTTTTTGGTTTGATCAATTGTATTATTGACACAAATTATATTAACGAAATGTTTTAGTATCTATTTTAATAATCAGTATCTAATTAATGGGGAAACAAATTAAAAACACAAAATATTTTGCGGATATAATACTGAAATGAACTGCTTCCTTTTAAAATATTTAAATTTGCTTTTCGTGTATTTGCCTTTAAATGCATATTGATATTTTAATATAATAATACAGTAATTTAAAATTGTATCTTATATAGACATTATATTCACATAAAATACACATTTCATAATCTCATGCAATAATAAAAAAGAATAACTAACTCTTTTACCGCTGATTTCATTTAATCACCCGACTTCAATCAATATACGAAGATAGAAATATACGTATGTCAATGCTGTCTACGTTTTAAAGAGCTTTTACTGACAAGAATTTGACAACTTTCCTTACATACCCTACCTGAAAAATACTTTCATTCGCGAATGTAAGAGCATTGATAAAACTGTTAAATGTTTCAATCAAAAGTAAAAATGGATTCTGCTCATACCGTTAGCGAAGTGAAATTCCGGGAATCAACTTCATTTCAATTCTGTCATTTTAGTTATTTATCGTTATGGTATTTCGAACGTGTTGAGGAAAATTAAATTTAAATATTTGGCTGACAAGAGAAGGAAGGTATATCAAAAGTTTTTATAAATTTATAGAATTACAAAATGCGGAGTGCACAATTTAATTTCTTGGGAATTTTCGGGTCACTGAGTAAGTTACCACTGATAAAAATTTATCCACAAACGTTCCTTTGTAAAAACATGTCGAGCATGAAACTCAACGAGCAGAACGAAAATGTACGCTCGCAAGAAAAATAATAAGTTTATAAAAGAAATTTGTCAAAATGTTTTACAATTTTTTGGACAAGATTCAGAGAGATCTAATTTTATTTTAAATAATTATTGAATTATTCAGGAAAATTAAAAGAACAAAACGTTATGGACGTCTGGATAATTTTACATGCATGTCAGAAAATTTTACTTCTACCGAAAATAATAAATATTCATTTTCTCATTGTACTACGGTATAAAATATCAATTATTATGAAATATTATGTTTTCAACTATTTGTGAATTTAATTTCTAATGAATAAATGATTTATTAACGTAAACTTAAATAGTAAATATCAGTATTATCTATCAGGTATGAAATAATTAATTTCATATTTAAAGGGGATAGCTCAAAAGACACAAAATGAATAATTCCGTGCTAATAGTCATGATATCTATGAATAATTAGACGCCAGATAATTATCAACATTAATATTTTGATTTTTGTGTAATAATGATGCATTTAATACAATAAAAGAAACTACGCCGAGAAATCATTACTTGAAAAACGGGATATACTTGCGGAAGATGTTTTTTATATTGTAATTAAAGTAGTAGAATATTGAACAAAATTTTTCTAGCCAGAATAGATTTTTTTCAAAATAATGCAAGAAGTAGCTACATTTAACGAGTATAGTTAAAACAAGATATTTTTGCATGAAAAATTGTCTCAGTGTACGAATTTGGAAAGCATAGTAGAAGTGGCAGTTTTCTTGTCAATGAGCGGCATTCAAGAATGAATCTTATTCCAAACCTAGCTAGGTATTATGGTTGAATTTAACTAGTCTACACTGTTCAAAAGTAAATGCAGTTTCTCAAATCAAACTTTACGCATTCTAGTACAAAAAAAAACATGGAATATGATTCGTACATAAAAATGCAAGTTTACTTCTGCTAGCATGCTGTTTTATTTTCCCTGCTAGTGTGTAAAGTAATATTCTTTACGCATTGTTCTTCACTTTGCTCACAGAATTAAAATGGGCTTATTTTATTTAATGGAAAATAACTTGCGTAAAGATTTGACATTTGTCTATTACAAGGTAGTTGAGGATACTACTTCAGTAGTAAGACAGGAACCAAAGATCTTATATTCGTCTCGCTGCTATTGGAGCTGTTACTCTTACTACTTATGTAGTTACTTTCTTTATTTTTGTTTTTCCTCGTAATGTTTTGCATAAAAATAACTATTGTTAGTGAGCACATACTGATTTGAGTATCTCCTGACAAAAATAATATAAAAATTACATAACAATTTTATAATCAGAATATCTACGCTTATTATTATCTTACGCTTATTCAAATGACATGAACCCATACAACACAACCCCATTTCAGGATGTCCTCAGGAGTTCCTCAGGATATCCCGGGAGGGATTGTGTTGTATGCGAAATTTAATGTAAGGCTAATGCCTATTAATACATTAAATTTAATCAGTTTTTAACTTAGATGTGCCTTAAAGCGCAACAACACAAGTCTTAAAGTAAATTTGGATTATGTTTCATGCATAAGCAAATGAAATTTACTGTACGTGTCCGTTAAGTTTGAATGTCCATGTCAATAACATGTGCACGATTTTTAACCTTGGTCGGGCAAACTAAAACAGTTATGTAAGCGGGTAAGCGTGGCCCTTGGGCCCTATGGAATTCAGATTGTTTTATAAACTAAAAAGCATGTCGATCTTTGTAAGTTTGGTTTTGTTTTTATTGCATTATGTATGAAATAATAGAATGTAAAAATGATGATTAAATTGTTAGTTTTATAGAAATTGAATTTAAATAAATATGAAATATATAAATCACTCGTGGACAGTTCATTCGTCTAAATTGTTCTGCCGCATTTATGGTAACGAATTATATACTTGTGTAAATGTTTTTACATTATTTTGTGAAAACTTGCACATCGCTGTTGGCTTGTTTTGATGGTGGTGTCGCTGACCTTTGCAATGATGTTGAAGGTTGATCATTCTAACAAGGTAGACAAGGACCATACGTCAGGTTCTGGAATTATGACAAAGCAAGGTCCACAAGATCCAGTTTACTTGTTCGCGCCAGTAAAAATGTTAAACACTCTTATGTGACATTATTTGCTATTGGAATATGTAAACTTTAAAATTATTCTGATATATTTTTGGTCGATTTAATAGACTTTCTATGCTTAACCCATTTCTACATACGAATTCTGCCAAATCATAAAAAATAGGTGTTTGCCGGGTCTAATGTACCCACGTGCCTGCTCAAGGGATAATGCGCTTTTGTAAATATTCAATTACATGTATATGAAATTTCAAGAAACGAAAAAGATGTTTGGCATATGTATGTACAGGAGGACTTCCTCATGTTACAAACTAGGCAATAGTTAAAATCATCAAATCAGCATTTTGTTACAAAACTCTCTATAGAATGGATAAACTTTAAAGGATGAAAACTGAGCACCGTTTTGTTTAAAAAAACCTTCCTAATAACTGTTCAGAAAAATGTTTCATATGTATGAAATACATGTGGATTAAATAGTGGCGCACATCAAATGCAAAATTAGCGAAATGTTTACAATCCTTAACGTATGTTGTTTACGTTTCACGGTTGTTATTCGCTTGCTATTAAATTAGAAGTCAATAATCAGTTTCTAGCAAATATTCGCTTAGTTCGGATCGCCGGCCGCCTGCATTATATGATGCATTTCAAGAAAATTGTGCAGAAAACCTTTGTGTCCGTGCTGCGGAAATAAACTCTGAGAAAATAGTTGATGAAAATGTTGAGGAAAATAATAAAAATAACAATGATGATGTTGATGATGATCGATGGACGATAGTGATAGTGATGATAATAATGATGATAATAGTGATGAAGATGATGATTGTACTCATATTGAACTTGGTGTACGAAGAAATAATGGTGCATAACATATTTTCCTTAACAGTTACACTTAGTTTTAAAGTGTTTCGGATAATGCGAACACGAATAATCCTGTTCAATATATTCTGAACTAATTTTTGATAGAGCTAAAGCACAAACTACCTACGAGTTATCTAATAAGGTATCTATATACAATCGATGATATTTTTATATATTTCGTATGTAGAAACCTGCTGCATATTATTACTCGTAAACTGGAAAGTATACAAGTTTAGTAGCCAAAAACTGGTCGATATTCAGACCGATTTTCTAGGGCTGCTGTACATTAAATTGAAATTGCACAATGCATTTTTTACAGTACTTTTCCACGTGGTGGCATGGATCCCTGTTCCTTTTCGGGGTATATTTGAAATTCTATGAACAAATGGCACTCAATTTTCTTCTGGAACCTCAATAGTAAGTATAATTTCTATTCAAATTCATTTGAAATATGAACATTGCTGAGACGAGTTTCAAAGTTTGTAGGATTAACTTGTAAATTATCTTGTACTAATATAATCTATGGTATTCTAATTGTGCAATCACAAACAATTACAAATCGAACATTTTTCGTTGCGATTTGGCTTTTCTAGAATCAAATTTGAACTTTAAGGAACTTCAAAAACACTAATTACAAAATACTATAGCAAGCTTTTCTTGTGTTACTTGTGAAAATATTTTGTATTATCTCTCTTCATCAACAAACTATATATCTTCAATTGTTTTTAAGAGATAATACCTAAACTAAATGTTGATATTGATTAAAAATTGTTAAAAATCTCGAAAAATTATTTTAAACGAACATATTGTTTTATATATGTAAGTGCGTGAAAACGCACGCAATGTTGATGTAATCCGGTTCTTACAGAAAAATCCTACTTAAAGTGCAGCAATCTCTTAAAGCATCCTACTTAATTATTTACTTACATTTCTGGTAGCATCAATAAAACATTATGACCTAGTTAAGGGAGTTGGTTTTTTATGTAGATAGAAAAAGTAATAGTAATATAAATGAATTGAACCAGATCAGAATTAAAATTTTGTGATATTTGCAATCCCTATGTTTAAATGTTTAGTTCCTTCTCTTTTCGTGAAGTGTCGCAATAAATTAATGAGAAACCAAAACACAGTAAATGAAAATAATGATCTATCCAAGCTTAAGTCACTTTTTTCTAACTTAAAAGAATAAACCTTTTCTTTACTATTAACCGAGTAATATCTGTGGGGTCTTTACAGCATATCCTCGCCAACTTTATTACTTCAGCACATATATGAATTTCGAATTAAAATTCGATGCAAGAATCCCCGAGATATGCAGAAAGAATCTCTTGGGCTTGTCCCTGCTTATTTTCGAAAATAAAATAAGGACTCAAGAAATTATTTTTAAATGTCAATTTTTAAGTTGTTAATGATAATTCATGCTCTTAGCATGTTCATACTTTTGGTTTTTGTGCAGATGAGTTTGTAACCTTATCTTAGTGGTTCCTTGAAAGATTTTTTCAATATCATAATAAAGGTTAAAAAATGTTACCTTCCAATATCGATATCAAACTAGAACAAATATTTTTAATTTGCGAGCCATATCATATTATATCCTCTCCCCGTGTACCAAAAATCAGAAACGTATCTTTAAATTTCTATTGGATAGCAGTTAATCAAATACATTAAAAACTTATTTTGTCATAAGCTATCAAACAGCCCGGTCGGAGCCCGAATACAAGTACGATATAACCCGGCTGGTTTCCGGCTAAAGCCTGGACTATAATTCGGCCCGGGATGCTAATCTTGAACGTTAAACATTTATGACAAGCAATATTACTACGCATTTTCTAGGGTTAATATGAAAAATCATGAACTTCTACACAACATTGGATATTCTTTCGTGAACGAACGTAATCTGAATATTTTATCGGGATATCGGTAAAAATATGGCAACGCATAATTTCTTTATATGAAAATACTCTTGTCTGCACAAAGTGGAATAAATATGTACATTATAATTACATTAATGTACTTGTTAACCGCACAGAAGAAACAAATGCTTTATACAACACGTTTCGCAGGAAACAAATTATAAATACAAAAACAACATAAACAAAATATGCCGATAATTGACCGCATAATGATTATTGTTAATTATTGTATTATTTCTGTATAATATACTATAAAAATTCACAACAAATTGGTCTTCATTACGAACATAACCCTTGAATTCTTATACATTTATCTGTATTTCTTATATATTCATGTATTTTTTTTTAAATTTTTTTATTTAATCATTAGATATAAATGTTGACTGCGTTATAAATACAGATTTCCTGACATCCTTGATTTTCCCTTTTTGCAAATCTTGAAGCAAGATACAAGAGATTTGAGTTCCACAGAAATACCAACACGTTGATCTTGGAAGAAGTGTCGCAATTATTTAGAAGGAATTTCATTATTTTCGAGTATATTTCGTAGAGGTTTCTACCGTTAATGAATAGGATATCAAGAATATAACACTAGCGTTATATAAAATTCTGTGAAAATATTTAATAAGAATAATAAGCAGGTTATATCTAAAAAATAAATTATTTTCTAAATTTACTAAAACCACAATATATATTTCATTTTAATATCGAAGAAAATCTGACCATAAATACAAAAATACATACATAGATAATTAAATAAACTCTGGTAGATATTTAAATAGATCGCAAAAACTCGTTTTTAGAAAAGCTATATTCAAACTCAGAATGGAATAAACTCTATTCTATGCGTATATCATGTAATTACTAGTGAATCTGCAAAAATTCTCAGCCATAAGTAACTTCAAATTTTCCTGTGTTTAATTGCGAGATATTTTCATTAAAAAAATAACTGAGAATGTAAACATTAATCTTATCATTTATCTTAACACTGAATTTTGGCTATTATTGGATTTTAGGTTAATCTCAAATCATATACCAAAATCTGGTTGTACAATTGAAAACAGTTTTATTAAGTGTAAATTAAGAATCATTGTGCAGTTGAAATTGATAAGAAATGAATAGAAATAAGGTATTCGCAATATTATATTTGGAACTGTAATTTTTCGAATATCAAATACTATAATCAGCCTTATGTTTAGTCTTGCGTACATTAAAATGTAATCAGAGATACTAATTAATATAACAAGATAGTAAATCGTATTATTCGACAAGTCTCTTGTATTCAGTGTTTAAATTGTTAAGGTCAAATTTATTTAAATATGGGAAAAGTAACTATAATATTTTATAGGAAGGGATCAGATATAAGCGTTTAGCTTCATATAGAATCAAGATTAAGGTTATAATTCTTGAAAATTCTATTGTTGAGTTGGTTGGAAAACTAGAATGCAATTTACTTGAATCCAAATCGAACATTCTCATTCTGCATGTTAGACATACTTGACAAACTTTCCTTGTTACTATTTGGCAAAAGTGATCCTGTAAACTTTGTTAATACTGTGCACCTTCTCAACCTTGGAAGAATAAATTACATGCGAAAACAGATGTAATATGTAAAAACTAAGCAAATATCTATAATGTCCTGAAAATTATCAGATTGCACGATTTGAACATTTAATTTAGATAGAACAATTGTAACTCACAATTGCCAAGTCTTAGATGAGATTAACGCAGATCCTTTCCTATTCAAGATAGGGAGCAGTTATTATTGGCTAAATATTTCGGAATCCTTTTCAGGATATTAACCCATTAACGATCAGGTAGACCCAAAATTTTTCATTTTAAAGGCAAAAACAAGTATACAAATATATCCAAAACTTTGTCTAATTTAAAAATTAGCCGGCATTGATCCGGGATTTTTATTTTTCAAAACTGGTAATCACATTTGCATTACGCATCCAAAAAATGTGATTTTGTTTGTGAGTCCTTATTACTTTCCTATAATTTGAAGTTTTAGTAGTATTTTAATGTTCAAGCGACGTATACGTTCTTTTTTGACACTTGGATCCAATTAAGCTGTTCACCATCTTCAATTTACAATAAGCAACTATAGAAGCTGAAAGCTAAGGATTCCAGGACGCAATATTTTGAATTATCATGGCAAGCTCCACTAGGTTGCGGTGTGAAAATCACGATTAAATTTTTAAAAGATCTTGTTTACTTTTATAAAATGTGTCATAACATTGTTTGAGTTAACAATAAACAAATTTTAGCTTTACTAAAAGAGGGATAATTTACAGTTCAAAAGTGGTCTCGAAGAAATTTTTAATGTTTTTCTTTCATATAAAATGAGAGCTATAAAGTTGTACTGGACAGTAATGGATTAAAATCATTTACATTGGTGTAACTATATAAAATAAATAATATAAACAATAATTTATAAAAACGTTTCGGAATCTTTCATTCCATTAACTTCATAGTTTAATAAAAAACGTCTACTTCACTTATACCATGCAGAACTAATTCATAAAAATGTGCGAATTCATAGTATGCCAGACAAAATCATAGAAATAATACAAAAAATCCTAAGATTCGTTAGTTACATCAAACATTTCTTCTGAAAGTTGTAATCATAATATCGATGGGCACTATCGATTCTGCAAAGTTGTATATAAATTGAGTTTTTAAAATCTAGTAGCCCATTTTAAATATGAAATCGGAAAAGGAATGGTGTTTGTTACTTTAAACTATAATTAAAAGCACAATGATAATTAAAGGATTCAAATTAACGTACTTTTTATATTAATTTTGCGTAATATTAATTATTTTCACTAGCGAAATTTTCATTAAATTTTTAATAACACACTTTGTTACTTTAATATTTCTTTACTACTGAATTTTAATTTCACAAACGTTATCTGTGCAATCGGACGGAAGAATTATATTTCTTACCTGTATAATTAAGAAATATATACCTGTCACATATTAGGTACAACAGTGATCTCATGATATTAGGTGCAAATTCGGAACTGTCACTTTTAAATCAGATGAACTAAGAACGTCATAATGTTTGCTTTGATCAAGGAAGAACGAAGAAAAAATAATTTAGCATTTTGAACGTATTATAGTAATTTACTTTTAACAAATAACGCTGATTAAATCGGTTTGTCTTCCGCTACCAACTGAATTTGATTGTATCTTTATAATCTAATTTACTAAAATAAACGATACATTTTCCAATTTCCAAAGCAAATAGTAGTGTTATAGTGTATCACGAGTAGTTGACATTCATGAACTAAAAAAAATCCTTATACGGTAACAGAAGTGTTTGGAACTATTAATACGAAGCTATGAAAAGATTCGGATATTTTTTTGCTAAATAACCAGGCTTTAGGAGATAGACTAAACAAATTGTTTTGGTCGTACTGCGATATAACCTATTGTGAACATTTTAAAATGGTTCCAGACCTGTTAATACTAGGTTCAAATATCTGATTTATAATGTTAATCGGGTCCAAAGCTCAAAATTCCCGTAGACTAAACAAATTTCATTTGCAATATTGTTCTTACAGGTAAACAGTTTGCCGTCCGCCCGAAATTTTTTCAGTATATATATTAATAAATGCCAGTGTTATGAAATTCAGTTCTTCTACCAGAACACTTTCTATAAAAAATGTTTGCGTTATTTCGTAACAAATTTTGATCGATAGTTAACTTAAAATCTAATTATATAAATGAGCCCCTGCTAATGGTCAAATACCAACATGAACCATCGCCATAAACATATCAAAATTACTCAAAATGTGATCTGTTTTAAGGTTAGGTCATTTATAGATAGAAATATAAATAAGTCTTAAGACAATCTTCTATTTCTTAATTTTTATCGCGACAAATCGAAAAGCCGACAGTCAAAAAGCCGAAACAAAAAAAATAGACACATCGAGAAGCGAACAATAATTTTTTTAAGTGTCAGCTTTTCGTTTGTTGGTTATTCACGTGGCGGCTTTTTGATTTGTAGGCTTTTCGACACGCTCCCTGTCGCAACTGTTTCTGATAAATACTTTTGGTGAAACGTTTTTCGAACTAGTAAAAATTACGACTAATAATATAAAATGTTGTTAACCATCTGTAATAAAACCAATTGCGGCAAGTTTTACTATCCTGCCTCGTTCTCAGTAAACACCCAGCAACATATATATGTATAGAGAAAAGTGATACCAGTGCGACATGCTAAATTGTTTATGTCACAATGAGTACCCATTCAAACTGGTGATTATGGAAATTAGTAGATTTTAAACACAGACTAATTTTGAAGCTTTCGGGCTTAAGAATTAAAGTTCTACTCCTTTTTTTCTCTATGCGACTATGCCTAAATTAAAAGATTCTTATATTCTACCCGCTGTAATACCGTGTTTTATCTCTGATACCTTTATTTTTGAAAGCAAACAACATTAATATTAATTAAAATTCTAACGACGCAACAATATTCATCGAAAAATGTATATTTATCCATTGTAAAGATAATCTCTAATAATTTAATCAAAAAAAAGTACCGACGTAGTCTTTTATCATATACTGTCAAATACCAAATGAACATTTAGTTGTGACTTACGTTTATAGAAACGAAACGGTGAATAATGGCTTTAAATAAAAATTAAAAAGGAAAAGAATGAAAGTCGAAAATACTTGCTTGTTTATTCATTACAGTAGATCAATTTAGAATGTAGTTATCGATATTCCAAACGTATATTGTGAATTATATACTTCAGATAGTCTAAGCGATCTAGGGATTAGTACTACCATTGTAAATATGAAGGGGGCGGTCGGAGTTAAAGACCGGTCTGACTTTGGCTATCTTCCCATGGTACATTAATTTTCATATTCTTCCTATTCATCAATTCTATACACAGAAAAATGGAATTTCGTATCACATTGAGAAACATTATTGAAATAATAATATTCATTAAGTTTTTGTAAGGGTCACTTCGAAAGCGTAGCCAGAATAATTGTTTTTCCTATAAAGTCGCTTCTAGTATATGTTTTAGGCATCTAACTTACATTTTATTAACACTAATTCAATGTTTGATAGGCATTCTTGCGCTATATCGTCAAGTTTTTTATTTGTTAATTTATAGTAATAATATTCTGTATTTATAATGATGAAAGGTTCCCTCAAATCGAGATCAAAAAAAGGGTTCGACTTAAAAAGTATTAACGTAGAAAACTCATATGTCGTAAATGTACGTTTTTCTATGAAGCCTCTGCCAATTTGAAGTAATGAAACTCATCTGAGATTGTATAGCAGCAAATATATACTGAGAAATGTACGAATCTTTCGGTAATTTTTTATTCATGTACCTTAGCGGAAGGTTTCATGGTTTCCATCTGAAATTGTATTCCATGTGGGTACTGCTAGTAAAGTCGGTGTCGGACGCGAGGACTTCAATGCATATCAGAGCTCAGAATGAGAGAACAAAATAGAGGACCTCCAACACCGAAACGTAAATACAGATTATTTGTTCTTCGTTCATAATTCAACATCAAGAAATATTAAAGTATCACAGACAATTACGAATTTGGTTTTCAAATGATACAGAGTTGGTGCTGTTTGAAATAAACTCTGGACCTTCAACCCTTTGATTCCTGGGATCAGGAAGAATCATAGTTCAAGCTTCGACTTCAGTTCGAATAAAAGATTTCTGTAAAGTTATATCTACAGCATGATAGAAAGGAAAAGAACAAGAAAAATTGTATGGTGTCGAAAAATAACTGGCTATCCTCTCCCAAGCCTGGCTTAAGGTATTCTCAGCTTTGAATTTAAGCTTTGCGCCTAATCAAGTCTTTCGTAATATCTAATAAAACCTAATCATTTTTTCTCATCGCGTGTAGAGCGAAATTGGAAGGACACATGGAAATGTAAAGTTACGAATTTCATCTCAATCCTTCGGATTTCAAGTAGTAATCTCAATTTCTAAAAAGTAAAGGTATGGACTTTAATAAGTTCTGATTTGCATACAGTCACTTAAAAACGTACCAGCAACTTCAATTACAAATAAAATCCAACACAAATTTAGTATAATTGCTTTATATGTGCCCAGATGGACTTTTTTTTAAGTATCATTATCCTTGAATGACAATTCTCAGTTATAAATGGTCGACGCCAGGATGGCCATAAAAACAACTGCAATTTTGCGAAATAAGATTCAAACGGCGGCAACTTTGAAAAGCAGCTTACTTCGAAGACAACTGCGCGTCTCCCCGTCGACAATTACTCCGTACCTAGACGATCATAAGACAACGGGCTGCCTCGATGTAATTATACGCGATTTCGAGCTTTTACGAGCTTGCAAATTTCTATCGCGAAGTTGGAGCGCGTAGTCGTTTCGTGCCGGTCGTAATTGGCCGCGTGCTCCGACGCGGATTTAACGGTCGCATGGGCGAGAGACGTCCCGGTATCATGTGCGCGCCCTGACTGTCAGCAGTTGCGCCCAACGATATGGATCCGCGGTCGAAAACGTCAAAGTTCCCTTATTTCGTTTGTTTAATAAAACTTTTAATTAGCCTTCTTCCGAGCACGTCGTCCCTATACTCGCTGCTGCAACACTGACAAGGCAAAGATGCCGAGTTTCCTCGAAGGCCTTCGCGAAAACCTTCGACTTGTATCCATTATGCCTCGGACTGCTAACTCTTATACGTATAGTTCTGTTGGGCTAAGTTGTTTTCATTTAACGGATTTCTTAACGAGGAAACTTATTCCTCGAACAACGGCGCCGTTTATTGCACAATCCAGGAAAATGTGAACTGCCCTCAATTATGAAGACGAAACTTTTCTCCAAACGGAATGAGCGACGTACAGGATGAAAACAAGGAATTACGATCTACCATAATTATTCGAAGAATGAGGAACTGTCCTATTGTTGGCATTGGTTCAGATAAGATAAAGTGAAAGATCGTTTACGTACTTTCTTTCAATTCCTATTTGGCGACGTTCGCGAACCATTTATCGACGCACTACACTATCTTCTCCTCATTCAATTTACGATCGTTGACTTGATCTTGCTTCGCACGCGAGTTCCGTGGGTTATCATCTCTTCCCGATGATTCATCGATGCATCCGCGTAATGCGTTGCTCGAGTGCCGATCCGATTATCGATGGCTCATTTATGGACATGATCGCTGAGATGCACGTGACATGTTCTCATAAATCTGATCAAATGCCACCTTTGTCAAAAGTGACACTTTTTAGAAAATTAACTAAGGATAAAAATATTTTTCCTTATCACTATTTAAAAAAAGATTATTGCATATATTTATATGCTTCAAATAAATTTTGGATTCCTAATAACAAAAATTACGTGACACTATGCATTTGATATAGTATCCATTTAACACTGTTATTGCTGGAAGTTGTCTTTGATAAAAGGTCCTGAACTTAGAGGACTCGCGAAATCGATGGGGGTCGGAGCGAGTAGCGACTTACTCTGTGGCCGGACGCGGCGGACTAAGGATACCTTCAATGGTGAACGACGTCTCGACGCCGGCGTCGCCGTACGTGAATCCGGACGCGCGCGTCGGCTCGGCGCTCGCGCAGTGCCTCCCATTCGGCAATAGGCGTGCATATGTTACGATGAAGGTGGGTCATTTGTAAAATTCGTCAAGTTCATGCTGTGATATACGCACTATATAATGCCGCCATATGTAGTCTTAGGTCATGGAGCGTTCGTGTGTAAAAGGGGCAGATCTATAGAGATTAAATTATAACATCAAACAACCAAAATATACAAGTCATTGCATTTCATTTATTTTAAATACAAACATAAATACAAAATTGGGAGTTTTCATAATGGCAACAGGTTATGTGCATTCAAAACGCAATGTGAACTCGAGTGTTTGAATTCTGGTCTTGGTGCATTTCATTAACGTGGAAAATAACACGTATATATAGTTATGTAGGAATCTCAATATTTACGAAAAGTACCAGTTTCGTGAATTATAATTACGGGTGCACCTCAAAAAACCTGACAAATCATAAAACAGAGAGTTCAAAAACCCGACATTCAAAAACCAGACATTTCATAAAACAGACATTTTCAAAAAAACAAACTTTCAAATTATGTGTGCATATTGTGCGAATATTTGTTTTTGAAATGACTGGTTTTTGAATGTTTGCTTTTTGAAATGTCTGGTCTTTCAACGTCGAGTTTGTGAATTGTCTGTTTTGTGATTTGTCGGGGTTTTGAGATGCACCCAAAATTAATGCTAAAATAGTGTCAAGTGTATATGAAATGGGCAATACTAACTTTATATAATAAAAGATAATATAGTTCATAATTCACCTAAGATAACATAGAACTGCAAATAAAATTGTTTGGTGGATACCTCGAATCAGATGCACTGCTTAGTACGGTTAAAAAAGACGAATTTTCGATATTCGAAATTACTTACTATGGAGAATGTAGGATTTGGTACCACTAAAAAGTGGATAAAACCCCTGAACTGTTAAATGATATCTTCTGTTCCGACAAACAACTTGAAAATTAACATGGGATTTTAAATAGGAAATTATGTTTTTCATGATAACTATGTGGATAAAAATTGTTCCCGAAATCTTGTTCTCGTCGCATTCCTGAGACTTTTCCACGCAATATGATCTATTTTTTAGTAAACGAACAAAAAAGTCCAACTGAGCTATTAGGTTTTTAATTTAGTACTAAATAAAATAAAATACTCCAATGAAACTTCGCTAAAACAATTTTTTTAGTTATATGGCTAGAATATTTTTTTTGCAGGAAATTTCGCTTTCAATGTGCATATTTTGAGTACAAAAGTGCCAAATAAGTACCGGCCTATTGTCCCATGAACGAAAAAGTAATTTTTACACTCTGGAATAAAGTGCAACTTTACGCCAGATCGCGATTAACATACCCGAGTGAATATCACGCCAGCAAAGAGAGGCGTTAAGTTGTACTTTGCCTACCATTACGAAATAGTAGATTTTGCAACTAGGGAGCAAAATAGGTGTTTGTCGACGAGAGCGAGTTTAACGCCCGAGCGCCGCGAGTGAGTCACCAAAATGAGTCTAAAAAACACATATTCTCCCTTGTTGCACATACTATTTACTCGTACGAGAGCGTGCTATTTTGGTCCAACTATAAAGAGATCACGGTCGAAAATGTGGAAACCGCAGAATTACTTTCAAATATGTATAGTAGTTTTTCTATCCCCCCTTTCCAAACATCACCAACTAACGCATGCTTTTCCTGGAAAATTATAATATTGACGATGTTAAATATATTTCAATGAAAAATGAATACAGCACTCTCTGTAGGTAGTATTTTAAATTAATATCGCAAAGACCTTCCCAATGAATACTCTCTTAACAGCCGGCGGTTACGATTTGAGATGTTATTCCTCTTCTTCACCGAGCGAGATTAGGTGTTGAATCCACCCTCAAAAGATAGATTAAAAAAAATCGCTTTAAAAATATCACAATAAAAGCCTAACCGTATTTCTTAATGAACATACCATCCTACATCCCCGCATGCGAATTTGAGAGTTAGACTATTCATATAACGATTGGTGTTTCGTGCCTGGACCGTTCAAGAACCCATCAGCGGGGCTAAGAGGAATGTTTCCTGCCCAAATACCGAATCCAATTTATATATAAACTCATACGTGCTTGCGAAATGTTGTTAGGCAACAATTCTTTTATCCTTGATATACCACCAAACACAGTCAATAACACAGCGACATATTTCCAAGAACCCTTTATAATCTGATGTAATAGGTGCGTTCGATTTAGGTTCTTTATATATTTGCGGTATATTGTGCAGGAAGGAAGGTACCTTTTCCCGCAGGTTAACTTCCCGATATACCGTACGATTTACCGAACGAAAGATAAAATGAAATTTGGTATACAAATGTTTTTGGGGTCGCTAGTTAGAAATCTCGGATCCAAGATGGCGGCCAAAAATTAAAATGTTACTGTTCTTCATTCAAATTGTACACAGGGTTGTTTTTGAAACCGCTCATAAAAAGTTGTATACTAAATTTCATTAAAAATAATTCGTGACAAAAATGTGAACAGCAAAAGTTCCTGCTCGCATAATATTTTAATTAATAGCACAATAGCTGCAGTAGTTACAGTCGTACAAGGTCAGACCGATATTTCATGCATACAGAAAAATGACCATTCAAGGAAAAGTTTTTCTTTTTTATTGTGATACATTTTTCCCCCATAAAGTCGAAGTTATAAGCATTATTTTAAGCCATTACTGAAGTTCTTACCTCGTCTACGTCAAAAAGTATGCTTCCTCAAACATAGTAGAAAACGGCGTTTTTTCGAACTTTGACCCCATATATCTTGAAAACATGAGCTATTGAAATTTTTTTATTATCGGATTCGGATTCAGCGACCCAAAATTGACAAATGTTAGCTATTTTCATCTCCGAAAGATTAAAGTGCTTCAATTTTGTCGACCAGTGTAATCCAATTCATTTTAGTTTGTAAAAAATGTTCTCAAATCAGAATACACCATTCTATCTAACTACAACTTTGACAGCTCCTTCAAATTTATTAAATTTTAAAACCTTTAACTATAGTATCTCGTGAAAATCCGTATAATGTACTAGTAGTAGTATAAAGTTAAAAATATATACGCAATTAAAACAAAATGCTTCATTTGAAATGAATTTAAAATTCAATTTGTTAATCTGCTCAACGATAACCTACAAAAGACTTTTTGTTTGCCACTTACCGCCATTTGACGTCGAATCTTGCGGTTGCCAAAGGTACCTCGACGACCAATATTGAACGAAAATTAACCTAATTTCGACCTAATTTGCTGTGGGGAATAGCAGCTTGTGCGATAATAAGATCATTTTCTGAACATTACCATTTACAAAATATTTATAATTTTAACTAATATGATACAAATACGTATTATATTGTTTTTTAATTCTTGTCTATTTTTTTTGTTTTTGTATTATTGTTAAAGCAATCTGTTATAATATTTGAACAGGCATTTCAAATTTGACGAGATTCGACTAAAACAACCCTTCTGAAACTGTCACGTTTAGTACCCCTTCAAATCTCAAACAGAACGTGCATAAAATTTAGGAAAAAGGAAATAATTTGTGTCGTATATTAGTCACATAAAAGTGACGAAGAAAATTCAACTGCAAAATATATTGTTCCAACTATTTTTAATGCTTTTCCATTAAATATAAGAAATTTAGTAGAGCTTACGTTAATTTTTGTAGATAAGGTTAGGGAGTTTTACTTGAAGCGTTGTAAATAATAAATTAGATAATGTAGTCACTATGTAATGGTTTTATGCAATGTTTGTTATGTTTATGATTAATTTTTATTATTCACCGGTGGTTATTCATATTCATATTAATATAGATATATATTCCTATGCGTTTTCTTTAATGTATGTTTTTTTTTGTTACCATTTTATATATTTGATGTATGTGTATTTGAGCAATTTCGAATATAACACACCCGTTGAGGCCAGTCTATAAAACAACATCAGCTGTGGCTCTCCTTTTGGCACATCTGTGTAATTTCTTTTTGTATTCATTTTATTAGGCTAATAAAGTCGTTAAAAAAATTATATCCAAGACCAATTTTCATGAGCGGTCATTAAATAGTTTAAATGATAAGTCTAATGATAATTTTCAACTGGACTTGTCGATATCGTTTAAGATGATTTTATGTGTCGTAAATTTAAATTTTTTAGAGGCAAAACAAAAGAAAAATACCTTATTGGATATCAGTAATTGCAAAGAAAAAACAATCGATTTGAAATATATTCTCAAATAGTGACTTTGGAATGGCTTCGAGGATAAAGGTGAACTTAACAAAATTATGCATATTATCACTAATTATAACTTCTAAAAATAATTAAGTTTTACTATAAATTATTGGTATTCACAAGATATATTGAATACTGAAAGTAATCTTGACATTCAAAGGGAATTAATTTTTTAACAAATATGAAGACATTTTCCTCAGTTCCTTAATTTCTGATAGACCCATCGTTAGGTAGTTTTACAAGCGCACACTGATTCAGTCATTTATTTCAACAAAAGAATGTAGAATAGCTCTGAGAGATCTCTGCAACCTGTCAGAAGATTCTCTACGAAATCGATGAAATTGAATTAATGAAGGTCTCCGCAATAACTTAAGGACTCCACTGGTTTTTTCATTAAAATCGTTTTTTCAAAAACATCATTTTTGTATAGAATATACATTAAGAAATACGATGGAAGTAGTTAGAAATGGTTTTTGTTTCGAAAATTTCTCAGAATCCGAATAAACCGTCAACAGCTCAAAAACGCCGTGCTGCGTACTCGCCGCGTGCTCTGTCCTATTATCAGGCTCGGTCCTGTTTAGAGATGCATGCTATTTTGTTTTGTTTTCTTTTAGTTAGCCTTTCAATGTCTTCATTGGATTCTACGGTCCTGGCATTGCTGATTACGGTAAGTCGATTTTTAATCACTATTTCAGAGGTGAAACTTTAAAAGCCTTTTTCACGAAACAGAATTTTTTTAGCTGAAATTCAAGATTAAAAAGAACTATTCATCCGATCGCGCTGACATTTTAAGGGGATGTTTTACGCATGTCTGGCTACCATCTGAACTAGAATCATAATTTTGTATTGATATTTAGCCATTTTATAAACAATTGAAATTGCAAAAAACACGTTTAACAATTCAAAAGTCAACCATGTCGTTATTTTTCATCGTACAATGTTTATTCTAGTTCACAACATAGCTACTAACTTATATTTTAAGAAAAATTTTGATTTTTTTATTTCAGATGATTCAGACCCGAGATATCTTGAATGCCGTTTTAAGAACGGACCGACTTCACGCAGCTACAGGGGAGAAAGTATGACTTGTATATATGTATATACAAAATTTTTTGTTGCTACTAAAATATGTCAGTTTCAAAGTGTGAAATGATGTGTATGGATTAAAAGTCTCCATCATGAAATCAAAATGATTTTCTAACCCATAAGAAACCAAGGGACTAGCCCCTTAAATATCTCATAAGTCTAGGTTTTGGAACTGAAATAATCACAACTTTAATCATTACTTCGAGTACTGGCCAAAATATGCAGGAGACATTTTAGCGATCACCAGCATAATCCTGGAAGAGACCGTTTTTTACTATTTCAAAAATTTTGCTATTATTTCAGATTTTAGAACTGAAAGCAATGTTCCTAACGGATTCTGGAATGTTAGAGTTTTATTATTTTAGAACATTTTTGTTCATGTTTCCTGAGAAAGGTGAAGCAAACCTGATACTATATTTCGAGAATAAGATGGTGGGATGTGGAAAGATTTTTACCGTCCAAATAAAAAGTGGTATAGTCCGAATCTTTATCAAGTGACACGACTGTTAATATCGGGCAGCTATACCACTGCCGAGAACCGCCGCGGGGGCAGAGGTGGGGCACGCCAACCCAGCGTCAGGGGTTCGCACGAGGCGGCCCGGGGGTCGAACGTGTTTCTCGTTAAGTGAAGCAATTACTCGACCTATCTACCTATCTATTACTTACACCACCGTCAGCAACTACCGCAGCCTTTTAGTTTTGAAGAGTGCATTAACGCTGTTCGAATCTCGCCCCCTTCCAGCATCGCCACGAATCGAGTGCACCTCTGCATCCGTAACGATCCATCTTTATAGTCACGCGCATCATACGTGCATTTTGGCTCGAGAATTAATTTCACAACTGCCGGATGCATCTTCGTGCCCTGTGGTTCTAACTGTCTACCGACGGTTCGCGGCCGTTGCAGATGTTACGCCGTTTTTACATTATACGCGCGGGTCGGTTTCGTTCACAGGAAACCGGATCTCGTCGCGCCAAAAGTTGATGAAATTTTGGAAAACAGATGTTCACTACTTGTAAAAATGTTTTTGTTTTTAGTATTTCGGAAAAACAATGCGAAACAGATATATTGAGAAAGGTTATGAAGCATATGGTCTGAATTTATTATAGGTAACGATCCCAGTGAAAATGGGAGGTTTATAACTACATACAGATTTTGTTGAACAAAATTCACTCTTCACAATAATTTCAGAATAGACTATAGATTAAAATTATATTGAATATAGAAACTATTTATTTCTATTAGGTTACGCAGTAAAATCATATATTACATACTGGCCTTTTATTAGAGTATGTAACAGCCAACTGCTAATGTTACGGATAGAATCGATGTTTTATCGACTGCGGTACCCGGCGTAGGTTTTTTCCCACAAAGGTGGTTTTCCCTACGCCATTGCACACCCGAATGGGGGTACCTCTTAAAATGAAGCAGGCCTGTTAGGTAAATTATGTAAAAGGCCCTTCGAAATGGTGACGATCTCGATACAATTATTTGTAATTCGAATAGTATGATATCGATATATAAAACGACGTTGCAGTCTATTTAAATGTTCGAGAGTTTGAAAAATCGAAACAAGATGTGAAAAAGTGACGATCGGGTGGGGAGAGAACGTTCTGGAACGTGAGAAGGCTAGGAAGTCCGCGCCGCGATCGGATCGTCACCGGTTGATCGCAATAAATTAATACGTTTTTTAGTCGGCCGATCAAACCGCGTGTTTTTATTTACAAGCCCTTCCTTCCACCAGTCGTTAACAGCTAATCTATAACTAAAATCCGGTACTGATGGTCGGAAAGAGTAATTATTATAATTAGTAATGAACCTAATACGGGAAAAGTGACGTACAAGTATCGCATTAGTACTTTTTCAGTAAGAAATTGTTACTAAAATGGCTGCAAATACCTAGTTCACTAACCCTATGATCACAAAGGTCATCATTGTTTTGTTGTTGGAAAGCAGTTGGACATTTCCGAAGTAATTATATGCACAGAATCCGAATCCGGGGTTAAAATCTGCCAATTACATTACGATTTTAAAATATTTGAGGTTATGTACACGAAAAATGCATTTTTAACTTTCGCAGTTACGTACAACATGCCAGAAAGTTTTGTGTTTTTTTTTAATAGTTACACGATTCAGTACTACACTCACCATTCAAAATGAGCTATTAGGCTACTACCTAAGTTTTTTACGGCCATATAAAACTATGACATTCATCCTAATTACCTTATAAGATTCGCGTTACCCGTCATTTTGATTCAGTCATCTCAGAAATTATTGTCGATATGAATTTTCTGATTTCATCTTCAAACTTAGCAAACCCAGAAATGCCTAAGTGCAAGTTTCCAAGAACCATTATCAAGTAGAAACTCTGTTTTGATAAATGCTGATAATTTAAAATGTCCTCAACTTTATGAGAAAAAAATCTTACATCTTCGACAAATAATTCATTTTGAATAGAGAGTGTAGTTCTAAATGAAGCAAGTAGTATAAAAAGCCACAATAATTCGTTGCACTTTATACATAAACATGAAAGTAACAAAAAAAAATGTATGTTTCGTGTATATAACCTCAAATATCCCAAAATCCTGACGTGATGGAATGATTCTGAATTCGGATTTGCATTATACATACATAATTTTTTCGGAAATGAGCAACATCTTCACAACATGCAAGGCCGGCTTTTTTATCGACCTGCATTACCGGTACAACATAATTACTGACAATGTCAGATTTCAATATTTATAAAATGCTAATTTCCAGGGCGATTTTATTTAATAATAATCTTGTACGCTTAGTGTGTACAGTACTATTCAATTTACAAACCATTTCTTTGGTTAATTGTAAGATAAATGTTGGCCAATAGTAACGGGAAGATTTTCATGATTTGTTATTTTTGTAACAGTTTAGCTCAAGTTAAGAAAATAGCATATTAATATTACATATGTGATATACCTGTTTCTCAACAAAATTATCTTTTCTATTAGGAGCTGAAGGGATTAATTACAATATAACTTAACTTTTTTGAATGCCTAAATGTATATTATAAATAGGTTCTGCACTCGTAAATGGGTTTTAGGTCTGGTGTTCGATTTACTATTTCAAGTGGTTATTATGTTATTAAAAACAAAGGTTGTGTGATTTATAACCTGAGTGCTAAATTTTTCGCGAAAAATTGTACCAAAAATGAATGTCTGACTAAACCGAACTATTTTCACTTAGAACGCGTACCTTTCTTCGCCCTTATATATTATGGGAAACACGACTGCGCCGAATAATTCGACAATAATGACAATACATTAATATTACATACCCACTTTCTTAACCGTAATCGAATTAACTTAAATAACACTTTTTCATCATATTAATTTTTATATCTGGTACAGTTCATTTAATAATTAGCTATGAATAATTGACATGTAAAATATCGGTATATACATTTCAGTACATCTTTAATTTTACACCAATTCAGTTATATCTATTTCAAAGCTCAACCACGGTGACATATGTCACATTAAATATGACTAACAATCAAAATAAGGGCTGAAGGAAAATCTTAACGGCTCCAATATGTTATATTAGTACAAAAATAAACAAGAATTGCTTTGCAATATTTGATTACTGAGAGAAAACTATAGCCATATTCTCAATACAGAAATAGTCAATAATCAAGTAGTAATTTACCGGAATTTTTATTAATAAACCTGGGACCAAACATCTCTCATCTTTTGTCTTTATTTTCTCATGCTGATATCTTCGTACAACTTCTTATTGCAAACGATAGTTTATTTTATCACTTTACATACAACTTTCCCGTCCATTATCTACATTAAGTAGTCATTTTGTAGTCGATTCTACTACTTTTTCTCTCAGTGATTAAATATAGACATTATACATAGAGTAAATACCAAAGAAATTTCTGATATCATTTTTAATGATAACTCACCTCACAGCGTTATTGATAATGAAAAAATTAAGTTATTGTAAATTAACTATTTTCTTGGCAAATGAGTTATTGATAAGCAAGAAATTACTATTACAGTAGTTTTCATATTTTAAATCTACAAATATAACGCCAAACATTCAAGAAAAAGTGAAGTAAATGTTAAATGTGTAAATGTGAAAGAGCTAAACTGAATGTAATTCGCCGTGGTTCTAAAAAACAATGAAAACGTATAGTTATTTCATGTTACGCCTTATAAAATGTTGATCTAATCACTTTGTTCAGAGAAGCATGACAAATTGTATACTACGCACGGAGCCAATTTATCGAATGTGCACCCAGATGATTTCGTACGCATCGGTTAATCTACTAATAAAGGTTAGAGTACATTCACTACCACGTGAAAATTGAATTGCTTCTAAAAACATAATAACTTACAGTCTCTCAAGTAATGTTTCAAGAATAAAGAATTTTCTTCATTAAGAAGTAAAGTCTTAGAATATGGTTAAAGTAGTTACAATAAAATTTCAAATTAAAAGTTAACGATATAAAATGAATGTAAATTTGCGTTTAATGGAAATTCGAAACATTCATTGCCTTTGAACTGAATAATATTATAATTACAATTTTTACCAGAAACATTTCATTTTACATTTGAAAAATTGCTGGTATTTTCTATTTTGGAATGTCATTATCGCTATTTCAAACACGCTACTTTTATTTTAGTGAAGCCACAGTTTAGTATGATATAGAGAATAATTAGTCATTGAATTAAAAATATATTTATAAGGTTCTAATACTCAACTAAACTACTTCTAATATATTACTATCCTTCAAACATTTCGCAATTACAATATGCACAGTTTCATATTACATTTTACGTAGATGCGTACTTTTAAGTTTGAGTGGATGTAACCATTAATTTCGTTTTCCGTTAAAATTATGATCATTATTTCGATTGTGTTGAAATGGAACGACCATCATTTATTCCAATCTACATCATACGTTGGATCCAAGTATTATATCGTTGGATATTGTTCGATATTTTTTTTTCATAAAAATTTACGACCGATTTTCGATTTCAATTACTAATTTTCGTTTCACCTTTTTTTTCAGCTGTATGTTCGTATATTTTATATTAGGGATACATTCCAGAATCGAGCGATATAGAGCTCTTAATACTGAAACTCCCAGAATTCCGGATCTTTTTATTATTTTTATGACCCAACATAATACTTTCGGTAAAGGGTCGAAGTTTTGAAAATTATCGTGTTCGTTGTTCAGTTATGCTGCAGTGTATAGGAACTTAACTTGTTTCAAAACTTAACTTTTCTTTTTGAAAGGAGACCATTTAAGAAATGCAATTACAGTACAACCCTTTTCTCTCCATGGAACATAGCGGTGAGTCGTCGCACCTTTTAATGTCATATGATCTGAATTATGCCCATTAAAATATCCATAAGAATTTTCAAATTATTACTTATCAATTGAAATTAAAAACATGCATCCAATGTGTTCTTTACAAATGAAATAAAAATACGTAAGTGATGAAATTAACAAAAATGCAGCAACATGGCTCATGATAACTGTCCAAAATGAAGGAAGAATAGTTATTAAGACTATATTATAAAACGAAAACAGGAACACATGTTATTAACTAAATTATTTGCTATATTTTTATCGGGTCTCTTTGTATGATGCGACCTTACTGAAAACAGAAATCTTATTTTTTATACCAATGGCGCCAAATGATATTTTGCATCCATTATATATATATAAAGTAATTTAGCAATAAATTTTGCTCACGTCTAGATATTTTGTAATTTTTTTTGTATAAGATTCTTAATAATTAACAAAAAATTTGCAATGATAGTCAGAAAGATTTTATGCGTATATAACGTGTAATAATTATCGTTATATGCGCATAGGTAATCATACTGCACACATGTATTGCGCAGTATTGATATTCCCTGTAAAATTTCAGATTTTATTCTAAAATTTCAATCTTCGTACATTTCTAGAATATTTCCAACCATTAATTTCCAACATTATTCGTGAAAATAGTATTTTTTTAAATTTTGCAAAATCGAAGTGTTTTTTCCGAATTCTCATATCAAAATCGAAAAGAGCAAACCCGAAACATATCGTAGGAAACGTTGTTTTGATAAGCGTCCAACTGCATTTCCATAAACAAATTTAAGGCTGGATTCAACGCAAAATGTTCGTCAAATTGGGGCATCAATGGGTCAATGATCTTTAAATTATATGAAACTATATCATACAAAATCCGGCGATGTTCATCTTTTTACCATTTTCGTGTTTTCAATCGAAAACCAAAAAATTATTTTATTTTTATATTATTAGTTAATTGACCCTTAATACCGAGAAATACTATTAATTATACTTAATTTAAAATTACGACGGTCGAGAAGAAACCTTTTCGTTGCTAGTTGCAACAATTATTTTGATTTTTATATGAAACTATGTTTGTAACACTCCGGGGCTAAAACTCGATTTTGCACCCTGCAATGAAATATCTATGCGCAAATTATCGAGCCGCGCGTCTGTCATATCAAAACATATCGTATACAACACGGGCGAAATCTCGAAATATCTCTCGTTTCGCTCGTGCGACAAACTTCCCACACGTCGAAGATCGATAATAAATTCCGCTCTTTTCACATAAATATTCACGCATATATATTTCACTATTATATAAAATTATTTGAATGAATCAAGTAATTGCATCGAATATTTTCTGTAATGAAATATAAGATAAATTGCCGGAATCTATCATAAATAAATACGAAAATTATTTATATGAGATATTGTCAAATTTAAATGATAACTGAAGGTTACTAACTGATAATTTATAGTATTATTGTTTCATTTAAAGTTTTAAAAATTGCGTGAAGAACCGATATGCAAAGAAATTAATACATGACATGTGATCCATTCATGTTAATATTAATCAATTAAACTTAACAATTTCGGATGCTATTTTAAGATCGATGTGAAATCGCTGATAAACATTTTCAAAGAAATCAAATCAGGTCTTTGAATCTTAAAAATAGTATTGTTCTAACCTTTACACCAATCTTATAGCTGCTACTTTTGGGGTTCCCATGCCACATTTTTAAATACCAAAGTGGTGTTTTTAAAGGGAATTTGTGGTAAGGCACCATTCGTATGACCCGATAAATAATACCTAGCATCCTTATATTCATATTTATCTTTTAATTATTTTAATGAGATCTGTAACCACCATAACTTTGTTTTCTATAGATTATATTATGATTACTCTTTTCATTTATCAATAATGTTATAAACTCTTTAGAATTTTTCAAGAAATTTTTAAAAGAAATCAAGTGTCTTGCTGCTTTTCCTCATTTATTCTGAAAGTATCTCGGTGAACTTTGAAACAATCAGCCACTGATTTACGAGGCGGCATAAAAAATAATGATCTCAATGGCAGATCCAACGCATAATAGAGTGCTTAACGTTCTTTTGTCTCGTCGAGACGGCCTATCTGCGCAGATCATATCAGCTAATTATTTCACCGCGTTGCTATTGTCCAGTTTCTACTAGTACCCGTCTGTACTCTCGTTACATCCAGGCGACAAAATTTCCGAGACGACCATCCAGTAGTGGATGCAGTGGGAGCAGGTTGCGAAATACTTCCGCTAATTTTTTTTTGCCAGGTACCGCGAGTCGGCTACCCTTTATCGATTAAACAAGCAGCGAGACAAGACAACGAAATACCGATAACAGATTCCTGTTTTTTATTTTTATCAACTGCAAACTGGGGTTTAAATTACGAATAAACGTATTTAGTAAACCAGTCAAGAATAGAAACATTTTTTACTAATAAATAGTTAATCTAAAAAAGTGCGAATATTCTTTCCTATTTAAAGAGTTTTGTGAAGTGAACAATTTCTTAACCCCTGAACATCTTTTTCCGTCATACATACGACTTGGTTCGGTCCCGAATGTCAAGGAATAAAAGAAGAGCTTTGATGTAGTGAGTCACAAATAAGCTATTCGTAAGTCGAGTCCTTTGTGAAAGTGAAGGGGATATTAATGTTGGTTTTTAGTTTTTAGTACATAATTTATTGCTTGAAAAGTCAAAAGTTAAATTCCCCAATAATTTATTAAAAATTAAATTTCACGAAAAGTTTGAGAAAGATAATCGTATATTTAAAATTCTTATCTATAATATTAGATATGAACTTTGTAAATTAACACGTAATTTACTCATTTTCAAAAAGTATACAAATGTTGGCAGTGTTACTTTAAAAATTATTGCTCATTTAGTAACACTAGAACATTATTGTTAATTATACATATGTATTATTTATAAACATTGATTAATAAAAATTGTTTCTCTAATTTCAAGAGAGAGATGAACCCGTGGTAATCAAAGACGTAAAAATTGAGTGAATTTAAATTTCTCTGTGCATATTATCAACAACCATTACAGGCAGAAATTTAATCAGATGCAATCAAGTGCAAGTTCAAACCCTGTAAAAATTTTACATTTTTAATGAATTCATGATAATCGAACGAAGGAAACAATTGCTATAAAAAAATGAATGTTTTATTAATTACAAAGTGTGATCGTCCATATTTATCCAGTCCATGAATGTTAAATCTTAATAGTTTAAATAACGTTACATCAAGCAACATTGGTTCTGATAATTGCAAAATAACAAATTATATTACTTTATACTATTTCTAAAAATACGCGTTTAATAAAATAATTTATAAACTTACTGTTTTGTTTTAACTTAAGTTTTTAATGTAAGCTGAATTTGTTATTAATTTATATGCCAACAAAGGAAATATTTGAATTAAATAACTAAAATCCATTTAGTTTATGGGTATATGCAGAAAGTCAGCATTTATCAGAATGTTCCTTTATAGAAATTTATTTTCTAATAAAAAAATAAATGCTAAAACTAATACATATTGCCCATTATCATAGTTAATTCAAGAAACATTATTTGATTCTACTCCAAGTTGATTATAAATTAACACTGAAATTCGTGGTGTTGAATTGTCGATTTATGTATTGACTTTTATTCATTCGATCTAAACATGTTTGAATACTCTACTGATGGATTCTACGTTATTATCGTGACTTTATTACCACTGTAGACTGCATAGTAAATAAATTGTTTCAGTATAATTTATAGTTACGGCGTAATAGCAGAAGCACATAAACGGTGTGAGGAAATCGATATTCTCTAATGTATTTATAGAATGTGCATGTATAATGTGGTCGGAAACTGGCATATGGTCCAAGCATTCCTTGAGAATCTGGGGATACATATTCTTCGAAAAGAGACATTGTCCTCAATAGTAGATTTCCTTATTGACGTTTATTAATATTTAATTTTTACGGATCTTCATTGTTTGTGATCAATTTTTAAGTAATTTTGATAAATGTTGTTTATTCTTCGATTATATGCATACAATTTTTTTCTATTTTAATTTTGTTTTTTTTTTTGCGTCATACTGATGTAAAAACAAATACTAAAAATGATTACATCTTAATGTCAGCCAATGTATAATGCATACCCCTCTCCTTCTCTAAGTGGTCTTACACGGAAACCCATAGATTGCTCTCAACACAATGCAGCTTTAATGCTGAGCACAACCTTGGTTTGTGCTGAATACGAACATAGTTCGTACTACAACCAAACTTTTCTTACACACTAAGTTTGGACTGTGCAAAAACTTGGATTGGGTTGAGTACAAACCTCGATTCTGGAGAGCCCACACTTTTTTTCCGTGCAATAATTGACAATATTTTTAATTTTAATGATGTTGTCAAGATCATGTCAATTACTCTTCACATGAATTTAGTTTGGAAATATCAAGAAAACAAATTAATTTATTCTAATAATATTTTTATTACATAAAACTCCTAATAAAGCCACATTAAAAATTGCATATAAATTAACATTGGGACTTGGTATCCTTTATTTTATTGTTCAAATTAAACTGAATGTAGAAAATTAGATGCATCCGGCATATTACATTGTTCTTGATGCAATAATATCGTTCCATTTACTATTTCCCGATAGTTGAATGCATAGTAGAGTACATAACCTCAATTCTACCGAAGTTTTAGAGTTGCAGAAGCTTTAGATATTCGTGGTATATTATTCTATGGTATATTTTATAATATTCTAAATTCACCAATTACAACACAGTCAACAACTGCTTTTCACGTTGTTAATTCTACTATTTTTATATATTAGAACCATTTCTACATTTATCTAATAGTTCCATTTTTTTTCTCCCCGTATAGGTATATTTCTATTGTCACGTGATTATACTTTTAGTTAAAAGTGAATGATATATAACATTTCTGCTAAAATCTCATCGATAACTTATGACTTATAATAAATCATAAACGTATATAATTAATTGAGAATAGACTTCTATTTTTTATTTGCAACTGAATTGTTTTTCAAAGCATATTCGGGAATTATCAATTTCTTATTTAATTACACAATATTAATTGCGGAAACAGATAGGATTACGCAGATAATGTTCGTGTAGTCGTATACATCTATGCAATACGTGTCGACGCCTTTAGGCGGTTACTGCTCCTATTCGCAAAATGGCTTTCAATTATGTATTTTCGCAGATTTGTTGATACGTACGTGAAGGTGCTAATCATGGCACGATGGTCTTGTATTATATAATAGGGAGCACCGTTATAAAACGTTGTTAAAATACGTGGTCAACATAAATCTAACTTATGGGATGGGTCAATAACAAAATTAAATTGAGATTATATATTGCATTATTTTATATTTTGACAAGGAACTAAGATAATTTATATATTGCTCCTAATCTAAAATTGAAGACGAGGGGTATAAAAAATCGTATATTATTGGGAGACGTATTGAGTGCTAGTTTCAGCGCACAGTTTATCGAATATATTGAAAATAGCCAAGAAACATAATGAAAAATAAATCTACTTTACTATATACATATATTTTTTTGCTACCCAAATAAATACTCATCAATATTATATTTATATATATTTTTTTCTACTTTTGGTAAATGGGACTTATGTTTCACTGATTTTTTTAGAAGCTACAATTTATTTTAGTATATACCTCATCCAGAGAAGAATAATATCTTATTACTTGTAAGCACGAAACATTTTATTTGATACACCAAATTTTTGGTATTTATTATATTTATTATATATGTTGTCTTTTAAGGGAATTTCTTTCAAATTTCGAAAAAACCTCCAAAATGATGAATTGCAGATTTTTGCTCCTACAGTCCCCGGCCATATTATTAGACCTATACTGAAAAGTCACCTTATTGTCATTTTAAATATAGATCACGTGCATTATTAGACACTTTTAGTTATATTATGAAAAAGCATATATTATACAATGAATTTTATTAAATGTGGGCCAATTCTAGTGGAGGACAAAATTATGTCGTTTACAAGAAATGCTTTTTGAAATGCAATACTGTGATTTATAATAATATCCTCATAAATATGATCCTCATACACCAATAGTAAAATGCATTTTTCAGGCCATATATCTCTTCTTCATTAATCTCAAAATTTCTCGTACGTTGAAATTAGACCGACGTCATTTGTTTATTTCCCCTTTGTTTACAATTTGCATATATGCCGTCAAACCGAGAAACTCTCGATACTTATTTACGTCTTCTACACATTCTGAAAATTCTATAATTATCATAAATCGCAATATATTTTCTTAAAAATGTTTCAAAGCATTAATAAAGAACTTGCTTCAGCAATGTTTATGTATTTTACACCATGGAACTATGTATTTTAGACCATAGAGCATGTTGCAATGCATGACGTTTATTAGTTTATTTTATGTTTTTATGATAGCTGCCAACTACGTTTGATCGCGGTAACTGTATGTACAATTACATAAAATGTTACCATAAGTATTAAACTAAAAGTTCTTCTAACAAACGGTACGGGTCTTGCAATAAAACAGCAACAATTCAGTGAAATATTAATTTTTCAGCATGGGTTTAATAATATGGCCAGAGACTGTAGAAGACGGTGATTTTTAACAAAGCACTTTATAAACTTCAATTCGACATTTAGTAAACATTTATTACAATATTCAAAATTCGGGAAGAAAAGTTATCAAGATTTTTGTATTTTGTAAAAGTTTGCTTATTTTCAATACTACGGTGAGCTTTTTTAGTTTTGTTTTACCCGAACCTAAGGAAATGAATATTACCGGTAAAGAGATGCTTAGTCATATTGGTAGGAAGTATTAATTGAATTTGTTTACCAAATCGACTAGTTCAGTCGATACCATGAACCTATAGCGTTAATTGTTGATAACGCAATATACCATTCTGTACGAATTTTTCTTTATTCGTACGCGTACTTCAAAAAATAAACAAGAAACCGATACGTTCCTGCAGTATGAATTTGGAAATACTCGGAAATAAGTAGATATTTCTGAAATTTAACAAATATGTTTTGAATTTTTTGAAGGTGTCTTCACGATGTGAACTTCTCAGCATCTAAAGGTCAATGGTCCAATTGACTTAGTTTATAGCTGGTAAATACCAGAAGGTTGAATTTTCAGAAGTGGGCGATACTTGTTCATACTAACATATACATCATGATAAATACAGTCGACAGCATAAATAGTTATAGCAACACTGCTAAACATGTAATTTACATTGTCAATAAATGACTGCAGAGTGGTTCAAAAGACTAAACTTCTATTTCACTAAACGAGTATGAGTCTATAATATACACTTTCATGAGAGGTTCTCAAAGTCTTGAAGCTAATATCGAAATCGCGGTTATATTATCCTTGGAGAACGGATAACTAAAAGTCAATGTTCTAAAGTCTATAAACAAGGTATACCTCTTAATCGTCTATAACGCGTTCACTAGCAGACAAGTATACATTACCTTAATCTCGAATATTCTCAGTCAATATTGACTACATGAAAGGATATACTTCAGAGGTGAAGTATGTCTCAATCATTCAGTAACATTGAGTAGAAATTCACCATTTAAAATGTAACCATCCAAACCGGAAAATAATTGGTCCAAATTCAAAATAAATTATTTTTCGATTTTTTTAAAGCGGGTTTAAAAACTAATATTTTCAATCATTACGCTGAACGAGAAGAAAATTAATTAGCTCTTTTGTGAGCAAAAAACCCACGGAGTAACTTTGAGTTTCGCGTAGGCGAAAATAAAACCGCAACCGACCGTTCCCCCTCCTGCACCCCTTCCTTCCTATTGCATCAAGCAGTCTGCACTGAGAATCGCATGTAAATATCGAAAATTTACTTTCGAATCAACAGTAAAGTTCAAAGGAATCGAGGTCGAACTCCACACGCATATATACCAACATTCGTGCTACATACGTCGATCTCGTCTATTCGTAATAATTTAATCAAAGCTACGCTGCGCATTATTCGACGAATAAAGTGTAAGTGGGTGAACATGGAAATACGTGAATGTTCGAAAAAAAAATAGTCAAACGCAACGCAATAAAATATGTCGTTCGATCGATATAGGCTGCTCGAGTATGGCCTTGTAAAAGATGCAACCCTTAAAACTACGGCCTAGTCCTCCTTCAATTTCAAATATTAATATAAATTGGGATAAACAAACTTGCCACCGCGCCGCCACGTCTATCTTACAAGACGAGTCACTCGATTTGTCGCTGCTCCAGTCAAGACCACCGGGAAACGTTATGGGGAGAAAAAGAGATCCAGAAAGAGACGGCAAAAAAGATTTAAAATAGAGCCGTAGAGGGTAGTCTCGGCAGTATTTTCCTGGCCTTAATAAAATATGTAGATCGTTTCCGGAATATATATCGGGTGACCGTATTCGCCTCGACGTACGAGATAGAAGTCCGTCGTTCATTAAAATTCCACGCGGATGTACCCGAGTCTCGACAGAGCGTGCTAGATCGCGCAGCATCACAGGTGGATCGGAAATTGTGTATCCTGGCTCGCACATCTCTTTTCGTTCGTGTTCACCCGGACACAGTTTTGGTATCCGGAAGCTTTCTCTGTCGACTATGGCCCACTTATACATGCAGGTGATCTTCATTGTTTACACCCCCTGCAGGTGGGCGGATCCCGCGAAACACAGGCTTTAATACGAAGCTGAAGTTCAAAGGTGGTCCCCGCAACAACGCATCTAATTAGTCACTTCCGTCGAGTCAGGATCCAAGGGTGAGCAAGGGACGGGGAATTTACATCTTGTTTGTTCAAGCACCTGCATAAGGCTGCCCCGACGATGGAGATTGGATGCGAAGCTGCCTATACACAAGCGATTGCCTTTGCGGCGATCGACGGGTCGGAGAAGCTGGGCTTTCGCAACTTTGCACCGTGGACCTCTATGTACCACGACGGATCAGTGTAGTCAATTGGATTTTCTGCCATAGACTACTTTACATCCAGGATCCTCCTAGGATGCGAAGCTGCGTAATCGGTGTACCGTTCGCTTAATTGTATTTTTTTTTCCAGGGATATTATGGAGCATTTGTTTACTGATTCCGCTCGAAGGTGACTTTGCATAGGGAAATGTGTTAAACCACAGAAGGTAACGGATTGGCGATCGATCTACAATTATTTTCGAACTTTCATCGCCTTATAATACTCAAAAATAAGTGATTTAAAAGATTGAGAAAATATACATTTTTGTAATATAATCAATATTGGTTCTGGTTTTTAACATAAAAAATATCGCAGAGCAAAAAAGAGATTAAATTTTAAGAAAATGACCGAAGATTTTCATTGCGAGGAATCTAAATCTGGCAGAGAATTGTTCTATCAAGTCAAGATTTTGACATGTCCTAATCGAAATGTGCAAAAAGGACTGTTAACATTTTATGTAAGTTCATGTGACGGAACAAAATTTTCCTTTGCAATTTGGCAAAAACCAGTTTAAAGTGATATTTCTCAGCTTTAGTCATTCCGTTACGTTTTTTTTTTCATCGTGTTATCGAAGTTTCAGTCAGGGCACAATTATAAGTTTCATGCATCTAAGTAAACTAAGAAAAGTGATCGACTTTCTTGATCAGAATTGTTCTCTTATATCGTGATTTTGAGCTATCCTAACCTACAAGTGCGAGACACCTTTTTTGTCCATTTTCAGTAAGATTATGTGACTAAGCACAATTTTTGTCCGGAATTTGTCAAAAGCCAGATTAAAGTGCATTCATCAGAAACCTGAGCTTACTTTTTCAACTTTTTCCGCTGCGCTGAATTCAAATATGGAAACAGAATTATTCCATAATGTCACGATATAGAGATGTTCTAACCTATAAGCGCGAAAAACAATAATCATGACCATGCCTTCAAAAAACTTCGATAACTCCATGAAAAATTTAGTCAATCTTATCGGAATGACTAAAAAAGTATTTTAAAGCTGATGAATAGCACTTTAATCTGGTTCTTGCGATGTTGCGAACAAACATTCTGTTCCGTTCCAAAAACTTACTGAACATGAGCGAAAGCGTTTTTTTTTGCACTTATAGATTGGGATACCTTAACATTTTGAAAAATTCTGTGTCCAGATTTGAATTCAGCTGATCAGGAGATCTGCCTTATTTTGTTGGCCTATGATATCCTTGGGCTTCTGAAGATTTACGATAGTGACACATTTCATCCAATATATCCCCAATTAAAAGTATATATTTAGCATTGCGGGGGCATACAGCTATTTAGTGCTGATATACATATACGAAAAAAAAATTATTTAGTCCATGTGAGATAGTTTATGTTAGCCCAATAATTACGGTAAATCAGGCAATGGCGTCAAGCGCTTATATGTTTTCGAGAGTACAGGTTAGTCCATCGAAGTTTCACATCTTTTATTTCAACTTGCTATAATATATTCAATATTAAGAATTTTGAAATGAATAAAAAACGAAATTGATCAATAGAACTTTCCGCTTTTAATGATGAAGAAACAACAATATATATTAATAAACAATAAAGTTAAGAATTTTTTTCTCCGCAACGATCATATAAGTTCAGGTGTTTCGTTTATCAAGCGAATTTTTAGCTCCCAAAAACGTTTAGTGAGGAAGTTGTTCATTAAGATCTGAAAAAACATGCTTTGAAAAGATTCATCTTCATTTAATAAGGGGTTGCGTGGCAAAATGGCCTAACTTGTCTTAATCATTTATTTTATCTAAGTAATACATTCATGCAATCTATTTCAAAAATACAAATATCGTATCACCTTAATATGTAGCATAATAATATTTATAAAAAATAATCTTACTGTTTTCCGTAAAACATTAAGTGTTGCATGAATGTTGTCTGCAATGATTAATTGCATCATATAATGAAAAGCAATCGATATATATAATAATGAAGAACATTAAAGCTTCCTTAAGAACCTCAGACATTATTATACCTAGATTACTTATACCTATTACTAGAGCATTCTTAATTAGCACGGATGGTTTTTTTGCTTTCAATGCGTCGGCATGTAAAAAGAATTCGCGGCCTTTTAAATAAAATGACAAGCAACCCCTCTGGTGCTATTATACTGTCCTGATAAGAATAGACTCATACGCAAAAAAAAAGTTAGTAACGAAAAACAGAAAATTTTATCTAATGTACTATCAGAATACTAAAAATCTAAAATTTATATTTCGCGGAAAATGATTTACAGCTTATTTGCATATTGGAATTACAAAGTAAGCTTATGCGTTTATTTCGTTACTATAGAGAATTATGATTAAAGTTTTTGCTCACGCTTCTGTGATACCTGCATTGCCTTGTTCTCACGAGGTCAGAGTCACCAGGCAAAGATGGGGCGAAGTGTAATCAGAGTAAAATGTTTCTTTCACACTAGAATTCTTTTCTACGGTCGACAAAGTCTGTGCACTTTGTCAGTTGGTCATTCATTGGCGTCACTCCCGAGATTTTACAACTGTAAAAAACTCACGCAGTCTCCCTGTATATTTCTTAGAAGAAGCTCTTCCCGGTTGCATTCTCAAAAACTCTTCATTAAAAAAAATCACCTGAATGTCAAATTAAATATTGTTTTTCGTCAGAAAATGTAGTCAAAATTTAATGTTTATTTATTTACGTACGACACAAAAATAACACGAAAGGATGAATTTTTGTTCATGTAAACCATCAATTTTAATACTCAGGCTACAATTTCGAGGACACGCCAAAACTATTTGTTAACGTATTTAACGGTCGCTGATTATGAACCCGAAGTCAGTTTTTAGAAATTCAATGCGGACATTTCTCTCCATTTTGAATTTCGAAAAATTGATATCGGATTCCAAATCAGCGACCCCGAAAACATAAGTAAAAATAATTAAAAATACACGTTAACTTCCGAATCTCTTCGGAATTGAATTAATCGTAAATGAGTGATATTTTTATAATATTCACAAATACAAACCCTTATCACATTAAAAATTCAAAATTAAGTATAAATAGGAAAATATGATCAAAATAGGAAAACTGAAAACGACGCCACTATTACTACTACTACTACTATATACTATACTACTTCTCACTTACAAATAATATCACATTATTATTCTTCAAATATATCTCGATTTGTTTCAAGATTACGTAACATTACTGAAATATTGCTCTGTACATCTGATCACTGATGATATAACGAAAAGGAACGTATTTTTTTAAATTTGATATCGATCCCAGACAAAAAATAAACGTGGCGCTGTCCAGCACTATTCCAAATAAGCATGGCGCTATCTAGCGCGTCACATTTTCTCTGTTAGGGATGTCCTAACGCGATCGTAAATTTACTTTCCTGCGTATATTCGCGATAAATGCAAAGTAATCGAAATTTATTCCTAGTAATGAAATATCTGATATATATTTTTTGAAACGGAAACACTATACATAAGTTTACTACTGACTCTATCTACAATTTTCTTAAAATTTCGAGTCTGATTCATTCTATTTTTATTACGTTTACTGCATTTTTGTCCAATGACGTTGAAATAATATAGGCTAAAATATTGAAAATACATTTCTTTTAATCAGATTTATCTAATCATCAATTTTCTTTTACATTTAGTTTAAAATAGTTTAGTATAGTTATCGCTTCTAGCTGATCTTAAATAAATATTTAATTCGTACCATCGACAAAATTGTATAATTTATTATTTATGTGAAGTTGATCACTATTATTATTACGATTATTGTTGACTATGTTAGTTATTGATATCGTTTGCAAAAGATTTTCATTTGCGATTTTTATTTGTGGATTGATTCCACGACACAATAAAAAGACTTGCATCTGATGATGAACATTAGGAAACTTTTCATATTCTTTGACTTCACTCACACTATTAAAAATGTTCTTATATTTCAATATAGGTTTTAAGATACGTACGTATATAAACTTCCTGTAATTAAAGTACTGAGTAATGTCAAAAAGATATAGTAATGAATTTTAAGTGCACGC
This sequence comes from Trichopria drosophilae, assembly GCA_030407085.1. Lineage (NCBI taxonomy): Eukaryota > Metazoa > Arthropoda > Insecta > Hymenoptera > Diapriidae > Trichopria > Trichopria drosophilae. The sequence continues at coordinate 147,688,873 of CM059583.1, forward strand.
GTGGTTGAAACTATTGATGGACAGAATTCAACTGACCGTAACCTCGAAAAATAACCATCAACGAAAACGATGTTCATTGAAATAGTTGCAACAAACGTATGCTTTATTAACATGTATCTTAAATTAAATTTAATATACACGTAGGTATATTGAATTCAAGAAATATGTTACTAAATTTTCAATATATTGTGTCATTAAATTTGATTAGGAAATTTCTAATAATGTAATACTGCAATTGCCCAATGGATATTCAATATTCATAGCTAAATTTATGTTTTAAAAATTTATTTTTTAAAAGTTCCTACAAAATTTGGTAAATACCAATAAATGCACTAAATCCTGGTATTACGAGATTTTTCAACGTTCGAAAAACAGCACTAGTCAGGGTATTTTGCGACAGCTAGGAATTGGTTTGTGCATCAATTAGCTCTTACCATGAATATGACAGATTCTTTAGCCACACACGCAAATATGCACACACATTTAGCGAAATAGCTAAAAGTGCTATCGAACATTGCAATCGAGTCGATAGGAAAACTAGTCATTTCGACAGTGATATGCTTGGCTAGATAATCTAGTGGCTTTCAGACTAGAACTCTTATCTTAGCCTCAAATCCCGTAATATCGGTCTGAATGGTTCGTAATGTCTCTTCGTTTCGACGCTTCGGTCGCAATTTAGAAAAAGATTTATGTTTCCTCGGGTGACAGTCGGGCATCGATAGCTGCGACGAATGCTCTCGAGCTCCCGATCGTGCATCCACAGGTCACTCTTTTTATGACCTACAGGGCTCACTTAGAAAAATATTATTGAAATACTGTGCGTTATCTTTGCACTAGCTATAAATGGAGACTTTGTTTCTGACTTGAATACATATTATTGTTTATATGGTAAAAAAGTATGATATCATGATGACAATTTTCAGACCGAGAAATGTTAACCTTCATAAATTATTCTGGCTAGAATTATACTATGAAAAAATTATATCAGCACAATAAAACGCAGTTTTTATTATATTTAAAGTAAAAATTATGAACTTACATTTAAAAGAAATTATATTTAAAAATCTTCTGAATTAAATATGTAACACGATAAATTATTACGAAATTCAATTCCATATATTAGCCTTATTAACTTTTGTTTTATTAACCCCTTGACTGGTAATGACGAAGATTTTTGTCATTTTGGACTTTTCAAAGACCTACAGAAAAAGGCAAATCTTTCTGATGATATAAAGTAGACTAACAAATTCTGGAATTTATGTACAATAAATCCAAATCTATTTTTAGACTGTCTAAGGTGTACTGAATATGATGGCGTTGTTCATTTTCATAATACCTGTGTAAAAAAAATATATAAATCCACATACATAGTAGTTTTCATAATTTTTGCAAAATTTTAGTCATGAAGTATGACATTGTGTTCAATCAATTTATGCATAAAAAATTTATAAAACCTATTCAAATTTGTTACTCGGGGGTTTTCGGGGTCGCTGATTACGAATCTAACGTCAGATTTTTGAAATTCAAAATGACGGATCCAATATGGCGGACACTGTTTTGAAAAGTCTAACCATTTTGCTTGAAACTCGTTACTCGGGGGGTTTAGAGGTGGCTGATTACAAATCTGATGAATTATTTTGAAAATTTAAAATGATGGCTACAATGTGGCGGAGAAATTTTTCAAAAACTGGAAACATTTTGGTTGAAAAATTTTCAAAATCCAACTTCAAATTCGTATTCACTGTACCCGAAAACCCCAGAGTAACAAATATCAGGTAAAAGTGTTGGAATTTAGAAAATTTGTTCGCCATTTTGAATTACCAAAATCTGACTTCAGATTCGTAATCAGGGACCCCGAAAACTACGTGTAACTAACAAATTTCAAGCGAAATCATTGGAATATGTAAAATTTGTTGGCAATATTGAATCCGCCATTTTGAATTTTCAAAATCTGACTTCAGATTAGTATTCAGTGTTCCAACATATCCATCTGCACCAAGTTAAAGTAAAATCTAATAAATTTATTTATTTGGCATTTTGGGCATTTTTTGTGAAATTCGCATGGCAGTCAAGGGGTGAAATACAAAGTTGAATCATAACGAATGATTTTATTTAAAAAATTAATCAAAACTCTTTATTTAAAATTTGAATTTTCCAGGTAGTAATTTTTATTGGAAAAATATACTTATTATGCGACAGTAAACATCTCCTGATATTAAAAATTACTACAGATTTTTTAAAGGTTACTGATATTCTTTTTGAATTTATAGAACTTAATAGTGAATAATAATAAAATACGGCAACTAGAAATGATAATATTTTCCGAAAATGAAAGAGGAAGAGTAGAATGTAAAATTATGTTTTGCAGCAGTATTTAAAAAGCTAATTATCGCATGTAATATGGACGAAAAATCATATATCAATGTAAAGTAACAACAGTTGAATAAGACCGTCTCACTTTTCCTCCGTAGCTATGTATTCTACACGTATGATTAATAGATGTACTGTTCCCATAGGAAAAAGTAGTCAATAAGGCAGCGTGAGGATCTACAGCGGGAAGACGAGTCAAAGTATCACATCTCATTTCCATTTACGTAGGGGGCTAAAATGTGCATTAAGTATTAATACTTAATTCATATTTATTACCACCCCGTATGCTGAATCCAATAAATAATGTATTTTGTAACGTCACAATGGCATTCAGTGCCAAAAATATAAACACTAAAATTAGTTGTAAGAATCAACATTAGAGAAATTTTAAACAAAAAAGCAAATTTAACGTCAAAGAATATTATTATTATTTATTAGCATAAATCAAAACTTATAGATGTTACGATACTACAAAATACTTTTTCTCATATTTCTAAGGGGATTCTGTCGACGTGCATCCCATCGATTTTATAAACAGATAAAATAATACGTTCAAATATTTCTTTAATAAAAGTTCGGAAATTTGGAACCTCGATGTAAAAATGAACAACTCTTTGAAAGAGACGGTTCCTTTTAAACATTCTACGTGTAGAAGTGCATTAACCCTGTAACGCCGGGAAGGACGCTATTTTCCAACTATTTTCAACGTTTATTTTCTATACTATTATAGATGTAAAAAAAGCGAAAGATCCATTTCTTACGTATGTGGGATCGATCTTTCAGAATCTGCCAATAAAATTGCAAAAAAATGAATTTTCAAAAAGTTTGGGCCATTTTTCTGCACAAAATAAGAATTTCTGGCAATTTTGTTTCAAAAATGATTTTTTTTTTCAAACGACAAGTAACCAGAACACTGTTCATTTATTTTGGATTCACACCAAAATATTGCGTCCGCAATGTCTAAGCTTCAAAATGGTGAAACCTACTTTTGAAAATGTCAAAATGGCGGTTAAAAAATGGCCACGAAAGAATTTTTTTCACAAATAGTAGAATTCAGTGCCCGTTTCATTAAAAAAAAATTATTTTCAATGACACTGTGTATCTAAATACGTTTTGGGTCGCCGATCAAGAATCTGAAGTCAAATTTAAACAATTCAAAATGCTGGATCCAATTATGGCGGACGGTATTTTCAAAATTGTTCAGATTATTTTGATGATTGTTACTCGGAGATTTTTGAGATCGCTGATCACGAGTTTTTGGAATCACTTTTAATTATAATTAATTGTACAAGCCTATTAGAGTTATAGTCCAACATAGCATATTTCGAAGTTGGAATTTTCATATAATGTTCCACATTCTTTAGCCAATAATAAAATTATTAATGTTGCCCGACTCAAACCGCGCGGAGGTATACAGGATGTGAAGTAATTATTGTTTTTTTTTTGCTAATATTATTTTTCGTATTTTCAGTTTTATTATTTTTATTTTTTATTTTCATTTTTAATGTTTGTTTTGTATTCATCTTTATTTTTATTTTTTTAAATCAGACTTCTATTTCCAATGCAGTCATAATTTTTAATGATGTACGGCTAGAAGGAAACAAATATAGTATCAAAGAGTTTGCAATCAAAATTGCTGAGCATGATATCAACAAATCTCCAGCACATATGAAATCACATGAAACAATAAACAATTAAAAAAAAGAAATTGTAGTGGCGGTAAATGTCCAATAAGAACGCAAATATTTTGTAAAAATTGTGAGGCATATTATTGCAAAACCTGCTTTAGTTAAATTTCACAAAATTTAAGTATTCTTGTTACTTGACTTTTCTCGTTCCTTTGGAAAAATTTTCGTAAATTTATATTAAATAATTACAAAATTTTAAAAAATGTGCCTGTCAAACTAATGATAATTAAAAGTGACTAAAAAAACTCGCGATCTCAAAAATCTCCGAGTAACAATCTTCAAAATAATCCGACTAATTTTGAAAATATTGTCCGCCATATTGGATCCGCGATTTTGAATTTGTGAATCGAACTCCAAATCCGCGTTCAGAGGCCTCAAAAACCTCCGAGCAACAATTTTAAAAATAATCCGACAAATTTTGAAAAAATCATCCGCCATATTGGATTCACCATTTTGAATGTTTGAAAGCGGGTTTCAGATTCGTATTCAGCACCACAAAAACCCCCGAGTAGCAATTTTCAAACCATACCGAACAATTTTGAAAATACCGTCCACCATATTGAATCTGCCATTTTAAATTGTTAACATTTCAGTGCGCAAAATAGATTCCCCCTCCAGTGCGGGATTATCCTATTTTGCGCACTCGTTTGCGTTCGCAAAATCGCATTTTTTTAACAAAATTCTCAAAAATTCTTATTTTTTTCAAATAAATTGCCGCCGCATTTTCAAAATTCATTTTTTTGCAATGTTATTGGCAGATTACGATTCCAAATACGTAAGAAATGGATGTTCCTTTTTTTACATAGAATAGTAGGAGAGAAAATTAACGTTGAAAATATTTGGAAAAAAGTGTCCTTCCCGGCGTTAAAGGGTTAATTAAGAACATTTTGATTTTAATCACAAGTTAATTTTTGCAACATTCAATTCTATCCCTGTACGAACTTTCGGATTACTAGCCGACATCGCTCATTTCTAAAAATCTTAGAGACTTATATTTTGAGACTAACAGTTCAGTCTTTTATGTTAACTGGAATTTCATTTCATAAAGAATATCAACTCCTTTTCAGATGCAGAAATTTCATTCATACAAATGGCGGTTTGCATTTACATTCTGTGCAAAGAATATATTTACTCTCTATAGAACTCAATTTATTTGTAATTTTGATATCTATTATTTATAACAAATGACTATTAATTTCTGTTTCAACTTTTTGCAATCGGAATTTGCGAACATTCGTCGATCTAATAGTCGGTGCTGTTCATAGTTGATACAGAAGCATACCATAAGTTCTCCAACAACACGATTGTACAGGGTTCGGTGACCAGAAGTAATATTGTTAGTCAAACTCGTAAACTCTTGCGGGAGTTTAAAGGAGAAACCTTAAATGTGCGAGAACATGCCTTTAGTGGCTAATATTGCTTTGCGCAAAACGCTGCAGAACTGAAGCGTGACGAATGACATTTTTAAACTGTTCTAGGAAATTGAAATACTATTTTCCATTTCACGCATACTGATATTAATGCTGCTTTGCAAGTGATGGCGACGTTAAAGGTGTTACCGAATCCATAATATTAGCGGTATAACTTTGTGGAATTAGCTACACTAATAATATATGTATTTCATTCATAATTATTGTTACACAGAGAAAAAAATATTGTATTCGAAAATTAATTTTACCGGATAACATATTTATAGTACTGGATAAGATATTATTAGATACCATCAGTATGTTATCAGGTAACATCTATTTCTTTCCGTGCATATGAAATGTTGAGCAATTTAGAAATTTAGAAATTCCCAATTATCGAATTTTGTCTGCTATTTTGGCAATACCTTGCCTCTGAAATCATAATTCTGTTCCTTCTATGTATTATTAACATTTCACATAAGCAATTAATACATGATTTTCACGAATTATTTTCTCACGTATAAAATATCGAAATGCTTTTAAATGTCGTGAAATGAATGCTTTATTGTATTGACGCATATATGTCGAAAAATCGTGTCATATATGATGTACTTATGTTAATAACTTCTGTACTTTATGATGTATTCATCACATTTGGTATTATTGTTTTTTGAGGTTACTGAACCCAAATTCCTCTCTAGAATTGCAAAATTCAAAATGTCAAACTTAATAGTGGTGACTGAGCAGCTTCCAATAACTTCAATATATCTCAATGCATATTTACGAAGCTATCGTATTCAAATATGAAGCAAAAATTCCAAAATCTAATGTTTAAATTCAAAAATGAAAATTATTTTTCTCGCCTATCTTGCAAAAACTTCCATGTTTCTCGCTAAATTTGCATTAAACCATGCGTGTGAAAAATGATGCTAAGACATTACCTCCGCAATTAGATATCAACATTTCCAATACCCCGAAGTGTAATTCCGACGAGCAGATTGCAGACATATTTTTCAGTATTTTTGTCTCAATATATTGTACAAATTTATTTTGTTATTTTCAAATCATTAAAATTAGTGAAATTGCAAAAATTGACGATTTAAATTCCATACAAATTGTATATACACCAACAATATTGAAAATGTTTAATGTTTTTTGTGCAAATTCCAGATCGAATCAACCGCGCTCATTGGAAGTATTGGCGTACGGAAATCTTATATCAAAGAGAGAACTCAGTTCCTTAAAGTAACCATACCTTTCTTTGTAGATCTTAAATTTAGAAACCGATGTATAATATTGCAAAAAATATTTAACCCAATAAAGGTGGTTTACGATTTAAAATTGCATTAACCTACATCAAACTTCCTGCTTCTGGAAACCTATTCATTCTGCTTTTATTTCGAATATATTTAAAAGTAATATAAGTCCTATAGCTCAACAATTAAATATCAAAGCAATTGCAGTTCAAGTGATCAAAAATTATAATTTACCAGAAGTATTACTAAAGCCATTATACATATAAATATTAACAAAGACGATGGCAATTTTTTAGAGATGGAATTGCATATAAATAGGTAAACTTTAAAATAATATTAGTTAGTTCTCATCACATACATATTTTGACTTGAAATTCATTCACTGAACTTTCATAAAGGTCGAACTAGTTTCGTTATACAAATATAATCAAATAGAGGACTCTGTCTATATCATGTAATAATTAGGCCATTTTTCTTTATATCTGGATTATCAAATATGAAGAAATAATATACCATTAATAAACACAGAATTCTACGTTTAAACCTTCCCAGATTTGTAGACGATTAGCTCTCTTTTATTTTAGTTCGTCTGATCAGAAACGTTTTGATCTTCGAGGAATTGGCAAGTAAACAGCATGGAGCCATTTCCTTCATTGCTCGTACTCTTCAAGATGTTAGTTCCTTTGTCTGACCTCTCACTCAAGTCCCGCTTGTCACGGGTGTCCCTACTACAGTTCCTGCGGCATCATAGCCCTTGAGGCCATTGTCTATAAAAAGCTCCTTACTGCTGCAGATGAACAAACTTACAGAGCAAAATTGTATCAAATTAAACCAATATCAAATCGTAACAAATTCGCATTATTTTTACTTTTCACTATTGATTTGCTCAGGAGTAAGACATGCTTTCAAAGGCATCCGGAGAAAATAGATTAGCCTTTTCATAATCGAGGAAATTCAGACGTAAATTCTAAAATTATATTTAACTGGCTTCTTGTAAATCGGAATAGATCAGTACTTTTTGTGTTAAATTTCAAAAGAAACGTACCTTTTCTTGGAACCGTTTTCTTCCAAGTCAGTATCAAAAATGTGAATGTTTAAAGAACTGTAGATATAATATAAATAGAAAATATCTATTACATTAAAGGGAAAATTAAACAATCCCTTACAAAATATCAAGAAATGTAATGACATAATAATTCAAATATAAACGAGTTAACGAAACTTGATATTAACACGATTTTTGAATAAATTTTAAACGTGATTTAATTTGATCCTATTTATAATTTACTATTTTTATTCTTTCAAATACTGGAAGGATTTATTTCGAATCGATCTGAATTGTTATTCTACTATATAATATGATATAAAGCTATATTGAAAGAGTAAATTTGTTTAGTTTTATTTCATTCCGAACAACAAATAGAAGGTAACATAATAATTAAATTAATTTCTACATGAATGCGCAAGAATCTTCTATTTATTTCAAAGTTTCCACATATATATTTTAAAGTTAATCAATTTCTCTGGCATTAGTGCTTCCATTACGTATTGAAATTTCATAATTAAATGATCGAATTGTATACAATAACATATTTACCTTTAATTTAAATGTAATATTTTCGGTTTGCAAGGAATTACGTTAAACATTTATCCAACAATGTTAATATTCTCCGCTTCGGAAAACGTACTGATAACAATTATTATCAATAATATTATTAATAATTTTGATAATTTCGTACGCAGACATCATAAAACTGTATAATATATGTATTTATGATATTAGAATCCATTCCATTACATTGAATTACTAGCTTCCAGTTGCAGATAAGCTTGAATCACAGGAAATTCGTTTTGTTTTTATTTAACTTTTAAAAATCAATATTTTATATGAAATTAGTTACATTATGTCAATTTCACTTTCACAATTAACATATAGCATGTTCATTTAAAACATCAATAAATAATATTCATCCATATAATATATTACTTTTTTATTTTAATGTACATTTGTGCATACAAATGTTATATTATACAGGGTTAAATACAGATGTTAATAAATTATAATCCATTTCATGTAAATTACGTTTATTATTTACTTAACTATAGTTAAAAGCAAATGCAAATAGGAATTGTACTATGTCAATCATAATTGTTTAATTTTTACTCTTCAACCTTAACGAATAGTTAAAATTTTAAGTTCCCGAACCATACATTTACACTAGTTGTAAGGGTACGTTTCCTCATCATGAAAGTGATATGGGTAATTCTACAAACGATGGAAGAATATGAAGCTAAATTCGGCGCGATATTTTTTTCGCGATTAAGTTGTGTAAAGTAGGTTAAGTTCTAGTTAATGGCACTATCTAAGATTTCTGAAAGTGGCCAGACAAAAAATTACAAATTACAAATTCTGCAGCCATTTATAAGTTATCAGTCTAAGAGACTGTGCATACAAAAAGAAAATGAACAATAACACTAAAAACGACGAATGGATTTGTATTAAATTTGTTACTCAGGGGTTTCCCGAGTCGCTGATTACGATTCCGATGCCAGTTATTCAAAATTCAAAATGGCGAATACAATATGGCGGACACATTTAATAAAAATTCATCGGATTCGTTTGAAACTGTTACTTAGGGGTTGTTGGGGTCGATCATTACGAATCTGATGTTAGGTTCAAAAAATTCAAAATGGCGGATCCAATATGGCCGTCGAATTTTTAAATATCACTTGAGATATACTGGAAACTACTTACTTAGGGGTTTTCAGGGTCACTGATTACGATTCCTTCATCAGTTCCTCAAAATTCAAAATGGCGAAACCAATATGGCGGTAGAATTTTTAAATATCGTTTGAGATTCACTGAAAATTATTACGGTTTTCTCAGATTTTAAAAATCTGTCAATCTTAAGGAGGCGTTTTTACGATGATAAAAGTTTATTAATTACAAATTAATATTGAAGATGCATTTTTTAAATGGTCGATTTTTGAAAATGTGATTTTCCTGGACACTAAGAATTAACATTAACAAAAAAATATTTGGAATGAATTTTTATTACACAGAAATTAAAATACAATGAATGAAAATACAATTATTAATAATAATTGACTAGTTATTCAGTCATCAATGTTGATTCATTTTTAAGAAGAATCATGTGAGCAATCGGGGCAAGTAAAAGTTGTAGGGTTGCTTTTAATGCACTGAAGTTGGGCCCATTCCTGGCATATAAGACACTGGACCCAATCATTTCCGGTTTTGTCTTCACTATACAAAGCACCACAAATGCTGCTATTTTAAATTGTGAATAACTGACGTCGGATTGGTAATCAGCGTCCCTAAAAGCCACCCAGTAAATACTTTTCAGTGAATCTCAAGCGATTTCTAAGAATTCGGCCACCATATTGGATTTGCCATTTTCAATTTTTAAAAACTGACATCGAATTCGTAATCAGCAACCCTGAAAACCCCAAGTAAGAAACTTCAAACGAAACCGTTTAACTTTTTAAAAATTCGGCCGCCATATTAGGTCTGCCATTTTGAATTTTAAGAAACTGACATCGGAATTGTAATCATCGACCCAGAACACGACTGAGTAACAAATTTCAAACGAATCCGAACAATTTTTTAAAAGTTCGTCCGCCATATTAGATCCGCCATTTTGAATTTTGAGAAACTACCATCGGAATTCTAATCAGCGTCCACGAAAATCCCTAAGTAACAAATTTTAAATGAATCCGATCCATTTTTTTTTTAATTCGTCCGCCATATTGGATCCGCCATTTTGAATTTTCAGAAACTGATATGGGAATCATAATCAGCGATACTGAAAACCCATGAGTAACAAGTTTCAAACGAACCCCATCAATTTTTAAAAATTCATCCGCCATATTGGATCCGCCATTTTGAATTTTCAGAAGCTGGCATCGGAATCGTAATCAGCGACCCCGAAAACCCCGGAATAACAAGTTTCAAACGAATCCGATAAATTTTTTAAAAATTCATCTGCCATATTGGATCCGCCATTTTGAATTTTCAGAAGCTGGTATCGGAATCGTAATCAGCGACCCCGAAAACCCCGGAATAACCAGTTTCAAATTAATCCGCTCTGTTATCCTTTCGATTTCTGTGTGTCTTCTCAAATGTGCCAGACGAATGATAATTTGTCAATAATTGTCTAAAAAATGAAAAAAAAAAATTGAATTAAAAATCCATCAGTTCTATTCGACGGGGCAGAGTAATCTACGTCACATTACCTTACAATATTACCTAAATGTAAAATATTTTTTTTTTTAATAGCATGCCAGACGAATGAGAATTTGACTGGACACAACACACTCTCGTTCACAATCTTCGCTACCTTGGCTAATAAAACCGCGGATAAAGTAAAAGCATATGACATCATATTTACTTGGCTTTAATTAATCACTACACAGAACGATAACTTCATCAGAATGTGGATTCGTAATAATTTTAACGTATTTTTCTCTGTCAGGCAAATGATAACAAATTCGGTGGACAAAATTTAAGAGGATATTTTTAAAATAAAATATAAAGTAATGTGCCATTTATGTAAACAATAGTGAGGTATAACTATTCAAAATTACTTTCCAATTTGTAAATTTGCCATTGACCACTGAAAAGTAATATTTATTCAGTGTTTCAACTGCGATTTTCACAAACGGACATGCCAGACGAATGAGAATTTAGCACTTTGATGCGTATTTTATGAATGAAATATTTTTGGAAATCAGCTTATTTTTTGTGGAATGTTAGAAACGATTAAGATTTATAATTTTTATTACAAATAAAATTATTTTTTTCAAAATTAATATAAAAAATAACCTTCACCGCACAAAATTCCCTCGTTTGTAGAACTACCCTTATAACAGATCGCTGGCCAAGGCAGTTATAAAACGAGCATTCTATTCCTAGCACATGAAAATTAGTTATATTTAACACTTTGAAGCAGGGTGCCCTTTCTGTACGACACCTTTTTGTAATTCATTTTTTTATTTTTCAGTAAATTAAAAAAGAATTTTAGTTCAAATTTTTAAATGTAAACAAATTAATATTTATTATGAATTATTGTGTTAAATTGTTTATAATGACAGACAAAGTATAAAAATTACGTGTTTTTTTTTAACAAAAAATGCATGCTGAAAAGAAACCGTCGTTGAAATAAGACGAAACTTGGGGGTTCTCAGGATCACTGATTACGAATCTGGCATCAGATTTTCAAACTTAAAAATGACGGATTCAAGATGGCCGGCTGAAATGTAAAAATTTATTTGATCGAGGTGAAACTCGGTACTCGATTTTCGAGGTTGCTGATTACGAATCTGTCCATAGATTTTCAAAATTCAAAATAGCGGATCCAATATGGTGACCAAAATATAAAAAATTACTTGATCGAGGTGAAACGGGATACTACGGGGTTTCGAGCGAATTCAACATGACGGTCCGAAATGTAAAAATTTATTTGACCGAAATGAAAATGAATACTGAATAATGTTACATTTTCATGATAAAATTTAGCAGTATCAACAAGCGGTCACGAATGCTCGTAGTTCGTCTTTTACGATCTCGAAAACTGTTGCGTTTTGGCTGTCATATTGAATCCGTCATTTTTTAATTTTGAAAATCTAAGATTAGATTCGTAATCTACGATTTCAAAAACTCTCGAGTACCCAGTTTCATCTCGTTGAAATAAACTTTTACATTTCGGTCGGCCATCTTGGATCCGCCATCTTAAGTTTTGAAAATCGGAGACAAGATTCGTAATCAGCAACCTCGAAAACCCCCGAGTACCCATTTTCACATCAATCAATTTTTTAATTTTTGTCGGCGATCTTGGATCCGCCATCTTGAATTTGGAAAATCTGAGGTCAGATTCGTGATGAGCGACCCCGAAAACCTCCGAGTGACAAGTTTCAGATATTTTCTGTGCAAATAAAAATGTATGCTTCAAATGGTTATCGTAATATAATCATATAAAAAAATATCATCAGAGTTATGGAAAACAAAATTATTCAATAATTACAAGATCAATTTCGAATATACTTTTTTGCATTTATTTAAAAATACAACTTTTATTCAATGTATTATAAATGATCCTTACTAAAATAATTAGTTTAATATATTACTGGACGAGATTATTACTAATTCTACAATTTCTGAATATTAAATTCACTCCAAAATAAGGACATCTGTCGTGTCATACTATTTGAATTCTAGTATGACACGCATCAAACGTTCCGCAATTCCGTCTATAATTTAAATCGTATAATAAATAGAGATGTATTTATGTACAGTCGGAATCATATTTGGGGTATCTGATTTGGTATCCGTTAATAAGACCATCTCTAAACAGCTAACAATTTGGCGTCAGGGATTTTACGTATCGAATATTCCATCCTTTAAAAAATCAAGGCCATTGCAAAGGCCTCCATCAAATATAGAAAAAATTGTTTAGGCTTACATTTTGTTTTAATTCTCACAGATATGTTCTACTAGAAAGCTGCACTGATTCAAGATACATAATAATAATAATAGATTTTATTGGCAAAGCAAGAAGGTTCCAAAATAGCCTCATATAAGCGATGAGCAATCACAGCTAAAAAGCTGCTTTACACACTGAACGATGATGTATCTTATTGGCATTGGATGAAAATCTGACTATCAACGAATCTGATAAAGCTGGCATAATTGAAGTAGATTAGCTAGCAATATTATGCGCTAATTATTTACTCAATAAGCAAAGGCTAATTATTGATATAATAAGTTGAACCAAATAAGCCCACGCAGAATTAGATGAACTATTTCGCCAACGTGGTAGGTTTTCTAATTGAATAAACTATTTAAACAGAACCATGGAATGGACTAATTACTAGTGTAATTTTTTGATGCAAATCCAAAGACCAAAACTATAATTCATCAATTATTGCACGTTAACATATAAATTTTCAAATCCAGGTCAATTAGTTGGATAACATAAACGTAAAATAAAATGTTTAACCCAGATTATTATCGATTGAGCAGCATCGATTTATAGTGGTTTCTGAATTACGTTCTTAATAATCGTAATCATCAATTTTAACATGAATATATTATGCACTTATACCTGATTCGTTACATAGCTTAGAACCTACTGTATTGGCTAAACAATTCATATCTAACTCTGCGTTTCCTCCAACCATTACAACAATAAACCTCTTTTTAACTAAGTATAGTGAATAACATTGCTGGTTATAGTCCACCTGAATTATGCCAGGTTTTTTCAGATTTGACGATAATGGGATTTGCATAGAATTTGAAAATGTAACACAAAACTGGACAGATTTTACCGAGGAATCCGCTTTTTTTAATGAGAACGTTATAGGTTTTTATTCTACAAATTGCACATTTAGAAACTGATTCCATGATAAGTTCTATACTATTGTGTAATGATAGAAAAACATAATGTACTGTAACGACCTGAGTAATTGTATTCATTACAATTAATCTACAATGGATTCATAGGGGGTATATACTCCATGACAAAATCCATACCTTGATACAAGTACGAATTTTTTTCTTTTTAGAGTTTATCTCCATGTGTTCAATCAAATAAATAATGTAAATAACAAATTTTCTTATTTTTCTTTTTTCCATTGGCCGCACAGCGATGAACTACCCGATTGTTGTTGATAATCAAGAGTTTACCCCACACGGTACATTCACGTTGGGTACGCGGGAATTCTATAATTTGAAAAATATACAGAATCATGATGTACATAGTTCTAGTCCCTTATTATTATTAATATTATTACTAAATTTTATACTATTATTAATTATTTTTTATAAAACTGCGTATTTCAGCATGACTATATAAATTGCACAATATTAGCGATTGGCATGTTTAGAAATAGGTCAGCAGTATTGTAATATTAGGATACTTATTAATTACTGTAATAATATTTTATTATCTATTTTTAAGGTATGATATATTAAGTACGTGTTTTGTATAATTTTCCTTGTTTTATGAAATTTCATACATTATTTTTAAATCAATGAATTGACATTACTAAAATTATTCAGAAAATACATACATCGCTGAATTTGCTACGTAACTATAATAAATTATGCTAGATTAAATGATAGGTCCCTTTTAATTGTACATTGAAATGTACCTGCTTTATAGCATTTAATATGCATGTAATAATACGAATTCTGCTAGTAATTTGTGAATGTTTACCGTCATTTTCGTTATACCAACAGAATTATAAAATTATGTGTCACGTATTGTAGTTAGTGCAGTCTATATATACATATCCAGTTGTGTAATAATCAAGTCTACTACCCAATTCCCGGCGGAAAGGTACGTCGATACGTCGATCATGTTTTGCTTGGGTGGGTGCTTACAACACCCCCGTGACAGTGCGGCGTATTGTTGAAATATACCAACATGAAATAGGTCATTGAAGGACGGAGAATCGACAATCGAGCAAAAAATCGTTGTTTATTAAATCCACGCAACAGTCGATAACTAACCTATTGGAGCGCTAAGGTAATTACAAATGCATAAAATTTCACAAATTGTCTAAAAAAACTTTAGAACACAACAAAGGAGCAGATTTTTACAAAACTGATTTTGAAAACTATTATTTAACGAATAATGATGATAAGATGTATTTCTCTTTTCAGAATAAAAAATAAAAATTATGAATAAAATCTACTTGTTTTGCTTTAAAATAAATGAAGATATATACATTTGGAATAAATTAATATTATTGACACATTAAGAGTGTTTCCGCAGACTTAATTTATATCGAAATTGAACGTACGAGGTGGCCAATTCTTCGTCTTTTCAAGATCTACGTCTTCCTATATACCATATCGTTAGCTACGTGGCGAAATAGGTTACATGCGAAAAACGCAAAAATTTACGTTTTTTCTGTCTTTAGGCCCTAATTTCAAAAATATTCATCACAGGTCAAACGCTCTTAAGGAAGAATTGTGTAGCTTAAAAAATCTTGAAGGTGAGCCCTCACCCATTGAAATAACTTAAAAGCGAGCCGAGTTATTACAAAAAAATTAATTTTCTTTGCTAAACTTCAATGGCCTATTACTGAAATTCTGAGCCACAGATCCAATTTTGGTATAATTAATTTTGGACTTTTCTGTTTGAAATATAATGCAAAATCGATTCCTGAAATATCGTTACGCAGTTCTTGGACACCCTGTATATTGAATTGTATTAAATACAATTATCATTGTAATTAGAAATTGTATATCCTTCAAAAAATTCAACTTTTCTATTTAATTTGTATTACTTTCTAGTTTATTAGGAACAAATGCATGGTTATTTCTTTTGAAACAACGTGTTCGTTAAGATAAAATTATTCAATTTAATTTTGTATCAGAATTCGTTTTGATGCTATTTAAATCTTCTAATTTTAGCGTTGAATTTAATAATATATTTATAATAATTTTGTTAATAAAATACCAATAATTCCGGAATATCCTTTCATGTGAAAAAATTTTTGTGACAGATGTTGTATCCACTCGTGGGATTTGGAACATTCGAAAAAGGACAAAGATATATTTATCCCCCTACTTTAACATAGTATAATAATTTAATTTGTCAGTATCCAGTTTATTTCACCTTGTATCTCCATTATATTCTTCAAACTTCATCTATAAAAACTAATACAAAAAATATATCCATGTTATGTAGAGTCATCATCGGTTGGTAGCGAGCAATCATCTTCACGTGCAATCAAAATCGGCGATGATTGTTGATGTGTCTATCGAGTACAATTTTCGAAGTCGTTATCGCAGATCCAACAAAACGTAGTATTTTTTTACCCGAATTAATAGGTGTAATGGGTGTAATTTTGTTCTCAATTTAAATGCTTATAAATTCATCACTGCCGAATTAAACGTTCTCACATCCATTAAAAGCAAAGTAAGCAATATATTCATAAGTTAATTCTACCGATAATATTCCAATTCCTAAATTGGATAAGTAATTCATATTTCTTATTATTATGCTCGTGTATTTAAAATTGTTAGTATAATTGAATTTGAAACATTTTCTTGAACACATTACTATTACTTCAAAACAAATAATCGATTGAAATAAAAAGGTTTAGCGACAAATTTAAGAACTAACAGCGGCAAAACTAAAAACTTTCGCCGTCTGCATTTAATACTATTCATTTATCTATCTATAAAACGAAAGAAAGATGTACGTATCGATGTAGACTTAGCTTGACGTTCAATGTAAAAACCATATGAATTTATTTTCTTTTGGTGTCAGGTTAATACAAGGGATGTATCTGGTTTTTGTGCATGCTCTGGTTGCAAGTATCTATACGTAATTTCGGATAGCAAATAACATATGCTACTTTCTGTTGATTCCATAACATGCGTATATTAACAATATAGCAAATTCCTTGGCAAAAATGAAAACATTTTTTGTACAAATCTTTTATAACCTTTTTATTTACCATGTTAAAGGTATAGGGGAAATGAAGAGCGTGACAAAAAAATGGACAAATTTCTACCAGGGTTACCGAGATGACCTCTCTAAAACCAAATCACGCAATTGCGCCCTTGTTGAGAACCAGACAATAATACTTTCAAATAAATCACCGGAAAAATATAAACCTACATATTATTCTTGAAGTGCGATTATTCGCTTCGAATTCGTTCAAAAAGTGTTTCATAGTTATATGGATGCAGTTTTATCATTGTATATTGCGATTTAATTTTGTATTTTACCAACATTTTTATATTGCATCATTTTTTTCTGGCTCAAAACTGGTTCTAGGCCTTGGTTGTGGATACCTTTGGCTTTTTTTTTCATTTAATACATGTAATTGTTGAAAAACCAAGTAATAACATTTGTTATGTTGACTTAACGTCTCTTATCATTATTTATAATAAAAATACCGGAATAATTATTGTATTAAGAAATAAATCTATTTCAACCCGTTGCTACGAACTATTAATTGTTGCTTAGCGGGATCCTACAACTGGGTACACGTTTTTATTTTGACAAAAATGTTTACTAAATCGCTGATAAAATATTTTTTGTGAATCAATAGGTGTGCATTGAATTAACAGTTACAGCATGCCGATGTAAAGAAAAAATGCTGAATTGAAGGACATAAGCCTTAAAATTTGTATTATGATTTGTTAAATACCACCCTGCACAAAATTCTATTTATTTATATAATCACTTAAAGTTTTTTTATTTTATTGTCGTCAAAATAAGGAAAATTATTTGTTAATATCAGATGTAGTAATTCAAGAGTCGTCAATTATCATAAATAAAATCATCTATGCCATTGCATTAGCATAATTCACAAATTGTAAGAAGCGGAATCCAATATAAAATACATGTACTGAGAGAAAAGAACAAGGCACTGCTGTGTAAAGATGTCGAGGAGACAATACGACAGAGAATAGAAACGATTTTGCATTAGGCGAATGGTACACATTCTAGGTATCTTGTTCGCTAGCGTGAAGGAAACGATAACAGGTTCAATGTGCTTTGTACATACGAGAAGGGTACATATGAAACGAAACGACATCATGTAGTCGAAAGAATGGTCTGAGAATCACGAAATTGTTATTGTAAAGCTCTCACACAGTTCGGAAGTATTAAAATATATCAATACTACTGACATTTTATCATATTTTCCAATTTTGAAAGGTAGTTTCACCAATCCGCTAGCTAAAGCCTAAAATCGTTACGTACCCGATAAAAAAAACTGGTATGATCTGCAACTACCATTTTACGTTTATTTAAGTATTTATTGAATATATAACCATTTGCTGAGCAGCGAATAAACAAATATTTTTTAAAAAATTCCAATACGATTATACAATTTATCTCTTACAAAAATAAATACAACCATTGCTACCGTTTTTGCAGAAAATCTGGTAACATTTAAATATTTATATATGAAATAAAAAGAATATTATATATGAAATATAAACAAGCAAACCTGTATTTCACTTTTAACTACGCACAGATTTCATAAGCTCTGCTGTAATTCACAGTACAGCATGAATGGTCAAAAGAATTGCGCTGTTTAGATTAAATTATTTTAAAATATTTTTTTCAAAACTTCAGATTATTTGGAGAGAATGAAGACAAATAAAAAAATCTTATGAAGATAATAATATCGCAAAATCATCAGAGTTAAAGCTCTTTATGCGGTGTTCATGATTCCCACGCAATAGATCCTCCTAGGGAGGAACCCCTCAGGAACTTGAAATACTTCTTTTTTCATCATGTTTGTATCCTCCGAATATCTGCAGGAGGTAGGGTGTCTTGAGGATGTTAACAAGACTATAAAAGATGATATTTAGACCTGGAAATCTTTTAAAAATATCCTCAGATGTATTGGTGCATGGATTACTCGTGACAAGGCGACCTGAAACAGAAACGGTTGAAAAAGTTATTATTTAGAACTTCAATCCACGTAAACATAAAATTGTTGGGGCAAATTCATAACTTTTAGTTTTATGGAAGACCAAACCCAAAAATAAAACTTAAAGATGAAAAGAAATCCCGGCAATCTAGACTGACTTCCAATATCATTTTCTGATTCTATGGTTTTTAATTCGCTTCAGAAACTCGGAAATGTTGTATACTACACGTTACTAAACTATTTTCAGCAAACTAGCATCAATAACATTTTCAATAATATTTCCTAATGAACTATTTCTTTAAGCACGCAAGACTATTATACTCCTCCTTAACTGATTCGACAAGTTCGGATGCACCAATTATACTCGTTTAACCACCCTAATCTGCTCATTCAGATAAATCGATAGCAACCTATTGATTACAGGTACCAGAATTATGTTTTTAGAAACTACCTCTATTTTAAAACAAAGAGATAACGAATACATAATCTATACATGGATGATTATGTATAAATTATGTATAACTTATTCATAATTTTTTTACTTGAGTATATTGGCAACAGTAATAATAAATCTCCGCACTTTGATTTCATATACTTTACAGAAATTAATTATATTTTTACCTCTATTTTATTGATTTATGTCTCAAATTCTGTCAAGCTACTTGCGGTTCAATCTATCAATTACTTAGTTTTAAGATAACAGAGATAATAGGATGCACGAAAATGTTGGCGTAGATTCTTTGCGAGTAACTTTTACACACAGTTCAGCGGTTGTCCTAACGAATGATCACTCAATGTGCTCCGTTAACTAAACCGGTTAGGCTGCGGCAACCGGACTTTTTCTATCACGGCCGTTTAGGCATAATAACCAGCCGATTTGATTGAATAAATAAAAACGAAATTTTCTAATTTCGCAAACCAAATTTCTGGTGACAACAGGCGAAACTATTTTTGTGGTTCTAGGACAATGAATATATCTACTTTGTCTTTTAAACCGTAACTGCACCAAAGTCTTACACATTTTGTGTATCTAAGTGCATTATAATTAAAAGATAAACATTTTATGAATGTGGGTTAGAATTTGATTTTTTAATTAAAAAAAAACTACGTGAAAAATACAATGGACTTAAATACTTCTCAACAATTATCTAAAGTTAACATTTTTTCGAATACAAACAAAACTTATCATTGTTCTGCTTGCAGCTCAAACAATTTAATTGCTCACAGGACTCAATTGGGAAAACTTTTCCTTTTTCTTCTTTACCCTCGTTTTCGCGGGACATTGCGCATTTTTCAGTTCTGTGCGTAACGAATGCTCCAAGTCGCGCTCGGGTGCTTTCATTTTAATCTCTTTCTTGCGCCAGGACGCAACATTCTGTATCACGCATTGCAAAATTGCAGTGTATTTCGTAGTAGGAGAGTTGTCTGAAGCTGGAGGAAGGTAAAAGCGGATATGGAGACGACGGAAAATAGAAAAGAAACCGAGAGAAAAAGACGACGAAAGAATCGTGAACGCAGCCAAGAGAGAGGAAGACGGGAATACGAGAGAAGAGCATGTAGCGCGTAGGATGAGTAATGAAACGGTCACGGGCAGAGGTTCTCTAATCCCACGGGATCAAAAAGGAAACTGCTCGAAAAGGGGGATCAGAAGGGGAAAGCGATGAGCGTTGTCGACGAATGGCCAAACCATGCGCAGGGAACCACGTACGTGCATCTGTATTGCTGGAAACCGCATCGTGCTTCACCGGCGGGCATTATGATACATTCAAATTTACCAGTGATATCTAGCCTCAGGAAGGGAGAGGTACAAATAAGAAAGTGAAAGAAATCAGACGTGAAAACATAAGATTTGATTGGTGGAGTTCTACTGTTGTCGATACACGGAAAAAACAGGTTTGGACGTACCGACCAAAGAAGTATGGTTAATTAAAGTATTGATAGGTCGACCATTGCTATGGTAAAGAGAACTTTGCATATAGAAGCCCTTTCAAAAAGTATGGTTACAGCAACCATAGAATGGCTGGTGTAACCATAGTATGGAAGGGACATAATTATCAATATAATATGGTCAAGACAGCCATATCTAAGGTTGTAACAACCATTGTGTTTTTTCCGTGTACTTTTACAAAATTGCATCCAAACGTACAAAAGATTCTGAATATAATATAAATAGTTGTTTGTATTTGCTGTTATAAAAAAATTAAGTTCATCAACTAGTCATATCATTCAGTTAAGAGAGAATTTTTTAAATTCATCTAAGCTCAACTATCGATTTATGTGCTATGCAACTTATGTCAGGAATTATGTTTTCCAAAGTTACCATGTCATTATGTTTATGATATACAGGACGTGTAATAAGACGTCATTTCTTACCATTTGAATGTTTGTGCCAGTATCATGGTCTGTATGAGCACAATAGAACCTGTTAGACGTGAGCTGCTTCCCCCATATTAATCTAACTATTGTCTTTGTATTATATAGTATCGCGATTCTAAATGAATCGACAAAGTAAATCGCCAAGTAATACGAGAAATTGCAAGCAAACTATAAAAACCTACTAACCATGGAATCCAGTACAGTAGAAATTGGATAAGACGTCACCATGTTAATACGTTATCTCGATAAGATGTCGGAATTATCCCTCGTTAAGACGTCGTTTCATCTTCTCCCCTCATCCCCACCACTGCCTTAAGAACGGAAGAAGTTCTCCGTGGTGACCCGCCACCTTTGGTAAAACGACAATGATCTATGCTAGTAGTACTTTTCGGTCCTAGGCCGCAAAGTTCAATTTTATGGATCGCGCAATCTCCAAACGAAGTCTTAAAATTTTACGGCCGAGGAGCAAACACTATTTTTTGATACACTGTTCGCAAAGTGGGCACTTTACTGACTATTTTTTGTCCGTAAAGTGCGGAGATCAGTCCGTAAAATCACACTTTATGGACTAAAAGGAGTCCGTAAATTGTCTGCTTTACGAACACGTGTATCAAAATAGTATATTATGTGACAAGGGCGCAATGATCGATCTTGGGCGAGTGCGAAGTTTGTTGTGCTAGCGAAGCGAGGGTGGCAATCACACTGGTAGGACCATCAATATTGCGGTCGTGTTCCATACGATATTTTTTAATACGACGGGCGTGGGGCTCGATAATTTGCACCCGAATATTTTACTGCAGGTCGCAAAATAGAGTTTTACTCCCGGATTGTTAAAAAATACGTTGTTTAATTATTGCTGAAAAAGATTATTTATCAGAATCATAATTTCAAATACGCAGCTAAGTGTTGCTCATGTGCTACTCAATGGAAAGATAGTACTTTTTGGAATATCATGACGTTTACAACTAGGGAGCATTTACTGCTGCGCAAACAAAAAATGCTATGTTGGTTCAATTCCATGTGACACGAAGTATATTGATGATTTCATCCGCTATATTGAATATCGAAATTCTAAGTGCAGATTTAATCATCAGCATTCCCAAAAACGTCTTACCAATCAATTTCAAATATGTCGTATATACCGAAAAATGTTTACATGTAAGGGTTAACATTCTTAATCAACACTACATCACCTATCGTGAGTTTTCTACACAGCTTTCTGCAAAGTTCCTTTAAAATGTCTCTTTATCGTCTCGATAAGTTTGACTGGTTTGATAAAATTCGTAGGTTGGTGTAGTCAATTAAACCTGTCGATTTTAGGCATAATAATAACTCCTTTAAATCTATTATGTTTAAAGATGTTCGACCCACATGTAGATTTCTTAACATCTGCCCGATCGCTTCGTTTTTTCTGTCTTATTTGTCCTATATCCATCGCAGCTTGTCCATTTCTTCAGAAGATCCTACATGATAAAATGTGTTGAAAATGAAATTAGTGTCTATAGTTATACTGCCACATTTTGTAGCCGAATTTAAGGACTTACTTTACTTTAATCTACTATAATAAGCCTGTTAGACTAATTGAAATCCAGTTAAACCAGCCAAATTTAGAGCAAGGTGGGGTTGATTCTTCTGTCGATTCTTACTTATGCAAACATTATGATTGCCAAGTGTCAAAACACCATTATATGAACACAAAAAATATCGTGTTAGACCTTAGCCAATTGCATCGAGAAGCTACAAATGCCCCTATACGCGTCTTAAAGAAATTATTAGGGTGGACGGGGAGGGTTGAAACACTTTTCACATTTTTATTTTTTTTACGCACCCGAATATTCTGATTAGCATTTGATGCATACAAAATACGGATCTTTATCAGTACAGTTCAAATGCGTCTATTTACACTCAGTTCATTGCACCCACTTCTCTTGTTTCCTTTTTCTAAATTTTCAGCTTTATTTGCTACTCGATTGCAGCTTTCTTATGTTATAGCAAGTTTTTCTGACCTGTCTGTTAACATTGCTGATTTTCGCTTTCTACGTGGTTAATTTGAATTTGCAATATTCTTATAATTTTATAACTTATTCTGAGTATGAATGAGAGGTTATGAGAATGTTGACAATGTGATATGTCTGAAATAAATGTAATTTCTTTTAAACGCTTTAGTTCTTTTTCATGATTATGTTAATTTGTTTTTTTTTTCAGCGTCTTCGCAATACTTTCGAATTTCGCAAACGATTATCTGACTTCAAAGGGGCCACTGTTGTAAAAATAGAAACAAAAATGCTGCAAAATGGTAGGATTTTTATTTTTTACATTTTAGTCCGAATTATATTTTTTTAAAGTAAATATAATGCTTGTTCAACCAGAATATTTTTTTTAGTTACGAAAAGTATTTTTATATAAATATATTTAACTTATAATTATATCTTCTCAGATTATCGGGGTAAGTTGAAGCAGCAGTCGCAACCTATCCCGATGTATAACGACTTGTATAACGACAATTTTAATAATACTGTGAAATTATCGACAAATTTACACCTACTCATTTCATACTTAACACACTGAGAAAAGTGTCTTTTATCAGGTACAATCCCGTGTCTTTTATATACCGAAAAGAAATATTGTAATTAGTGAAATCCCAGATTTTATCCATAAAAATCTTCGTTTTGTATCGTTTACTTATTATCGAGTAAAAGAGATTCTATTAAATTCTCATGTTTCAAAAGAATGTGTTATTATGGTTAAAAGAATACGTATGTTGGCATTTTAACAATACCAGTTTCTTATGGTTTATAATCTTGCAAATGTATAGAATATTATTTAATAAATAATACAGGGAATCAATACAAACTTTGATATACAAAAAATCGTCTTTTTTCGCAAATATTGACACAATATTATTCTCAAGTTTTTTGAGAACTGCCTTGATGGCGTCAGACCTTACATTTATCAAGAATATAGACAACTGCAGAAACCTACATTAAAGTACAGCAGCGGTCATGAGTTGATATCCGCCAGATAAGCAACATTGTGAAACGTAAACAAACAACGTGAATCGTATTACAAACAGCGAGCTGCTGCTTGAAAACGACATCGAAAAATTGTCACCGGACTAATATCGAACTCACCACTCCAACTTCGAATTTCAGTGCGTTATCGGATGAGCTATGAAGCCGATATACATTTTTTTTTTATTTAAGCAAATTCAATCTACAATTTAGATTATGTTGCTAACATGGAAAATGTAAGTGTATTAATAAGGTTTTACAATAGTTTTAGCATTAACTGTTACATTACGCATTTTAACTTATTTAAATCGCTAATTTGCACGAGTCGAAGAATTTCCATAGTGTCTTGCAGATGGTGTCCGTTGGCCTCGCCAGTAAAGTCTCACAAGAAAGAGGAAGGACGAATCCAATTTTTCGTAGCTCCTTTAGCATGTATCTTCATTGATCGTTATAGAGAGAGCACTGCCACAATACATGGTTCAAATCTTGTACACTATTTCCGCAGTGACAGTTCCTACTGCTAGCTAATCCTATTTTGTGGAGTGAACAGGCTAAATTGTAATGGCCCGACCTACATCTAAGCTGATATACATATTTTTCTTAACTGGTTCACTAACTAAATTATAGCAGGTAATCATTTTTCTAATATCCAAAAATAACCGCGTTTATACTGACAAAAATATGTGTCTTAACTGTTAAAAGGTATATTTATTCTGACAACGAGATGGTTTAAAAATCTTTGTCACTTAACCGGTAAAAGAAATATTTTTGTCCCTATATGTAAAAGACTATCTTTTACGGGGTATTAGAATTCCAATACCCGGTAAAAGAAACTTTTCTCAGTGTAAGTATCTATCAATAAAATGCCACAAGGGAATACCACTACGAGAAAATCCCATCAAATAAGACAAACTATTCTGCCACCAACTGAAAGTTACCTACCGAAATCGGAAAAGTATATAAACAAAATCCGATCGTTGCCAAACACCAGTCGGTGTATAAATGTGGTAATTGCCTTTCTAGAATTACTCTTAATTTGACTAGGTATGAATATTATGGCGCACGATCTAAACGTAGTGTTGTAACCTACTCTTGTTGCAACTAACCCAGACCACCCCTACTAGTCATTCAGACCGAAAATGTCCTAACTGCCATCCAACCATTTACATTAGGTATGGGTTATAGTTTATAAGTTAGACAAGAACAAGAAGAGGACAAAGCAAACAAAATTACACAGTAAAAAAAAGTCTTAAAATTATTACATGTTCAATTCA
Source organism: Trichopria drosophilae (assembly GCA_030407085.1). Classification (NCBI taxonomy): domain Eukaryota; kingdom Metazoa; phylum Arthropoda; class Insecta; order Hymenoptera; family Diapriidae; genus Trichopria; species Trichopria drosophilae. Next base: position 147,714,683 of record CM059583.1, read on the forward strand.
GCACCGTAAAAGGCTTAATTTCAGGCTAAAATTGTGCTAATTTTCTTAAATTAAGTCAATATCTATACTGAAAACCTTTTTTTCAATTTTTGAAACTTACTTTTAGCCAATATTCAAGTTCGAAATAAGAATTCTCTAACTTAGTTGTGACAAGCTCCAAACATTTTTCTTTAAGCATAAATCTCGACTAAAATTAAACTTTGCTGTCTGAAAGTAAGACGTTAAGCGCAAATATTGACTTAATTTAAGAAAATTAGCTCAATTTTAGACTGAAATTAAGCTTTTTACAGTACTTAATTTGAGATGTAACAGTTTTAAGACTTTTTTTTGTGCACGTTTGTATTATATGAATTCAATGGATGATACCCCATGAACCTGAACTTAGCTGACAAAGACTAAGAAAGTTTGTGAATAGTTTATAATGCAGAGTGCGATCGGAACCCTAAAACTTTACTGCTTCATAAAAAGCTTTTGACACTTCGATGAATTTACACAGAAAAAAATAAGTCTTAAATTCATCACCAGGTAAGGCATAATTTAATCCCGGAATTGTGTTAGTTTTCTTAAATTCAGTCAGTGTTTTGGCTTAAAGTCTTACTTTCAGTGAGCGAAACTGACTTTTAGACGATATTTGGGTTTAAAATAAGATTTATCGTGCTTATGGCATCTAAGTTAGACGAATCTTGTTTCAAACCCAAATATCGACTGAAAGTCAGTTTTGTTGTCTGAAAGTAAGACTTTAAGCCTAAATATTATCTGAATTTAAGAAAATTAACGCAATCTGGGCTGAAATTAAGCCTAACCTAATGATGAAATTAAGATGTAACAATTTTAAGACTTATTATTTTCATTTGTTATGAACTATGAAACTTATGAAATTAACATTTGTTTGTAATTTACGTGTAACTGCATGAAGGAGTCCCGACTTCAGATGCCGCATTGCATACAAGGAACTACAATTACTAAAACAATAGGCAACGTAATCTCGCCAATCAATAATCTCTCGGACCGATCAGTCAGAAGATTTTTGCCACCCATCCGAAAGCAAGAAACGGACTGGCAAAAATACCCACCTCCTGTTTTGCCAGGAATTCAACGTTGGAATTACGGTTAATGATACTCTCGCCATTGTGTGTAATATCTCGTTCCGGCGGCGGCGATGGCACACCGTTTTCACCGAGACGAGTGTGCCCGAAATCTGCTCCTGAGAAATCTCCCCGGGAACTGCAAAAACGAATCTGCGGACGATACAAGTAGGTAATTTCGCCGAGGTGAAATTCGAGGAAGAACCCGGGGTTAGCGCAAGGTGGTGCGAGGCGGAAGAGGACGACGAGCTCTCACAAAACATAACGCGGGTGAACCTGACACATTCCGGAGGAGAGTCGGGGGTGGATTGTGCAGACACCCGTGGATTCGAGGTCGGGGTAAATTTAGACACTTACTTACATTAGTGACACACGAACACGAGTCGCTAGCGGCTGTGTCAATGCACGCGCCTGGGAGTATGCGCGCAGTTGCGTAACGCTGCAGGGAATGGTGCGGCATGCCGATATATAGAACCCAACACGACTGCGGGTAGCCCAGCTCAAGTGAGCGAAGATACGAACACCACCGCGAGCTAAACTTCTCACCCGCATTGTATATCAGGCTTTGCCGGTTGAGCTTGACGTAACGTATCCGTTGATACGTTTTCCAAGGGAACATAATGCTCCGTTTGCCGTACGAACCTGAGCGCTAATTCGCCGGATAATTTCAATGGTTGGAGTTGGGGACGAGAGAAAACACGCCTCTCTTTCTTCTCTATAAGGGAGAGAAAAAGTGGCCGACTGTCGTTCGTCAATGACGTTTTCCCCGGCGACGCTGCATAAAGTATACATGCGTTTTACAATTAGCGCAGGCACTCTGACGTGCCGGCAAGCACTTCGCGGAAGCGTCGACGGTAGATTGCTTGCATAATCGCGCACGCGTCCTCTAGTTGACAGTTAATGCGACATATCTGCTAGAATGCGCAACTTGACGCACCTCATACGTTTTATTGTAGACGTTACGAGTTTAAAAATTACTCTGAGAAATCGTATCTGATACCCAGTGTCACGCGAGGTAATTTGGCGCTTCGTTTAGATACTGCAATTTAGAGACGGCTATTTCGCAAATAATAGATTCAATATACCATTTAAGGAATCACATATTTCCTAGCGTGTATTTTTCTATTCATTGAGAACATAACTTTCAATGATGTTCGGATACTGTAGTAATTGATACAAGCAGTGCCAATATATTTGGCAGTAATACGCAGAGAGAACGAAAAATGTTAATGGGACATTTTAGAAAAGTAAAATGGATGTGGATCGAAAACCCGACAAATCATAAAGCCGACAAGTCAAAAAAAACGATAGTCGAAAAGCGATAATCAAAAAAGGTCGGTATTTTGCATATAGACTTTTTGAATGACAGTTTTTCGAATGTCAGTTTTTCGAATGTCGTTTTTTCGATTGTCGTTTTTTTGACCTGTCAGCTTGTTGATTTGTCGATTTTTCGACCCGCACCCAGTAAAATACGTGATTATAAAAAATGTTTAAATTAATCATTTCCATAGTAAAACAAAACAAACATATTGTTCCGCTTACTATTTCCCGATATTTAAATATTCAGCATGGCACATAACCACAAATTTACCGTAGCTTTACAGTGAAATTACAGTCATCCGAAATATTCTTGACTGGCAAAATAGATTTAGTAAAAGGGATTAAATGAAAATAACTTATCATCATAGAAATTAATTATTTATTTTGTGTTTCACAATATTATGAATTACAAAAAAAAAGATATTGTCAACTACAACTTTTCACGATGTTGATAATTGTACTATTACCTTTTCTTCGTGGTTACCTTTTTTTCTCTATGTGTATGCATATCACGAGTACCGCGTTATCATTTGAATATCGTATTTTTAATTTTTATCCAGAAATTTACGTGATAAAGAATTGCGTACACCATATAGCGCTGGGAGCGTTGACGATAATACAAATATGATGACATGAATTCGATGGCTACGGTTGAGGATTTCGATGATAGGACAATTATACTCTCCCCTAATAATACGTATTATAGGGTACGCCTCAAAAACCCGACAAATCACATAACAGACACTTCAAAACCCCGACATTCAAAAACAGACACTTCAAAAAATAGACATTCAAAAACCACACCTTTAAAAAAATAATCTCGGATCGCCGTCCTTGAGGGCTAACAAGAAGGTCATTTCAAAGTAAAAAATGCTTGATTAACCGATTAATTTTGTAGGTCACTTGAAGGTCAAATCAGTTTGACCCTCGAATTATTTATTGAGCTTACTTACAATCAGTCATTAATTACATTTTCAGAATATGTACATTTTGAAATGTCTGGTTTTCGAATGTCTGTATTTTGAAATGTTTGGTTTTTGAATATCGGGTTTTTGAGATGTCTGTTTTGTGATTTGTCTGGTTTTTGAAGTGCGCCCTACATTTGTGCGTTATTTCATTGAGTAAATCTTCATAAACACTACGTAGTCGGAAAATGTTGCATACTAGCTGATTTTAATTTATTACGAACATGATTATAAAAAAATGGTTGTCAGACAGGCTAAGTTGACATTTTACATAGATTAAGAAAGGATTTTTTGTCACATCTGCACAGAAATCGCGCCTTCGATTCGTGAGCAGATAAAGCGTGCGACATGAAACGCATTCAGCGCTTATTCCTTCTAGGGTCCGGCGGGCGCTTTTCACATTTTCGCGCGCGCTTCGTGATTTTGTTCTACCCTTTACTTCACCGGCATTATAAAGGGGCAGTTTATTATGCCCATTCTAAAATTATTGGACTCAAATTTCAGTCGAAAGGAGTAGAAAATGGTAGGCCGGGTTCGACTACATTTTCAAGTCGGAGATATAAATTGCACAATCGACTGATGCAAATGTCCAAGTCTGAAACCTAGGTTCAAATTCCAACTGACCTGACAAAGCTTCGACAAATAAGGCACATAGAAAAATGAAACATTTTCTGAATAATAAAATGGAATCACCGAAATGCGACTACCTTGTCTGTTGTTATGAATACTTAACATAATGATACTAGGAAAGAAATAACAAGAATTATTTATTTAATGTGTTTTTAATATCACCTTTCATGGAGCTGAGACCGAAAATTTCAAAAAAAATCGCGTTTCAAATATCTATATACCTTAGCGACCACTACTAATGATCAAATGAAAAGACGATGAATGTGAGTTTTTCTGTCGATTTCTTACAGTGATTTTCAGATTTTTAACTGCTGATGATTTGGTCATATCTGAAAATTCCTTGATGAGACAGGAGTTGTGTAATTCTCTGTGTAGACTTAATCCTTTGGATTATGAATATTTCTTGAAATGTAATCTATTATATGTCTATCCAACGTAGGAATCTAAACTACGCGACGTAAAATAGATATATATATCAAAAAGAAAATAAATTTATCTGCTTTGTTTGATCTTGTGCTATTATAATTTCTTCATTTCTGTAATATATGTCCGTATTTATTAGCAATTTGAAAAAATATGGAAACTTTTGTACTATGAAATATTAAGTTATTAATACACCATTTTTCTTCTAGTTTTCCACTACCGGTTTTGAACACACAATTTGTACATCAATTTGAAATATGTTTTGCTATTGGTATTATTAAACGGAATAGGATTCGGTCAGAAATTTTAGTAGAGATATCGATTTTTTTTAGCAGATATAATTTGATTAATTGAATAAATCCTCTCTATCTCATTAAATGTCTATATATACTTTAATCAAATCTTGGTATAAAAAACTACCTGCATTGTATTCTGGTCATAATTGCTCGTAGACATTTCAAGAAGGTAAATAATGTGCCTGTCTTTAATTTTCAAATTCAGACAATACATTGTCTCAAATGCTCAAACAAAATTGTTATGCCTAATAAACAAAATTATAGTTTTCAATTTATGTAATTACAGAATATTCTTAACACTTTTCATACTTTATTCCTTATTAACGTATCAGTTATCACTCTGCTGTTGTATATACAAACTGGAATGGATTTTATATGATCATTGTTCTATAATAATTATTATTTTTTATTTTATAATAAACGAAACTAATAAATCGTAGTGATTGAATGTATCGTGTTCTAGATACATTACACTCACAAACTTGAGAATTTCCCTATGTGTAGAAAACCGATATTTGTAAGTACTTGCCTTCCATGACTTTCGCTTGGGTCGCTTTTAATCAAGCCAGTATGATTTTTCACGAACGAAAGAATTAGATTAGGTCTGAGATCTTTTCTGGACGCTACAATGTCGCTGGAGTGTATCTCTTTCAGATTATGTGTATAAAATCGATTCCTCGAATACGCGCAGATAGAAAGCCAAAGACTCGAATTGCATCTCTGATAACAGTATATATACGTGGTATAGAAAGAAGGTAAAAAAAATCAGTTTAGTTCTAGGTTAGAAGAAAAGTGTTCACGACATAAAACCCCAACGATCTGGAGTTATTGAAAAATGCCACAGGCCATTGGCGTTATGGAAGTTAATCCTATTTCTTCATTCTTATCATACCTAAGTATTGGAGGAAAAAGCAAACGAGCTTGGAAGAGTCGCAAAAAATGAAAGGAAGCTGAAGGTCTTCGCCTCACTGTAATCTCGGATTTGCATCGACAAATCCGTAATGTAAAAAGATCTTATGCACTTAAGTATAACGTATTTGCAGCGCCATACGCAACATGAAATATCACAGAAGATACGTCTTATATCTCGTAACGTACATTTTTATTCAAACTATTTCACAAGGATTAATGTTTATGGAACATCAAACATTATGCCGATTTAGTACAAATGTTAACCTATATTCTTTTTCCGAATTCACATTTGTTGGAGAATCAAAGTCTGTCAACCTTTCAGTTCCAATTGTCTGAAAATGCAATTTAATAATTTCTTCTGCTCATTGCATGTTTACGTTCAAAAGGAAAGAGTAGACAAGAAACAGGGTTGTTTCGAAAAAACCGTATACAGATATTTGGTATACTTTATGGTTTTCTGGAATCATCACCATACGTCCATATTTCGTCCATTTCATGTCAATACTCCAGAATATAAAATTGGACATGGTATCATTTTATATTGTCTTTAATAAGAACATTTTGCACCTAAAATAATCTGTTAGCGGAAAATAAGTTATTTTAATTGATTTTTGTTATTTTATAAGTTTATTTCATTATTTACTATTATAAATAAAAAAAATTATAATAATATCATGTAATAATAATACATAATATATTTTACGACAAAAAATAGATTTATTTAATTTTACATTTAAATCTGTAGCCAGGTACGATAAAGTATTTTTTTTTGCGCTGAAGAGAACATAAAATTAACAACTATAATAACTGTCATTCCTAATTTGGCGACAGGTAAAAGTAACATATAGTAGAGTCCCAGTATATGTGCCCACTCGGTTCCACGCCTACCCCTTCCGACTGGTTATATTTACCAAAAGAAGGAGAGTGCCGCTTCTCCCACTCTCTCGACTCGCGTTATGTTCATGACGTCACAGCAGGCCCTTGCTGAGGCCCAAGCCCGCAAGGTGGGGGAAGAGAGAGCGGTGACAGGCAAATATAACGGGGCCGAACTAGGTAAATATGCTAGGACGTAAATATAGCGAGATCCAATTTTACCGGGACTCTACTGTAACATTATTTAAACTATAAAACTAGACGAATTCAAATTTGTATTAATTGGAAAATGGGTATCGAATTAAAAATGGGTAAGGATAGAAAATTGTTAATATTTCGGATAGAACTGACTTGTTTCTGTAGTCGACAATATTATAACTTGTGTTTGAAAATATCATAGTTTCATATCCTCCAGAAATACTTGAAAAAAATGTATTCACATAAAATCGTGCGTCAGTGACACAATCCATTCGGATGGCATCTTATACGAGACTTTCTTATCTTTTCGGCAGCTTAAGTAATGAGCTTTTTTTTTAATTTCCTGTCTGTTACAAAAAAGCATATTAGTTTTACTTTTAATTAACGAATGCAGACTTGATAATATTGTAAATTTGACTACTCTTCTTTCTTATCGGTAGTCTCTATCCAGTGAATTCTCTCTTTGTTCGGCCAACATAAAGCAGTATCAGTAGAAGTAGAGGAATCCGTCTTCGACACACAGTAGTACACTAGTACGAGCAGAAAGACGGAACGACATCCTCTTTAATCGCCGATCGTTTCGTTTTTCTTTTCGACATTTTGCGCTCCACCGTAGATTCTCCCAGCTTCCATTTCAACAATATTTCTCGCGTTATGGGCGATTGTACCCGAGAGACGTTTGCTACCTGAAGATCCCGTATTCCCGCGAAATTGCGCCCGTACCCTTAACGATTCTCCCAGTTTCCAGATCGATTTTATTACGGCTACGACCGACGGCTACGATATGTTGCGCGCCTGGTTATTCTACGCTTGGACCGCAACGATGTGCCTTTTGGATTTTCCTGCAGTTCTACAAGGCTTCAACATTCTGGGGATCTGTCCCAGTACGAGTTATAGCCATCAACAACCCTTCCAGGCGCTAATGAAAGCTCTTGTTTATAACGGGCATCGAGTTACCGTTATTTCACCCTTACCCTTAAAGGTGAGTTTGATTTTTTCTGTTAAATATGACATTAACCCATTAACGCCGAAATGCACAGAAAGTTTACTGCAAATTCAACGTTTATTTTGAATATAAAATAAATTTTGAACAAAATAATAACTATCAGATTCTACCATTTTCGAGGTCGCTCTTTCGAATGGTAGTAAGAAAATTATTAAAAAATTGAAATTTATATATGATTTTGACATATATAGTAGAAAAACATGATTTTTTCCTGACGCATTTTTTATAAATATCGAATTTTCGATACAATATGTTACTTTGAGTGAGCTAAAATATATTGCAAGGGTGCACTGGGTAGTTTTACTTAAAATATACACTGGTGTATATTTGAAATTTTCGATGTTAGATTCAAAATGGCTACTGCATTTACAAATTCCTTTTTAAAATTTAACAATTTTTTTTCTTGAAAACTATGGACTTTAGAGAAAATGTTATAACAACGATTATATTCCAGAATAAGTTGAAGAATACCCTAGAATTTGTTCGAAATGTATTGTCACAATTTTTTATTTTGGAAAAATCGAAGTTTGGAAAAAAATCTGAATAAATTTTAGTTCCATGGGCATTTGCGTCAAAGTCTATAGTTAAACAAATATTAAACTTTTATTGATTTCAAGACTAATAATTAATTTTCTTGAAAACTACAGAGTTTAGAAAAAATTTCCTTGAAGCAGAAAGTCTTAGCATTGGTTAAAGAATACTCTCAATTTTTTTCAGATTTTTGAAATAACTTTTTTCAACTATCGATTTTTTGATTTTTTTTTAAATAAAAAATTATGACAATACATTCTGAAAAAATTCGAGGGTCTTCTTCGACTTATTCTAGAACATAATTGTTCTTGGAAAATTTTCTCTTAAGTCCATAGATTTCAAGACATAAAATGGTTAAATTATGAAAAGAAATTTGTAAATGCAGTGGCCATTTTGAATCTGACATAACAAATTACAAATATACACCAGTGATATCTTTTAAGTACAACTATCGAGTGCACCCATGCAATATATTTTAGCGCACTCAAAGTAACATATTGTATCGAGAACTCGATATTCGTAAAAAATGAGTCCTGAAAAAATCATGTTTTTCTATTATATATGTCTAAATCATATATAATTTCTATTTTTTAATAATTTTCTTACTACCGTTCGAAAGAGCGGTTTCGAAAAGTGGAATCTGGTAGTTTTTATTATGTTCGAAATTTATTTCATATTCAAAATAAGCATTGAAATTACAGTAAAGTTGCTCTGCATTTCGGCGATAATGGGTTAATTTCACTTTCATTAATGACAGAAGAGAGATATGATATATAGAAATTAAACAAGTTGAATATTTTACTCTCTGATCTGATCGTGTACCTATAGATATCAACTTCTTATCAAAACTCTCTATATCAGTATAAATACTATCGGTTAGAGTTTTGGTTAATTTCTGGTTTCAATAAAACTTAATAAATAGTACTTTTCGGTCCTAGGCCGTAAAGTTTAATTTTACGGATCGCACAATCTCCAAATCGAGGTCGTAAAAGTTTACGGCCGAGGAGCGAACACTATTTTTTGATACACTGTTCGCAAAAGTAGGCACTTTACCGACTGTTTTTAGTCCGTAAAGTGCAGAGATCAGTCCGTAAAATCACATTTTACGGACTAAAAACCGTCGGTTAAAAAAAAATAATTTCTTGGATATAAATTAAAATCAGCATAGGAAACGAGACACGGTAAATAATATAAGTAATATAGAGAGCTGTTGGAGGGTAAACAATCAAAATTAACATTCCGACCCTAATTAGGGGCCTCTTCAGAAAGGGTATGAAAAATAGGAGAAATTTGTTCGTATTTATATTAAATACATGGACACGGAATATGTATGTGTTAGTGTATAGTACTGAGAATCAACGGTTTAATACGTTACTTTTTATTTACTTATTAATTTAAAAATTGTATATTTCTGGAAGATTCGAGACCTCAATTCTGATGTTTACGTTGTTTTTCTGTTTTTTGATAAAGAAATTTTCCATATTGTATCTTTATTTTCCCGTTTTTCTCTTTTCCAAAAATTTGTTTTATTGTAATCGAAGTCATGACCAGTTTCCAATCGATGTAAAGTTAAACCAGAATGTTTTGCGTTCTGTAATTCTGTCCTGTGTGGGATTTATTACATTGAAAGCGATTGTGCAAACGACTCCACTTTGCTTATCTATAGGCAACGTGTCTTTTCCCGGTTTAATTTTCGCGATATTAGTTTTGAACGATATTTAAATTATCCTAATAGTTTTTTTTTTAAATATTAGGAAAGTTTTCATTTAGCCGTTTGATGTATAGAAAACTAATACTTTTTGGAAGTACATTATTATTGTTTGTTATGTTATTGTTGTTTGAATTGAAATGCAGACGACGTATTTTTATGCAATGATCAATTAGTGTTGATGGGTAACCGTTTTGTTGTAAGATATTTTGAATGATGTTTTTGGTGAAATTCAACGGAAGAAAGTTTAATTGTACGGTCAAACCGGATCACGTTGTTTCGTAGTACCAATCATGTTTTAAACTTCCATCTTTTTGTATAAAAATTCTGGTATCAAGGAAGTTTATTTGATTATTGTTTTCTCTTTCTATTTTGAATTTAAGCCTGTTTTCTGGATCAAAATTGTTAAATTCATTTAAAAACTGGTTTTCTTTATGATCTGGAATTCATGTTAGAATGTCATCCACACATCTAAAAAAGAACGGTGGATTTAAATTTAATTTGTTTATAATGCATTCGGTAACATATATATTCCAGAACGAGATTTGCGAGGACGGGGAAAAGAGGGGAACTCATAGGCATTCTGAAAATTTGTTTGTAAAAAACGTCTTGAAATTTAAAGTACGTATAGTCGAGACGGGTATATACTGCTAAAATAAAATCGTATTTATCTAATAAAGTATGTTTTTTAATTTCATCCCATTTATTCTCAATACTTTCGACTACTAAATCTTTAGAGAAGTTTGTAAACATCGAAACAACATCTAGCGCTATTACTATGTGGTATAAAACTCTCTATATTAAAGATTGGTTTTTATTTCCTAATTTCATGATTGAAGAACATATTTTTATTACTTAATTCATTTTTGATGGGTAAATATATTTTTTAAATAAACCTCGAAAAGTATTGTTATATAGTATTTAAATTGGTAAGCTCTTTCCGGTTCTTAATCAAAAACCATACGGAAAAAATATTTGGCATTGCTATCTGAGTTGTAGGATTGTCACAAATGTGTTTTTTATTTGGTTTTACTATTTAAATAATAGGCTTGTCTACCTAATTCGTCGAGGTCACTATTTAGATAGTAAAATTACTTAAATTCGACGGTTGTAACTCTCGAGGTAGTATTTCCAATTATTTTATTTTTGCCATGTAATTACATCAAATATAAAATGTTTTTTATAAATACATGATTAGTATTTACACATATTGATCCGTTTATATTGAAATACGTAGTTTCAACCATGTCAACGTTTAGGTATTTTGAGAACCGATAGTTTTTTCTAATCAATGAATTAGTATCTTCTTCTGAAACTTTTGACATACGACTGACTTTCTTTTTACACAATGTAGACAGTTCTTCTAAAAAAGGTAGCTGAACATAGAGATTTTTTTGCCTTACGCTGACTTTTTCAAAGTGACATTTCTCTCAGACTTCGCGACCAATTAAAGCACTCCCCGGAGTGCGACTTATTATCCCTCTACTTCCGTGATCGGACTGAGCTTCAATGAGTTCGACCTGACCATTGTAATTCGACACGCAGATTTGAAACTCTTTGCCAACTGAACTAACGGGAAAAGGGAATAGAAAACGTCTAAAGTCAACTTTGGATAATTGCGTAGGAGTTTTTTACCGTGGGGAAATTTCTGCTCTTATCGTAATTATTCATGAATATTCTTTTAGTACCACCAAATTCCCAATCGTTAAGATAGCAGTTAAGTTTTTATTTTTAATGTTTAAAATGCAGCAAAATTACGTTGTTTAAGTTGATGTCTAGATGGAAATCCAGCAGAAAGTTGAAAGTTTCCTCTTATTGCGTAACAAATGACCATAATATCACAAAATTCTCTTCATACAGTATTTTGCAGTGTACTAAAATTATGTTATTCAATTTAAATGAATTATTTAAATATATTAGAGTAACGTCACTTCTAAGGAACACCGTATTTACGAGTTTAATAAACTACCTATTTGGGTCATTTTATAAATAATTATCATGCAACAGTGTACAATATCGTCTATGCAACTCACAATAGTCTACTTAACACGTACAGGCATGACAGTCTTATCTAAAAACGAGATCAAGTAGCGAAATCCAGAAGTGTAATGCATGCATCTAAACTTATATTACCTTGTAAAGGGTTGTGAAAGAAAATTCCGCGTCAGTTAACCTCCAAACTTATAGAATTTTCTAAAAAAAAATTCTCATTTAATACATCGATGAAACTTTGAGGAGTATAATAATTGATTACACTTTATAATAATAATAATATATTAAATTTTTTTTTAGTATCGACCATTGAAAAATAAATTTTACAGTTTTTGTATTATAATGGTCTGTTAAAAATTAGTATAATTATAAAAAATAATGCAGATGATGTTTCGACCCTAATTCGGGTCCTCTTCAGAAAGAGAGTGAAAACCTGGTGGCAATTGGCCGGATTTAAACAATTCACAGGACATAGAATGTGTATGTATTCATGTTTAATACCGAGAAAAAATAGGACTGAAATTGGTTTAAATATATATATAAAAAAAAAGCGCTTAATTGACGAAAGGATTATAAACTTCTTCAAATCTTATATTCACAGTATTTTTTGTAATAAAAAAGTTTTCCAGATTAGATATTTTTTTCCATTTTTTTCCTTCATAGCGAGAATTATTATCTTATTGTAATCAAAATCGTAATCCGTTGCTAATCGGTTTGTTGTCAAACCGGAATGGTGTTCATATTTTTTTGGAAAAAATGTTGTTTTTTATGTTCTTTTAGACGCGTCTTGAGGGGTCTGTAGGTCTGTCCCGTATACGATTTATTGCAGTGTAAGCATGGTATTTTGTAGACGACTCTGCTTTGTTTACCAAAAGGTAACTTATCTTTTGCTGGTGTAATTTTAGCGAAGTTTGTTTTAAAAGGTGTAGAACGACTAGAGTACACTGAGAAAAGTGTTTTTTACCAAGTATTAGAATTCTTATGCCCCGTAAAATATAGTGTTTTACGCATAGGGACTGCCATCTTTCTACTAGCTGTTAAAAGACGAAGATTTTATATTATTCTAACCGATATGTCAGTTTATTTTAGCCTTTTCTCTTTAACTAAAAGCAATTTTTGTTTATGGAAATTTATCTAATAGCAAATTAAAATATTAAAAATGCCTTCTTTTAGTCATAATAAAACATTCTTTTAAAATAGGAGAGTTGATTACAGTTTCGTATAACCTGTCAAAAACAAATGCTGAACGTCGGAGGATTTTACTAGTTATAATATATCTTTTAATGGCTATAATACACTTTTTCAAGGCCAACGGATAGTAACTGATAAAATACACTTTTCTCAGTGTACAAAAATGTATAAATGGAACAACCTGACCCTGCATGCGGTCGACTGTCTTTACTTTTCTTGCACGACCCTCTATAAGGTATTAGAAATTCAGCCATATGTAAATCAGAAAATGCAGCCAATTTCTTTACACAACAAAATGGCTGCCAGCCTACAATGCAACAGATGTGACGCAGCTGCTGACGCGTGCTTTCGCATTCAGGTGAAGCATGGCAACAATTTAAACTATAAATTGTCTATGTAAATCGGACGGTAATTAATGTCCCGAGCTCCAGTCGTATTGTTAAAGACTTATATGAATTATTTGTAAATAATTATACAATATAAACCATTAATGTTGTGCATACAATTGACTATTGAATCCAGTGCAGATCTTTAATTAATAAAAAAGTCTGTCTATTTTTTAATATTAAAAATTGAGGACGTGAAAAGTGTTCAATTTTTGCAGTTCTATAATTTTATAAAATGCAAATCTATGCAAATAAAATAATTACGATGTATAATTTCAAAACGTGGTTTTAAAACTTATATTAAAATTTGTCGTCGACAACTCCTCACATTTGTATATATTATCCATTATAAAGTATGCATGATAATATAAATTAATTATTAATTTTCTGTTTGGTTTTAAAATACCCCGTAAATGTCGGTAATTTGCCTAAAGGCTTGACAATAAGCGCCGATTTTTTTCTAGATAGCCTTTTCTGTGCGAAAACTCCTCCTTACCTCTTATCTCTGTTTCCTTTTCCCGCTTAGAGCTTTGCTTGTACAACTTTCCTCTCTATTCGGGCCGTTTCTATACATCTTTCTTTTACCAACTATTCTCGTCTTTCTTTGACTGCACCGTTAATGTCTGGTGAAGAGTTACGCAAACTTAGTTCGGCTTCAATTTACTCGTACTAACATTTCTCTTCCCTAATAGGCTCTGCGTCTTCTTGAGACGATCCGAAATCAAGTACCTTCTGCAGCTTGTAAAACGAGCGACTGAAATTCTTTTTAACGGCCATTTGATTGCTAATAAAATTCTACTTTTCAACAGAAACCAATGGAAAATTATACCGACATTGACCTTTCCTTTACATATCGGAAAGAAGATTGCACGAAATTGAGGTATGTATTCGTTAATGGTATACTTTATTCCTTTCATTCGAATATTAATATAGTGCAAATAAATCATTTTGTTTGGCAGGCACATGAATTCATTTTCATTAATGATGAAAAATATGGATGAAGGAAATGCACTGTGCGAAAAGCAACTCCTGAGTCCAGAAATCAAGAAACTTATGTAAGTTCACGTACTACCTGATAATTACAACAATGTATTATACTTACAAACAAAATATTTGTTATTTTCTTACTTAATTAATAAATGTACTAATGCATATAGGATGCTCCAATATTCACAGATGTTAATAAGGTATTTTGCAAAACCATACATGTCGATCTATTCCGACATACGACATCCCCCTGTTACAAAGACTAAAACACCTCAAAGTATCCGGATTGTAATCTCAAACGGTTTTGACCTAATAGGTTTTATGTTTGTTTGTTTTGGGATACATTTATGAGCGCACTTATAACAAACAGCTCGCCCTAAACTATTGAACGAATAGATGCACCAATCAGACATTACCCCAAGGATTATAATCTTTAATATAATAACTATTTTCAAAACACACTTTATTCTCTTCAACTACCAGATGTTCATGCATGAAAACATTTAATATTTTGCGCTTTGATTTTAATGCTCTGTGTTCATCGTATTTAAACCTTTGAGTCCTACATGACATTCCGTCTCATAACGTTCTTCTCAACTTATTATATGTGGATCATATTTATCCAGTATCAATCTTTCGAAAAACAACTGATATGGCGAAGACTATTTGCAAAAACAATCATAATTACCGTATATACTAAAAAAAACTAAAAAATAAATGCTGTCCTTAAAATTTAGTTATCAATTTACATTGCCCTCCATTCTGAAGTTCGATAATCTGACATCCAAATCGGAATCAGGAACACAAACTACATGGACCGTAAAGACACTTTGAAATAATTGGTCATTTCTGTGAATTTTGTGTCTCAGTGTTTGCTCATCTCGCAAACTCCAGACTAGTACTCTATGCTGAAAGAGAACAACGTGGATTTAAGTATACTGAGATAAAAGCATACGTATTTATTAGCTCCCAAAAATAAAACTTAATTTCTTTAAAATAGCACAATATTATACACTGTTCTAAAGAAATCTAAGATCAAAACGACAAAGAGAAAAACAAAACATTCAGTGATTTTAATAAGTGGTAAATAACAGTCATTTGCTTACTAATCATTAGACCAATTCAATTTTTACTTTCCGAAATATAGATACGTATTATTTTTAATTTCCAATTATTTTCGTTTATCAATAGCTTTCCTATTCATATTCTATATTACTACTAAAACCCCTAACATTTTTTATAGCAACTGCCGGTTTAAAGATCTTTGAACATTGTTAGCCTTCGTATTAATTTGAATGCCATAATTATATTCTACTAGCAATTAGATAAATCTCCATTTGAGAAGATACATATGAGAAACAAAACTAGAATCGCATTGCTCTATTACCTTTCGCACAATTATACAAGCTTATCAAATAATCGAAAAATAAATGTTCATGTTATAAGCGTTATTACGCTAGGAACTCACTGCTCTAAAATAATTGCTTCTTGGTAGCACCGTACCTTAATAGAATATTTAAATTTGTGTAGTCAATGGTTTGGGAAAGTTCCTAAAAAACATACCACTTACCGAAAATAAATCTGGGTTAAAATGATTACTTTCGTTACTGTTTTTATACAATTTAATATTAACTTAGTTTACATTTAACAATTATTTTTTTGAGTGACATTGTAAATAGGAAATTACGATTTTGCACGGTACGTCTCATTCCCGATGACATCGAAGCGAGGTTCTACACGAGTCTCCTGCGAATATCGAAAATAAAATTACGATTCTCGATTAATTGAAATTCATAAACCCATTTACACCATGAGTATTTTTAATCAATGCATGATGTTATTGGCAAAGAAGCCAATTTTCGTAATGGACTGAAGTATTAGAGCTTATCTTGGAAGATATCATTGCTCAACCAATCAATACATTCTCTTCAATAATTTCTCCAATTCATTTGACGAACGATGTCAAAATGATTATCGATAATGATACCTTCACGTAATTATGACTAGAGTTTATGCTTAAGTCACCAAGACTCTTACTTGTATGTTTGAAGTAATAACCCTTTTATTTGCCCTTGAAATAACGTAATTTACAATAGAGCATACTATTAATCTTATATTGAAATGCTGCTTCTCTTTAGCAAAAAGCTTAAAATGTGTTTGCATGCAGCAAATAATATTATAGTTTAAGAAATCAGGTACACAGGAGTAAAATTTAGTATAATCAATTATAAGATATAATCACGTGTGTTCTACATAGAAAAACAAGGTGTGAGAGTATTATTAAACATATACTACATATCACAGTATATATCCAGTAATTCTTCCAAAATAACCACGGTTAATTTAAAGCACGAGCCACGTCTATTTTTTGTTTGCCCGTTTTAACAAAAATGTCAAAATATATGCAGTTAAACAATACAATCATATGAAGTGATTCAATCTCTAAATTAGTCTTGTCTCAAATCGTTTAGAGTCGTTGTATCTGTACTTTGAAATTCTCAACCTAATTACATTAGAGAATCTTCGTTCCTTCCCACATTCGAGTCTTCCTTACTCAAAGTCCTCCTTACTTACAGCCACTTGAACTTTGTTCGCTTCTTCACACATACGCATAGTTACATATGTACTAAGTAATCATAAGTAAATTAAACCCAGGGGAACTGATTCAACAGTATTAATCTGTATTGCTGAAATAATGTTTACAGCCTCTTTAAATTAAGTTTACCAGAATGTATTTAAGTTTAATGGATAATGTTTGTGAAGTAAAGGACATTCTGTTATCTTAGTTTCGAGTAAATGAAAAAAAAAGACTTGATTGGAAAAACCAACTGCGAATTGGTTGGATAATAGTTGGTTATTTCAACTAAATACTTAGTTCACAGTAGTAATGAAATAAATTGGGCTTAGTTCCTTTACCATTTATAGTTAGTTAGACCACGTAACTTTTTAAAATAACAAATTTATTTTGTAACTTAAGCAACGTTGTAATATAACGGGAATCTTTTTTGGCTTCTTTCGCCTGTGTTCGTTTTTCAACCTGAATTGGAAATTAATAAAGTTATAATTTATCCAAGAAATTCGCAGAAACTTCTGGCAATCCATTTGTGTAAAATTCGCGTTAAGATTTGCAGTTGCAACTGTGTTTCGTCGTCTTTCTATTGATGTGCGCTAATTTTGGATTAGATTTTAATTCTGAAAACTTAAGGCTATGATTAAACTATCTCGTTCCAAAGCTTAAAGGTATTTCATATTCAAGATATTATCTAATTCTTCAATTTCAGAATTATCAATGATTGTTTTTAAATTTTATTTTGTGGTAGCTGAAAAAATAAACAGATTCTTTAAAAGAATTATTGCTAAATGCTGGCCTGAGAACTGTTCTTTGGAAAGATTCAAGCTTGGCAAATAATTATAAAAGCCGCGGAACAATTTTATAAAATAATTCTCTTATTGTAACGGGTTTATCTATGTATCACCTGTTTTACGAACAGACAATCTTATAGCTTTTAATTATTGTTCATGTTGATAAAAATTAATTTTTGTTGCAGTTAAACCTTCTGGAGACCTGAGTTTATTTTTATAACTAATTTATGTAGTAAATATTGTATTTTCTTTTATGACAATACGGGCGGGAAGGTTAAGTAGATGTCTTTACTAAGGCAGAGATGGCTGGAGAGTGACGTACACTCATATTTGCTCTGAAAGATACTCGGCTGATTTGAACATTTGCTAAATGTTGGTTTTTGTATGTCATTTGAAATCAGAAACCTGCAATTGAGCGGAAATTATTATGAATATTGTTTAAAAGGTATTCATGTACCTTAGATATACTCTTAAATTATCTCTCCACCGCTGACTTGTTATATAATCAAGTGGATTTCGCTTGCACAAAAGGATTCAAGAGAATTATTTAAAAGTGTAGAAAAATCAGTTTTACGTGTTTTTTTCTGTTTTTAAATGTTTGTACATTAATTGTAATATAAAACAAAGTTATAAAAATGAAGATTTCAGTAATAATATAATATTTTCTTGCTAAAAATTCTTGCGTAGGTAAAGAAATATGTTTGCACTACGTCCTTACCGTAGAAACGAACCTTTCATTGTGTAGGTATTCTTACATTAGCAATGTTATTAATGCGGTTGTACTAGACTAATTTTCGGAAGATTCTTTTAAATAGAATAACAGAATAAATGAAGATTCTAAAGTTGTAGATAACATTGCACAATTTTTCCAAACTCACAACCCCTTTCCAGACACAAGAAGTCGCAAGAAATCAAATCAATTTCCGCTGGAGTCGTAGCTAACGGCACAATTGATCGTGATCACGCATTACCATTGTACTCAATTTAAGAAGAAAATTGAAAACCTAAGGTACCTAATAGTGCCACCCGTGCCTTCAACTATGGCTTTTGATATTATTATGGTAACTGATGGCTTTGCAAATTTGAACTCCTTCGGTGGCACCATCCAGAAACTCTTGGATGTCCTGAAATGCAATTTAGTTTCGTTATATGAGCGTTGTAATCCGCATCCAATCACTATTTAGATAGGACGTGTCATAACAATTTGTATTATTCTAAATATACGATACACTCTCAAATTATTGTACTCAATTGCGGAGTCCAAAAGAGAGTAATTCTTAAATTTCTTGCATATAAGCTTCAATTTTACTCTCTGGGAGTCACATTTGCTCCTTTGGGGTATTCCATGCTTGGTTTGAAGCCTGATACCAGTTATATACTGCATCGATAACTGGTTATGACGTGGTCAGCCTGCTAACATATTTTGTTTCAAGTCGCTGTAACATATTCAATTCTGTGGATTTTGAAACGAATAAAAAAAGAAAATGTTCGTTAGAGTTATTGCATCTAATGAAGAAAGAACAAATTATATATCTCAATAAACAATGAAGTTATCGTTAACAGGGCCTTGAAGCGCACGACGCGTTGATCATCATCTGTCATCAAGTTTAAATATTCATTACTTATTAACTATTAGATCAATGAAGATAAAACTTTCGAGAAAATTTGTTCATACCTCTATGAACAAGTTTCTCGCTAACAGTTTTCGGATGCGCTCGATAAACGAAGAACCTGAAGGTATATTTTGCAGTTGTGCAAAAGTAAATTCATAACTTTATTGTTAATTGAGGTATTTATTTATTATTTATTATTTCCAGATTAGATGCGGACATTTCTAGTGAACAATTTCTTTTTTTATTCGTTTCAAAACCTCCAGTACTAGCCTTCTTCCTACAGCATTTAGCCGCCTTTCTCTTATTACGTGTTTATTGACGCCCTTGGAGTATATTTTGACTCCGAAAAAATCAAATGAAGTCAAACTCGGCCTACCCCATTTTCTACCCCTATGAACTGAAATTTTGGTCCAATAATTTTAGAGTATATGATATACCAACTTGTCAAATAACTCATAACGTTTAAACCATACATTATGTATTTGCTCATGATCAGTTTCTCATAAATCTTTACTTACAATCACAACCTTATAGATAATAAAAAAAAATGGAGAGAAATAAGTTTTACGTCGGAGACTTATTTATGTCTATTCACTAAATCGGCCAAAGTTTAACACCAGACTTGATAATGAATAAGGTGTAGCAATCCAGACATACACTATCTACACAAACTTATATTCATGACTGTTATATAAATAACCTGCGTTTTGTCGTCAATGTCATTCAATCATTAAAATCATGATTTATATAATCCATGGGACATCAATACCTAACATATCAGTGTCTTTACAAAATTACAAATATGGGTAATTTAGTATGAAGTGAGCAACAAAAATAACTATACCGGTCGTCGATTCTATTCTATTTGAGGCGTGGGGCATATTATAATATAACGTTGAGAAATACGTGTGCATATATAACCAGAATCTAAGCAGAAAAGCAACAATATATATTTGAGGACCAACGGCAACGTTAAATATAAAATTTAGTTCAAGTAAACTTCCCCAAATTATTATACTTACAAATAAAGAGGGGCTGATTACTGTGGACGAAGGTCAAGGATCAAGACGAGGGCTGAGAACAAACTGGTCGAGTACTTCTAAGTTCCCTTCCCTGCTGTGCATACGAGATGTTCTGTAGATGAAAAATGATGCACCCACACCTTCTAAAATCCCAGGCAGGAAAAATCAAGTACTCTTGGTATACAAATGCATTTCCAGTAAGACATCTGCCGAAAGTTTTTCTCTCACGGAGCCTAAGAAAAAATTGTCAGTCGATAAAGTTTTAACATTAATATAGATGATTTTTGGGAGCCCAAAATGAAATAAGTTATACACATTTGAAATATGTATATAAAAAAAATAGTTTGTGTTAAATTACATTTCCTTTTAAATATAGTTTACATTATTATAATTGATAAAATAATCAGAAGAATTATGTCTGTTACTAAAAAATAAACCGCATATCATAAATATCAATAGCAATGACATTTATTTCGTAGTATTTTATCGAAATTACTGTGCATTATTTTCCAGTGCCCGGAATGAAACATTTGATGCTATAATCATCGAAGCATTGTGGTATCAGTGCTTTTACAGTTTAGCAAAAGTCTACAATTATCCAGTGATGATCGGATTTTTAAGCGTCGGAAATCTTCCGTATCCAATGGATTCAGTTGGTAAAGTTATTATCTAAATACGCAATTTATTATAAAATTTGTCATGTTATATAAACATTTACTATTTTTGCATTTTGTATAAGTGATGATTGAACAAATAATATTAGAATATTATTAACGGATATAATCGTCGAAAAATGATCCGGGAAATATTATTCTATGATAGATTTCGGGGTAGATAATAAAAAAATTTAGATTAATTTTTACTAAGAACTTTCAGCAGAAATTAATCCTATCTCAAAATATCTATCTGAACATAACTGTAGCTCTAGCAATTACAATAATTTCGAATATTAGAGTCCATACGCCATACATATCGAAAATTAAAGCTTCAATTATTATACAACCATATGTTAATTATTGATTTATGATAATTTATCATACGTGGCGTTACTCAACTACCGTAAAACAGACTTTAGTAACGGTCGTATAATATTTAATTCCGTATTAATATTGTATATTATTGCAAATTTGTCAAATTATTACAATACTAAGCGCCGTTTATTTCGCTTCATCCTGTAATTCTTGCCACGGAAAAAACGCATTTTACATTTATTTGATTTCTTATTTTTATTTATTTGTTATTATATATAATAATATATAGTTATTTTACAAATAGCACCTAATACATTTTTTGTTATTATTTGCAGTAATTCTTTTATATAGGCGCTATAATAACAGATCTGAGAAATGTGATTTGAATGCCTTATAAATACTTTGCAACTATTATTGAGTTGTTCTGTAGTTTTATCACATTTTCTCATATATAACATGTTAATTCTTTTAACATTTTATATTGAAGAAGCACGTGTTAATATAGAGTACGGTAGAACAAGTTGGCAATAGCTTTATTATAGTACTATTCGACGCAAAATGTTAACAAATTCTTCTCTTAATGAACCTGCATACTATCATGGTAATCGTAACGTTAAGTTTTAAACACCGTGGGTTGCAAAATTAATTGACGTCTTGGTTGCTGTTGAAACTTAATTCTATTATATAGGTTACTATTATAAGTGCCTACACGTGCAGCTTATTTTATGTTGGACAAAAATATACATTTTTTACAATCATTTCTGAGTAAAATTAAAGATTTCTTGAAAAGATTGTTTGTTCGTACTATGACGTAAATAACAATTTAACAATTTAAATCTTTAATTATATTGTATAAACATAGATACCGTAATTGTAATTAGCAATAATGTAGAAGAATAAAGCTATTACATTAAACAATACTCACTGTCTCTGTTTTCCAGGTAATCCAGACGACCCACTTTTTAATCCGGATATGGCATTCGCCTTCACTGACAGAATGGATTTCAATGAAAGATTTCTCAACTTTTACTATACATGGTGGACAAGAATTTATTATCAACATTTTCACATCCCACGAGCAACTGAGATAGCTCAACAATTAGTACCAGGCATATCGTGCGAGAAAATTGACCGCCAGTTTAACTTGGTGATTTTAGGTAATAACCATGTTTTTGGTTATCCCAAACCGTTACTCCCAAATGTTATTGAAGTTCATAGTCTGCAGATTACCGGAGATCCAGGACACTTACCTAAGGTAAACATTATTGTAATGAAATCTGAATGGTAGAATGCAGTCAATTAATAACAAAATTAATTTCTGTCTGATTTTTAATCATTAGAGCAGATAGATTCGTATTCTTTATGCATATATTAACTTGGAAACGCCTAGCCAGTTTATTAATTATCAAATCATGAAACTATACAAGTGAAAAATATTTGGTTCAAAGGAAAGTCCACAAACATTTTGAACTTTTAATGTTTGCAATAAGTCTTTCTGTCATTACTGTGTTAGTTACTAGTTAACATTATTGTACAGTTCATTAATCCCTAGAATATTACAAAATTCATTCAATATAACAATGTGCAAATTATTATTATAGTTTTGTTCGTTAATTTAAGAAGAAAAATTATCGTGCAAAAAAATATTTACCAGTTGTAAGGCAGATACTTTCTTTATTATATCCAAGCTGCAATTAATTTTTTTTATGTGTAATTATGTAACAAAATATATATTTAATATTTCTTAAGTCTTTTAATTATGTTCCACTATATTTTTAATACAGTTGAGACGACCTTTATTGTAGTATTTGTAAACATCAACCACGCATGAGCTGTTATTCTACTCTATAAACTTGAATTAATCAAAAACGACTTTTATATAGCGAAAAGTGAGTTACCATCAATTAGTAAATTTTTTACTGGCAAATAGTACGAATAGCAAATAGTATGACTTTGACTAATTCATTAGTAAAATTCTGCTAATCTACAAGTTGATATTGCCTTTTTAATTTATTAGTTTGCAGAATTAGTAATAAATTAGTAGGTTTCAACTTTTTACTAGCAAAAATTATTACTGATTCATTTGGTGACTCACTTTTCGTTTTCTTATTGGTAGTTTTTAACTAGTTCAGATTTAGAGAGTAAAGTAAAAGTTTGGTGATTTTCTTAAGATATATATATACATTTTGCAACTAATGGTCTCCTAAACGAAATAACTAAAGTAGATTGTAGACTACTTGACAACTTGCTTTTACAGAAATTAAACATAACTTACAACTGTTTTTAAGTTGAAACTTCGAATTTATGTGCAATCCGTGCTGTGCCGTAATATTTATCGAATTACGTTTTATCACTTTTTAACTTGGTTTTAAATTAGCAAGTTTTGAACTAGCGATACGATTCTCTGCGGAATTTACTAAAAAGTCTGATGTTTGAAATTTAGTACTTTCCAAGTGATACTGTATATACATATATGTTTTATTATATTTTCAACAACCTATTATATGTCTGGCCGTAAAAGTAAAGATATGCGAAAAGATAATGAAATTTTATGATGTACCTCATTTCTACGTGGAAAATCCGTTTAATGCTTGGATGTACGCAGTAGGAAATTTTGGCTCGTCCGTTTATGAACTGTGTGGAATTACTATTGAATGTACCATAGCAGCTCTTGATGAAAGTTGAATCTACTGTCTGGAAATGCGTAATTAGATATGCAATTATAATCTATTATGGTACTAACGAATTCGATGAAGTAGGTTATTAAAATTACCAAACCTATTGTGTTATATTTAGGTCGTTATTTTTATAAATAAGTTTGATGTTAATAAATAAGTATTGTCTAGTTGGAGAACAGGATTATGATACTTTACAAAGGATACCGTAATATTTTATAAAAAGCATATTCACTAAATATGAATAATTAATTTAGAACAATCATATCACTTCTATTAACACAACTACTGAATTTGACCATTCAAATGAGTTTATTTCTCGTAAAGTAGATTTTCATGATTTGCTCATTAAATCCTGAATGGATATTTTCTTTACTACAGTTTTCAACGTTTCGGGTAAACAGCCAATATAAAAAATGAATAGGAGGCACATCTGACGCAAAATTAACTGAATTTTCAGAATAAGTTATTAGATTTTTCAAAAAATGCAAGTGTGAAAAACAATTCATCATTTTTTTCCAAAACAGCAACGATTTTTCAAGTGAAATGTTGTTTATCTCGATTTTTACTCTGAAATATTTTCGGCATCCATGCTTTTAGTCAAGAAATCGTATCTTCGAGATTTTAACATTAAAATATGCATATAGGTATTTTCAAAATAAAGGTGAAATCATCCAAAATGGCGACCCAAATACGAAAAAACCGTCGAAAAGTACAGGAATTTATACTTAAAAATAATAGACTTTCGGAAAAAAATGTTACGAACCGAGAAGTTCTTAGAATTAGTCAAAGAATACGTTGACATTTTTATGTCATCGCTAAACGAGTTTTAATATCAGAATCCATCTATTCAGGGGTGATTCTGATATCAAAACTGTTCAGTATCAAATAGTTGGTTTAGATCAAACAAATTTGTATTATTGATAATAAAAAATATATTCTGGTTTCACGGATAGGTTGGAACTATTAATATTAACACTAGCCACTCAGGATCTGTATAGCACCGGTACAATTCTACTGGCCCTATTACCCCCCAAATCGTTTAAAATTTAGGTAAACACTTGAAATTAAGACAGTTGATTTTAAAGTGTAATATTCTCGAACAAATTAGTTTTTACACCACAACCACAAAGTACTATGCAGTCAGAAATAATTGAATTATACAGAGTATCGGCAAAGAGAGTTCTGGCTCAAGCAATAGTTCTTTTATGAAGTATCTAATAAAATTTCAAAAAATTAGTATTAAAACTGATTATTTGAAATTACTCTATTTGAGATAAAAATGAATAATAATCAACAATTGCTTAGGGATACTTAAATCCGACTTCCATTGTCTGATGGAGTTTATGAAATGCCTTCTGTTGTAGATTATCAGACACTAGGGCCATTTCAACTCTTAACTTACGCATTAATAATGTCAGTTTATGCTTTCAGCTATAGAGTATAAAAGACTGCTTACCGTACCTGTAGAATTATATTTATTGTTATGTCACATCCTATCTAAATAGTGATTGGATGTGGATTACAACCCTCATATAACGAAACTAAATTACATTTCAGGACATCCAAGAGTTTCTGGATGGTGCCACCGAAGGAGCTATCTACTTCTCTTTGGGTTCAAATTTGCAAAGCCATCAGTTACCGTTGAAGGCACGGGCGGCACTATTAGGTGCCTTCGGTTCGTTGAAGCAAAGAGTTCTTTGGAAAGACAGCGCCGAATTTACCGTTCCACCCGATCAAGCGGCCAAGATCAAGTTTGTGAAATGGGCTCCACAGCAGGCGATTCTCGGTGAGCTATCAGCACAGGGGTAACCCTTTGTATATACGAAAATGACAAAATACATCTATAATCGATTTTCAGAAATTAGAACGCCCTTTTCAGAGATATGAAATATCCCAGACAACAATTAATTCTTGTGGTCATTGAAGTCTATTATTACTGTATCGAGTAAATCATTTTATGGCAAATCCAAGTGTGTTAGTTGAAATAATTGAGATCAAAATAATTCCTAGCGTTTTTGAGTTTGTAAAATGCCTTATCTAAACATTTAATTTTAATGCGTTATTATGTTAGATATAGCCATAGTCGATCTAGAATTGCAATAGTACTAGCATATACTATAATGCAAGTTCTATCCGAGGACAAATTTTGAAACAATATAAGGATCCTGTCTGGAAATTGAATCTGATAAGATCATTGAAATAAGTGCAATTGTTGGAAGTGCGGACGAAGAAGGAAAATCTCAATAGAAAAGAGCAAATCTTCAGGATTTGAAATAATTATGTTAATATTACTAATTTACACACTCGAAAGGAAGATTATTATTATTACAAACAATTAAATTATAGAATACTCTCCTTATTAAATGGAGCATGAGGCTAATATGAACTGGGGGAAAATGTATCTTAAAGATGACATTCATCGACATATTGTGTAACGAGGGCGATTTTCGGCGACTTTGAAGTTTATCGCAAGGCGAGGGCGACTATTACAATCGTGGGAGATTGATATTTCGCCCATGTTACGTAGGATATTTTTTAATACGGTGGGCGTAGGGTTCGATAATTCGAGCATGAATGTTTCGCCCTAGGACGCGAAATCGAGCTTGAAATGTTAACAAATGTTATTTATTAATATTTCATTTTCACTTTTTACGCATTTAAGGAACCCTCTCCTCCACTCCCCTTCTTTCCTACCTATGTTACATTAAGAATGTTCTCATAAGCGCAAATTTTCACTCAAAAAACTACAATACGAACTCGAATCGTAGGAACTCAATTTGTAGCCACTCGGATCGGAGTACATAAATAAACATTTCTATGTAAATTTTTGTATGTAAAAATTGCAGCGTAAAAACAAATAAGATATTCTCTTTACAGAATATTTGCAAACAAAAAATAACGTTGCATAAAAAATACGATAACTCAGCTCAGAATCATTGTTTTGGACTCTAGCTGTGCTCATTTTACTACAGACAAATATTTTGTTTAATTAAGCTAAATAGAAGACTTACAGAAAGGGTTCAAAACAAAAACCAAACATTTTCGTACGTTTTTAAAATTTTGTAAGAAATTTGTTTTCCCATTTATACATAACATTAAATTTAAAATTATTTGCGCGAGGTAAAGTTCAATAGAATGGGATCATGCAATAATAATACAAAACTGTGATAACACTGGCTGGCTAAATATCTTAAATGCACTTGTTTGATTAGGGCAACCTATAATCTATCGGTCTGCATATGAAGTAAACATCGCGCGATCTCATTTCTGGATGTAATCGCCTCCTAGTGTCTGTGGAAGAAACACATATAGATTTAAGAGCTCAAACATAAGACCTCTTCGAGATTACGGTTTTAAGAAGTCCTAAGTAAGACATTTAAGAGTTCGTTTTGATTAACAAAATTAAGACCTCTTCAGGTGGTCTTTTTGGAGATATCTTAGGACTGAGCTCTGGGGGACCACTTTAAGAGGTATGTGCTGTATGGGTATCATCATAAGTCATTTTCGCACTGGCTCGTTAGCGAATTCGAAAAAATTTGTTTTTTCGGCCTTCCCTAATATTTGTATTATTTACGGGAAGGTACATTTTTAATTCGGCAAATATACTATTAACAACATTCAATGTTACGAAATATTTAATGGTGATATTTCATTTTTTTATCGATGGCGATCTGTTTCAAGACCTTAACAAAGCTGTTTTTAAATGGAATAATTTCTAAAAATCCAGAAACAAAGTGTTTTACGAAAAGATATGTAAGGAAAATTTATGGGATAAACACGTTGACGTAATATTACATGGAAAAAATGCTACAGTTGAGGCAACACTATACCTTTTTTCCGTGTATGTTTATTTGCATAATGTTATATTGTTTTTCTCTAATTTCGTAATAATTTTTTCAAATTATTTCGTTTCCAGTTTTCGTGAGAACTTAATCCTAACAGTGTACATGTAAAAAGCAGCGTAACGTTTTTCTACAACTGGGCAATACAATATATCGAGCTTGAATAACCGTAACTAGACAATATCCGAAGTTATTAAATTGATATTACCTCTCTTATAAAGTTTTTAAAGAAGCACATAAGTTGGAAATAAAGTTCTGAATCGATTGGCGACATACCGTCCAGAGCTGATAATGTTTTAACAAGCTACTCTCGTACTTTCAAATATGAAGCTTATTTATTACTGACTTCTCTTTCGTAAATGTGTATTCATACGAATTCCAATTTTTATTTTTGGCATATACAATTACTTCAAAAGTTTTCCATACTCACAATATGACATGACAAGACAAAATACACAAAATGGCTGAATTTAAATCTTCAATCGTTAAAGGTTGGATTTTCTTTTACCTGTGTTACTATAACCATATTTTACTGAAGATAAATAATATTGACGTGTAATCGGGTCTTAGGAAAAATTGCATTTTAAAAAAAATGTATACGTTACAGATTCAATTCACATTATAGTATTATTGTTATGTGCAAGAAATCCGTGACATAATAACTAATAACTCCGCACAAAATTGTTGTTCATATTTCCTGGCAGCGCCTGTAAACATAATAGATTATACAGAAAAAGATTTATTTTTAAACAAATGAAGAATTAGAGCCTCTTTGCAAACTTTTCGCTTTCAAAGCTGACTGAGAACTGTTATTTATTTATTTACTGTATTTTTCGTACATTTTTCAACTTCGTCAGAGTGCATGGACTAGATTGAGGTTCGGTAACTGTGGTTTTGTTTTGGCTCTGGATAAAACATGTAATTTCGGTACAACCTTGAAATTGGGCACAAATCAGAATATCAACAAATCAATGTACTTTATTAAATGGTAATTTTGAGAAGTGAACAACAATGTCCTGTTAAGTAAAATATCATTACTACAAATATATAAGACCAATCTCAACATTATCAACAAAATTATTTTCCAATAAGGCGATTTGTATTCTTTGCCAATTTGAATGATACTGTGTCTATAATTTTTATTAAAAAGTATGAGTATCAAATTTCTATATATTTTATAATTGACATATACTACTAATATCACATAATTGTATATACAATTTTATGGCCGTGACTATTTCATACAATTTTGTACAACCAATTGAGTAGTATAGAACGCCAACGACTCCTTTGAACCATTTCTGACCGTATCAAATTGTATCATTTAGAAAATTTACATTAACGAGTTGATAAATGAAGCTATTAAATACAAATCATGCATATTGTGCTTTAAACATTTATTATATTTTAAACTGATGAAGACTGTATTGCTACCATCATGTGACGAAGTAATTCCCAGAGAAAAGCGCGAGATGTAATTATGATGCGTTTGTGGCTTTGATACTACGTTATTCCCAGCAGCGAGAAGGGCTGACTGAAAGCTCTTCAAAGGGAACTTATGCATACAAGCAGGACAGGCTGAAGAAGCGAGAAGGAAAATGCACTTTCCATATCCTTTTGTTCTTTTTTCTAATAACGTGCACGCATAAACAACGTATCACTCGTTCGCAGCTAATGTTTCGCAAATCGTCCCTTTTAATTACACGGAAAAAGTTTTAGTACTTTTCGTAAAAGACTTCGGCTTTATTTTTAATACGATTACATAATAACGTGAATTTCTGTGTTAGCTTTTTTTTTGAAAATTAAAATCCAAACTTCAATGGAAATATATTTAATCCCGTTTGAAAATCTTGCAAACGCTAAAAACGTTAAAAATGTTAGAATCAAACAGGAATCTAAATTATTATTGAGATAGGAAGATATACTAGCGATAAATTTGTATTTGAACAATATCATACCAGATTTCTAGATTGGTTAATTCATCAATGAAGTCACCTTTTATGGATTATCTTATATTTATAAATATTCAATACAAGAATTGCGTCATCACAATATAAATTCCCACGGGCGTGGGTAAAACTTTTACTTTATTAATTCTTTATATTTCGTAGAATTTGCGGTGAATAATTTACCATCTCGTTGTGGTGTAGGTTAAAAATCAATCGTTAACCTTGGTATGGGGGAAGTTTTGTATTTCAAAGTACGGGGGCGTGAGACTATCCAGTACGGCCCGGGCGTGATCTCTCACGCGCAAAGCAAACCGGCTGTATGAGATTGGGGTTTCCTGAGAAGGAGCAAAAGCCCCTAGTTTTAGGTTCAATTTGACTTGTTTAATAGACACCCGTTGACAAAGAGGGGGCAACTTTACTTTCCTAAATAAAATTTACGAGAATGGCTAAATGCCCAGCCGCCAAAACTATCCGTTGCGTTTATTTTTGCTAATACTTCAGAAAATTAGTCAAATTAAAAATACGTGATGCATTAAAACCACAGCAAAATTATAAGAAATTGTATTCTCTTTATCACGTTTTTAATAAGTTAATTATATGAAAGAATTATTAAAAAATATTTCAACTATTTAAACCCCTTCGATTATTCTAATAAATGAAATGAATGTAAAAAGAGCTCTCTATCAATTAAGCAAAAGTGCAAATTAACGAATGTAACGGTATTAGTAGTATGTTGAGGATTATGTTATGAAGTAATTTTTCTTTGAACAGGATATATGAAGTGAAAAGTTGCAGTATATACATTGGATTGAATAGATGAAATAATCGTAGTTCAATTAAATAAGTAATTGAATTATGTCTTGATTATACGTAAAATTAAAAATCTACATTCTCAATACAAAAAAAAATTGTCGGGACATGTTTTCCACGAATTTTAACCTCCTCATTATGAATACGATAATAAAAATCGGCGATCAGACATAACTGAGCCGCTATTTTTAAAAAACCTTAGAAACTCGTAATTTTTTAGAGTTGTTTGCATTTGTTTCGAAAGTTCCGACGATTTTTTTTTTGCGGTAACGTAGTAATTGTGCAGTTTTACCAGTTAATCTTACGAGATTAAAAAGCTATTGTTTTATGCTCTTAAAAATAATGTAAAAATTCCACCGGAAAATCTGTTCATTCTGGAGAATGAGACAATCACAAAATATGTAAGATTTAGTTATAAATTTAACAGAAAATTTTGATGTTTTTACGTACAAAATATGAACGTATTTCTGTTAAAGTAGTTGCTCCCTGGATATCATGTATTGTGGACATAATGGATAAAAATATTTTATAACATTTTAAAAACCTTAGTTTCTAGACAAAAAAACATTATTGTTCTTGACAAAAAATAAAATATGCCAAAATTACTTGCTTCCCTATAGACGTCGCTGAATATTTTCTATGAATATTAACTGCAGATGTTCACTCGGGCTCTTCCATGATATACGTGCGAACGTATGAGACGTCACTGGGCTAAACATTGTATGATACTACTTTATACATTGTCCAACAGTTTCTCCCTTACGCATTCCCACAGTAATTTGACAGTGTGTCTTCCACTTTATCACTACCACTGTAAAAAATTAATGAAAAATTCACATACCATCATATGGGAATTTTTCATACAAACGTATGGGAATTATTCCATCTTGTAAAAATACTTTATCTCTACTGGGATTTTCCAGTACTACTGTGAACGTTTTTCATATTGGAAAGTTACGAAAATAACGAGGCATGTACGAGAAACTGCAGTAGACGGAAAAAAAGTTTCGAGTAGGTATGGACAATTTTTCAAAAAGAACCCATATGTACCCCAGATACCCATATGTATATAGAAAAAGTGTCGGTTTATCTAATAACATTCTACATTATTCTCTTGTAAATAATTTTAGACTTGTGTCTGAGAAATGTTGTGTTCTGAATAAAACATCGGTACACTACAACCTTATTTGGGTATGAATTCCTGAAGTACTTTTCGTTTGGGTGATAAGTTAAAGATACCTATAGGTAAGCGTATAGATATGTTTTGATAGTTCACGATACCACTAATAAGACTCCCCAAGGATTTTTCTTTAATTGTTTAAAGCTTATTAACAATTGAAATTTTCTGGAACTTATTAGAAAATATTCAGTATCTTTGGCAGAACCGGTTTTAATAACATTTGGGCGGTAAATTGACTCGGTAACGTACTTTCAATAAATGTGTAAAATATTAATAAAAATTGTAATTTTTTTAAACAAATTATATTTTTAATTTTAAATTCTATAAATAAATAATGTTCTCCCTCGATTCTGCCACTTTTTCATCTGTATCATGAAGAGGATCTCTTCAAGATTTTATTGCAAAAGAAAAAAGTGGGATTTTCTAAAACTTAAGTTACCGAATTTTTAATATCGTTTCGCATGCTACCTCATGATTCAGAATCTACCGCGCCTTCCGATTACGTCTACCCCAGAAGAGTTTCACAACAAAATTCAATACAACTAACAATTACCAATTATAATAAGTATTCTATCGTGTATGAACGTTGTTTATAACATTTTGATTTGTTTGTAACTTTAAAACATTTAACATTTGAAAACCGCTTCTTCGTGATACAGAAAAAATTGGCAAAATTAAGGGAGAATATTGTTTATTTAAATTTGTTGAAATAACTTATTACTTTTATTTATATCTTACACATTTATTGAAAGTATCTCCCCGAAACAACCCATCCTCCATATTTGATTATAATCGATTCTGACAATTTTAATATATACTAGATATTTTCTAACAAGTTCCAGAACACTTCAAATGTTAATAACTTTTAAACAAAGAAGAATTTTGAAAGGTATCTTTAACTTTTGTTGCACAAACGAAAAATTTAGAGGCTACTTCAGGAATTCTTACCAATTTCTCACATTTTTTTTGTTCTTCAGTTTGAAAAGGTTTCTTTAATTTCTCTGGTGAATTCTTCACATTTAACGATTTTTAAAAATATTATAAAAAGCCTCATTTTTAACAATTATGCACAAATATCCTTAATGGTATGGCTAACATCTATGTAATAATTAACATTTTTTTTGCGATTGCTAATCGTGATCTCAATTTCTCCTTCGTTAGAAAACGAATTCTCTGCAAATTTTCAAAAATTCAACTCCATCGCTCTTTTAATTATAAACAATATTTGTTATTAATATATGCAGCTAATTAATAATCGACGGGAGGCCTACAGCTGGTACAGTAGTCTAAAAAACCTTCCAAATTATATCCTAATTGCAATGAAATTCAATTTATGGAAAAATATTTTGTCGTTGTATACCGCAAAACAACTTCAAATATAGCAAAATAAATGATTAATGTTAACAAATGATTTAATAGGATTGAAACGTCCACATTTTTCGTTAATTTTTTAGCATCATTCTCAACATAAATAAATGGATCTATCAAAAATGCTGGCATTTAAATACAAAGAAAATTAATTCTTTCGTAAATACGTTTTAAGATAAGCCCTTTAAATGTACCCGTTTGATTCAGTATTGAAGTTTTTCATTACGTTCGATCATTTGTTAACCATGATATATATGCACAAGCATATTTTTATGGTTAATAAATGATTTAGTATAGTATATTATGTCTTAAGAATAATTTATAATATTTATTTGAATAATATTTAATACATATTAGAAGACGCTTCATTTTTGACAAATTAGCCGCTTTTTTATATTGTAAATTAATATAATCCGATCAAATCATGTTAACCTGATTCCTTATTTGAAATAGCGTAAATAATACATATTCAAATGAATGATCAGTTTTTTTTGATGCACGATACATGTACAAAAGAATAATACAAAAATAAATACCAGTCATATTTTCAACTTAAGTTTGATATCGCACGAATGCATGTATCCTATGTTGCAAATTTTGAAATATTTACAAGATATTGCCTTCAACAGTTTCAGTGTCCCAATTTACTTTTTTTAAAGCTTCCTGTAATCACTATTTTTCAGCGCATCCGCGGGTGATGATTTATATGATGCAAGGCGGATTACAATCACTGCAAGAGGCGGTACACTACGAGGTTCCACTGATAGCAATTCCATTCTTTGGCGATCAGAATTTTAACGCGCGAAAAATCCTGAGTGCGCAAATTGGATTGACGCTGCACGTCGACACCATGACGAATGAATCTGTTTTCCAGGCCGTCAACGAACTTCTGACGGATGAAAGGTGAGAATTTGTTGCACTTTTCGAAATCAGACGCGGCGGCGGCGGAACGACGAAATGTCGTGGCGCCCAAACTTTTACGAGAATGACACATATATAACGTAACAGATGAAGAGTTTTGAAAATTGGTGCGCAGAAAAGTGACGTTTTCATTTGAATTTGCAGGTACTCAAGAAATATCAAACGTCTAGCAGCCATTTTAAAAGATGAGCCCATCAAACCGATGAAAAAAGCAATTTGGGCAATAGAGCACGTGTTGAAATTCCCGGATTCGCCTCATTTACAATATAATGGAAAAAATGTATCATCGCTACAATATTACCAAGAACTATTTTTGATTATTGCTATACCTATCATCTTGCTTCTAGTTATATTACTGATATCTGTCAAAATATGGGATGTTTGTGCAAAATATCTGGGCCGTTATGAAATGATCAGGTTTTTTAAACAATTTACAACAGTAAAAACACCGCAAATAGATTGAGTAAACAAATAATTTGATTTTAAGCTAAAGCTTTTAAATACATCGCAACCCTTAAATGTTTTAAATGTTAGTCTTGGAAAAAAGTGAGAGACTATAATTAATTAAAGGCCGTTATAATGTGCTCTTCCGATGGGGTAGGAATCTACGCTGAAAATCGTACATTAACAATTTCTGAACATCCGTTTTCTGTACGAATTACTCTAATTACTACATATGGCCAATTGACGAATGCCAAAGAAATTAATTAGTCATTGAACGAGAACTATTGGTGATTTTAATTTATTTTCAAAAACACTCGTTCAATTCTTAAATACCTTTTTTCGCATTCTTTAAGAGTCCGCATATGGAAAAGTAGAATTACCCTTACGGATACCGAATTTTGAAAAATTGATTTAAATAATTTTAATCTATGTTTTTTAGTGTAAATTCCTACCTTATCGGCCGATTGCTTTAGAATCCTTTAATAGTATTTTTTATGTATAAAATATAGACTACAATTAATTCATTACTTTATTCCAGTTACTTTTGCAAAATATTAAAAAAAATGAATTTGTTCCCTGGTAATAGGTGTAATATTAAATGTAAAAAATAATGTTTTTTTTTAATACGTCCTAGTTACAAAATTCTTTATATCTCTCGTAAATTAGTATTAATTATAATGAAATTTTGACTAGCTTAGAGTTATAATAAACCATCATAATATATTATAATGAATTAATCATTAATTAGCATTTTATAAAAACGTAATATGAAGGAAAATTGAATTGAACATTGAAGTGTTTAGATTCATTTAGTTTTCGTGTATAACATTTATTACTTCCAATTAATTTAAGACAATGATAAATTGAAACTTGATCATTTTATGCGTGTTAATATCGTAGTTTTAAGTATACTTTGTATTCAAATATTAGGTGTCATTTATCTTATTATCGTGAAAAATACGTAAACGTAATTTAAATAACCATGTGATAATTTCAGTTAATTACTTTATAAACTGTACTTCATATTTAGCGGTTTTGTTAATTGAGTGATCATCATTTATTACATAAGAATGGACTATTTTTTAATTTCCTTTTTAATTTTTTTTTTATTTGTAGTACCCCTCTGTAGAATTAAAACGTATACACGTTCCTTTAGAGTCCAATTAAATAAACTTTAGGATTCTATATTCCAACCGAAATGAAGCAATCCTCAACTATAGAATCCTTTAAGGCAGCACTATTTAATCATCTACTTAAAACGACAACTGTTCAATTACAATGAGGTTATTTGGTTTGGTTATCATCGGTTATTGGCATTGCTAATTATTCTGTACTATTATAGGAAATATTTTATGTATTTTGTAGCCTTAGATTTAGCTCATCTTTCTTCTTTTGGTCACGCGTTTTACCAAATCAAAATTGTTATATTTCTATGATCTCGATCTGTAATTATTTTGTAACTAGTTGTATATTGCTAACAGGGTGCATACCCAAGGCATAATAAACACTTATCTAATCCAATCGAATTTTCATTTCCAGTGATTAATTTCACTTTTTAAAGTATCCTTTTCTACATGTGTACTACTTATATCCTTCATTGATTTATTACGGTTCGACTTTCTGTTTTACGAGGATACTGAACCAAGCGACGTACGTCAATATGTGCTTTAATAAATTACTGCTACACTAAAAAAAATGTCCTAATTTCAAGAAAATATTTACTTGAATAGTCGCGATAAAATATTTACTTAAAATAACGAAATATCTTCGTAATTTAAATAAATATTTACTTGCTCGATAAAATCAAATTAATATTAAGTTGAATTAACAAACTATTTTTCTATTATAAGTAAATATTTTGTTGCGACTATTCAAGTAAATATTTACTTGAAATTACGAAATTTTGTTTTCAGTATATATTTTCAAGTTTTTTATACTATTATTTTTATACCAAGTTTCGATGATTTTAATTTAATTCCTTGGTTTTGAAATTGTGTCTAACATTAATTGCGAGCTACGCAGAGTAAACTATGGTATAATTTTTCCTTACATAATGGAGTAAACAATATAATTTGAACTTCGTCGCATACCATGTTTTTATCGAGTTTTTGTCTGGTTCTGAATCAATGTCCGATGTTTCCCTATCATGATATTTTCATATCAGTGGATATACTTCCGCTATGTCATTACGTATGTGTGAAACTAAACACGGCCATACACGCGTCTACCCGTGCATAATAGGGTTATAAACTAAACATTGAATTCAGCCAGAACGTTTAAAGATGAGAGCATTATTTTACTACGACGATTATAAGCTCAATAAAAAGGAATATACAAGTGAAAGTCTACGTCCTCGAAGGTCTAATTTTAATTAACCCATTAAAGCCCAAAAGAGACTTATTCTTGCTTCACTTTCAATCGAGAAAAAAAAATCCTAAACTATAATATTTGAAAATTATTTCCTTGTGATATTTCTCGATGAATTCTGAGAACTTTTCATTCCTTCCATTTTTTTTAAAGTTCGTAGTTTTTGAGTTAGAGTGTCCAGAAATTTGCAAAGAAATTTTCATTGTTGCCACCATTTTAAGGTCGTTAGAATGATGTGGGGTATAAAAGTAAGAATTGTTCTTAAAATTCAGGTTTTTATTCATCTTTGTCCATGGTTTCAATAGAATCCCAATATTCTAATGGTTCGAAACAATTGATAATGATAAATATTTCCCAATTTTTTGGATATTTTTTTCAAATTCAGCGCCATATTGCAATTCCTGATAGCTGAAACTCAAATTTTACCTCGGAATCTTGAAAAGCGACATTGAAAACAGTAGGATATGTACCTCTAATTTTTTTAACATCGATTTTGGTACGAAATACTCGATTGAAATTGAAGCAAGAAAAAGTGTCCTTTGGGTGTTAATGTGTTAATTCCGTACGTTACATGTTTTACGGAAAATTACTAGTGATATCGCGTTATTTAGCCGTCATTACGTATTTGAAATCATTTTTATTTATATACAATTTATTTTCAATTATTTAAAAAAATTTGTTTATTTTTATAATATTTTTCATATTTGATTCCTTGAAGAAATGTCGACACTTAATTAAGGAAATACGATATGACGAATCTAAGTCACCTTGATGAAAATTTATATTAATGATTACTTTGTTAATATGCTTATTGCATTTTAAACAATAAAATGTTGGCTTTTCACAATCACCATCAAAACATGAACAATTGCATAATTTGGCATTGGACATTTTTAGTCGTATATTCACTTTTATCGAACTTACAATGGACATGGTAAGAGCTCACAACACTTCCATAATTAGCATTTGATTATAAACCGATTACAGATAAGATAGAAGTAGATATGATCAATTTCAATTTCACACATACGTAATGATAAGAAGACATCGGAAATTAAATGAAAATCAGACGGAAACTGAGTAAATATTCAAGGCATATGATTAATTTAAGATTATGAATGAAACATCCCGAAATTAGGATAATCACAAATAGTAATCATTACTTTTTAATCACAATTCATTACACCAACGAGCCTGACTCGCACCTAACGATACAATATTCGATATTTATAAGAAAAAAATTCGAAATTACAATTTCTAGACCCCATCTACTTACCACCTTTGTTCTTTTTAACAAATTTCGACGAGCTAAGAAAGGTCATAAAAATACGTCATTAGAACCGTTGTGTTTTTGAATACTACGAATGTCAAAATACACGATTATTAAAGCAATAATACATTTTTTTCGAAAAATCGCCGGCAAATTCTAATTACGAGATTCAAAAGTGAAAGTCCAAAACTATCGATCTGTGGGATATTTAATTTTATCATAAAAAGGGTTAAACGAGATTCGAACAACAGCCGGGTTCGGAAATGAACGTTATAAATGCAAAGGGCTCGATAAAAAAGAAAACTTCTTAGTTGTTTGTGTATTGTGATAATCGGGTTTAGCAATATTATTTTAAACTGTAATAAATAAAGCAAATAGAAATAAAAATTAAACAAAATTACGTAACATTAATTATACATTTACAATTAAATAAAAAAAAAATATGGCCCATGAGGGGATCGAACCCGCGACCTTCGCGTTATTAGCACGACGCTCTAACCAACTGAGCTAATGGGCCAACTGCTGTGAACGTTGAAATGTTATGATATAACGAACCATACATGCATAAAGAATGAAGCGGTTGCATGTTTACAGGCGTTTGTACAAATTGATTGTAAGTAAATTTGAGGAATATTATTCTTTGCATTCTCTATAATTTCTATAATAAAAGATTATTTTTTGATAAATTGAATTTTTATGTACCACCGAAATTATGAACATATGTACTATGTTAATATATATTCTGTTAATATATATATATCAAGTGGTGGCATTTCGAAATGTGCATAAAATCATAATAGACATTATTTGTAATTCATGTAATGCACTTAATGTGATTCTTATGTCAAGAACAGTATACTTGAGTATAAATAAACCATGCAAAATGTAATTTCAAGCCGCCAGCGAACTTCAAAATTTATATCAATTCACTTTATGAGGTCTACTTGTTGAATTGTCCGCCGCCATGCATGAGACATACGGAAAACGAGTCGAGTCAAACGAAACACATTGTGCAGCATTTTGAATTCCGGAAGAAATAATACACGACCTCAATGCTCTGTATTTGTTGAATGTGCCATAGACAAAAGGTACATACAGCCCCAATTTTAGTATTATTATCTCATTCAATGCGTTTACGCAACGTTTACAAAGCTAATAGATTTGTTTGTAATGCACTGCCAGGATATTTGCAAACGTTTTATTTTGTACAATATTTTATTTAAAGAAAATAAATTGGAAAGCTCATTTATAAAAAAACAAATAGACATTGAAATGCACATTAAGAGCTATTGTAATCACCAAACAAAATATTTTCTTTTATCTGGGACGTTTGTAATTCAACATCAGCATAAAAAATATGTGTAATAACTTTAAGTTTTTAATTAAATATCCCTTATTTGTTATTTCTGCGTGTAGACTATCAAGAAGTTTCAGATTTTAGGAACAGAATTTCAATATTTTTGGGTAATTCCACCAAACAGATTATTTACAAAAAGATAAAGAAACTCACTTTTACTAGTCACAAAATCAAAATCGCGATCATTTACGTAAAATTTTGGAACTCCTGTGGGCTTTGACAGATTATTTATGTATTTAAATTTTAGCTGAAAGAATTACCGCAAACAAATTTATAATTGGATTCACAGCCCAACAAAATTATGTTGCCCTATAAATAACAGTCGATATTAATAAGATTATTGCTCCAGAATCCAAATATGACCGCAAAAATGGCCACTGGGCTCTAGTTTTTGAAATATCGTAGGTCAAAAGGGTAAAAACTTCGATTCTAGGCATTTTAGCAAATGACAAGTAATAACACGAACTTATTTATTCCTTAATTTATTTTTCTCTAAACACAAATTTCAATAAATAGTCATTATTCAAATTTAACAGTTAATTAATGGTGCTGTGTTATTTGTGTAATTTCTGAAGAAGTTAACAGATTATAAGCGAAAAACTGACAGAAGAAATTCAAATATTATTATCAGTACTCTTCGGGAAGTTGACAATGGAAAGTCCATTCGTGCTGCTCGGCATTGATTATTGATGATATTTTCAATTAATTTCCTATTTAAGTTTAAATAAAAGTTCACAGACAAGGAATTATTGCATTCAAATATTCATATTTGGAATAATTGGTGTGAATATGTGAGAAAGTACCAGCAGATCCATACGATTAAGGTATTCCCTGTAACTTTTTAGGGTTCGTGGCATATCATAAACGCATTTCATCGAAAGTTGCATTATGAACATACTTAACGTTTCCTCCGAGATTCTTATAAAAATGCGAGCTGAATAACATAGACGTGGAATTGAAAAAAAAATGGGCCTCTTCGCCTCAGTCTCACCTATTCATAGTTTCACAGTGAGTTTCACTATTCAAATTAAACGAGTATTCAGTCCGCTTGTGAAATAATAACAATGGTGTAATAGTAAACGTATCGTGTATTTATTTGCGTATACACTCTTTTGTTTTGGTTTTTGAATATTACAATGTTTACATTAGGGTTGAATATTACTTTCTTAATTCAATATATGTAGAGAGTATACATAATAATTACTTTCCTGTTGGATTTGATGGTCAATTTAGTAAATGTTTAACAAGAAAATTAATTCAAGTTTCCTAGAAATAAAAAATAACAAATAAAAATAAACAAAAATTATAGTTCCAGATCTTCTAAACGAACTCATCAGCGAGACTAATTATAAGATATTGCCTTGTATATATTTTGAAATGAAATTCAAAACTATATCTATGTATGTCGACCACTAACGATGGCCCAAAATCAAATTAAACAAAAAAATTTGATAGTGCATAGAGAGAGTATAATTATAAATTCTATATACATGTAGGAGATATTATGTTGTTGTGCACGCTTTTGACACTAAGAGTAACACGTCAGTTCCTGTTTATGTAAGTCAAAGTATTGTTCATTTTATATTTTAACCTGTTTATAACGTTAAAAAACGGATGCGGGTCGAAAAACCGACGAATAAAAAAACCGACAGGTAAAAAAAACGACACTTCAAAAAATGACTGTCCGCTTGTCGATGTGCCTAATTTTATGTGTCGGCTTTTTGACTGTCGGCTGTATGATTTGTCGATCCGCACCCGCACAATACTTTTATAAATTATGAGCAAAATTACTGATTTAATATTACACGAAATATCACTTAAAGAGAAATTTTGAAAAAAGTGCATTAAAAATCCATGATCTATAAATCCGTTACGTATACAATTACGACGAAGTACTAATACCACCGATAATGAATGATAAGGCAATAGTGTAGTGACTGATTTATGACAAAGCAGATAGTAAAAGAAAGTATCAGGCCCATTAGCTCAGTTGGTTAGAGCGTCGTGCTAATAACGCGAAGGCCGCGGGTTCGATCCCCCCATGGGCCATTTTTTTTTATAGAAATATGCCAACTGTGGAATTTATTAAATTTGATTTTTCAAAAAAAAAAACTAAAAATTATATTATGTAAAGAATGAGGCCCATTAGCTCAGTTGGTTAGAGCGTCGTGCTAATAACGCGAAGGCCGCGGGTTCGATCCCCCCATGGGCCAATTTTTTTATAAAAATATGGCTGCTTTGGAATTTATTAAATTTGATTTTTCACCAAAAAAACCAAGAATAATATTAAATAAAGAATCAGGCCCACTAGCTCAGTTGGTTAGAGCGTCGTGCTAATAATGCGAAGGCCGCGGGTTCGATCCCCCAATGGCCCAATTTTTTTTATAGAAATATGGCTGCTTTGGAATTTATTAAATTTGATTTTTCACCAAAAAAATTAGAATACTATTTATTAAAAAATCAGGCGTTTTTAAAAAACAATCAGCATTTTTATAAACAAAAGAAAAACACGGGTATTTTATTTTTGGCAAATATCCTATTTCCAAGAAATGGTTTGGCGCTATCTGCGATATGCTAAGCATGAGCAGTAGTGGATTTTCGCCCGTATTGTTTATTTATTATTTTTGACAACAAATTGATGATTTTTTTAGAAAACATTACACATATTTCCCACGTAACTTTTCCCGTAGAATCGGTTGGCGTAGTCAGATTTTGCCTAGAAACACTTTTGACGAAATTGTTTCTAACAAATTGTTATAAACAATTATTTTTTATGAACAAAAAACCACGGGTATTTTATTTTTGGCAAATATCCTATTTCCAATAAATTGTTTGGCACTATTTGCGACATGCTATAGGCATGGGCCTTAATGGGTTAATTGCATTGTCTTGCGATTGTATTAGTTAGAGCTATTTGAATAATACATAGGGAATTGCATTTTTAAATGCAATGAGCCTTACGTAAATAAGTAAATTGAACACTGGAATAGGACGTTTGTCCATTAATACTTGTAATGGTAATCCTGACATTAACATGTTACCATGCTTACATTTTTCTTTTGAGCTCCCATAAATACTTTATGACTTAATAATTGCCAATCGTCTCGATTATAAGCTCTTGCTGTTAGTAGCATAATAATTGCGATTTGTTTGCATGCATTTAACGCAGCCTGCGGCTATCTACTGCATGAAAGTCTGGCCACGTCGTTCGTAGGTGTAGAGAAAGTTTCAGTTGTGAGAAGCTTTGAATTACAGCCGACAGTCTTCCTGAACACAAGTACTAGTTCTTCGGTCATAACCGTCAAGTTGCATGCAGCGCCAACAGTATGCATGATGATGTGATGAGGGATAATTCACATCAGAGACAATGCATTGCATTTCAAGGTTCCAATATAGTTTACGATCTGCGTACAAAGCTGCCTCATGGTTGTAATTTATTTCTGCAAGAAATTATTTCTTAGGATTGGGGCGTACACCTTAATTTCAAGTTATTCCCTGTGTACCCACCTACCTGTGGGTGTATTTTGGAAAAGCATAATACTTCAGAGTATATTTCAATGAAAACAATTAAAATATTTTGTTTTATTATAAACATATGAAGATTTATTTGCATATTTGTTGTCACGGGTTTGAAGCATTCAAAACTTATTACAAAGTTGTATATCTAAAGTACTGATTCAGCGTTATGTACATATTATTTCAATATTGTATTTCCCTAACAGCACATAACCTTATGACTAGGTTAATTAAGGGTTCAGTAAGATTATCAAGCTTAAGTCAAGCTGATTTAACCTTACTGCAATGTTTGGTGCTGTTAGCGTTTGAGACTTACTAGAGGTTTCGAAACTTTTCAACATAGCTTCGACAAGCTCCAGATTTTACACTTTATAGTTTTTAAAATTTTTTATAAAATAAATGTAATCGACATACTAATTGCTCACACAAATATCCATTGACGTTTTATATATTCCTTCTATTGTCATCTTTCCTATCGCCTCTATAATTGAGCGGGTTCACCTTTTAAATCCAAATCTTGACCATATTTCCTCTTTTTCGGGTTAAAATTAATTTCAGGATTTGTGTTACTACACTAAACCAACATTATTAATTTTGTGTAAATATGTGGTTACCGATCAGCACCTAAATATTCAGTCAATGCAACTACAAATTACTGCTTCCAATTACATTGTGATACCGATTCAACAACATTTAGTTAATTTAACTAAAATGTAGTTGGCATTACTTAATATTTGTCTGCTAACAGGCAACCGCATATTTGATAAATATTACTAATATTCTGTTCTCAGTGTATCAACACCAACGTAGGGCAGATCAAACCATTCAAAGACAGATTAGAAATTGGAAAAATGAATAAAGTTGTGTATCAGATCCCATGCAAACATTCCGACAAGGCTTACATTGCTCAAACGGCAAGACTATTGGAAACCAGGATTAAAGTATACAAAACGAACATATTAGATGCCCTGAGTAAGCATAGCGGATTGATAAAACATTGAATCGAAATATCACACGATTTTGATTAGAAAAGTTTAAAAATACCAGCAAGTGAGAGTAACTACACGAAAAGGGCACAACTTGAAAACTGAAGTACTGATATAATCAATACTTCCCGATAAGGCAGGCATAATTAATAGATATAACTTTCAAAGATTGATGATTAAGTAGTCAATAAAACAAATTATCGGGCCCATTAGCTCAGTTGGTTAGAGCGTCGTGCTAATAACGCGAAGGCCGCGGGTTCGATCCCCCCATGGGCCATTTTTTTTTGTTGAATGAAATAAGTTTTATAATATACTTAATTTGGTTTTCATAGCCATGGACTTTATATACCCTTGGCAAGGCCATATGAGGAAGTTGACGTACTTCTTGTTTTTTATCTGGGCTTTCCCTAGAGGAAAGATTTCAACGTTACATTCCAAGCGGCAAAATTACCTTTTTTCGACATTCCATCAGGGCGAGAGATTTTCTCGAATACGACTTATTA
Source organism: Trichopria drosophilae (assembly GCA_030407085.1). Classification (NCBI taxonomy): domain Eukaryota; kingdom Metazoa; phylum Arthropoda; class Insecta; order Hymenoptera; family Diapriidae; genus Trichopria; species Trichopria drosophilae. Next base: position 147,759,346 of record CM059583.1, read on the forward strand.
AGCTAAAATAGTAGTTAAATTACGATAAGTGAGGACAAACGCGGAAGTAATTTCACATTAGTGGTTAAATTTACCTATAGTAGATCGAAAATTGATAATATTTATGTAATTTTTCCCTCTTTTCGACCTAATTTTGACTAAATCTGCCCGTCTTTTGCTTGCAATATTTTTCTCGGACGTATGTGTGGCAAGCCGGTGAAATGTAGCGTTAAATTTATGTGCGAGGAAAAATCTCATAAAAATTTTATGCTACATTATTAAAAAAATAACTCGCCGACAAAGAAGCAACTTAAAGAAATTAATTTATCGTTAAAAAATCGTTGATTGTATTTTGCGCATGAATTACCTTGTAGTAATGTTTTTTTAATTTATCTGTTAAAAGTAATACAAAATAACGGTGGTTTGAATATATACACTAAACGAAACATTAGTATTCAATTAACTATTAAATAGCAAATTTTTGAGGTTACGCTATCTATTAATGAAGGATGCATCATTTTGACTTTCGACCTAAAAGTAAAAAATTCGACCTATAAGTCAAATTTCCTTATTTAGGTACTTTTGACTTAAAAGTTGTGGGTGTGAAAGTCGCATGTCGACCAATAGGGCAATTGCGTATACCTATTGTATTTCCTATCGATTCTCGAACCGTTGTTTACGTAATCGATAAATTGCTCCATGACGAATGCGTTCATAACCTATGTAAGCAAATAATAATGTGCAAAGGTGCAAATCAAGGTAAAACCGGATCGCCACTCTTTCAAAAGAATGAGAAAATACAAGAATAATAGAACACTGACAAAGGTCGGTGAAGAGATCGACCTATAAGTTTATCCGACTTTGAAGACATAATTTCGATTACGGATTTGGTAATTTTAACCTAACGTATAAATCTGAAGACACTGGACTTTAAACACATTTTTTAGTCGGAAAGTGGTAAATTTGACCAGGGCAATCTGACTATAGTTGTGTCGAACGGACTTCTCTTGCTGCTTAGAATAGGGCTTCGTCTTCAGTTCGTTTTAGAAGTAAGGCTCTATGCAGCACCCAAAATAGCGCCAACAAATATCCACTGTGGTTATGAGTAAGATAATAATAGACATGTATCGTAATTATTCGACAAAGGTATAACACTTTTATAAATCATGAACAACATTTAATGCACATTTCTGATTTAATGCACCCTAATTTTCTTTTAAATGGACATTTTATAAAAAGTGCCTACAAAATCCATGATCCATGAATCCCTTATGTACAAATATGACGAAGTATTAATATAAACGATAATGAATGATAAGGCATTACGATAATGACAGATTTATGACAAAGCAGATAGTAAAAGTAAATATCAGGCCCATTAGCTCAGTTGGTTAGAGCGTCGTGCTAATAACGCGAAGGCCGCGGGTTCGATCCCCCCATGGGCCATTTTTTTTTTAATAAGTTTTATAATACTTTTATATAAAATTTGCCAATTTTTTTTGTACAATTTTTTTTAATTTTTTTTTTTTAATTTTTGTTTCTGAAAGTACAACATCTAAAGAATATTGTATTAAATTTTTAGGTTAGTCGGAGCAATACTAACCAAGTTACGGTAGGTTGAATGGCCGTACCTCTTAGTTTTGGGGGTTTTCGGACCTTGCAGCTACCTGCGCTGAGCGGAGAGCGGCAGCTGTTTCGTCTTAATATCTCCAGGTAAATAGAATGTTTAACACATTGTATCTTTCGATATAGAATATGGCCTGGGTAGTTTTACGCAAATCAACAATAACGAAAGCTACAATCAACTCATCTGGAAAATTAGTTCCAAATCAATGAGTGGTACTGCAACTTTCGTTGAAATTGCAGCATATATAGCGGCATCACTTTTGAACGAAGGCTCTACTGCTTTTCTGACCTTCATGCAAGATTTGGGCATCATGAATGGGCGCGCGGCAGACTCTTTGCGAATCAGCAGACCGATCGTTCAAGCTGCTCGCGAGACCAAAGAAGGCAGAGTTTTACGTAGCAGGAGCAAAAAGATGCAACGTGGATGATAGAAATGTACTGTATGGACCCCGAATCGTTGATGACATGTTCGTATTTTATAAAAAAAAAATCATTTTTTTCAAGATATTTTCATTTTTTCAGTATACAAAACTTTAAACCGATTTTTCCAAACATGTAATTTTTAACGTCAGTGACCAGTCTACAGAAAAAAACTGCTGAACCGATCGTCTTGAAATTTTGTACCGATATTCTATATATATTTTATATAAACTAACAACTCGGCGAGACTGGAGAGATGATGTAATAAACTAAAGAAAGCATTTTTATTTTTTGGTTTCAAGATGAGCCAGTGATGCTGTAAGCTGGTCACCGCTCAAACATTTTGTTATGAGGCGCCTGCGGAGATCTGTTTGTGTACAGTTTACAAATATAGTATAACTGAGTCAGATTGTGTTATGAAATTTCATATATTAAAATATCTATAAAGAATCACTTTTCTTTTATGGTGAAAAATGTCAAACATATAGGGGTTCATGTTGATGAAACTTAGCAATGTGTTTTATAAATTCAATATTCGTTATTGAAGCTTTCTTTTCTGTATTTCTACATAATTCAAAGGACATTTCGTTAGGACAGTTATATTTGGGAGTTGTACCGGACTTGATATTTTGCATCTAAGAGCTGTCAGTTCATATTATTTTGTTATATTTTGTTTGGTAAATAAATAAATAATAATAACAAAAATTTAATTTTGTAGGTACTTAATTAACAAACATGAGTATTGAACTATACAAAATAAGAAAATAAGTAATGTCGAATTGGAATGTCAACCTATAGTTAACGGTTGCCTGTCTCTTTAACATTGATTACGAGTGGAGGACTTCGTTCAAAGTTACATTTTTTTGCCAGCATAACGGCATTTGCTTGTAATGCTAAAGTATATATTATTTTACAAATGCGCCTCAAATTTCATTATATAATTGTACTAGACATGAAATGCAAAAGAGTGTACGTATACATGCGCTTGTATACTTTTATAATTATCAATGATGAATATTGGCTTATTCGGTCATTTGATAAGAATTAACGTAATATTAAAGGTATGTAAAGGTTATTTCTAAATTAACATGAAACAAAATGTAGTGAATTTCATAACGTGTTTCACGCACCTATCGGTACCTTGTTGACTAACTGGGAGTTATCGGTATATACCGACAGGTATGGTAAAAGTTTGTACTCCAATTGCAATCTAACCTATAATGCAATATTCATAATTATAACGTAATTAATGATTTAATAAAATATAAAACTATACCGAACATTTTTGGTTCTATCGGTTTTATTCAACATTTGAAACTACGAATATTAACGGAAAAAATTATTCTAACTATAAATATAAAAATCGTTATTCAGGTAGAAAAAGTAGTAAGGACGACTACTCGCGCTTTAACCAACCGAAAGTAGTAGCACCGACTACAAATCTGGCTGGCGCTTATATTTACTACTTCTTATCGTTGGTATAACCAGTTTTCCCCTTAGTATAACCACTCACTTTTTTCCTTGTCGAAATATTGAAAAAATAATGTAAATAATATAATTGTATATTATATAACAAGGGCGCAATTACCGAACTTCGACGAGTGCAAAGTTTGTCACGCGAGGGAAGCGAGGCAATTATCGATATTGGATGAGTGCATGATCACATTCGTCGGAGATCGAAATTTCGCCCATGTTCCATATAATATTTTTTACTAGGACGGGCGTTGGGCTTGGGCTCGATAATTTTAAATTTCAAATTTCTTTCTAACACTCCGAGAATAGAACTCGATTTTGCGCCCGGTAGTGAAATATTCGAGCGCATATTATCGAACCCCACGCCCGTCGTATCAAAAAATTTCGAACGCAACACGGGCGAAATATTGATCTCCAAAGAGTGTGATCATGAACTCGTTCAATATCGATAATTGCGCCCTTGTTCCATAATATACTGTGAGAGTATTCTTTAATCAATTCTATAACATTTTTATTCTAAGGAAATTTCCTCTGAAGTGTGTAGTTTTCTACAACAACAAAAACGAATAAACTTCTAGATTTCAAAATGTCTTTAAAAACCATAGACTTTATGAAAATTTCCTTATAACAAACATTTCTTAAAATTAGTTAAAGAATATACTAAAAATGTTTTTCAGATTTTTAAATAATTCTTTCAAAATTTCGATTTTTCTAACATTTATAATAAAAAATTGTAACATTTCAATGTGCAACTATTCGAGTATGTCTTTGACTCATTCTAAAACATAATTGTTCTTATAAAAAATCTGATGACAATGTGGATTTGGCGATGAGCATTTCAAATCTAAACCGCAGTATATCTTTTAAGTACAACTACCCAGTGTAAGCGTCTAGTACACTTTAGCTCATTCAAAGTACAATATTGTATAAAAAAACTCGAAATTTGTAAAAAATGCCCCTTGAAAAATTTAATTTCGAATGTTTAGAAATGTTCTAACCACCAATCGAATGAGCGCCGAAAATGGTACAATTTGATGAATCTGGCATGAATCCAGATGATGTTGGTTTTATTTTTTCGAATTTCATTTCATATTGGAAATAAGCGTTGAAGTCGTAAATTTTCTTTGTATTCGGGCTTTAATGGGTTATTCTATTTCCGATTTTAGGATTACCACATACGATCAAAATATTTAAACAAACGGAGATCAGCAAATTAAAAAAAAAGTTTTAGGTAAGATTCTTATGAGAATAATATGACAAATTTTCTCATGAGAAATTGAAACAGGATTATTATGAGGTCGGCATGAAAATCTAGTAAGATCGGTATAAGAATCTAGTGAGATCTACACGATAATCTGGTGTGAGATCAACATAATAATCTGGTATGACTCACATGAGAATTACATGAGAATGGTCAATTAAAAATTGTAGGTAAAATTCTCTACACTAGTTTCTCACAACGATCTCAGTAAATTCTCGTGTCGCTCTCATAATAGTCCTGTTTCAATTTCTCATAAGAATTCTCCCCAAATTTTTCGCAGGGGTATGAGATCGTTTTGGTCTCAAGCTCAGAAAACCATCGTGATAATAAACTTAGAACTATAATTAAATATACCCGTAACTTTTTGTAGTTAGTAACAAATTAAATATTAAGTTTTTTAAATTCTTCGATATCACGTCTATAAGTCTCAAAATGTAATTTCGTTTGTAAAGGTATGTCAATCTCAGTAAATAAAAAATTTAGTTAGAAATCATTAGTATCCACGGTAGATTGTGGATATTTTCAATGTTTTTTTAATGTCTAAACACTTCTTCTGAAAAATACTACTATTTCTCTTTACTACAAAAACCATTAGAATAATAAATATTTTAATATATTTTTAAAACCTATTTACTTTTTTGTTTTGCAAATATACCATATGTTTAGCGATTTTCGAAATATCGTTCAAAGGTCAGGCCACTAGAGAAACTCTGCGAGGAATTTTAGAGCGACATCTATTGGCTAATCCCTGAAACGGTACGCTCTGTCGGTACGTAGCGTCTAGATCTTAACAGATAACCTCATTTCTAGAAGATTACCGGCCGGTATAGAAAATTATCTAACTATTTCCAAGAGATGGCACTAAATGTTATTTTTGGAAAGAAGTAATAATCGATTTAATACATTTAATGTAAATGTGAAATGTCAACACAGTCTCTCTATATGATGCAAAGCTCAGATTAGATACGCATATAAACAAATATTTCAAAATTCATATATTGACAACATTAGTAAACATTAATTGTAAACACTTGCAAAGTGCTGAAAACAAAATGCTTCAAATAGTGTCTTGCTAGTAAGCATGATGATGCAGCTTACAAATGAAACATTATTGAAGAGATGAAGCAGATTTTTCAATCCGACCTGAATTCGAGAGAATGAAATATAATTGCTCGAATTGATCTTAGGTTCAACCTCACTTGATCTATTTCAATGATTCTTCGAATAGATTACCTATCATCAGTAACTTTTCTACATCACGCAACGATTTTTTGTACGTATATTATAAATCGATATTGAAATTGATACAACTATCTTCACTAAGCTGTTTTAGAACACAGCAATCGTCTGGCCCATTAGCTCAGTTGGTTAGAGCGTCGTGCTAATAACGCGAAGGTCGCGGGTTCGATCCCCTCATGGGCCAATTTTTTTTATTTTCCAGAAACATGGTTATCTTTATTAGCAAGCTCGAGTTCACTATCGGGTTCATTCTGATAATTTAATTTTTTTATTACTGGCAAACACGCAAGATTTCTTGTAATTCCTGCGATGCATAATTGCGTTTCGTATTTCTTTAAACTATTTAAATTATGGATTAAAATATTCAGTACTGGTTAATAATTTTTAAATTAACATAGTAGTTCATATTTACATAACAGATAATAAATTCGAATCATTATTATGTAATTATTATTATTGAACAAATGAAAAATATCTAGACTACTATTGATGTAAAACTATCTATTTTTACAGTTATTATTTACTTTCATATGTTTTATTATATATAATTGACAATCACAAGACAAAGACGGCAGTATTATTGAAAAAATAGTTCTAATTTTTAGTTTGTTTATAAAGTTTGGTCGACATTTTAATACAGCTGGCTAGAATGTTGTTGTTCCGGAATTTACAATAGTGGTAAATTTATAGTGAGGATGAAATTAATTACTAATAATGTTGCTAGTAAACAGGAAGAAATTATTTGAAAAATTGTAAAGAGTGAGAAATTACTTATGTATGTTGTTAAAATTTTTATAGTTTAAAAATCTTACAGAACGGACTTTCCTATACTTCGCAGTAGTGCAAAATTTAAAAAAAAACAGTTCTATCTACTTATTAGATTTAGATATTACAAAATACAAATATCATATAGCTACAGCACTTCCAAGAAACATAAAACTAATCCTAGTTTACACAGTCTTTTTGTTATCACTAATAATAAGAAATTCCTATACTTAAATATTCCTCTAAGGTTCAGTAGAATCAACTTCCTTAAAATAAAAAATGTATACCTCGGATACAGTTATCGACTAAAATTTTTATAAGTTAATAATCTCTGCAACATTTTGCATTACACTTTTGTTGGTAATTATTTTATATTTTAATACAGTAAAAAGTCCAGGAAAAAATTGAATTATGTAAAATTAAACAAGACGTTCATTTGAATGTGTTAGACAAAGCAACCTGTGAAAATGTACGAATGATATTAGTATGTGTATAATTAAATTAAAAATATGCTGTTATGAACATATAATATTCTGCAACAAATTTAAAAAACTCAACTACTTTTATTAGATATTATCTGTGTGGTTACGAATGTTTCTTTGGGATACGTAACAAATTATAACAATTTTAAAATTCCTTATGTTGCAAATCAATGGTTTTTGTAAAGCATCGTGTTTTTAATAATTACTGAATACGTGACATTAGAAGTAAGTTTATAAATAGCTTATTTTATCATTTTTTGTACACGACAATTTACATTTTTTTCAGATTATGCAACACAGTGTTTGTAATGAAGCTTTAAATGAGTTAGTATTCATGGTAGACTGAGTTAAGGTTGTAAGGAAGTGAAAAATGATAACGCAATATGCCTCATTCAAATTAATACAAACCGTCGAGCAAATGACGTTACGTACATTCAAGAAAGTTGAATTTTTAATAAATAATATTATCTAATAAAGTTACTATCAATAACATCAAGGATATTTACTCGGTGCTTCATTTGTTGAAGAAAACGAAGTGACTTGGGCTCTTGTTCAATCAATACACTAAAATTCATATAATTATATCAATGTTCCTATTCTAAAGTTAAATTCATAATAAAAATATTAAGATACTGCGTTGGGATTTATTACATTACACGTAGAGTATTCTATTATGCAAATATTCATGATCTCCTCAACAAATTGACGTCATATTTCCTATGCGTATTTCAATTTACCCTAATAATCTCAACTGAACACAATTTTTTTTAGTTTTACCAGAGACAACATTATAGATTGCAGAGGTTGCAAACTGCCAATTGCTAGCTGCCACGCACAACATTGAATGTATACCATTAGGCATATAAGGAATTCCCTTAAACTTTTTATATTCACAGAACCGACAATTATCTCTTAACCCATTAACGCCGAGAAGGATACTTTATGCACTTCAAGTTCAATAAAGTATTTCGTATCAATATTCAACGGTATACTATTTTCATGGTCTCTCTTCTCGTTGGCATCATCAATATTGAGCTATATTAATTAGAACATTAAATATAGCGATTTAAATGCCAAAAAACGAAGAAAATGGGATAGATTTTCTCTTTTAAAGGGAATTCTCCGTTGCAAAATCCATTCACTATAAGTGAAGAAAATAGTTATTGTATTTTTTAAATATTAACAAAATAAAAGCGTGATCACAAACTATCGACTGCAGTGAGAAATTTCTTTTTGAAAGTTAACAAATTTTTTTCATGAAAACTATGAACTTTAAAAAAAATGTTCTCGGAATAAAAATATCTTCAAATGTGTCAAGGAATGTGTCAAACTTTTTTCAGAATGTATATTGCTGTAATTTTTTATTAAAAAAAGTTGTGTAAAATATCTGCAAAAAATTTTACAGGAATGTTGGACTAATTCTAAGATATTATTGTTCCGAGGAAATTTTTATTTAAGGCTATAGTTTTCGAGAAAATAAATTATTATTCTTGGGATCTAGAATAATGATTCCTAATTTTTTTCTTGAAAATTAAAAACTTTAAAGAAAATCCCCATAGAACAAAAATATCTCAGAATTGGTCAAAGATTACTCGCAAATTTTTTCAGATATTTTAAATAACTTATTTCAACATTTCGACTTTTAAAATTCTCGAAAGATCAAACATTATATCAATACATTCTGCATAAATTTGCACATATTTATTTAACAAATTTATCTTAATGCTACAAATATTTTCTTCTCATCTAGGGAAAGAATTTTGTGCCGGCAAATACTTCTTCGATGAAAAACAAAAGTATACTTGTTTTTTGCGTTTTTTTGACATTTAAATCGCTATATTAGTATATTTCATTTTGTAACCGAGATAGCTAAATTGTGACTGCGCCATGGAAAAGAGTGTCCTCGAAAATAGCAAGACATATATTGGAATTTTAATTTTTAGCGGAAATACTTCCTCAACTAAATAGTGAAAAATTTATTTTTTCTGGAGTTAATGGGTTAAAATAAAGGGGCGCACAAATTTTGCTCATAGGTATATGATACATCTGGTATATAGACGCATGTAACAAGTGGTGTTATATGAAACATTACATAGTTATTTTAGGACAGACATGCCTTAATGATAAATTTCATATAGGTGATTGGCAAATAACTGTAATGTTTGTATATCTCCAACGCTAAATCACTTCTATAGATATATCATTTACATCAATCATCCTACAAACCGGTTAATGTCAATCTGTTATTGAAAGTATATAAAATTGAGTTCATAAAGTAATTATTATCATAGTTAAATTAAGAAAAATAGGTGAAAATTGTGAGGTCCGTGGCATGCTGCTTATTAAAATTTTCTATTTCATGCACTGCGAAAATTAAACATTAGAAGTACACTTTGCCTACTTAAAGGAAAAATGTAACTAGATGGTTAACAAGCAAAAAACATGTTCAGTATAATTATATTCTATACCTACAAGTTCAGTGTTTCATGTCCAAATTTTGAAAAATGTTGTACCGGCAAATGGTGACGAAAGTATGATATTATTGTTTTATTTCATTTTTAATCGCTTTCTATAAGTATTATTTTGACGTACGAATCTTAAAAAATATCCTTTATTTCGTTTATTTGTTTATTTATTAATTTAGGAACGTATCTCAGTTTGTCAGGTCCGTGGCAAATTGTCAGGCCAATGTCGTATCCTTTGTTCTTTTTTCATTGTAACATTAAAAATAAGGAAGCTACTATCGTTTCCACTTATAATACGATTTAATAATAAAAATTAACAGAACTGTGTAATAACAATAAAGTTTGGTTTAATTTTTAACGAGCAAACTTATTATATTAAAAAATGATAGTTATTTGCAAGCACCAATTTATTTATCTGAGAACTGCACCGACATTTTTTATTTGGTAGTCGTAAAAAAAAATATGTTTCTTTTGAATTTTTATGTTTGGACGTCTTTCTTTCTAATGACAATTTTGCTTTCGAAAAGTTCCTTACGAATCTTTTCTTGGTAGATAGTCATTCATGTGCAGTGTCGGTGAGTGTCAGAAACGTCGGTAAACTTTACGACGGGAAATGACCCTAAGATCGGTTATTTCACTTTTTTTCTGGACTGTCAAAATTTGCACTGTTCACCAACACTACTCGACATTTTCATGTCAGTCACCGTTAATTTTTTCCGCTTTCACAACTAAAACTTCAATAAATTTAAGATGGCACACATCTAGATGCCGAAACGTCTTAAATTCAAGTAGTAAGTTTTATTAGAAGGACCGACTTAAGGAACTTTTCGAAAGAAAAATTTCCTACATATTTTAATACAAGCGGTCAAGAATCTTATTCGTTTGATTCAGGATGTTCCGAAATCTTGATCATACTCAGTTTATTGTGTACTTTATTGAATAAATTCATCATAACAAAAAAAAAACTCTTTAATCTACTTAAAATTTATTTTTTGGAAGTAATTGTATTTATGTACAGAAAAAATGTTACTTAAAAAAAGGTTGTGCCTTTCATAGAACAACGCTGGTACGAGCGACCATCAGTTACGAAATTATTATTGCACTCTGCGATACAGGGATATGCGTGGAAAAATATTTTTAATGTATTGCTAATTCTTCATTGTCCGTTGTGACAAATATTCACGACGAAACAGTCGATGTTTAAAAGTAGAAATTCGGATGAAACTTGAAATTATTTAAATGTGAAACATTATATTAAGCTATTAATCCTCCTCTAGGACGAAGGTTCTGGTCAATTCAGCTTACGTAGATTTTAAAATAGTTTTTAGGGGCTTCTAAATACATATCCGGGATCAACTTTGTGAAATTCAAAATGGTGGCTCTAAATGTAATGAACATGTTTTGGCAACATTTTACATTCATTTTTATTTATAATATTTTCTTGCTTTATGAATTAATTTCTTGTTTATTTATAATATTGTAGTGAATATTTAAAAATATATATGAGAAAATAACCCATGAAAATCAAATTTTAACAATCTCTTTCAAGATGCCGGTATTAATAAGAACGATAAATAAATTTTATTATCACATTCTTTACTGGGAGACAAAAATTCATTAAAATAGTTTATTAGTTGTGTTTTAGAAGCTGAAAACAAATTTTGTTTTTATGTTTTGTATGTAACACAAAAAAGCTTTGTAAAAAATGATTTTGCCCCTTTCTTTTTTTACTCCTCAAAGACCTTTAAAAAAGGGTACAAGGTTGGTTGATGCGCCGTCAAAAGTAAACATTAATTTTTTTTGTGTCAAATATAAAAAATTTGAGAGCATTCTTCGTATGCGTGTGAAGTTTTATAATTCACACACACTATGAGTGTATTTACTAAGCGAAGAAAAAATAAGTGTATGAAATGAATATCGTTTTGTTATTTTTACAACGTTTTATTTTAAGGAAGTATGTACTGAAAGACTTTAAGTAACAAACACTGTAAAACGGTTGAAGAATTTGGGGATAAGCGATGCAGAGCCATAATAATTGTAAAATTTGTGTTATTTACAGTGGCTCAGTGTATCAATTCCTTTATGCACGTAAACATTTCTTCTGAACGATTTCATAACATTATTATTAAAAAACCTAAAAAAATAATACCTAAAAAAAGACGAGAAAATAAACGACAAAAAGAGAAGACAGAAAGATACAACGATAATAAAACGCTTATCTAACTCCACCTAACGGAACGTAAGCTAACCTAACAGAACCTAAACTCATATGAGGGAAATGAATACAATAACGTTGTTAAGATATATTTCGTCATGCGTTATAAATTAAAAATAATAATAATAACAATAATAACATTAATTAATTAAAGTGTACCTTTTTTCTCTGTGGTCTTTTGTCATAAGTTTTTGCCGTTGAGATATGTTGTCTTGTCTTGTCACCCTTAAATATTCAAGTAAATATACGTATTTAAAACACCTCAATATTTTTCAGTGTCCATATTATATGTTATGCATTATAATATTCAATATTAAACAAAAAGAACCGAATTATATGTGCAGCACAAAAGAGCTGAAAATTTAGTGATGTGAATTTTGACAATGAACCTCATAATAGTCGATACAAGTGCCTACAAGTTTTTCGATAAATGTGCGAGGATTGGTAAAAAAATCATTTCGGCACATGCTCCTAAAAATATTTTGTTATGTATTTCTGCGTAAAGTGCATTTAAAAAATGCCAAAAATGCCTACAACAGCAGTTCTCGCTAACTACATCAAACACAACAATCATACATTTCGATTACCTTACCCTTTAAAAGTTCTTGTGATATAATCATATATTTCCACATCGAAAAAAAATGAAACTTTGTTGTATCATAATTATCCTCAGCAACGCTTGTCCTTTGGCCTTTTAAATACGTATGAATAAGTTACAACGCAAACATGTGAATGACGAGGGCATTTTTTGCAGACAAAAGTTATACAATAAACATGAGAAATTACAGTTTACCAATAAATTGTGTATTAGTTTTAAAGGAAATAAATGATTTTTATCGACCTAAGATAATATGGAAATTATCAAATTAGTTTCCTGTCAAGTGATGTAACGTGATATACTATATATTTAATGTTGGATAAAGGAAGTAATTGATCTATATTAATAAATATATGCATCGGTAATGACAGTTTATCACACATTAGAACACCGACTTTAATACGTATGACTAATCAGAGAATGATAACAAACAGAACTTGTAAAAATGTCATTATCCATCAAATTCATTTTATTTTTATTTGATATCAGTGAATTGACGTGTAACACGGATGTTTACATTGAATTGAACTTCAGGGATTAACTGAAATTGCAAATTAACAACATTGGGTTATTAATGAATTTGCATTAAAGAAAAATCTTTTGCGAAAATTGAAGCCAAATATCAGTATATACCCGACTTAGGCATTTTTACTATTTATTATATTTTTTTATATGACCATTTATTTGATTTAGAACTTTTAAGGCCATAAGCATATAACATAATATTATAGTTAGTATATTTCAATAAATATAATCGGTTATAGTGTCGGTTGTTTTCTGGTCTTTCTGTTAATAAAACTTAAAAAATTAATTTCTTGAATATAAGTAAAAATTAGCATAGGAAAAGAGACGTCGTAAATAATATAAATAAAATATGGAGCTGTTGGAGGGTAAATAATAAAAATTAACTAATTCGAGTCCTCTTCAGAAAGGATATCATGCACACCCTTTTCCTATACTATTTTTTATTTATATTCAAGAAATTAATTTGTATTAAGTTTTATTAAAACCATAAAAAACCAACTATAACCGATAGTATTTATACGTATACTAGTCGATACTAAGAATTAAAAATGTATATTTCGATAAATTTGGTTATAATCTTGTTGACTAATAAATTCGCAATTTTAATTGTCGATCGCGATTAACACTATATTGATTGTTACTCTCAGTGATATCGGCAATTCGGTGATAAGGTTTAAAGCGTATTTTTCATGTTATTATTTTGTCTACGTAAGTTTGATGCTGCAGTGACTCTCAAATCAAACATCAATTGCAAAACTATGATTGAATATCAGAATCAAATTCCAGTATTCGTATTAGTCAGTTAAGCCATCTTTTAATTCACTGCAAGGAAATACATGTTCTATCTTGATGTAAGCGATAGTTTTATTCTAAATAACTGTTCAAAATGAATGTTGAAATTACGTATGATTATTACTACGATTATTACGTATAGTATACTAAAACAGCTAACGATATTTATTTAAATGTTTAATCCAAATCTTTACTGCAGAACTGGAAACCTAATTTTTGTCTAATTCGCAATATACTCTTGTCAAGAAATCATTTTTCGAACAGTAAATAATTTCAGCAATGTTGATAAATACACATATTTCATCATTTTTTTATTGAAAATGTAATATGATGAATACAAATTATTGTTTAACTAAAAATAAACTATGAACCAATTTCAGTATTTTTAAACAGTTTAACAAAATAGCAGTAAAGAAAAGTAGTGAAGAAACCCAGTATCCACCCGTGTAGTCTATCTTTCTTGTTTTTGAAAATGAGAGATGAATTTCTTAATGGCTGAACTTATAATGGCGAATTTATAATCAGCCATCTCAATAAAACACCGAAATGTTGGTTTAGCTTTTATATCTCTTACGATCCATTGCGTAATTGATAGATTAAAACAGACAGTTTAAATTTGGATTTCGAAGTGCACTAAAGCTGCAAATATGCAGACTTAGTGTTAAAGTTAAAATGGGAGACTTTTTTTAATTTTATATTCTATATGAATGTGTTTTTAACCATTACGTATTTTTAAAAGAAAACTATGTTCCATGTGGTTTAAAACAGCTTATTATGAGCAAACAATAAAAATTTCAAATTTCCTAATAACTGATTCATTGTGGTTATTCAAATAACGAAATTGCTATTTTTTAACGATGTAGGTGGACCAATCAATCTTACAAATGTTCCATGTTTAAACGACAATAGAATTCTGTTTCTGTAGATAAAAGATTTTTGCATCACTGAATATTAAGATGAAGTCAGAATTATAACATTGAAAAGGACATCTTTTATGCATCGGAAAATTTGTCCGACTGTTTTTAAAAAACATTATTTTTATTTTTAAATCGCAATATCGTACTAAACATGCGTTTGGTTTTCCAATGGGAAGTTATTAAAAATATCCCAGGATTATAAATGAATGTTTAGGAGCAATTTTGAAATTCAAAGTTTAGAATGGTTTTTTGTTAGCATTTTAGTACAGACTATTGAATGGTACACTTTCAAAAGTATAAAATATATCATTCGTATGCTATATGTACTAAAATTGTTAAAATATGTCATATTTCTTTGATTGAGCAGCGTATGAATAACGAGCTTAGTCATAAGTGATTCATCATGAATTTTTGTTTAGGATTAGACTTGCAAGGGCCTCTACAGAGAGGGCAAGCAGGTATCAGTCTGTAATCAGTATTTAATTGCAATTAACATATGGTCACATGTTTATAATTTTTTCAATATCTACAAATTGTCTATAAAATATGTTTCGATTGGAAGTCCACTTTTGTCGGAAATTAAAAGGACTTGAAAAAGGTAGTTTAATTTTAGGCATATTACATTCGTATGATTGCATATTATCAATTCTAGTTAGAAAATTCCATAGACATGATACTCTCAATTAAAAGTGGTTCAAGCTCACAGTGCCACAACCTGAATACAACCTGTAATTATATGCATTCCAAATATATTCTTTAATGTAATGTGAAAATATTAAATATGAGGCATTAAATTCATATAGGTGTCCCACTGTACATGAACCGTATTGTAGGCATGAATTCTACATGAAATTTCTAGCAAAAAAGTCCTGTACCAAAATTGGATCCGATGCCTAAAATTTGAAAGGAAAGTCATTCAAGCTTAGAAAAAAATGCACTCTTTTTTAATAACTGCCTGCAGTCTCTTTCTGAATTTACTTAACGAAAGTAGGCTCATTTTAAAGATATTTTCGAGCTATCGAGCTCTACACGATTCATCTTTTAGGCTCTTTCATCTAAAACGAATAACTCTATTACTATAGCCATAAAAAAGAGTAAAAAAAAGCCAATATTTGTGGTTTCTCTTATCTATCTCATTTCGATAAATAGCTAATGAAACAACACTATCAGATAGTCGTAGTCCTTGAAAAAACAATTGGACCCCTAATATGAGGCGGTTCGATAAAAGTTGATCTCAAAAGAAGCCTCTTAAATTCTCGGAATTGACAAAAAACGCATTTTGCCGTTTTCTGCCACGATTGTGAGATTGAAAGGCTCTTTTGGGGTTCAATATTCATCGAATCTCATTGAATTTGGGATACAATTGTTTTTATTCAAGGGCTACACGCAAAAATCGCAAATATTGACATTCTTTACCTTTTTTATGACTATAGAAAGAGGGGATTCATTGTAGGTCAAAGAGCCTCTTAAAAGTGACTTTAAAATGAGCCTAATTGTGTGAAGATACTTTCAAAAGAAGATATGTTATTGCAAAAACTATGATTTTTTTTTTTAAAAATTCAATGGCGTGCCAATCAAATTGTAGGCATTGGATCCAACTTTGGTAGAGGATCTAATATGGGTAATATACGTATCTGTAATACAGTCTGCGAGTTGTGGAACCCCCTGTGTAATATTATATTTGTAATTTAATAACTGAAATAATAATTAAAGTAATAATTTAAAGTATTACGGACCCACGGTATTCTATCAGTTAAAAAGAATATATCTTCAATGACTATAATTCTGTTTATGGAGTACAATGTTTTTTTTTGAGATTGCATTGAAGTTTCAGGTAGGTGCTTTTATCTAATATTTTGTATTATACTTATCCCATAATTACGTCCTAAAAAAATATAGACTCTTATTTCTATTCAGTTGAGAATTTCTAATTTTTCTAAAACAATCAATGTAAAATGATTGCCCTTCGCATAAGAAAGAATCATATTAATAGTTATATACTTTTTTAAGAAGTACTTCGCGCACTCATTTCAGTGCGCGAAGTGCAGTGCGCAAATGGGTTACTTCGCGCACTAAATATAGTGTACAATATTCAATTGCGCGCACGGAGTTAAAAAAATATCTTTTTTAGGGTGTTAAAATGATATTTGATGTAATACAGAATTAAATATAAATATAAAGAAGATAATTTACCAAATCGAGTAAGGTTTATTATAAAAATGAAACATTTGTTAAAATTGACAAAATATTTTCTTGATTCATGCAAATATTTATTTTGCTTTCTACAGTGTAAATAAATATTTGTTTACTTTCAAAAATATTTAAATAATTTTATTACGCGAATGAAGATATTTTAATTATTAATTAAACTAAAAGTAATGAAATATTGAAACCATATTATTATACTTTTTCTTACATCACATACTTTTATTATTATATTACTTACATAATTATAAAGTTGTAGTAATACATTACAACATTAAGGTATAAACCCTGAAATCGCTTTTAAAACTGTGAATGTCAACTCGGTTTTCCAATATGAATTTCCCTGTATGCTTTTTTGCCAATTTACCATTTTCTCGATACACGAATATTTATTCTAAAACTTCAGTCCACTTATCAAATTTCTCAAGAAATTTTGGGATTTCAGAATTATACAATCATATCTCAAATTTTGAAAAAGCCCATTTCTATTATGTTTCTTGAATACGATTCTACGTACGAGATTAGTTAAATAACCATTTCACTTCAGACTCCCTTTCAAATACGCGAGTTACAAAAGCAAAATAACCAGTATGAAGAAATTATATATAATTTAGATATATGTAGGTGTTCAAAATAATTTTAACAAAAATTATTCAAGCGTAAATTCTCATAAAAATATTGAATTTGAGAAAAAATTTTACTAAAATCTTTAAATTTAAAAAAATTTGAACTAAGTGTAACGCTTGTCGCTATGGAGTAAATAACCTATCCCAACCATTGCAGCGCCTTGACATCATTAATATGATAGCCTCGCCTTTCCAACGCCGAACGCTTCAGTGCTGTTATTTTATCGCTAGTTGCTAGTTCGAAAAAGAAGAGCTTTTAAACGAAAAACGACGCTCCTGAACTATATTGGTGTCCGAAGAAATCGTTTTGCGTCCCTTTGCCGAATACTGACGCAAGAGACAGCGGCTGCTGGTGGAAACAAACCTTCGACCTTCCTATTGGTCGACGAACCGGTATAAGCGCTGCTCGAACTAACTCTCGCTTCAGTTGTGTTGTTATAGACCTACAGTACGCTTGGTAAGTATCCAATATCATCATATAGCACGAAATCACATTGTATACCTCCCGATACTATCCCGTCATCACCCAATTAAAAAAACAGGGCGTCAGGATTGAAATTCGTCGAAAAGTGCCTTAAAAACCCGTCTCAGCGCTTGACGATCAGCTGATCGACCAACTCGAAAGGGAAGGCTTCCTCGCTGCGCGACGTTTCGTGAACCCAAACAGTGAAACGGGTATTCATTTAAAAACAGTTTACGAGTGACATCAATTTCCGAAAACGTTTCATAATTCATCGTGTTGCTTCATTTTCTTTCGTTTTTGACATTGACATTAACGTCATTCTTCTGTCTTGAACATAACATTTTTACGCCGCGTGAGGGTAGCGTCCATTTTAAAATTCCACATTTTTTTAAAGTGAAGGTGTCGCCAAACTTTCGTCTTTTAGCATTCTTCCGGAATTTGAGAAAGACATTCACTTCCATCTGCGTTTCAGGTCTGATCGATAGTTGAACAACGTACCATAAACCATTCTGCGCATGAATGACGGGAAAGTTTCGGAACGTTAATACATTTCTGAATGCATTTGTATATTACGGCGGAAAATTACGAATTCGAAATTTGAAATTTGAAAAGATTCATTCGGTAGGAGCTTACTGTGCATTTTCAAAAATTATCTTATCACACGATGAATTCTGAAAAAATTCCTGCATTTCTGGAATTAAACGTGCATGAATCGATAATTCTCGTTTTACCCTTTACCAATTATTTATGTGTCGACTAAGTCATAACAATAAACCTACTTACAAGTCATCAGTGTGCAAGATAAATTACTCGTTAGATACGAATTTCATTTGTATCGCAGTAAGGCAGTATATTATTCGTTGTTTATTTTGCTATCCAGTAATTATTACATTTTCAAATAAACGTGTTTGTCCTAAAACTAAATTCCATGAATTTGTATTAAGAAATTAATAATATAGACGTTAAGATATGTCACTAGGTTTGGTGTATAATAAAAACGAGTTTTCAAGCAGGAAAATTGTTTGTAAATTTAATACAATGGAGAACTGTAGATATTTTGTTATTTTAATGTTAAATTAATAAATTGTCTATCAAATTAATAAATAATACTAATAAAGTTAGAAATAACTATACAAAGTTATATATAATTCTGCCGTTATAGTATAAAAATATTTGCTGCTCTCAATTTTGCTAAATTTAAAATTTGTCTGTATAATTTGTAGGTTATTTTCTCGAGTACTAAAGGTCATTATCAATTAATGCACTTGTCGTAACTAAATAATAAAACTCATCTATAATTTGTAAGAAGTCGCAAAAATTTGAATTTACTCACTAATTAGTAGTTTCGTGGCGATCATTATTAAAAAATATAATTAATCAAATTATTAAAATAGTTTGCATTTCTTCATTAGTAACTTTTAATATTTAAAGTACTTGACATACTTCAGTAGCGCATTCGTATATCTAACCTAACACAGTGAACTAAACTAAGAATGTAGTTAGTGAGATGCACTCTAGAAATCAGTTTTACTAAAATGTTTTAATTTAAATATATGAGGAAATGTGATTAATTAACTGAAATAAAAATAAAAAAAAATTGCTATTTTCCAGTTAGCTAATCAAGGGTATTTTAATTTGTCAGAGAGATATTAAAGTGCCTGCAATAAATACTTTCCATTGAACTAATTTAAATTAAATGCAAAGTGTTAAGTAAAAACTTAAGCAAGTAACTAAGTTCGATACTAATAATTTTCACTTATAAAATTTAATAAGTTACGAAAAATTCAATTTCTTTCCGTTATATCATTTTAAAAAATAAAGACTGGTTTTAGTAAAATCTCACTTAAAAAAATAGAATTTACAAAATTATTATGAATATTTTTGTTGTCAGCAATTCTTGAATAATTCACATATTTAGGAAGAAAAGTATATACAGTTTTCTTGTACTAGAATTGGACAGTTTTGTAAGATTTTCTTATGTAAGAGATGTTTGTCTTCATGTTGTACAATTTTTAGGGATTTTATGAACATTTTTCTTAAACACATTTTTAAGCCAGCACAATTGTCTAAAAATAAGGTACCCCATAAAATGCTTGGGATTTCTACCGAGGCTTATTTATTTTACGTTTTGTGCATTTCATCTAAAATTTTTACGGTCGGCGATCTTACAAAATGGATATTACAACAATATATTAATTTGATCATTTTTAATGCGTGAAATTTTACCTATTATACTTTTGACAAATGCAAAAAAATATTTATGAATATCGAATAATATATTTTGAAGGTTATTTTGATCAAACACTGTATCAACTATCGCAATTTAATTAAAATTACTCGTAATCATATCATTTATTGAAGTAATTTAATAATTTGTGTTAACTAGCATTGTAGTAATATTGTTAATTACCAAAGTGAAATGATTTTATATATAGTACCAAAACTCGTGTTTCAATTTAATGCACATCAAATTCTTTATTTATACTAATATCAATTTGTGATATGATGTAACAGATTTATTAATATAAAAATAATCACATTGGGCTAATAACTTTAATATCATGTTCAATTGCTGATAATTTTATACGAATTGTCGATAGCGTCTAAAGCTTTGACATTTTAATTACTCGCATAATTTAATTATTTATGTATAAATAAATCGTCTTAAGAGCTTTCTATAACGTTTAAATTACAAATTATTTATGAAATATTTGTGCGTACGTCAATCAATAATTTATTATACGGGTAAAGTAATAATTGCAGACAACGATCGTGTAATATCTTGTGATGATCCTAATAACACTTAAAATAAACATTTCTTGGAACTTTGGAATAAATGCAATTATTACGTATAAAATAAAGTCTTAACGACCTCATTTACTGTAGGAAATATTAGATTACAAAATTATACTTGAGATATCATTCATTTATTAAATAAAGTCGTGTTTCACACACCATTCATGGATGAATAGAGCTGCTGTCACTTTCGAAGAGACGTCATAATTTATGGACGGAAATGCCATGCATGACGTGGTACTTTCTTAGATTTGCGAAATATTTTTGTGTTTAAAACGACTTTAATAAAAACAATACGCATTTTAGCTCTATTTTCATATGGATATTTGTATCAGTGATTTCTATATACACATTCGCAAGTGATTATATCATTTTTTTGGCACCATTTTAAAAAATCATATATGCATGTTCTTAGTCGAAGATATACGTTTTTCAAAAAACAGCAAAGAAATAGTAATGAAAATTTTTAAATTTCATAAAAAGATGTAAATGTCAATAAAGATTGTGCAGAGCATTTATGAAAATTGGGCTGGATATAAGAATGAATTTTAAAAATTTTCGATAGAGTCATTGTAGTCTGGGCAACAGGTATCGCGAAGACTGACTGGTTCAAAAAGTCCAGTCATCAGACATGCATAATTCGAGTTCAGTGTTCTAGCTTTCTCATTGAAATCAATCATAACTGAACACAATGACTAAGAAATCTTTGGTTGGCCTCACGCCAAACATCCGCTAATTTTACGTTTGGGCTTCGAGACTCGCGAAACAAGACTCTGAGAAACAGAATTTACAAAAAGAGACAAAACAATTTTTGTTGGCAAACTCGGTACAACAAAGATTTCTTATTCTTCAACAGTCATTAACGAGTGCAGTATCCGGTTTCGTTATCAGAAATAAGACTTATCTGCATTTACTTACAGACAAGAATATGGATTAATTTTTGTGATATTTATGTAAGCATTATGGATTTAGATAATATCAGTCATTTTCAATAAACAGTGTGTGTAGTCGTAGTCGAAAATTTTTTGTAAGACAAACATATCTTATATTCTTTTTTATTTTTATTAATTACATATAATATATATTTAAATATTTTTATTTATTTCCTTTTCTTTTGTCACATTGTTAATAGTTGTCAAATTGCACTAAAAATCTATTTCATTTTTGTTTGGAGATTTGAATACCCTCAAAATATGATTATTACTGTCGTAACTAAAATTAAACATTTTTTTCAAACCGTACCGTTCTCTTCGATTTTTAACAGCGATAATGAATATTATTATAAAAATAAGATTTTCCATCTGAATAATATATTGCTATTAGCTTAAAATGGCATTGTTTGATGAATGAATCATATATATTTATTCTAAATTGCACATTAAAGTTAAACTGTTTATTAAATGTCGCATTGAGTAACATATATTTTGCTAGTTGCAATTGGACGAGTTCTAAAAATATATTAAACCTATTCAAATAGATATTTTAAAAGTTAGAAATGATAAAAATAACGTATTTTAATGCATCTGAATGTTCGTCTTCGCACGTGCACACGCAAACAAATAGAAACATCTGTAGGTAGCAATAAAAGAATCTTAAGCTCAGGTCTAAGAGTATTTCCAAACAATGCATTTCAAAAATACCAAAGGAACACATGTGCATAACATCGTAGGCGATCTAAAAATGTAACCTTTATACTTCTTTCAAACCAACGTTTTTAGCGTGTATACTACGTAAGTAATGGTAATAACAATGAGTAAAAGATATTTTTCTCTGTTCTACTAACCAAAATACAAACATTAAGAATTATAACTAAATCTAAACGTGAATTAATAATTTTTTATTTTGAAATTGAATTATTAAATTCAATTCACCGTTTTTATCAAAATGAAACTTATGTTTTTATTAACATTATTGTAATTATTCGAGGTTTAAAATGTCATATCGTTGTCAGGATGTTTAAACATAACTATAAAGCGCGTAAAATAACAATTTACCCGATACAAGTAAAATTGGCATAATAATGAATAAATATAATAAATAAATAAATAATATTACCGTATTGGCAAGGGTCTATAAAATTCTTGACAAATGTCAGTAATTTTCAGAAGACAATTAGATTATATGTGTTTCCAAGTTTCTATTTGATTTCAATCTTTTGTATACTTTTGTTTGCATCTTTTAATTATATGAATGGATTAAAAATTGTTCGAGCCTATCGAATTTTATTTATCTTTTTAAATCTCCTGTTTCGTACAATTCAAATAATAAGAAAGTACTTAAAAAAAAAGGAAATCGATCGCAAACCATACAAGTGCAGCAAGAATTTGAGGTTGATCAATGTTCCGAATATGAGAAGTTCGTGAACTCTCGTCCGGTTCTTATGCGTAGTAGTGCATATGCTCAGAACCTGTATTTCTATTTATATTTCTTAAACGTTTTGTAGGGTGTTTATTGAAAATTTTCCAAGTTATCGAACAATTTTTAATGATTATTTATTACTCGAAAATGAATACGAAGTTGAGACAAAGATATGATTATGATTCAAATATTTTCTAATGGGCAAAAATATTTTATACTTTTCTAGTGTGGATATATAGTATATGATAAACTTATTTAAAAACGGTAATTTATTTGTTTATTTATTAATACGGGCGTAAACGCCCAAAATACAAAGTATGGGATATTCCGATTGTGTAATGAATTTTTTGCCAGCAAATATTTGAATTTACAATAAATATCGGTAACTCTTTGCGTTTACCATGTATGATATTCTGGTTTTTGCGTTAGTATAATATTCAAGAAATATTAATATCTCCGTGCGTGAAAGACTACCTTTAAGTACTTCGTAAGAGAATTCTAATAATGATTTAAGAGGACACGTTACAAGGTTCACACTTTCCTTAGGTTTTTCCCTACGATTGTTAAAATGTATGCCAGTAAGAGATTAACCTCACTTCATATGTGTTATAATTAACTACCAGTTTCCAAAAACAGCCGAAATTCAAGAGAATAGTTTCTAAATAATGTAAATTACAACGGACGACGGGAAAGTAATTCACGTAGAAAATTTGAAAGAATTAAGCTTTTAACATAATGAATTTTAAAAAGGTAAATATTTATATACTGCACATAAGAAAGTAATTATGTTAACTTGCTTTCTAGCTGAGGTGATAATATGCATGCCTTATGTGCGTGCCTTTTAAACCTTCGTTCAACTGGCCCATTAGCTCAGTTGGTTAGAGCGTCGTGCTAATAACGCGAAGGTCGCGGGTTCGATCCCCTCATGGGCCAATTTTTTTTTTATTTTTACCTTTAATATAATTGACATATAACTAATTTTTTTATATAATTTTTCTTAGTACAAATTTACATTTTTGTAAGAAATGATACATACACAATCTAAATTTAAATAAAAATTTTCTTTCGTTTTGGAAAACTTTTTAAAATTATTTTTCAATTGTTTGCAAGGACAAATTAATTCTTTATGTAATGAAAATTCTGCAGATATATTATTTTTGATATTACATACCATTTTATTAAAAATCTTATTCATGTATGCGTTAATTTAGGTTTACTAATAAGTAATTTATGTGTCAGCATCTAAAACAGCTGTGTCTGAGCCAGGTTATATTTTTGTTCAATAAAAGTGAAAAATAATAATAATTAATATATTCTGATTATCTTATTAATAAATGTGAAATTTTAATAAAAATTAATAATTTTTAATGATCAAGATATTTATAATTTGATATAGATTTTATTCATAAAATAATTGTTTGGAATAAAATAAAACATTTTCGAAGAAAACTGGAACAACGTCATGCTTTTAAATATATTTTACATTTATTAATAAGATAATCAGAATATATTAATTATTATTATTTTTCATTTTTATTGAACAGAAATAGAACACTGACTCAGGGGGAAAGCCACATATATATCTAGATTTTTAAAATATACATTCAGTCTAATTATTTAAATTCTAGATTCAGCTTTTTAAATTGTTAGTTATTTACTGCATTGGAAAAATGTTAAACAGAGATTTTGATTAAGAAAATCAAATACACCCAAAAGTATATACTGCAATAACGTATGAATTTACTTTCATGCTAATTGAACATTATTTAATGAACAGCTTTCTTGTGTTTTAACTGACAATAGCCGGCAATACTGATGTAAAAAAATTATAGCGATTACTAAGATCGGGTTTTTCGACATTTTTAATTTCAAATAATAAAAATAAATCTACTGTCATGGCATAAGAGCACAGTCACCGTATCCTCTTACATGCTCATCTCTACATTTTCGTCAACGTTGATTTTGTAAGGTGGGACATAAAATAACATCACATTATATAACGTAACCTTAAAAAATACTTGTACTATATACAAAAATATAATTTGAATGTTACGAAGCACATTCATACATGTCAAGAAGTCCTCTTAAATAGAGCTCTGGTTACACAATATCAACTAATACGCGCAGAAGAAATTTATAGATAGAAATTGAGTTACGATGGCACATTTTCCTCAATTTACATCGTTTGAGTGGAGCAAGTGATCGTTAAAAGCGTATTTATCGGATGAAAATGATATAACAGAACGCCTACATATCCGCAGTATACTTATTGTACAGTTTTGTTAATAAATAACACTATTAATCTGCTATCTACCCTACAGATATGATTTAAGACCTGAAACGATATTCGTATAATCTGTCCCATTTTTATAATATTCTTACAACAAAACTTAGTTTACATTCTGGGAATATGATTTAGGTAACTTATTATCTTTTGAACATTCTATAATCATGTTTATATACATTCAGAAGTCCAAATGCAATGTATTGCACTAACATCTTTGCAAGTAGGCCAATTTTATTCGAGTTGAAAACGTTTTTTATAGAATATAAAATTTCTTTTCTTTAGTAATTATTCTTTAATTTAAGAAAGTATTTCGTTATTTTGAAGAATGCATTGTTCGCGTCTGCAATTTTCTTTTCACGATAAACAGTACTTTTTTTTATTGAACATACTGTCATGTACGTGTTATTCTACATCTTCTTATTTTATTCTGTATATTAATAAGTATATAGTATTTATTATAAATTATTTGAAAACGAAAAACAAGTCTTTTTTTTATTTTGAGTCGCATCAACTTCTGAAGTCATTAGCGACTATACATGTACATATGAGATGCAAGGTAGTTTACATTACTTTTACATTAGTTTATATTAATTTTTTTTTATTTTACTGAAGATGTTGATTCCGTTTAAATATACAAACAAACAGTGAAATAACTTTACATCGTCTTCATATGCTGGGCAGATGTACCAGTATTCTGTTGATGTATATACTGCACATGAAGGGCATGTCGGTTTTGGAGATTGATCGAATAGAAAGCAATGCGTTGTATCCGGGTGTCCAAGTCTTAATTTAGTTAGGACACTTTGTTCTTTCCTATTTTCTAAATCTTGTCGCTTTTGCCAGATGTTGTCTCTTATATTATGAAGTTTTGAGATTCTCTCGCTTGTCCATTCTTCATTCCATTTAGTAATGGCCCTTTATAAAATGGAATGTTTTAATTCTTACCTTGTAATCGGTATTATAATCGTGTCATTTACTTCTTCTTGAGCGACTTTTGCATCTGTATCAGCTTTCTCATTACTTACGATTCCTTGAAAACATGTCTTGTTTAGCGTCCCACTATGAAATTTCGCTGTTACGATTTGTCATAATCATCATCATACACCACATTGATAGAAATTTATTATAAAAAAATCACCTAGCTCCTAGATTAAATGTATTTGGAAATATATGTGTGTCTGTGAAACTCCGTGAAATAAATATTTACATGCCGTTACCTGAACTTACAGGTGAATAAACTTACGAGATTAAAGTTCACATATTCCCTCTAAATTTAAACAGAAAACACATTTATCTCCTGAGTGATCTGTGTATGTCTTCTTCAATATCGCACCATCAGTAATAGATATTTGTGATTACACACAAGTGGCAATAAAACCGAAGAAATAACTGAAACATTTTTAATTATTTATGTTTCAAAATGTTATCTAGTGTCCCTATTATTTTTCTTGTCAATAAGGTTCCCTTACATCTTAAACAAAAAAAAACATTTCGGTTTATTAAATTTCAAACTATGTAACAACTAAAAAATGGTTAAACATTCAAGCAATAATGACTTTGATTAATGAATTTCGATAGAAAAGGAAGTTTTTAATGTCATTCAACTTTTTTGTTAACCTGGCATTTTGAACAAATTTAGAAAGTTTGTTATATTTAGTAGGAATTTATGTTTAAGTGTTTCCTTTTGTTATTATAAGTGACTTTCATGACGGATTTTTGCCAAAAAAGACCTTAAAATGGAGTTAATATTGCAATGTGGATGATATAATAGACGTGAGATTGTATTCTAATTTGAACTTCATGATTAAATTCTCGGAACATATAAATAAATAACTATGTATTTTTTATAAGAAAAACTCTCATAAACCATATGTTACTTTTGAAAATATAAATTGAAATACAGTTTCTATTACAATACGAAATCAATTATTATATTAAATTAATGCATCTTAGGCGACCGGAATTTAATATGAATTCTTTTTATTGTTTTGTGCTATCTAGAAAATTACGTAATCAAAGATGATGCGCTTCTTTTTAACTAAATCGTCCATGACCAAATTGAAACCGATTTTAAATCATTCTAATGAATAGGATCAATTCTATATTACACAATTCTATAACAACGATTTTATCTTCTAAACTGAGTTTGATGTCTTTTGGAGTATGAAATAATTTCGTGCAAAGAAAATCTGTATTAAATTTCATACATTTCGGATCTTAAAATTATTATTTACAAAAGCAAATTCGTAAAAATTCGGTACAATAAAATTGTAAGTAATTAAAAAGACAAACGAGTGTCATAACTACAAAACCTAACCCCAATTAAATTCTTTATCTTCTCCATTTTTATAAAGAATTTCTAATTTTTAAATATTTTTTATTTATCTCAGATGCAAGTGTTAGTAATAACGTTATAATTTATCTTGAAATAATATTTTTATTCTACGTCATATTAGTGCACCAAATGTGGAAATGTCTTTGTCTCACATGGTGCATCGAGCTTGTAGAAAATTCATTTATCATTTATACATAGAATTAATGACCAAATATTAATTGCAATATAATGGAACTAATCAAATTTGATTATTTTTTTGTTACAGAGGAATAGTATGTGTAAGGAACAGCGAGAAGAAGAATTCAAACACGAGAGCTCGTGGGCGAGCGGATTACATGTGTTCCCAGATCATTTCAGAGAACCTGAAAAAAACCTTTAGTGTCCTCGACTTCAAAAATATCGTCCATGAGGACTATTTGTAAATAGTGTATATAAAATTCCAACAAAGAGGTTAACTACGAGCTTCGGAGGAGCAAAGTGATTGTTCGGAGCCTATTGAAAGGGCTTGGGTTGGATACTTTGAATATCAAGTCCAAGAAAATCATTCATCATGAAGCTCAACGATACTGATAACACTTCGTTGAAAATGAAGCTTTTGATGGCTGGCACCTCAGCCTGTATTGCAGATCTCGCAACTTTTCCGCTAGACACGGCTAAAGTTAGAATGCAGGTAATAAAGCGTGAATCTGTTTTGACAAAATGAATTTATCGTTTTCAAATTATTGACGTATGAAGAAATTATTTTCTATTGCAAACAAAAAGATATTAAATTGATTCTTAATCAACAGTTACGTTTGACAAAATATTTTTTTCAAAGTAAACTGCTTAACTTAAAATGCAAATATTCGAATATAATTAATATATTCTTTAGTTAAAAATCATATTTCGAAATCATTCAAATGTTTTTTTAACGAAGACCACTAGATTTCTCGTAGTATACTTTCTTCCTGAGGCAGCCTCGAATATTAATCATTTTCAAATGAATTTTCAAATTTTAATATGTGAATATAAGATTTCGTTATTCCAATGTTATTGAGTCCACAATTGTTGTTAATACTTAAAAACTGAAATGGATGATTACGATGAAATTTTGTAAATAACTTGGTCCTAGGTATGGTCCTAGTTTAATCAACTAAGTAAAGACGATTGGTTATTGTCTTTTGTTATTAAGTTCACACACTGCAAAAACGGGTGTCTTATAAAAAGACGTTATAAATGATTTCTTTTGAGACGCTAAAAGTATCTTCAATTTGAATGTACTGCTCGATAGTTAATACATAACCTAAAAGTGTTTAATAGTTATGTGAAAATGGATCTACATTCGAATTTTGTTTGCAATTTTCTGGCTTATTGCTTTAAAGTCTTAATTAATAAAATCTTAACCATGTGATTAGACACCACAAGAACGATCCAATTTTTAAAATAACAAACGGAGGTCAACAGAATAAGTTAGGTAGCCGAATGTTCACGAAGATACTCTAATCGGCAATGTTTCTTCGATTTGCAAGGGTCTCAACACATAAATGTCTTAAATTAGCTAAAACAACTTAAATGTTGATACTTTTACTGTCTTCATTATATGTATGTCTCTGATTATAAGACACAAAAATGTCTTATTTACGATCGATAGACGTGAATAATATCTCAAATTTTGAGATACTTTGAAACAAAGACACATATATTAACACATTTATTCTGAAAAGACATTTTTGAAATGTCTAATGTCTTCAAATAAGACGTTTAGAAGACACGAGTTTTTGCAGTACAATATATCCTTACCAGTTTATATTTTACTAATTTATTTCATTAAGATGACGAGAATGGTTATCAAACTCAAGGATAGATTTTTTTACTAATTCTTATTTTTTCATGATTTTATCCGTATATCCAAATTTTAATTCGAACTTACACCATTTTTCTGCCCCACTATTTATGCTTTACTTAGAAAATGTAATAGTGATTTATTCATTTTGTAGATGGATACCTTGTACAATTCAAAATAAATTATTTTTTAATCCAGTTTCAATTATACTGAAAAATAAAATAAAAATGTAAGCACTGAAATGAATATTTACTGAATATTATATAGAAATCGGTAACTTTATATTTCAATGTTGACAACACATTTCTATGTGATGTTTTACTGCATTTGGAATGACCCGGTTGGATTAATAAATGAACTATAATAAAAAGGGTATTCGACAACATGATATTAAGAAAAATTGCAAAATAAAAGTAAATTCCTAAAAAAATAATAAGTTTTTAATTCCGACAAAACAATTTCTGCACTAAAGCTAATAACAGGTCATGCGTTACTTTAGACTTTAAAGTTTCGGTTAAAATAAATGCATAAACCGCGGAAAATTACTGTAGCCTTGAGCAACTTTGGCATCTATTTCTGGGCAACACTGATGCTAATCGCCAGTAAATAAGTTAATTACTGCACATTACGCCCAACATATTATTTGTATGTACGACATAATACACATCTTGTTAGAATAAAAATTTGGCATTTCTACGCAGAGTGGCAGTAAAAATGCAAAGTTTCTTGAAATATACGTAAAAGTATTTATTTTTGTTTGTTGTTACGCACGTATACATGACTAGTTTGACGCAAGGTGTGACAGAAATAACTAGATAAATAAGTATGAATATTTACAATTAGAAATGTCTAACTCTATATCTGCAGGAATTGTTTACAACAGCTGCAGAGCGATACGTATCTATATTAATATAACAAGGGATACATTTACCTTGCACAAGCATATTCTAAATTATATGCTAAAGAGGTGAAACGTTCTTAATCAAATGTCAATGACATATTGACTACACTAGACATAAAAATATTCATTTTTGTCATAATATGTGATTTTAATTCAGCTAACCCAATATCCTTTTAATAAGATATATCTCAGTATCACTAACTTGTGTGAAAATAATAGAATTAAAATGGTTATTACTATTAATCTTCATTTAATTATAACCAAGCGCATGTAGTTAACACTTTGGCAGATAAAAGAAACTAGAAATAAGGCCAAAAGTAAATTTTTAAATATCTTACTTCAATTTTTTCGAAAATACGGGGTACTCAGGAAATTTGGAGGGTGCCACGTTTCCTATATATTCTCATAATGAAAACTACTATGGAATATATTTAACATATTAAAGGAAAACAATATGTCAAATTTTGTCGATCAGTGTTATGTAAATCAAATTATTATGAGAACTAGCTTTATATTATATGGTACAGTTTAATACTTGCTCACTTATATTAGAAATATTGCTTAATTGCTACTTATTTTACAAATGCAGATATAATTATGTTTCAAAAAAAGTTTGACATAATTCAGGCTAATTAAGTCTTAAGTGGTCGAAATTAAAAAATTAGAAAATTCAATTCTTTCAATTATAAAATTCGCCACAAACTATAACTCTAGTAAACTAAATTTAAACGCGGTTACCAATAACATCTCAATATTATGATGACCTCCTAATATCTCAAACTGTTAATGCAAATCAAAAATAAATTTGGTACCGTATAAGCGTAAAGTAGGAGAATAAACAGACGTTCTAAAATCAGAACTGACTATTATCAAGTCTAATCCTTTTTCCTTACAATTGTCAATGAAATATAAAGCCAAACTTTAATAATCATTTGATTTTTCTATAAACCTAATCGTACTGCAATAACTAAATAAAATTCATCAAATTGACAATTGTCATTACAATTATCGATAATTAATATTACAAGTAGCTGCAAAGTGAATGCAATGAAATCGATTTTTTGTTTATAATTGATTTCCTTGCATATCCACGCCGAGGTGTATCAGTTACATTGTATACAAATGACCTCCGAAATTCCCGTTAAAAAACTTTGTGTAATACATCTGCATATTTAAAACCGCTGCGACGACATACGTAAATGGAATGCACGTGAAACACCAGTTTCATATAACGGTTTCTTTTTCGTGATGCTCCTGTCAGCACATTTTTCAGTCAATTGTCGAGTTCTTCTTTAATGTGTAATTTACCTCCATGTGTGTTACTCATAACTGGTCTCAATGTAGACAAATATAAAGTTATGTGAATTATCTAATGGATTAAAGTACAGAATCATGCTATGCGTCTCGTTTGTCAGTAATGTTAGTCATTTATAAATATGATGACAAATACTTTTACGTGTAAACATTGCCTTTCAATTTACAAAGAGTTTACAATAATATTTAATAAGACGTAATAATTATTTAGTAATTATTTTTCAGGTGTATGTTGATCTATTTTTACTATGTTAAATGTTACTATCAAATAACGACTAACCATGTGGTTACTACTTCTTGTAATAAGTATACTAATATGTTAACTGAGAAATAACAATGGAAAATCGTGGTTCATGCATATTTTAGCACTGAATCATATTTTACTTTATTGTTGATGACAGCTAGTTGAGTATTGTTTATAAAACTAGTTGTACATATTAGCGTATCAGTATAGAATTATCTCTAAAAGGCTTTTCACGAAATTCCTTATTGTTCATTGATTAGTAATAGGAGTGATACTAAGAATTACGTATTTCAATTTGAACATAAGATAAATTCATCAATGACTTGATACATGCTTACATATCAGTCCCATTTATAAAATTTAAATCCCGAAATCTGAGTATGTTATCATCTTAATAGCTCCTTTTCTATTGAAAAAATGTTTGCTTAATATTATTACTCCATCAATCTTTAAAACATCACAGGTTAACTCAAATATTCCAGCAACATCCAACACATCCTTTATTTTTTTTATAAAGAACAATTACTTTTGTTTTCACATTTCATTGAATATTTTACCATTTTTAATTTTTGATATATTATTCTATTCAAGACTTCTCAATTCAAACTATTGCTTTTTCAACAATGTTAGTTTTTAGAGAATCCGATATACTTTGTACTACAGTTATCATGAATTCATTATAAAATCATTTGTGAGATCATCAAATATTTGTTTACTAAAATTCTTTGTGCACAAATTTATATAAAAAATGTGATTTCATAAAAAATTCATCGTTGTAAAAGAGCAGTTAAAATTAATTAGCACGTTTCTTTTACTTACATTTTATTTGAAAATGAATCTTATGAATGAGTTAAACACTCACCGTAGACAAAAAAAAACGAGGACACTAATTCAATTAGTAACGAGTTCACTAATATAAATTAAAAACCAACTAATGAATTAGCGGCATTGAAAGAACAGTAATTAAGTTTCTTAAAAGTTTATTTACTGCACAAATTTAGTTGAGGTGATTATAAATTAGTAGTTGTTTTTCTTTGATACTAACAATTAGACATCTACCTCTCCCAATTTTATGAACTGATTCATTATATTACACCTATTTGGAATACTTTTTTTTATGTAAAATGACCTTAAAAATTGAAAGATATATCATATATTAGAGAAACATTTTCTTAATCTAAATCGCTGCAGGTTCTAGAAGATCGTCTTAAAGAACGCAAATAAAGTATCTATATATATATACCTCCGAAGCGTTCAGTAAACTTGGAATATTAGCACGTTTAGCTTAACGTGTTACTCTAGAAATTTCTCATGCGTTCTAAAAGATGTAATAATTCTATTAATTATTAAAATTTAATTTAATTAAATAGGGTAACTACACCAGTTCAAACATCTCAAATATTTGCAAGTCGAATTAAATTTGGCTATTGTACAAAATTGTTTTTGATTTTTTTCGTTGTTAATTCCCGAAAATTTTGCGTTGTGGATTAGTTTTAGCTAAATGCTACTCCTTAAAAATAATAACCAATAGACATGCAAAATCAGAATATATTAGAGATAAACAGTGGGAGTGTAAATATCTGAATTAATGTATTAATCAATTTATGAGAAAACCTGTCAAAAATAATTGATGTTTTTTTGGACATGTTCCAAAATGTTAATACTTACTTCCGTTTGCATTTGGAAACATCCTTGACTTTATATAAGTTATACGGTTACATAACTTGGAAGTTGAATGATTAAGGTATATTTGAAATTATTGTCTTCTTGAGTTCTATTTTTTCGAATTTATAATTTCAGTTTAGTTTATTTATACACGGAAAAAAATAAATGGTTGTCCTAACTAATTAGTAGCTATGCCTACCAGATAGATATAACTACTTATTGGTTGAAGCAACCATTTATTTTTTTCCGTGTATAGTCACCGACGGTTTGAACATTTAATAATCTACATGAATATGAAGTATATAGTATGACTAATTTATTACTCATAACCGAGAGCAAAACTTTTCTGCACACCTACGTAATTAAGGGAATTTAAATTTTTATATCAGGACTTGATCAGGCAATTAATTTCTTGTCAGATACTTAAATCATTGTAACCGAATGCCATAAATATTGTTCGCAAAACACTAAATAATTCTTAGGGTATTATATACAAATGCAGTATATTTGTTTAAATTAACAAACAGTTTTAGTAGCAGTTAGTAGCAATTATAAATTAGTAACAAATAACAACATAGATCTTACCAACAAATGCTGTGTACCGAATACATTTAGTTCAATAAATCAGTCTTGACTACTAAATACTTGTAAATTTGTTATAAATATTTGCAGCAGAATTTGTTTGGATAATTCTAAGAAGTTTCTGTATTTGCGTAATCTACAATTTTTTAAACGAAAACTGAAGGAATTTATTTACTTTTTTCGACTTAATTTATATATACTTTCATTAAATATATGTATTTATTTATAAATTTACAATTATTTATTAGTCATAGGGGTATATTATAATAATTGTAATTTTTCTGTACTTATTATTTTCATACAGTTTAAATACCAATTTTATTGTTGAAAATTACATTCTACTAATTTCTCACGGGAATAATAATGACAATTTACTTGGATATCAGTTGAAGATACATTTTGTTATTAGATTAGTAGAACATTCGTGTGCTGGTCGAAAAACCGACAAATCAAAAAGCCGACAGGTAAAAAAAACCAACAGACAAAAAACCGATATTCAAAAAATCGACACTTCAAAAAATGACTGTCCACTTGTGGATGTGATTAATTTTTATGTGTCAGCTTTTTGACTATCGGTTTTTCGATTGTCGGTTTTTTGACTGTCGGTTTTTTTACCTACCAGCTTTTTGATTTGTCGGTTTTTCGACCTGCACCCGAACATTCAATCATAATTATTACTATCTGCCTAAGAAAAATAAATTTTAGAGCTTTCCCCACATCTCTTCGTTAAGTGGCTTCTTTTATAGATTACATTGCACAGTTCTAAAATAAAGTTAATCCTCTTGTAGATAGGCAGTTATAGAGATTTTTGCTTTACAGACATTTTTTATATTTTCAGATTGCAGGTGAAAGCCGTATGATAATGATGAGTGCAGCCCCAGGCTGCACCTATGTGGGCCTAGGCACTATTGGAACAGTACAGCCTGGATTACTACACACTCTGGGAACAATCGTCAGAAATGAAGGAGCTAGGTACGTTGTGTATTTTCAATTAAACTTTTAAAAAAGCGGTGGGTATAAATGCATTTTATCGACAGTTGTTCGCGTACAAGTATTTCAAAATATTTAATGTAAATTATATTTTTTAATTTATATATTTTCCGTTTTACTTTCTGTAACTTTATGATTTCTTGTGTTGTGTTCTTTTTAGTTTTAGTATTTGATGCTTCTATTATTTGTCGTTTTGTATACTTTGTTTGATGTTTCTCTTTTTTTCGATTTTAAAACTGCTACCAAATAAGTTTAATTTTATACGAAACAGCAGGACACTGATTTATGCTTTCACAAATAGGAATTTCCTCGAATGTTGTTTTTACCCAATTTCTCGAAATATTTCGTATTTAATATGGGAATAAGTTGAAAATGCAGGGGCGGGGGTTAAGTTATTAAGAAAGCGTGCGTGTACTTTGCAATTTGGGAGAGTCTCTGAGAGAGGGTGGTTACAGGAGCCTGTACAGTGGTCTATCTGCGGGACTTCAGAGACAAATGTGTTTCGCCAGCATTCGTCTAGGACTCTACGACACCTTCAAGTCATTCTACGCTGGAATCATCGACGGTACTACGCAATAACACTTGCCAACAATATCAGGCCAATTTAATTCGAATATTTATTAAGTCATTTTTTTATATCGATTGCAAATCTTTTTTTTATTCTTAAAACCATAATAGTGTATGAAAAAACCTATGGTCCATGTACATGCCTACACATGGTTACTACTTTGCATTGAAGATAAAATTGTTATGAAGTTGAATCCTGGATTATAGAATATCAAATATAGCATGTAACGGACGACATTAGTAACGGATGATAATTGAGCTCTTTTTTCTCAACATTTCATGAATAGTAGAAGGCCTTCATGCCTTCTTTGCCAGAATCTGGTTTATTCTCGTACAGGAAGCTTTCAGGAAAAACGTGTTTAAATAACATTTAAAAAAATGTCATTTCTAGATAACAAATACAAGAAAAAAAACGAAATAGTTAAAAATAATTTGGACTCCAGAATGCATTTAATGAAAGTATCTAAAAACAATTATTTTTATTTTTAAAAACTTATTCTTAACCTTTTCTAATCTTTTTTATTTATTTTCAAGTTTCCAGATTCTTATAATAATAATTTTTAATATATTTTGTAGAATTCCATCAATAAAAATTCCCTTTTCAATATGTTTGGTAAACTTAAAAAACGATATATTTATATTTATCAGCTTTATTTTTAAAATTATCAAATCGGTCTTACCAAAATTACTTCGTTATGTTAAATCTTGAAAATTGAGTCATTATATGTATTTGAAGGTCGGTATAGTTGCGACAAAATAAGTCATTTGATTAGAATTCTGTTTTATAAATGAAGAAATTACTCAACAAGGAATGTAACCTTCAATCGAATGTTAAAATTTAAAGACATAACTGAATTAATGCATTGGATTAGGGATTTGAAAATAAATAAACACATCAGAAGAGTTAAAATCGTGTAAATATGTTATAAAACATGAATGAATACAATAAGTGGTTGATATTCAAATGTAGGAATAGATGAATTGTTGTAATTAATGAATCCAATCATTTAATTAATTAATTATTGATTAAAATTAAATTCATAATGAAAATCGTAGCATTCATGAACTAAAAAGACTGAATGCTTTCCTTCTTAAACTCGATTACTTCATAGACGATTAATGATTAAATTATCAATTCCTTCATCTTTTGATTTAGTAGTTAGTTTACACAGGTTTAATTTCTGCACTGATTCTTTGTCTACTAATATTTGTTACGAACTGACTGCTACCAATAGTTTGTAACACATTAGTTAATAAATACAAGTAAATTTCATTCAAATTATACTCGATTTTGGATTTGTTTATATATCTGTATGAATTAAACATATTTGCAATCGATATAAGAAAAATACCCATGAAAATCGTTCTATAACCATGACATCGCACGAAGAATCATGTCATTTCATGTAATGTTTGACATCCAAAATGCTTATGCATAAAACACTCGCAAACATTTTGATTCATGAGACCTCAAATTTATAAAAAAATACGAGGAAAACATGTTTGGCATAAAAAGCCTGCAATTTTTTTTTGAATTGAGACTGCAACTCCAATTTTCCTCGGCAGGTAACGACAGTGGGCGCTCCGCTAACTTGTTCGGAGTCCGTGTAATTTCTGGATTAACAACCGGAGGATTGGCTGTACTTTTTGCACAACCAACAGACGTCGTGAAGGTTCGTTTTCAAGCATCAGGATCGAATGGAAATGCCGCACGGTACAGTTCGACACTCCATGCGTACAGACACATTGGAACACACGAGGGGATTCGTGGTCTCTGGAAAGGTGAGATCGATAGAGTGTACTTACATCACATTTCATGCTGTAGTTTCCCATGTGTATAATTTAGTATCGTGAATACCATGAAATATTCATCTCCCTTAGTTACCCATAAAAACTATCAATAAAACACCACTTATATTAAAAGTTGCACATTTGCTTTTAGAAATATAAATATGGTTTACAAAGAAAACGAAACTCGAGGGGTGACTTTAATAATATAGTTTTTTGCCAATATTTCAATTTTTCCTAACTATTGCTATTATTTTATTAAACAGTCTAGAAAGGCATTGGTGTTTCGTACATATTGTCTGTGACATGGTCACTGACAATAATTTTTGGTAAATCTTGCAGAAAATTTAGATAAAATTTACTGCAAATATTTTTAAAACATTGGTAATAAAAACAAACTTTAGGGTCAATTCAGGGTTTCAAAACGTGAATATATGCTAGCGAAATGCTTGATTCGAATAAAGGAATCTAAAATTTGCCATTTCAACAAATTCACGTCACTTTTTTGTAATATAATAACCATAATGACATTAGTTTCTTGGCGAATTATAGTAAAAAATTATTAGTCTCACCGTTTGCTTTCTTTCCCTCAAGTTGATGTTTAAATCGCTCTATTGGCATACTGTTCTAAATTATGGTTAACATTTTGGCTCGGAAAATTATAAAAATAATTCCTTAGAGCTGTCCTCAAGGATATATAGGATTTATATGAGACTGTTTTTTATAACAAGAAGTTTACACTGTATCCAAAAAATTAAAGTATTCCCTTAAATTGAGTGACGAAGTAAACCAAAGATTCTAGTACGTTTAATAGCTATATTTAAGAGTTTTCCTCTTTGAATTTCATGAACGTCACAAAAAATACATACTTATTATGTAGAGCATGTTTGTTTTATAATCCATTAACAATATTCCAATCTTAGTCCTTTTATTAATTGCCTGTATTTTAATTAATTAATGTAGATTTAGAAATAATCAGTTATTAAATTTTACACCATACTTAATAACGGTTAAATACTAATGATCGTAGATTTATTGTTATAAATAATCAACAGTTAGTACAGGATACTTACACAAATAATCATCATGTTTATGTTCTAAAAATTTAGAAATTGATTAACTTTCAAAGGACATTAAATGGAATCAGTAATGATAATTTATTTATTCCAAGAGCATAGTGTTCAATTAATTATTTAATTGAGCAATGATCGTGCTTTTCCTACTTCCTAAGAATGCCATTGTCGTTAAAGCTATTAACGACCAATACGGAAACCACGTGCGAATGTGTCACACGACCTTTTAATCAGCCTGCCATTCTTAAATATTTCTTTTTATCAACCTGGTAATCATTACGAAAAGAATAATGGCAAACTATCGCAATTCTTTCTTTTCGAATTAAAATTGTAGCATTTCCAAAATTGAATCATATCAAATTGGTTATTTTTTTATATCTGTCAATCCGGAATTTGCAATCAATTTACTTAACGAAATTTTTTTCATATTTTTAAAAATGTAATTTGGATTTAGATTTTAAACTGAACCTTCTAATTAAACGTAAAGTACCTACCAATTAATATTTTGGTTTTCAGTATTGTAGTATGATTATCCAATTGACGCCTGTTTTAAATTATGTAATTTTGTTAAAATGTACACGTTATTCTCGTAATACTGACATAAATGCGCATTAAAAAGGAGATATAATAAAGGACTGAAAATCTGGCAACGCTGGAGTTAAATGCATCAAATATTACAATACACGCATTTCTTCAAAACTATCCTAAGACAACAAAACCGGTTCATATTTTAAAATGATCCATCATCCATTTCACTTCCGCATCCGATTTGAATCTCTATGTTATGCAATTAAGGTTATTAATCTGAAGAAATCCTCAATCATGCTACCTGCTCCAGGTCTAATTAATATATTATTACAGAAAATAATGAGTAACAATTAACATATGCTAAAGAATTATTTTACTTAATAAAATTAGTTGATAACATTTTTATTTAACGAATGCACTAATGTAGAGCTCACCAGTATTATTATTCACGATCATTATATCTGCACTTTGAGAACTTTTACGTGTTTTCACTGTCTATTAGAATATTGAAAACAAAACAATACTTTTACAAGTGAGATCCGTTCCTCTTCAGCGATGCAGACTTATTCTCGTAAGAACCAACATTAAACGCATTTAAAATACGATTTTTATTCCAAATTTATGGTACTTTATTAATTTATATTATATCAATAATTTTGGCAGATAATAAAATTCTTATTATTTTAATGATATTAAGGATACGAACATTTTTATTTACCTAGAGAATTACATTTTCTCTGGAAACATTTGTAAAACACAAGGTATTGAGATTTTGATTTAAAAAATTGAATTTGCATGTTATCAACATTAATTTTTTCTTTGTCATTAATGTGCTCGCAGAAGATCTGATTGAGTACTCACCATTATTTCTAACTATTATCTTTGTTACAAATTTTTATCAGCCATAGAAAGATCATTTTAAAAAAATCAGAGACGAGAATATTTCTCCTAAGAACTAATATATTTTTTTTAGATTTTTTGTCTACTAAAGTGAGAAGATTTGTTGATGTATTTATAATAGACATAATTCGAAATATATTAAAATTATGGACACATTCTTTGTATTGTATTTAAACATTCTGCATTGGTTTTTAAAAAAATGTAAAAATATTTTGAAGAACACCGATTGTGGGGTTATCATTTTAATTTTTCGATTGCATTCGATGCATCCGAATCGCCGTTTTTTAACGACTTCTTAGTTTATATTAATGTTCTTTTACTGCAGTTTAATTTCAAGTATCTAGTAGCAAATTACAAGAAACATTTTTTGTGGGCACAAAGAGCATAGAAATAGTCA
Organism: Trichopria drosophilae; assembly: GCA_030407085.1. Classification (NCBI taxonomy): domain Eukaryota; kingdom Metazoa; phylum Arthropoda; class Insecta; order Hymenoptera; family Diapriidae; genus Trichopria; species Trichopria drosophilae. The sequence goes on from CM059583.1 coordinate 147,799,944, forward strand.
ATTTTACCTGATAATGTATTTTGCAAAATTATAATAAATACAAAATTATCCAGTGAATACTGCTTATGAAAATTAATTTAGCTCGAATGACGGTCATTAATAAATGGTACATATAAAAATTAATAATTTACAAAAATTAAAGTCTCATTTCATGAATGAATTTGTCAAGTGGTGTCCAAAAATTAGAACTATTTGGCACTTTAATTAATTCCGATTTTATCATTATTAAACCAAATAGGATGCATTATTTTTATGGAAATTATAATATTTTTACCAAATTTCAAAGAAATACAAGAAGTTTATACGTATAATTTTTTCAAAATTTAGAATTTCCTGAGCACAAGACTATTTATTAAGAATTCTGTAAGTCTTCGCAAATACCGAATCATATGAAAAAGTCTGTTAACTTTAAATTCAAACACTTTATTTTCCTCAAAATCTTACTCTTATATGGTGTAGTTTACATCTTTAGTTAAGTTTTTCGACCGACGCATCTTCACAATTTTTTTCCATTTTCTAATACTAAACTTGTATTACAAAATATTATTATTTGGTGATCTTTGTGAATTCTTAATCGATGAAATATTCTCAATTTTTTTGAAACGAGAACATCCGTATAAAATCTGGTAAGATTTCGACAAATCTCATTTTTTTTAAAAAAGCTGTTTTTGAAGAGAAAAATTTATTGGTATACGAAAACTACAAACGTTTCGTTAATATAATAATGTTGAGACAGTATTAATAAAATTATTGTTCTTTTATTATTCGTTTTTAGTAATATTCATGTTCCTGATTTGTTTTCTAAAATGAGCAATAATTTGAGTTATTAAAAGAGATTTTTTAATTCATCTTAGAAGAATTTTGTAGGGAATTCTCTTATATTTTGTTTTATTTCTCATATTGTATTCTTTTCAATGATTTATTATTTAAAAACTTGTATAGTATAGAAACATTATCTTTTTTCGAATTTCGAATTTACTTCGTATATTATATTGTTAATAAACATACATCGTTCGTCTATTGAAAAGTATTCCTTATTACTTTTATTTTTCATGATCTACAAGTTCTAAAAAAGATAATAAATACATTTTGAGAGTCTTTTATCATTAGGTAGTGTATTAATATTATTCTAAATGAATAAATGCTGCCTTTACAGCAATTAGAAAGATAAAATTCTTTAATCTTCACAGAATATATTACATGGTGGATTTCCATTATATTTTTATGTATATGTTAGTTTTGAAGAACGCCTAGAAGTGGTTGAAATGTAGACAAATATCTGCCGTTTACTAATAAATCGAAATTTGATTATATTATCCTTTGAAAATAAATGACTGACGCCACAAAGAAAGTCTAAATGAAGATATTTTTATCTATACAAAATTTTTGAAATATTGAACAAAAATTCCAATTTTCATATTACAAAATTATTATGAAAGAAAGTAACATTTTGTACACGTATTGCCATTATTTCATTTTAATTATTTCTTTACATTTCATACATTTCTTTAGAAAAAACGGGAGGCTTAAAAAGTTGGTTTCTTCTAAGAGAAGTTTTTGGAAATATTTGATGTTGATCCTATTTCATGTTTAGGTATTCTAAATGTCGGAAACATTGAAGACCAGTGTAACAAATATTAAAAACTTTGTTGTAAACATTTATTTATTATTCTAAAGCCAACATATGTTATATTACAAATTTGTCCATTTTCGGAGCGTAACTTACCCAAACAATTCTAGGTGTATTATTACTAAAACAGTATCATATGAGCATGGACATTTATAGAAAGAATATTTATTTCGAAAAATTAAATATCTCTTTTGTATTTTCAGGTACAACCCCAAACATCGCAAGAAATGCTATCGTCAACGTCGCAGAAATCGTTTGTTACGATGTCATCAAAGACCTGATTCTGCAATCCAGGCTCCTGCAAGATGGTGTCCCGTGCCACTTCTTTGCAGCAGCGGCTGCCGGCCTGTGTACGACGTTAGCTTCGAATCCAGTAGATGTCGTGAAGACTCGCTACATGAACAGCACACCCGGCGAATACAAAGGAGCCGTCGACGTAGCAGTAAAAACATTCATGAATGAAGGTCCACTTGCCTTCTACAAGGGATTCATCCCCAGCTTCACACGTCTCGTCTCTTGGAACATCGTTCTTTGGATCACCTACGAACAGATCAAAAGTCACGTCAAGAAACTTCAGACAGATCATTGAAAACCATTTTGCTCTTGAAAAAAAAACCTGCATGTCAAAACATAATATGTCCCGTCGATTAAGAATGTTACCCTTCAAATTGTTCATTATGAACAATAAGAATAGATTTCGATCGACGATGAATATGTACGCGGTTTCAGTGTCGTTAGATTGATATTTCAATTATTAATTCATAAATATATACTGTCCATTTGTCGTCACTGTAAGGCAGTTATTAAGTTTCGTGGGAAGACAATTTTCCATTTTTTATTAACGACACAATATTCAAAATTTTTTATTTAGGATTTATATACTTTTAATAATTAATAATTATTCGCGTACGGACATTGATTAACGAAATTTAAAGAAAACGTGTTGCAAACCTCGAGAAATATATGCATTCCAACAAACGGTACTACTGAAATTTCCAATAAATTATTTTAGAATCAAGCAGTTATTTGAGCCTGAACAATTAGCAAAGTGGATTGCTAAGCTTCCAATCAATATCATAAAGTTCAGAGACAAATTCTGGTCAGTTTGGTGGACCTGCTGTTCTTATTTTAAGGAATCAACAGTTAGTTATCAGTGATAAAATCAAGGGATTGTCACTCGACAGAACATACCTTTCGACCTATTTTTATTGTTCCCTCTTGCGGTGCGTTGTTTACCCCCATGAATAATGTAAATTGTAAGATCAGCCGCACTTGAGTCTCACGAACTAACGGCTTCTCCCTGCCATAAATTTTGACTCCAGTACCAAATGGTGTCTTTTAATCTTATCACACGAAAGAGAAAGCGTCAAGAAAACATAAAAGAGGCCATTTAGAAGCACCTCGAAGGTGTTGGATGCATTAAAAAAAAATACTTCTGTCAAATATATTTTATGTTGTAAGAGAACGGACGCATATTTCCAAGTTTGCATACGTATATCTTTAAATTGGAAATTCGGCCACCATCCTTCTGATCCCCGTAGCTCGTAGAACCTTTTATGTCATGTCGTCAGACATTTAGCTCGTATTTTAATTTTTTGAATATACTCTAGATTTAGTGATAACTTGCAAATGTGAATAATGGATATAGAACATTATTATTTTTCATACGACGATTAATTTTTTGTAAAATGTCAAGTTACAATAAATAGACTATTTGAAAGTCACCAAGTTTCCCGCCTTTTTCAATCATTGCTGTCAATCCACTGCCTAGAAACCCCCATGAACGGTGATCCTGGGTTCTTGGCCGGCGCTACCCTCGGTAAGAATCACGCAACCGACCGCGTCGGGTATTTCCCCATCAATCAGCACCCCTAGGACGCCCCCAACACAAGGATTGTGCACAAAAGTGTTGTGCATTCTCAGGTAGAATCGGCTTTGGTAGGGTGGTGCGCCTGATTGTTGGAAAGCGCATGCGTCGTTCGGCCCCCGTGCCTCGAAAACTCTCGTGGCGGTCTGTTTGCTTCTCCGTCTGCCTGGAGGAGCGCTCTCTCTGGAGCTCGAGCCAGTGAAAAAAAAACTCATGGGAGGAGCGGTTGTTTTGTGTGGAAGCCTCGGAGCATCGTAAGGTTATGTCGCGCGAGGACGACGGACCGATCCAAGGTGTTGGGTTCGGGCACCAGTGTTGAACAGCGGTGAAGGAGATCGAGGAACCCGTGAGTACGCGATCTAACGAACCGGCACCAGGATTATATATAAGTGCGACTGTGATCGAAAAATTGTGATCGACTCCTTGGCCAGACGGCCCCCGCGCGTGTCACGGTCTTCGCGCTCCGATTGTCCTGCGACTCCGAAACGATAAGACCAGGTGGGATCGACGCCTTCGTCATGTGCCTATAATGCCTAAATGGGAAGCGAATCGTGCATGGAACCCAGGCGCATTCCCTTTTCAGGGTGACTAATGCCAGAAGCGGCTCTCGTAGCCGGAGTGCGCCATGACGTAGCCTGCGGTGCAGCAAGGCTCCTTTGCGGTTTTCGCGATCTTTTCCCGCGTCGCTCCTTCCGTCCCTCTCGCGCCTCCACTATCCGAGTGCATACAAGAAGGACAAGGAGAGAGATCGAGGATGAGCGAGATGAAAAATCGGCGATTTACCTGCGCGGCAGGTGCTACCCGATCCGAGGCGAAAACGGCCTCGCTCGAGGAAGCACGTGCGTCTCGCCTCCTTGTCGTGTCTCCCTAGAGTCGGTGATCTCCGCACCCCGAAGACACGAGGTATTCATAGATCCTGGCGGAGGAGAGACGTCGGCGCCAAGGAGTTTATATTTAGCCCGCGAGTGCACTTTCGACCGTCGCGATCGGCGAGAGACCGTTGGCCCTTGGCTACTTTTTACCGAGTCGCGACACTCCAGCCGCAGGAATTCGCACGGGCACCGTCGTCGAGACGCATTCGGGTTAGGTCGTTTATTTGGGAAATGCCCATGAAACGACGGAGATAAATGAACCCTCGAGTCGCGAGTAATCTTGGAAGTCCCATAAAGACATTAACATTCCGCGGTATCGTGCTCCGGAAGCGGTAGAAACGTCAATGGGATCTAGCTCCGTTTCGGGCCCACGGCGATCTTTCTCTTTCTCTCGGTGTAGGCGATGTAAACTTCGCTCCCGTAGGTTTTTTCGTCGGTTTACAGGTGTTCAAGGTTAGGGATCGGGAACGCGAGAAAAGTGGGCAACCGATCCGACCAAGAAGGGGCATCCGAGATTTTCGTGCCGCTGTATACGTAACTTTGAATGGGCCCAACTCGTTGTTTTCCTTTAGGCTTAATGAACCGGAGTGCGTAACGAGCGATGGGAAAACGAATGCCGATAATTCGATACATCCGCCATCTAGACAGCTGACAACTAGGGGATATGGGACCTGAACGTTGTCGGTCTTGGTGCACGTATATCAACGATGTTTTAAGAAACGCGGTATCGCGACACGCTGCACACACTTGACGTTAAACGTCGGCTTTTACAATTATGCAGCACTTCACGCAATGCCCTCGTTAGAGATTAGACGCACGTTTGTCGCTTAAAAAGGGGGCCGTACGCACAGTCGGCTGCATGACGCCGCCTAACAATACTTTAATGGACGTTGTCGCGAAATCTACGACTTTTTTGGTCTTGCTAATGAAGAACGTCGTGTGCATGACTTGAAAGGGTCCGATAAGACGTCCAAACCGATTACATTTGGCTGAACTCGTACAGGATTTTGTTTCAGAATAATATGACATTATCTAAGGTGCAATGGATACTATGGCAATAATATTTGTGAGAAATTGCTGTGATGTTACATTTTGATATCGGGTAATGTAATATGGCAGACATTTATATTATTAGCTAATAATAGATGCACAAAAACTTTCAAAATATTCAGAATAATTTGTAAGAAGACCTAGCAATTCGAAATGCATTTAAATGCATTGCAGTACATTTGAATTCGTTCTCTTGAACCTCTCAATGCTTCCAAAATAATTTCAATTAATTATAATTAGTAATGTGTTAAGCATCTTAATTCATGATTTTAATCTGAAACTTAGCCACCTATACACTAATCAGGGAGAGGAACTCAGAAATCTGAAATACATTGAAACAAATTGCCGAGATTTGGTATGATTGCTGAATTCCTGATTTAACTATTTTAATACACTTTAATGCCAAAAATATTTTAAATTCGTGTAAATTCATAAATTTGAATGACCGTACCATACTTTAATCCACGTGAATCCATGCAAATGTTGACTGATTGAATGTTTTAGAATCCATGATTTTGTATTGGAAATATCTTATATCAAAACATATGAATCCGTTTATGATTAACGCCACCGAGTTCGAAATTAATGAATACATTTGAGTGTAAATGGAATACAAGCTACCTTTTTATAATTCAATCGAATTCATATGCAAATACCGAAAATAAGAAATGTATTTCAGTCGATAATGTAATACAGTAATTTCAATTTCAATTTAAATTAATCCAAAAATGATTTGGCAGGCAATATATTATTCCTGAATGCACCTGAATGCAAATTCGAATAAAAATCTTGTACCTAATGTTATTATGAATTCGCAAAAAAATTAAATTCGTAAAAATAGTCGCACGTTTCTGTACAGTGGACTAAACTTACATTTATTAATGAAAATTCAAATGAATATACTTCTATAATTTATGAATTATTCATAGATAGAATTTTATAATAATTTATTTATAATTTTTAACTTTATAAACAGTCCTAAATATGAAATATTAGAATTAAAAAAGTTAAATGCAAAAGTCGTTAAGTTGTATTTATTTATATTACACATAATATTAGATATAAGGTGTTTAATGCATTAAAAACATCCATTCATTTCAATCTTTTTCCCATAATTTTCAACTTCAAATGACTAATGCATAGAATATTGTAGTGACATCTTCATTTCAGTTTACTGGGGATATCTTAGGATGAAAATAATTTAGGTTTTAGTACTCAACAAGTTGTTTCAAACGTAGTCGCATTAATATAAATTAAATATTAAAAATTGTATACACATTAGGATTTTTTAATCTTTTAATATTCTCCAAAAAGTAGATTATAGATTGGATACTCATATGAGTCATATCTAAGAATTTGAAACCAGTACGTATCTCACTTCAAAATGAGTGAGTATTCTAAGAAATACAGGAAAATATTTTCTAGAAATTTTTACGATTTTGAACGATTTTCATGGTCTACATGCTTTTAAATTCATTATTTACACCTGTTACGATTTATCAGTTATAAAAATCTTTCATTATACGTACTGCAATCAGATTCTTCAAACATAAATTTAAATACAATCCCGCAAATTGAAGTGAAATTCGATTTTGTTTCGAATTATGTGGTTTTTTTACCGCAAAGTTTGCCTCAATTTTAATGTTTTCTCGAGATTTTGTTATTTTTTCATTTGTCTACTGATAATACTAAGAACTTTTTAATATTTATAGAAAAATTCACACCATATCTCTCGAAAAAGGAAGGTGATGAAAAATTCTATAAATGTATTTATAGATAAAAAATGCAACAAAAAATTTAATATTTTAATACAGTCAAATTATGTTGACTAGTTTTGCTAGTAGTAAAGTAAACTGACTTTTAAAAAATTAATGTTCACTTGCTATTCTTTTCACTTATCATACTTCTATTCCATTATGACAAAAATATAAATCAAAATTTATGTAATTTTGTATGCAAAGTAATAAACGCCACAGAAAGTCACACCCCATTTCAGCACATACCATATAAAATTCTTATTTAATCTTTCTTTGGTGGGATGGTTTACATATTTCGTAATATATTACTACTTCTGCTGAAGGTGTATTTTGAGATATTTTCATACGGCTCCTGATGAGGAATTATGATGTGACTCGTAAAAATTTTACCTAAAATTTTTGCTGGGTCACGTTTGTTCCGTTTACTTGAATCTGAATGAACAGATCGAATAACAGATTTTGAGTAAAAATTGTATGTATTACCAGTTTTCTACTTGGTGTATTTCAACTTCCGTCTTTAACGTATGCCAATTCTCTCGTCAATTTTAAAGTCAATATTTATGTGCGGAGAGGTGATTCATTATTTGATTTTCACCCACGCGGTAAGAATATTACGAACTTAAAAACTGTGTGCAATAATTAGCCAACATCTTCTTCAAAATAAGAAACCGAACGACCAATAGAAAAAAGTTCTTATTGTGTAATTTCTATGACGTGCTTGGAATGAATGGTTACGGAAAATTAAAAATGATTTACTTTTTTCCAATGGTAATTTGTTATATAACACAATTACAAATAGTAAGTGAAAACGGACATTTTTAATCAGACAATGCAAAGTGATAATACGATATTTTTCATATGATAAATTTCATAAAAATTAAAGCATTAATTTCTTGTTTATATAATTCCTAGACCGTATTCCAAGGATTATCGTGTAAAAGTAAAATTTAATTTAAGCAGGCATAATAGTATTTCTTTGAAGGTTACCGATATTCTGAGGCCGTTTTTCATTCAGCTTTGAGTGAGGTTCACTAAACTATCATACTAACTTTTCTTAACTTTTTCTTGAAAAATATAACATTTTTATAAAAACAAAATTAAATTTCCTGTATAACTATACACTGGTGTAAACAGTGATTTGTTTTAATGGCAATAATACGAAATAATTGACAACAGTTTTTATAATCAAAATTAACATACTTATCATATGAGAAGACTTCAGCTACATACATTCGCTAAACTTTTAGCCATTTTCCATGTTGACGAAATAGAATCTGATTGGTAGAATAGAAATAATATCACACTTTCGCTTAATTTTCCAAGAGAGTGCTTAATTTAATTTAAAACTTTACATCAAAGAGGAGAGTGAATTAATACTCTTTATTTAACATTACAGTAATATACTGTTAATTATTTCCAGATTATTAATTACCTAAATCATTCGTAACCTTATAAAAATTGTAATCAATATTCACATCAATTAATTCTAAAATAGACATTTTGTTGACGAGACCACACTTTTTATACTTGAAGCAAACATATACATTTACAATCTGATATAATTTCAATGATGTTTAATTTTAGAAATATCGTTTGCATTAGGTACTCTTATCGGATTTCGATTGTTGTAAGTTAGCATACATTTAAACAATTTGACATAAAAATTCTCTAATATATTCTAATTATAGCTCAATTAGTAATATCTATAATACACTTCGTTATTTTTTTAGTTTAATGCTGCTTTTAGAATTATAAAACTTACATGACGAAAGAAATGACGAAATTACTTCAAATTCGGCAAAACTTTATTTCAGAATTGTAGGGATAAAGATTGAGGTCGAATTGGGTCTATAATTTTGAATAGTTAACAACGACTTCTCATTACGTTATGTACATTATGATTTTATTGTTTATACCGACCTTTTCAGGTTGTGCTAGTTTTTTGTATATGAAATTTCAAATTAAAATGGAATCTTACAAACCCTTCAAGTTTAGTATAGTAGTTTTTTTTAGTATAGCTAAACAGCATTTATAAATTTGTGATAAAATTTGGAACATTTAAATTCAAATAAAATATTTGCGAGAGAAAATACGAACACCTTGCCATATAAATTAGAAAACGACATCAGACTTTCCAGATTTTTTTTTATTTTAATATACATGTTTAATTTAAAATAGTTTGAAATAAAAAATAAACTAGTTCACTGCAAAATAATTATCGGAATTTATTTATTCCTTGCGCATCCTCGAATTCAGTGTACTTAATCCCCATAAGTAAATATAAATATAAAATACATATTACATTTGTATAGATGTCGGGTTCAACCTGAATTTTAAATCCTAAAATAAAATAGGCTGAGTCTGTCCTATGGCTTATAGTGCATATAATATACAAATAATGCATAATTTCTAATGCCAATGGCAACATTTGATTCGTTGCATTCTCTCAAGGGTCAAATATTACGAGCGTATTTGTTAGTTTCAAGTCGTCGTCTTAAAAGTTGAAACAGTCTGAAAGGAAAATAGGGTCAAGTCCTGTAACTGTGATAGTGAGCTCTTTGTGATATTTGATATTTTCTCCACACTGTGGAACTATTATATATTTTTCTACATAGCACTGCTATTACGTAGGTACATTTCTTTCTCAACCTAGCCATATGAATGTAGAAAAAGTGTAATTTCTGTTGAAACTTTTAGTCCTATGCCTACAAAAGAAATTGATATCAAACTTTACAATGGTATTTATAACTTAGTTACTCTCATTTAATGTATTTCATAAAACACATGTTATTGATATGTGTTGATGCCCTAAAAACATGCCGGTAATATTACGCTTTACTTCATAAAATATCACTAGCATATAATTTAATTACAGCGGTATAAATAGTCTCCTTTACAATATACTTTAAGGTACTAATATTTTATAGCTAGTTATTGTGCTTATTCATGTATTAAAATTAGAAGAACTATTTAAAGGATTAATATATATAAAAGTTTATTTTATGTATTGCAGATTTTAATAACCGTACTAGAAGAACGAAAAATATTTCCCAGTGATATATTTTGCGAAAAGTTTAGTCACTTTTCTAAGCAAATATCCTCGCCATTTTTCTATTCAATATTAAAGGAAATGCTATATAATAGAAATTTACGTTATAAAACTTTTCGCGTAATGCTTATGTTCACTCTTCCTATAAAAGAAATATTCTGTCCAGTAATGTCCACACATGTGCAATTGATTGCATGTAATTTGAATATACCTCCACTAACAAATGATGACAGTTTTGTTAAACTGTCACTTATGCCTTTGCAGTAAAACGAATTTGTCTGAATAATTACGATCATCATGCGATTGTTTTGTTTTGTTATTGGAAAACCATCAAAGCATGAAATAATTCAAGCAAGAAATTGCACATAAACCGTATTAAATGGTAATTACAAAGAATGTCATATTGTACATCAATGTTTGCCACGAGCGGTTTTCTGCAAAAAATCACGTAAACTGATACTCTTTTGATTCATTTTAAACGAAATCATGTGATTAAGAAATTAAAGGACTTTACTCTCGATTATCTAAATTTTTGTTTAAATACTTAAATTCATATTGAGATACAAAATCTTACTATATATATGCCCCGAATTTTCTTTACATTTATTTGATACAGTCTATTATTTACATAGTTTTTAAGGTGCGTTACAAATCATTTGATCAATAAAAATAATACATACTAACTATGTATCGTTGCACACAATGTATTGCTTGCATAAAAATGTGTTGTTATTAAATTTATTTATATATTACACTATTGCATTTTTAATTGTACATATAACTTTAGAGAAAAAAAACTGTATATTTTATGATTATACCGTTTTTATATGTTTGAATGTTTTGATGACATAAAGTTCAGCAACCTCTGTAACGATCTGTTTTGTCAGCCATTGAAGTGTGACGTATATTCTCATATCAATCTAACACCTTTGTCAGGTATATATGTATATATACACCGTGTGCCTAAGTTGAGAAGTCCCGAAAATCACAATGTCAATAGAAAATAGAAAATCATCGTATCGTCACATTCCGCGCTATCAAAAGTTTTATTTGGCATATATAAAAAAATAATATCTACTTGTAATCTACAACAAAACTAAAATATACATGTGGCGTGTTATATTTAATTAAAAATAACATGTCCACGCAATGTATTAATATGCATTAAATATTGTAGAATTATGCATTATTTACATATGCAATCATAATTACTAAATACTTATAATAAATTTCAAGCAAGTATCGCTCTAAACTAATAAATCCATAAATACATGTTGCAATATCTAAAATGGCCTATATGAAGAGACTTCTATATAATATTAATCAATTTCTGTAAATATAAAAAGCTGTCATGTAATATCTATGAAATTATAGTAATATAAAATTCGGTATATCACAAACTTTTAAAACTGATATTCATAAAAATTTGATTAATATTTTAAACATATCCAGAATGTAAAATAAATTAGAAATAAGAATATTTTGATAAATTTGTTAATTATTAAACTAGGGGTGTATATAATTTTCTTAGATTTTAATTTCGAATGCCAGTCGCTTATTGTTCCCATATTTCAAAATTTGAGAGTATGTATTTTTAGGTATATTTACATTATTTTGTAAATAAATTATAAAAAGAATTTTCAACGTACATAATCAACGACATTATATTACACAACTGATATAGTTTGGCGGTCAGCAGACGGTAGATTGTGAATTGATTTTAACCTTTGTAAACTAATGTAAGGAAATACTCCAAATACTTTAAAATAATCGTCGCTGGTTTAAATAAATTAATCTATCAATATAATTATAATTATTTTAGTGTTATTCAAATAAACTATTATATTGTACTTTTTAGGTAAAGACATAAGTTGATAGATATAGCAGACTGAGTCATCTCTTTTCTTTATTTTTAGAAAATATTAGTATTTCCATTGTTATAACTTACTCTAACCTTGATTTAAATAAAGTGTTTTTAGTAACAGAATACGTCTCTTTTTTTTTTAAATTGTGGTAATATTTGTTATTCTGTCATATCTGGAATCCATTTCAACACCAAATTTATCTCACAAAAATGTTACCACCTTATTTAATTCCATGCTTTAGAACCTGTGAAGTTCAAATTATAATTTCTAATCGAATATATATTATTATATATAGAATATCTTATTTCTTATCACAGAGTTGTTAGATATTCCTTGATTTTTACTCCGAAATCTAAATGTATAAAGAGGTTATCTTATATAGTTTAAATTTTAAGATTTTCCCGACATTATACGTGTATTTACTGCAAACATAATTTCATGGATATTTATAAAATTTCAATATCAAAAGTTAATAATAATATACGTAATTTTGTATACCGCAAATTCTAAGTGTTATTGAAAGACAATTTATTTTCTTCTTGATTGTTTTGTTATTGTTTCATATCTGCTCGTTGACATGAATGAAGACATTCCATCATTTTTTGCCACTTAATTAAGCGACCATTTTTCGAAATCCGTCATTTAACAGGTTACCATTTAACGTTACTACCGCTGTCCAGGTCAAATGAAGCAACTTTCAATGCCAATTATTTGTAAATGACTGGGTCACTCGATCGTTTTCCTATATTTTCTAAAGTATTTCGAAGCTTTAATCAAGTACAGCTTGTTTAAATGTTTTAGAATTAAACTGTTAAATAAAGTAATTGTATATTTATCCAGTTAAACACCTAGTTTATTTCGAGGAATATGACAAATAATCACTTATTAACAAATCCTATCTTTTAATTTTTTTTAGATCTTATTATTGAAAGCAACTGAATATGATCTTAAAGAATATATTAATTATTAATCATTATAGTTATCAACTACTTTACATGATAATATTGTTTAATAATTCTGTTTCATGATTTTCTATATTAAAAAACAAGAGTGTTTGCACCTACTTTTCATAACCAGTATAGTTGTTGTAAATATTTTTAGATAAAATTGAGGAATTGCGAATTTACAGTGGGATATTAATTATATAAATATAAGAACACAGGCACAAAGTTTCATTTAGGAAAAAGAAGAAGAATGCACAAATTGACATAAACGACGAATAATACCAAAACTTTTTCAATTGTTAAAAATGTCAATAATCGGGCTCTGCTTAATGTTTGGATTTCGCTGTTAAGAACTATGTTTTGGCAATCAATACTAATTGTATTCAATTCATGTATTTAACCATACTTTTAAATCCAAGTCCTTGAGGTATTTATTTTCTAAGCTATAAAAATAAAACGTTATTTATACCATTTAATAATATTACTAAATATTTTTTAAGTACTATCTCAGTCGATATAGTGCATTAACCGGTATTTTAATATTAGTTTAAAGTATTTACTATCAACTTGTATATAAGTTACGTGTTCGGCTTTCATCATCCAAACCTTTTTTACTCAATTTTACAGGGACAATCACCTTGTATGCCTATTCAGATCAACATTTTTTTGTCTCCTCTTGTAGGTCAATTGCCATGGTCAAGTGTATGACTAAAAACAGCATTAATGAAATATTGAAGCCGCTGTAATCAGTTTCACATATATTTTTTAAATAAATGTTATAAATTATTTAATTGACAGTATGTAAACATTTTTTAGAATAGTTGCATAACTCTTGACGCGATAAGTTGTATAGTTATGAGTTATAATCTAAATAAACATCACGTAATTTAATTTTTAGTCTATTTTTCTTGGCTCCTATTACATCTAGTCGCTTTTGGAAAAATACATGTGGAAAATAATACAAAATATTCAAAGGTCCAAATTTTATCAGTTCCGAACCTAGGGCTGAAGCCTTTTTGCAAGATGGTTCATCTGGCTATGTCTGCACGCATGGGAGCTTTTTATATACTTTCAAGCGAGTTATTTCCAGCCTTTTTGCCCACTATCAGCTTTCTGCTAATTTTTTTGCCTTTTTAACATACATGGGTTTATCCCTAGAATGTTCAAGCTTCAGTTTGTCCTCCGTTATACTCTGAAGATGTTAACATTAATTTCGAGTCTCAAAGTATGTAAAAATAGGGTTATTAGATTTTTCTATTCATATCCGAATCAATTAAGCATTAATTGTAATTAAGCATTAAGAAATACTTTTTAAAATCCGTCAATATTTACTGCGTAAGTATTTAAGATTATTCAGAACGAAAAAACGTTTAGTTCATTTTATTGAACATAGTTATAATCTTAAACTGTATATTTAAATAAATAATGGAATTGGTATTCTTTTCCTTTGATAAATAACAAATTTATTGCATTTTTTTTATAAATGAAAGTACACTGTTTAACACAGAATAATACTTTCAATCGTACAATATTAAATCGATTCTTTCCGAAAATAACCTATTTCGAAAGCACGTGTTGAATTCAGTTTTTGAACACTTTCATTGAAAAGTTTTCTTTTACACTACAAAAGAATGTGATAAGTTCGTTACCTTCCTTACTACTGCTGTTGAGGTCAATGTCCAAATGATGTGTTTTCTTAAAAAATTATGTACAAAAAACGTTAAATATAACATCAGATTTTGCATCAGCTTTCTAGGACTTGTTCTATAATGAAAGTTATCAAATTAATATGTATACTACGCGATTTTAATAACAAAAAAATTGTTCAAAATTGAAAAATTCTATATATATATATATTCGTTTCTATGATGGTTTTCATAATTAGTAATTATTTCTTTAAATTAAATTATCAAGATTAAATAATTCTTTGTGTCTACGAAAATGAATATACACACTTTTCCACTCTCTTTCCGTTAACTGTAGTACGTAATAGTATACAATCATGAATTAACTGTTAATCAGCGCAGTAGCATTCGTGAAATTGTCCATAACAAACGTTATAGAAAACGATAGGCTATTTTTCATTTCAAATAATAATTGTATGCTATTTGACGCGCATATGCTCATGAATATTCGACTTCGAATTCCAATAAAGATTCATTTATCGCTCAATGAGAATTTTATGATGCATTATCTTATAGTAAATACAACAGCTCGTACAAATTTTTAATGTGTATTTTTGTGTTGTGCTGCGTGAAATTTTCAAGAATATACGCATAGTTTTTAAATCCTAATAAATCGTTACAATAAGAATATTCATGCATTCCTCGCAATTGTGAATACATTTACAATAAAGATATTGCAACATTGCATTTCAATTTTCGCTATTCTTATGAATTCTTTAAGTGAAAAATTCTTCTTTGTTAAAACGTAAAATTTAGTTCTCTGCTTGATTCGAAATATTTGGATAACGCTATTTTTTGTTTTAACTTTGGAATACTCATTTCTGTTATAATATTAATCTTACAGAATTTGGTATTGTATCATAAGTAATATTATCGCGTACAAAATTTAATTCAATTCTAAATAAGTTGAATATATTAAAAAAAAATCATATTCTATTGTTTAATTCACATGTACGTTTTCATACTTTATAAACTACATATTTAGAAATACACCTCTGTAGTTGAATTTAAAACAAATAAATAAAATTTTTTTTTTTAATTCTTCATAAAAACGACGTTTTTTGATTGTTTATTATATACATAACTCTGGCATGTGTAATGTAAGTAACGTGTTTAATAAATATATACGATTCTCTGAGTTTATAAAATTTATTAAACTGAGAATGTCCTAAATTATATAAAATATTACCTAATACATTCATTTGTATGTCAAATAAATAAAAAAGTTTACAAACTAAAAACTGTCAGACCATGTTAATGCTGCGATTATTATCAGTGACCGATAAGACGTTTGTGTATGTTCAGTGTAAAAATGTCAACTTTCCGTATAATTTGTTGGTCGTGCAAACCGTACTTGGTTAAAGTAATAATTTTGTTTGCAAATTGGAAAAAAATGAAGACTATTATTTAGTTTTAAAAACTATTTACGTCTGTTGATAATATTAAATATTTGATTTAATTCTCCAAATTTGAATTACTAAAGTAGAACTAACCATTCGATGACTAATTATTGATCAAACGAACATGCATGTAAGTGAAGATCGATTGCAATTATACGGGATTCTTGTTCGAAATAAATAATGAAGTATTTTATATTTATCAATTCACATCAATCTTCCTGAATTTTATTGTTCAATATTTTAAAGAAATTAGTTAAATTAATATACAATTCAATGAGGTTATTACTAATTAATATATACATAACGCATATACTGGTAAATTCATGTTATTTTCATGAATAATCGTACAATAATAAAAAAATACAACTGTATTAATTTGAGATATATAGCATATAATATTTTAAAAATACTAATATAAAGTAATACAATTTCGCATAAACTTACCGGAACAGTGTTGCGCGAATAACCTTAGCCGTTCTTCCCCGTTACATGTTTATATACTTTTTGTAAAGTATGCACGTGTAAAGTTATTTGGACTTTTCGATGTTCTACAGTATTTTATACTGGAATCATTTGGTTTAGTATTCTGTTCTGTTAATATTAACGAAATTATATAACCGCCTCTGATATCCTGATATGTCGTTGCTACATCTAATGAGATATAAAGTAAATAATTACTCAAGATATTTGCTATTTCTCTCATTCAGCCTCCAAGATTTCTTGACTAATGATCATTAAAATCTATTAATACCGTAAAACACAGCAAGAAAAAATATGCACATGAAGAAATCAATTATGAAAGTTGTTTTTTAAGTACCTCCCGATCTCACCGCAAATAAAGAAGTAGGCTAATCTTAATTTCCATAAACACGTAGCTTTTCTGCTAATTCACTGCATAGAAATTAATAATGACACGTAGATATTTCCGATTAGTTTCAGCACCAGTGTCAATTTTATCATATTTCATAAAAAAGTACTTTCATAATTTCCTCCTAACATTTCTGACTATTACAAAGTACTCGAAAAATTCTGTAATTACATAATTGTGGCATACTTCATTACCTGTCTAGAAATTTGAATATAGAACCCATTATCCTAAAACTCCAAACAAATTTCACAAGTGTAAATTTGATGTGTTCCATTACAGTCCACATCTTATACTTGCAGAAAGTATAGTGTTACTGAATTGAAATCGAAGATGATTCACATTTCGTGACTTTATATCGTTAAGATACACGACACTGTATTATCGCAATACCTCTTTGTGTTGGTATACTTTCGTGATATGCAAATGAAATACTAATACGTTTATGCGTACAATAATTATTCTGTCTGCAAAGTTTTTTACCGGGAACTCTTTGCCTTCCTAGGGCCTAAACTCACGAAAAATATGCATCGGATTTTTGCACATACGTGCGGAAACTATCTGCATATTTGTGCGCAAACTTTTAATCGGTTTCACAAACACTTCATATACTTGTAAAATGAACGTTCACACGTCATGCTACTTTATTTTATCAGTTAATTAAGTTGAAAAAACATCCGTACTCTCAAACTTTGTTTCTAAAATATAAGTTTATTCACACCGTAGACCGATGAGTTTCGTCGGCTCGGTATCGCTACTTGCAAATAGGTTAATGGTTACACAGCTATTCTCGTTTATGAAGAATACCATAAAATTGTAGATTTTTTTGATAAACGTGCGTCGACGTATATAAGGTTTGCCCTATTCATAAATTAAATTCATGCGATAAGCGATCAAGATTTCGTCATCGTCTGGAACTGCGTTTCTCGCCAACTGTCAAAATAATTACATTGTCGAAACGGGCGCAGTATCACAGACCTTTAAAACGTGTTTTACCCTTCAGATGGAAATGCAAGTTTGATTAGATATTATCGCTGCCACTTCAATTACGTACTAATTTAGTAAATGGTTTGAATATTTGAACTAACGTACGCATTAAATCAAATGTTGGTAAAAAAATAGCAACGGCCGGTTTAACGTGGCACAATCCAAGAACAAGATAAACTTGATTCCTAGACGGAAAGAAACATATTATTCTATTGTTTTATTAGGAATTGAAGTGTTAATTTAATTTAGGTATCAATCTAAACTTTAAGTTAATTTAAGTATTAATCTAATTTTTAGTTAGTCTATACTAATGTAATATAAGATTTATCGCATAATCTCCCAAAGTAAGATAATAAGTTATACTAACATTATAACACATTCTATTTTGCAATACATTTAATTTTTAGTAACATCCATAAAATAATACAATAATATGTGATTTTCTGGCCACGAATCAAGTTTATGTTGTTAGTTAAGATTAATTCTGTGAAAATAAGATTGTATTTAATATTTTGTTTGCTGTACAAATAGTTTTGGATACAGTCTGCATATAGTAAATTTGCATATAATAATTGAAGATTTGAACAATCTTTTTTAAAATGTTCACTATAGAATATCGAAAATTCAGTGAGTGGTAGTGAATTTGGGCAGTCGTCGCGAAAAAAGTTGTTTTGCGTCAAAGGATCTTGTAAAATTAAATAATCGAAATGCATTTGTTGGAATAGTTTCACGACATAATGCTGGAAAGATTTTTCTGGATGTTCTAAAATTTTTGCATGACTTGCAAGCCAAACAAAAATTAGTTATTTTGTTACTGTAAAATTAATAATTGATTTTAAAAAGTACCTGATAAATCATGTGAGTAAGTACACTCTAAAATTAAAAAAAATTGGTCTGGCAGATTTAGAGTTTTGTAAACAAAGGAGAAACAGCGAACACAAACCAAACAGAAAATGCTCTAATTTGCGGCCTAATTTACATAATTTGTCTATTAAAACAATACATTTCGATAAATGTAATTTTGTTCGACAAATGAATCAAAATTACAAATGGATATTAGTCGTACCCTCTAAAATAATGTTCTTACACGGGGAATTGTGCGAATTATATCAATTATGAACATTGAGAAGAAAGCGTAATTGTAGAAATTAACAGCAAAGAGGAGGAAGAATATAGACTTCCTTGTCCGCGATGATGATGTGAATTGTCGACTGATTTGCAAAGAATAGCGTGCGAAAAGGATCGTTTAAGTTATCTAATTTCGATCTCAGATCAAACAATATCGCGATTTATTGTAATAATCTTTTTATAATTGTTGCAATACTTTCCAAGACCTGATGTATTTTTATTTTTTAGGACACCGTCATGAAGATGAGCTTCTCACTCTCCTCGCTGCACCCCTCTAGCCACAGCCTAGAGAGAGCAGAGCACGCGAGAATGAGGGTGGATAGACCTTACAACAGCCTCACCAAAAAAAGGTTTGTATATTTTTATTGTCAAATCTAATATTTATTTATTTATTTATAAACGAACATTGCTGTCCTTAATACAATATATTTCTTTGAAGAAATCATTATGGAACCACAAAATCAACAAGTAATTATTAAAAAAGCATTGAAATCAATACATCTAATCGACTATAATTGAAGATTAGCTTGAGCGTTAGATAATACTTGTCTTCAATATTATCAGATATATAGCCTAATCTGTTATGTCAATATTATTCTTATTTGGTTAGAAAATACTCGAATTAAAAAATTCATAAAAGTGAACTGATTATGAACAGATTATCGGATGACATTTGCATTTCTTGATAACTCTCGTTTTCGAATGATACGGGTAACGATTTAACTAATATCAAGGTCTTACAATAATACACATTGACATAAAAATAAAACTAAAGTTAATCAATTGTAAGTATTTAATTGAGACTATTATCCGTAACTATTTAAGTTATCATTCACTAGTACAAACTAATTAATGTGGACAATGAATAATATTTTGCACTAAAAACATGTTAAAACTCTTTATGAGCCAGTTCTGTAGACAGTTCAGTGTACTTGATATCGACTTTCTCTAAAATTTAAAATTCAGACAGAAACACTTTTAAACTCTATTTAGGATCTATTACTGTAATAAGTTTGTATAGGTTTTGAAACCAATGAAAAATTAATTCATTCCGATCTTGCAGAAAACTGAAATTCAAAGGGACTGTTAGAAACAATATTTGCAAAACCAGACTTTCAATTATTTAATGAATGATTCAATTTCTAAAACTTGATAATAATAATTATTTAATTATTTCATAATTTATAACAGTGAAATAAACTGTTAGGAAAACCGTTAACATTTACATACTTAAGTTTGATGACAAAAGATTTCTATTTTGCTATCAAAATTATTATTCTCTCGAGGAACTCATAGGTTAAAATAGTACTTATTTTAATATTAAAATATCCATTTGTTATACTAATTTTAGTTTCAAATTTTAAATCATAACAATTCAATTACACACTGAAAGCAGACAAATTACATCATGATAAATGTTACTACTTTCATTTCTCGTACAAGAACCTTTTCAATAAATTGTAAAGCTATTACTTAACATTTTTCTGTAGATAGACTATGTTTTACTTTTTATAAAGTTACATAAATCTCAACTTTGAAATAAAAAAAAACCCCATAAGTATCCACCGTGCATCTGCGCAATATCAAGCCTGTCTTTTACAAAACAGAATGATCAAGTGTGAATTATATTGTGATTTTGTGTTCGCGTGAAAGTTTGTAGACATTTTTATGTGTATGTGGCCCTAAAATGTATAAAGTCATACAGACATTGGTACAATTTAGTGTCATGCGTTATTCAGTCTCGGTTTCTACAGGGTGCTCTAAATCTGCATAAAGTTGCATATATTTGCATTGTGATGGAAGAAATGATATATAACTGTCTAAATTTCCATATCGTTAGATATACTGTAAATTGCACATAACTACATACTCCATTATACGAATAATATTTTTATTATTTAAGTGTTAAACCTTAGCGTAAAAAAGTTATATGTATAACGGAAAACTTCTAAAATATACAAATTTGCTACTGAATAGCATTTGATACTACGAATGAAAAAATATACGGATACTGATTATTTTGTCATCATATGTTCAGTAGAGTAATATGCATCATTGTTTACTACTTGGAGACTAATCATTTTCTTTTAGATTGTTGGAGTATACAATTGCTCAAAAGTTAATAAAATTACATGAACGAGGTTATCTAAAAAATGTATTTTCTTTACTAAACAGTAGCATTAAATTGAATTCTAATTTTAATCAGTTAAAATATTTATTCCCCCATTAATCTTGTAGATTTTACAGAAAAATTAGTGGCATTCTGTTATCATGTTTAAGACATAATTTATTACTAACCGGGTTTTAAAATGTATAAGTTTATTGTCATCCTTCATAGTTCGAATTATGCAATTTCTTCCAATGGATGGATAAAATCTCATAAAATGTATTTATAAATCGTAAAACACTTTTCTATAAGTTCTCTTCGCTGCGATTCTATTTTTCACTTCGAGATCAAGCTAACACATGTCAAATTATAAAATAATTCAAAATGAAGGTGAATGAGAATTTTAGTAATAATTTCAAAAACAAGCTACAGTTTGAAGGATAATCGTCTATTCCCTATTACTTTTTTTTTGCTTCGTTGGTAGGATGTTTAGTAATATAAATAATTTAATATGTTTCATTGCAATGTGTTCATTTTTCTATAATGATAAACAAAGTATAAAAAATATATATTTTTTGTTTGTTTACAAAAATTGACACAATGAGGTGTAAAACATCACATATTGGCACCTGTTATTTATAGCATATGATTGTTGTAACCGAAGGTTTAACAGTAAGACATATTTTGTTACTTCAGTGTTTTTGGAGTCACTCATTACGAGTTTGTCCTCAGAATTTCAAAATTCAAAATGTTGGTTCCAAGATGCGGTGTCATGATTAAATATTACAGTATTTTATATTACGTGTCAAAACATCACAAAAAGATATTACGCTTTAAAATCTCACACGGCAAAAATATTACATTTAAAACATCTCTCAAAATAACGTCATACTGCCGCAAACTAAAATATTACATGGCAAAAATTATGCCCAAAATTAAAATGAACTCCGATAGAAAAACGGATTGAAAGTGTATTCTATTTCACTTTAAAATGTCGTTCCCTGAAAGCACTATTACATGAGTTTCATTATATATATATATATACGTTGAAGATTATATTTTAGTGTTGTATTTGTTTTGTTTTTGGAATTAAAATATAAAAGAAGACGTAAGGCATATCTCGATTATTATCAACGTTTAAAAACCGTATAGGTAGTATCCAATTTTTGTCGGAGTAATGATGCCTTGGAATAATGACAGGGAATTTCGCATAATGTTCGTCTATAAATTTGTATTTTGAGATTTTTGGTTAATAAATCATAATCTTATTGCTATTTGTTTATTTTTTACATGAGATATGTTGACGCTCAATATTCATCCCTACAATATTTTGTCGCATAATATTTTTGAGCATAATAACTTTCCTGTAATGTTTTGACACTTTTTTTAACGTAATATTTTGACTTGTAATATTAAGACATGAAACTCAAAAAGGTGAACCAAAAAGCAAAAAGTTAAATGGTCTAGACGAAGTCTGATCTGCGGTGTTTTCGAAATCAGATAATTTCAATGTAGTGAATTTACATTAGAGAAATGAAATTGCAGCTATACTATGTTGAAATCAAATTGTACTTATTAACGTGAAATTCCGCCATGCTATTATTTTAATAAAATGATTAATAGGCAATAATTATAAGCATAAACATGTAACAAAAATTTGAAACTGCATTTACAGTTTAGATATATGTAGGATTGGGTTAGGTTAGTTTTTTTAAGAAAAAGATTTTTATTTCTCCATTAAATGTAAAATTTCATTACACAGTACTTGAAACCATGGAGTCACTTCAGATAAAGTCGAGCATGGGTGAAAATTCTCTTTAGGGTATTCAGAGTATAGTCTTAAAATAGTTCACTTTAGTAGATATATTCCAAAGGATGCAACGTTTCCATAGAAACTCAGGTTAAAATGTGCACTAGTACAGTGTCAACGAAAAGGTGCAGATTTTTACATGAGATGAATAATGAAATGCGTTTCTCGTGAGTGTATGCTAAAAATAACCTTTTAAAATATTCCTCCAAGTTAATTGTCTGTACATGCAATAGCATAATTCAAAATAGCAATACTATATTGTATAACAGGGGATTCGAACAAATATTGCTTCCAGCTAATAGAATAACATCGCATAATGTCATTAACCCATAAAAATGAAATAATATTTTCAAGCTTATCCAAGTGCTTAACCGAGATCCATTTACCTGCCAATTGATTGAAACTCGATGCTTGAGAATCTATTCAGGAGTAATGTATTTGTAGGTTTTCTTAGCGACACAGATAGATACTCTAAAGTCTTTAAAAGAATAACCTTATGTCGCTCCAGCATTGGCATACGTGTTTTCAGAGGATGTAATCGGCCGAACTTAATTGGATCGTATTTTCTATTTTTATAGGAAAGAACCAGTGCAGGAGCACCATCGAAACTGGTCTGGATCAGAAGACTGCAAAGATGATTTTTGGGCCGCTATACGTTCTAATTATGACTATATTATGGATACTAACCTCATCGACAGCTGCAAGGTACCTATTATTTTATCATCGATAAGAAAGCAAACAAAATCCGTTAAAAAGATTTGAATTTATATTTCTAGAAAATATTAGGTAGTAATTTTTACAAAAATTTACATACACAGATTAAAATATGGATTTACTTTAAAAAGGTTACATGCGAACCTTTAAAATAAATATGATACTTATAGAAATATTGTAATTTAAGAACAGAGATGAAAATGTCATGAGACGATGAAATTTTATTCGCACATATGCGCAAATTTCGGTAACTTGAGCTTTTAAAAGACTAACTGTTTTCTTACGTTCCATCCCTGAAGCTCGTGAAAGTCAAATACCACACTTGCTTTAATTAGAATTATTTGCGTGGCTGACGATCACTATCTTACCTCAGTGACTAGAATTTAGAGGTGTCCAGCTGCTGTAAATCTGAGTTTATGTTTATAAGCTGGGACTCTGCGTCACGAATGAAAGTAGTGTGTCCTCTTTCTCTATATTGCTACAATTGAAAGTAAATTTCATCTTCAATAAAATAATTTAACGAAAAATCCTGTTTTTTAATTCGGTACCTATTTTATTGAACAGTTATTTTTATTTCATTAATAAGTTATGGCAATTCTGATAATCAATTGGCTAATTTTTTCAAATAAGCAAACAATTCTTTCATGTCATTAATATTGGAATATCACTTTTTAATATAAATGGTTTTTGTAGTTTAACCATATGAAAAGTCTATTTTTGTTGAGGATAAGCAATATATCCAATATTTTAGTTGTTTAAATTATATTTATAGATATGTTATTGACTTTTAATAACTGTATACTACGCATTTAGATATCATGAATTGTTTTTATCTTGTCATTTAAGCAATTTAAAAAAGGGTCACCAAAGTTAAGAGTACCATATATTTTTATTTTTTCTATTTTTAATCTCGATTTTGTTGAACTACTTCAGAAATATATGATTAATCTCATTATAATAATGTTTATAGTTCAATAACTTTAAGTGAATTACTAAAATAGGAAACTTATATGACGAATTGTTCATTTACTCACCTATTTTGACATTTAGCATCCTCTTAAAATTATTTATCATATATTCTTTTGAGCCTAACAAATGTAATTTTTCTTTTTTAGTGAAGGTAAATCTTTAAACACAAATATTGCCAGACCCATGCTTTTTTAAAAATGTAGTATCTATTCTAAGAGAATAAATGTATGGATTTCGATGTTTGGATGACCCACCTTAAGAACACACCCATATCGATTGCAAAATATAAGTATTTTTCCCCGGTTTGATGAATTCCAACTTATATTCGAGAGATGTAGGGTTTATCAAAAAAAAAAAATTCTTTAAATAGAAAATTAATGAAAAGGGAGAAAAGAGTTCAGTCATCAATTGAACAGTTGTAACCTACAATAAAAATGTAATTTTTAGCATGAAAAGTTTTAGTTGGTATAACATAAGTTTCACAATTATTAAGAACTGCATACAACACAATTTGATAGTTATTTATATTATGGATAGAGGTTATTACCACGTTGATGGTGGTTAGGTCGCACGTAACGTTACATTAGATTTCATTGTTACTATCCTTTTAAGAAGAAAAAGTGATAGTAGGCATCGCTGGCAACCAATAATATTAGTAATTTGTACAAAAAATATTGACACATAAGTCGTATATAAAATGTTTAAAAATATTAATGATATCACAAAATTTTCTATAAAACCTTTTTTTTTAACGAAATCTCATTTTACTATTACTGTTGTCCTTAATTCCTAATGTTTTTTCTCTTATGTTCGATACAGCCCGTTCCCCACTCAGTTCATGTTTTATTTTCTTATTTATTATGGTAGTAATGTTAGTAAGCTCAGTAGTAATAAAATGATGTGTTATTTCATTTACAATTTAAAAATGAATTTAACCCATTAACGCCTTAATAACACAAAATTGAACCGCAACTTTAGGCATTCAAATTTGAATCTTGTTAGTTTTTTACGCTACTACATTTTCTATATATTTTTGGATGTACTCTACACGATGCAACCATTAAAACGAGCGAAAAATATCATCTATTACTTTTTTTCAGCAAATTTGCGTAAAAAATCGCGATTTTTACACGATTTTTTTTAGAAAACGTCTAATTCTAACCAGGCAAATGGGTTGTTTATGCAACAAACAGCTACAAACATGTTATTAATACTTTCACATAAAAAATACGAGGGTAGTTTACTCTAAAAATGTCTTCCTGTAAATACCAGCAACTCAAAGTCGACAACATCAGTAATTTATGTGTTCTACTCATATTAACAGAATGGTTTACTTTATTTTATTCCCCTAACGATCGATAAATTGTTAAATCAGATATTGAAGGATTTAAGAAAATTCTGATTATGGATATTATGCAATATAAAAAAAATAGTGGCGTGAAAAACTAACAGCGCTTTGATTAAAATTTGAGTGCCCAAAATCACGGTTTAATTTTGTGTTATTCAGGCGTTAATATAGGTTAACTCACTTGCGTTTGTCTATTTTGATGATGCCTTTTACTCAAAGATAAGATAAAGATAACATTACGAAAAATAAAAACATAAAAGAAATTATTGCAATACAAACCACAATATTTTGTTTAACAAAAGATTTACAACAATTTTGAACTTGATTAGGCTTTAACTTGAGAATCAAGTAAGATGTCGATTTTACTTAGATTTTGATATAAACCATACGTTGTTTAATACAAGAATTTACGTTTTGTTACGAATTCTTTTTAATGCTTTCAAAATATCTAAAATGAAATGCAAAATACATACATGTTATTGAATTTCTACTCTATAATTTCGAATCGTACACAGTTGCTTACTTGGGTGCGGGTCGAAAAACCGACAAATCAAAAAACCGACAGGTCAAAAAACCTACAATCGAAAAGCCGATAGTAGACATTAAAAAAACCGACACTTCAAAAAATGACTGTCCGCTTGTCGATGTGCCTATTTTTTATGTGTCGGCTTTTTGACTGTCGGTTGTTCGACCGTCTGCTTTTTCATTTGTCGGTTTTTCGATCCACACTTATTTAACATAGATCCGGATTTAATTTTTTTTTTAATGGGACGCCTGTAGCACTTGATGAACAAATTCTACTATTTCCCATATTTGAAACTCTCTTTATATTGTCTAGCCGAGAGTATTTTTATACGGTGGCTGTGCAAACAAAAATCCACATTAGGAAATTGCATTATTTAATAAAAGTTATTTTCTATTTTTTTCGAATTTGGCATAATTCTTATATTTCTGCCTATTTTATTGTTTTATAAATTGTTTACAGTAAAAGTGGTATCATGCAAACCCAAGTAACTGTAGTTAGTGGTCATTTATATCGTTTACAGTCTCTTGGTATATATATATCAAACAAAAACCAACGCTTCCTCCTTCCTCCGCGGAAAAAATATTGTCGAATTTCATTTTAAATCATACACCGTGGCAATGGCATCTCGAGTTTCACACTTGCGGAAGTTAAACAGTCGCGTTACTGTGTATTGTATAACGAACCTCACGCCGGTTAAAAATATACAACCCATAACACTTTCATAAAACATTCATTATGCATATTTTATCACGGAATAAACGACTATTTAATCAGGAATAATATTTGAAATCATTATTTGTCCATTTTGGCAGGGAGCTTTAATTTAGACCACTTGCGAAAGCACGTCTTGTTTTCATTTGTCTGGTGTTTTAATAGGATGCTAATGGAGAGTTGGCTTGGGATGAAGGGGATGTGTCAACCATTGCTTGGGGCTTGAAGGAAGTCAGCTGCCAGTTCTCGGAGCTTTACTCGTGGTTGCGAGTACTTCAAGAGCTGGTGTACTCGAAAGAAGAAAATATTCTGGATAAAAGCCTGCGAGCTGTACGTATATCGCATTGATGAAACTATAAATGATGGCTACATTACAAAATAGTCTCATCCGCATGACATGAATTAGAATTGAACACTTTATAGGTAGATAGAAATAATATAATTCATTTCATTTATGGATGTTTGAACCCGACGAAAATTTCGAATGTTTTAATCTCGGGTTTCATCTGCAGCTCTGCATTTGATGCAGTTTCCGATAACAATAAGATATCGATATGTATCTTATCTGGCAACATCATAATGCTCTTAAATATTTCGATATAGCTAATCTAAACAGGTTTCATACAAATTAAAACAAAGTAACATGACAAAATGAAAGTAAATTTATTACCGATAAAAAATATTTATTAACATATTTCTGTTTTCCAAACACTTTCATAAAATTAATACGTCACAAGCATAATGAGATGCAAATTATTTAATACGATTTTCAGTTTTCATCCTGTGTTTAAGCAAAATCGTTATAACTAATACGATCATTAGTATAAACTGAACAGAAGAGTACCATTCCGGTATTTTATTTTTAAACACTCGTCTTAAAAAAACTGATTCCAATGTCAAACTCACAACTCGATTGAAATAATAATATTCCATACGTGATACTTCTGGAAGTAATGTGAAATGACATTCATAGAACTTGCGACTACATTACATAAGACCGATTTTATCTGATTTCCTCTTCAGTGTTAAGATAAGCGCCATGTTTTAGAATTATTATATTCACGTATCTCTATGTAAATATTTGCAGGCTCACACCGAGGAGCTGCGGCGCAAGGCTTACAGAAGAAGATTATTCAATGAGCAGGCCGAAAAGTTGGTTGCTCGTGCCCCCACTTTGAAGGATGAAGTTTCGTGGCGTGTCGATCATCTCAATGCAAAATGGGACCTTGTCGAGCAGATAATGACTCCCATTGCAAGGCCAGAACAAGAGGATCAAGACGTTTCTGCAGGTCATTTTATTCAAAGTGCTCTTTTTGAAAAAAAAAAATATTGGAGCCCAGTCCTTTCCGGTTCTTAAGAAGCATTGAATCTTTATATAAAAATGCTTTTTTTACTTTAAATAAGTTCGGCGGACGTAAAACAAAAATAATTCAGTTAATAATTAATTACAACATAACTTCTAAACATTAATCATAAAAAAATAAATTTTGAAATTATTGTTTACTAGTGCAAAACTGCTAGGAACGCAGAATGGTTCTCTAATATATTTGAGTAGGTTAATTAAAATTAGTTAACTAATATTAACAACATAATAATCTTGTGTAATTCACATAATAACTACTTTGAAAGAAATTGCACATAGGAAACAGGATACTCATTTTTTAGATCCATTTCTGGCTGTAGTTTCAATTACGCGTGTTAACAAAAAGGTCAACATCAAGCAAATGATTCTTTAAATATCTTTAAAATAATATAAATTATTGAATAATGTAGCTAAATATCAGCTTAAAATCTACGATAAAGTAGCATTATGTAATTCGAAATTAAAATACAGCGCTAATGATTCATAAATGCATTTATGAAAATTATGCACAGAAAATGCTAGCTATATTCATTACATAATCAATCAAGTATCGTCATAGTTGATAAAAGAAGATTTTATTCAAGTAAATACTTGAGAGAGAGAAAGCTGAAGAGAAAGAAATTTAAAACTCGTTTTTCTTGAGACTACTTTTTATATCACGCGGATCTTGAGTCTAATTAATCGTGAAGTATACGGATGCAAATAACTGAATTCTCTAATTATTTAAGCAATGAGATCGTCTTCTATACTTTCCATACAACATTCAATGATTCGTTTCTACGAGACAAATGTTTCGAGTTAGAAAATAGTTTTCTTAAAAACGAAGATTCGGAGTAGTGTCCAAATAAGTCTTTCAGTTTTTAAATATAACTAAATTATAATTTGAAACAAAACTAATTTATTTAAGAAAATAAAATTTTTTTTTCCTGTAAACAAAAAGCAAAAGGACATTACTTTTTGTGAATTTTCACTTGTCAATTCTAACTGTCTACAAAAAAAAAACCCCGTCAATCTGTAGACAAATCTAATATGTTACGGTCAAATAACATGTAAATCTATTGGAGTTTCCCATTTTTGAAATTAATTTCTTCATGGAGAGAAAAAAACGCTAACCATAAAACTGATTACAGCCAAAAAAAAAAGCATTATAATATTCATGAAAAAAATCGTAATTACTTATAACTAAAGTAGCAAAAACTAAGGTTGCATAACCATTTTCAAGGCGTGTAAATAAAAACTGCTCATGGACCAAAATTTGCAATAAACAAAACAAAACTATACTCTTCCTTTAAAAATTGGAACAGTTTTAATATGATTCAAGGAGTGAAGAATAACATTTATTTAGCTGTATGTTTACGGTTCCACTTATCGCATAAAGTGGTGTAATTAATATTCAGTATTATTGTTAAATGTATATACATTAATGACAACAAACCCATTAATATTTGCTGCCACAAAAGGAGATAAACTTTAAAATATAATACAAACAAGTAGATATCTTATAAAGTTCTAAATTTTAAAATCACTTTCGTCGCAAGTCATATATACGGATATTTATTGGCTTTTTTTAAAAAATACTATATCTTAATATTTGACAAATGCTTCTACTTTTTAGTATATATGACTGAAATTAAGCAAATATTTACTTAATTCAAGTAATTAACTGCGAAATGCAAATAAGTATTTATTTGAATTTAAAAATGTTTAATTACTCTGTGGGTAATATAAAATAAACAGTTATTCAGAAGATTTTCAATTCTATTCAAATTCAAATGAAATTTATCGTTTTCTTAAAAAATGATAATTATATAGTGAAATATAAAGTGGTTGAATATACGTTTATGTTTTTAATGATCAACACACGATCCTCTAAATCTGATTTCAGAATTGATTCGAGACGTTTCAAGTCCAAATTATAATACTAAATGTTTCAAAAACTTTTACGTAATAAGCCACATGCAACTACACATATTACTACCTCCATAGCAGAATTTTCCATTACGTTATAATATAAATTAAAAAATTAGATATGACATTGGATAAAAGTATAATAATATTTGAAGTAGTAGAATCATTAGATTCATACTCATTTCAGACTTATTTTTAGTCATACTTATTTTGATTTTTTATCCATTTTGTAAAACATGTTACGTCAATAATCTTTTTCCTATTTACATTGAGCTGAAGGGACAGAAATTATATTTGTTAACTTATAATAATCACTAATTAAATATCTATGTTAAACATTTTACGTGATAATGGCATTCCCTTGAAAACGTTTAATCAGCATCAACAAAGATGACATTTATTTCATTTGAGAGTATAAATTTATGTTCAAATAGAAGAAGCTTCTGTTATTAACGCATAACGTAATCTTTTATGTTGACATGAAACTGTTTTTACAAAATTGATAGAAACTATTCAACGGTTACTGTAACTATTCATTCGATTTTTCAACCAATGAGGTTTGATTAAATAAAGTTTTGACTAGCTTCGCATATTTTCGATTATAACGACATTCAGGTTTTAAAGAAGCTAATTGCTTTTATTTACTTTTGACTATTGCGTTTATGTTTAATGAATTTTTTATATAGTTTCCAATAATTATCTCTATTCTCGAAGTAATTTAACCAATTTTCTTTTTTCGTTGGAATTTAAAGAACCAATCATAATTTTAATACTAACATATAAACATATTTATGATTTATAATTCGAAATATGTGAATATTCTTTCGTCTACTTTTTTTCTGTAGAATTTAAAGAAATTTTTAACTTAAAATACGTAAATAAAATTTGGAGTTGTAGGATTTAAGTATTTTCTGAATTAAAAGGATAAGGAAGGATAACTATATAAATTGGGAATTCAATTATTTTACATTTCTGTGATTAGTATGCCAAAAAAATCCTTTTAAATATTGGTTTTAATAACATCATTTTATTGAATTAGTTATTTTAATGACAATAAGCCTTTTATAACATAACAATGTGTGAGGTTTTCAGTAGGGTAACCCAAACATTAACCATGATATGAGAATTTATGTTTCTTCTGAATGGTTTTAATAATATGATTTTCAAAATATATTTTCTACATGTAAAGATAATAATAAATAATGCTTCGCTTAAAGACTTTTCTGTTTCTGTTTTTGTTTTTATTCATATTTCGGAGATTATAGACGAAATTTGAACCAAGTAATACAATGTTACAATTATCTTTGCTTTACAAAACTTTTTTTAAATATGAGACGATTGAACCCTTTCAAAATTAATACTAAATAATTATGTAATTAATATTAAATTCTTTCTTTGGATACGCAATAGCGTGTTTGGCAAGTTAATTTGATAATTGAAAATTGTTTTTTTTTTAGTTCAGGGGTAGTGCACAAACTATTATGTTTAAGAAATAAAATAAATAATAGTAAATTTTTTAAACATTTTATGGTACCACTGAAAATTTACATAGAGAATAAAAAACGATTAACAGAACCATCAAATAGATGTACAAATATTTACATATTCTAATAGCAGACTAAATAACGTGCACAGTTGTTTTTAAATGTATATTATTTCAGAATATTATATAATAGGCTATAAAATAACTATTTTTATTGTATAAAGAGGCTATTTTTGTTTAATCAATTTTATTGCATATTTTTTACAATCCACGAATGTTTAAAATGACTATTTAACTGTACAACTGCAGAATATTTCATGTTGTTTACTTTATTGCATATTAAACGATCGGGAAATAATAAACGGAACAATATTATTGTCTAATATATTAATTTAACAATTTTTTTAATCCCCTGTTTTACTTTTCTGCACTTTTTGTATTAACTACATTTTTTTCTCATTTCCATCAATAATTATAAGTTTTCAATATCTATATTTGAAAATAAAGTAATAGTAATATACTTCGTACATAATAATATTTTGTAATATTTATAGGTACAAAATAACTTTATACCGGATTTCCAATTATCTTAGTTAAATATTTAGTATTGAATAACTTTTGAAAAAGGAAAATGGAGTATAAGTTTGAGAATATTACATGCACCTACTTTGTTATTGTATTTTTGGCATTGAATATTTCTGTATGTTAACTGAAGTAGAGAATAGTATAATATGCAATAATGTGTATATATAAAAAGAATTATCAACAAAACCTAAAAATATTCGTAATTGATATTAATTATATCTTACTTTAAAATTATGATTAACAGCAAACATAAATGAATTTATATATTATACAATCAATATAGAAACATGCTACCAGAAAGTGAAATTGAAATTCCTGAAAATAAAAACTAATCTTCATGTGATTATGGATTAAAAATTTGAACAATAAAGTAACGTAACTTCTAAAATGTTTAATAGCTTGTATTCGTATTAAAAAAATATTCTCATATATTCTTCATAGCATAAGTTCATTAGTTCTTAATTTCCATTAGAAAACTATACAATATCTTTTCCTTTTTTGAAGACAGAAGTTTAAGAATATTTTTCTTATCACTAACGATGTACTTTTTTAAAATGTAGACATTATAAAATAAATTCTCATAACTAAATCGATAGTAACAACAAAATAAAAACATAAGACAAATAACTAAATTATAAAATTTAACATAATATAATAATAGCAGCAACTATTACAAATATATTGTTTAAGCATATGTTAACGTCAATGGTGAATTAAATGTTCAAAAAGTATCAGTTTAGACTGGTGTAATGTGATTAAAAAATGCTGTTGTAAATAGATTTATTCTTTTATATCGCAATTTAAACGCCCGACACGTATGGTTTGAACACATCATCAATTGATGAAGTAATAAAAATGAATATATTAATTCACAATTGAACACGGTTAAGGACGAAATAGTACTTTCATACGCATTTAATCCATTTTACAATCGTTATTTATGTTTATTTTCTTGTGATTTTTAAAATCTGCTATGAAACACTTTAAATTATGCAGAATGTATTTTAATTCTGATAAACTTTCAATCTGTAAAAACATTTAAAAAAAATCAATATTAAAATGAAAAGATATAACTTGTAGAAATTATGATTGAAAAGAAACGAATTTATGTTAAGAAATTTCAAGAGGTGTTTATTGTCATAACATCTTGGCAGATTCAATTGAAACCTGCGTTGTAACTGGTAACTAAACTGCATTAACTAAATTTGGTATCGTAGTTGCTTTTACCATATTATAATTAAATTAGATATTACTTTTTATTTTGGATGAACGCAAACAATAACATTTATAAAATTTGTTCACATTTTCATTACTTACATAAATCATATTTATAGAAGCTTTTTACGAATTTCTTTATGCAATAAGATTACCTATGAAATTTTAAATATTTAATATGCAAAGATATCAGTAATTTGTAAGTGTAATGTACTGGAAATACGTTTTATTTTACATGGAAATGTGCTACGTTGCTATTAAGTTAATTTTAGTGGATAATACGTAATTTATGCGGCAATATGCGTACGAGTGATGATTAGCAAATTTTAATAGTTGATTGTTCTGCACCATTTAGATTTCGAGCACGAAGTCAAATGTCTCCGGAAGTGGTTACGGGAAATGGAAACTCGTTTACTGCCATTGAGCTTCCGAGTAGATTGGAGCATGACTGAATTGGAAGAGAAGGCGACAGCACACATGGTGAGTAATTATTTAGTGAATTCAACCGTTTAAATATTATACGTTTTTTCTACGTCACGCGGGGAAGTTTAAAATTCATCAGCGATTACCATCGGTCGGATTCGTTGAACTACTGTTGGTAAAGCAGATTTCTACAAGTATCTGCAGCGGTAAGTACGATGTTGACAACACTGTCCGTAAGATGGCGCTAGTATGTCATAAAATCCCAATTTGAATGATTTTATGCCTTTTCTTGTATATTATGTTTTTTAAGTTAAATATGACATATGTATACCATAAGTATGTTTTACTAGAGTTGTATTAAATAAATCTTCTAACAGATGCATTCCATATCAATAAAGATTGTGAACAAAATGTCACGGAGGAGAGAAAGTAACAATATATCATGAATATAGGTTGTGATACTAATTATTTCATGGTCGCATGCAATAAATTTGCTCTTAATGGAAATTACTAATGGAATAAACATTTTGATGAATTGTAAAAAGTTTTATTTTCAAAACAGGACTTTCACAATATTTTAAGCTCAAATTTACTAAGCTTTTAAAATTTGTTGTTTTAAATATGAAAGCTTTTATTGTGGGAAAGAATTGTAGTGTTCTACTTGCCAGAATTAAATATTTGTATGAATTTTAAGTAATTAACGTTTTTTAGTTGTCATTGGTATCGTTCAAAAAATATTTTCAATAAGACATAATAAAACTAATTATAACCTAACTCGATCCATGTTTTATACAATTTTTTAAAATATGTCAAGGTCTTGAGGAAATTGTTAGTTTTACTTTTGTACATCCGTTTTTGCCTTAACGAATGCATTTCTATTATATTCAAGATATTGCAGGGACCATTAGTGCTCTAAAAAGTTTGTAAACTAATTATCTACTGAATTACTGCAGTATACATTTAATTATAAGGACAAGTATTATAAAAATAGTAGGGGAGAATAGTAGTCAGAAATAGTGGTCCTGATTTGACACTGCGGGTTAATCTGACACCCCTGTATTTCACAGAGATGGCATATAATGACGGTTCAATTATTTCATAGTATGCCAGCAGTTGTCACACGGCTTGGGAACGAATGTATTTTTTACGCTTAATTAAATTTAATTTTTTATTTCCGGGAGAAATTGCAAGTAAACAATGACAGCGAAATTCCGAATTAGAAAATGCATTTGATTCTTTATTCTATACACTATCTGATAGGTTATATTGATATTTTAATTAAATTTCCTTTCAAGTTTAATTAAATCACCCTTTAAGAATAAAATTTCACTATATGAAGAGTGAGTTTAGTTTTTGATTAAGAATGTAAAATGTTTTAAATATCTGAATGAGCTAAAACCGAAGGATTATCGTATAAAATGGCGAATGATGATAATATTGGATACCGAATTATCTTCATTGGCCTTCGTTTATAATCATTCTTCATGCAGTTACCAGCATCATCATTTCACATCATATACGACGTAAACAGAAAATCCCGTTTATAGATTTGACATCATGATTCATCAATGACAATCTGACATCATTATCATTGGGTATACGTCATCTTTTAGATCCTTAGGTCATGAAAGATGACAGAAAAGGCATTAGTCAGTTTCCAATAGTCATTATTCAGTCTCAGTAACAATTTTAATAGTAACAATATGGCAGTTAATACTGTTGAATTTTATACATGGAGAGAACAATCAGTTATCCATCTTCAATATAATTTATAAGATTTCCATCTTTTATGATACGTATACGGACTGGAATCTAGATTGCAGTTACTATAAAAATATGTTAAACACAATATTATTAGGAAGGTTTTTTACAGGCTGATCCGCCAGGCGTCAGCAGTAGAAGCTAGCACTATCATGGCCTCTCACTATCACACTTGAATGTATATTACTATTTGTGTGCATCTGCATGTAACTTTTAAACATCATACATACCCTCACAAGGTGTTTTTTTTTGTAATTTCTTTTTTAACTTCGATAACAATCTTTACACACTTTTTATATGCATAATGAAGTGTAGTGTAGATGCGTTTTAAATTTCCGATAAAATTGGACCAACGGAAAAAAATGATTTAGGCATTGAGCACTTTGGTCCTAATGGATATTGTCACCGAAAGTTACATGGGTATGTTTTATTATTGCACTTTATTTATACCTTTCTAACAAATCAGCTTTTTTTCTAGTGACTTTCGCACCTGCTTCATTCAACAACTAACATTTTCATTCCCCATTTTCAAATCGAACTGCTTTTTGATATTCGCTCATCACTACGTAAACGTACGAATGTAGCATTCAGCGACCATGACATTGCTAGCTTCTACCGCTGCTGCCTGCCGGATCAATTTGCTCAGAAACTTCCTAATACCGATGGTAATTGCAGATGCTCCAACATTGACTACACTGTTGCAATCTCACCTCCAGAGCAAACGATAGAACCATAGGGATTTCTGTTATTTACCCAAAAAATGTCAACAGTAATAGTGATTTTTCTTTTCTGCAAATAGAAAACAAACCCGATTTCATTGCAAAAAAATTAATGACATTCAATTTAATTTTATAATTATTTACATACACGAAATTCCACTAGTTGTGTAATATTTTCATAATTTTTTGCAAACTTGTCTCTCGCAAGTGACATATGTTATTGTTTATTCATATGAGGGATGTTATTTGAGTCGTGCGGCTTTGAACGAAAATCATTTCACAAAATCGTTGATAGGATATAACTTTAATGTGTTTTTTATCCATGTATAATGTCATCCTAATCCGGATGATTAGTATTTTTAATAATGTTTGTTCTTTTTTATTTAACGTCAAGGATGAGTCTGCAGAAACTTATTAAAAAGTCCTAGGCACGCTCAAGATAGCTTCATGACAGCTTCAATAAAGAGTACATTTTATTTATTTTTTTCTTCAAGATCTTAGTAGTATAGTGACCGATTTCCACCAAACTTCCTTATTTTCTATAGTAATACTGGTTTATTACGAATATGAATAGTAAATTAACGGTATCTATTATTGTAACAATAAATATAGAATTCTTGTGCATTATATAAAGCAAGGTAAATATTTTGGAGGCGTATTTCTAAAAAATATTTAATCTCTGAATTTAACCGAAGTAAATTCAACAGAAAATTCGACAGTTTATCCGTCCAAATATTTGTTGTGCTCCATTCTATTAAAGCGGCTAATTGCAGATTTTAATATGGAACCCCCCTATTTAAAGCAACAATATTAACAGTGTAAATACTTACGTTGAAAATTAACTGTCGATAGTTACCACTTAAATCTTTAGTAATTATGATACTGACAAAACATTTTAAATCTGTTGGAATGAAACGTCACTCTTTATAATATGAAAATTGAAACACTCTACTGAAATGGTGAATTCTCATTCTTTAAAAGATTTTTTACGCCATTAAGACTAAGTTTTTTCACGTAAAGAGTGAGAATTCACTATTTCGCTATAATCTCACTCCAAAAAATTTAATGAATAATTGATAATTCCCAAATTAAGTAGTTGTCACATGAAATTAACAATTGCCCTTAATAGTTCCAAAGCAAAACAATTCCAAAAGTCATCAATATTTGCCGGTGATTTTATGATTTACAGTAACCCTCTCCTTTTTGTCAATAAAGACATATAATAACAATAATAATATTATTAATAATATTACTTAGATTTATCCTTCATAACTCAGCAATTAGCCAATATTCATGACATTACAGATTTTCATTCATCGCCAATACTCATAATATTATGGATATTTTCATAATAATTAACAAGTAAACGTGGTTGCAGATTGAATTATCTCATTTGCAACTTAAAAACAAAATTGCATCTTCTTTGATGCAATTTAATTTTTGCGATTTCTTGCTGCATAAATTTGATGTACGCAAAAATGAAAATTACTTTCTACTCATCCATACAGGGTAGCTAGTGGTTATACCTCATAACAACAAATTCGTATCATGTTTCCTAATAGATTTCTGTTATTTCCTACCGTGTTTCTAGCGGAGTGCAACTTAGCGCCCGCCGCTTGAAAGAATCTATATGAGTATAAATATAACTACCGCGAGCCAACACCGGCTCAAAACCGAATATAAACTCACGCAACCAAAATATATATCACAGTCTAGCCGGAAAACGGCGATATAGCACCGATGCTGAAACACGTACTTATATTATTGTTTATTTCCCTCTGATGTTAAATAAATCGATAGAGATTATGAAGGTTCAAACTTCAGCAATATGATTGTGAACCTATTAAACAGGAAGAATATTTCAAAATGACAACTTGTTTTTCACCTTTCTCTTTTACAATGTGACATTTTGATAATCTGAAAGTTGGATTTTGCAGTAATCGATTAAGTAAAATTAATAATTTGTGCAATCGAAATCAATGTTTCACCGTAATTCATTGATAGAATTATTTACTCTTAAATATTACTGTAGTTAAGGTGGCAAAATTACAATTAATAATTTCAAGTTATGATAATTTCGAATTATGACTTTCTAATGTTGTCTTTGATAAAGTGTTAGCACGCGGAGGGTGGTAAAACGTTTACCAACTCAGAAAATCAACTACTAATGCATAAACAGTCAAACCGAGCATTTTTTATGGGGAGTGTTTTGTAATTAGATTTATTGATATTGTTGCTACCATCTTTATCGAATGCGGTAATAAATAAAATCAGGACGTACTAAAGGGAAAGTAAGACAAAAATAACGAAACCGATTGTAAAGTGAAAGGATGTTAAAAATTAAGAATCTAAGCGACAAGACAACTATCGATATTTCTTCTCATTCATTTCTCTTTTATTCTAAAATGATTGATTAAGCATCGACAATAAAACGCACGTGAAACATGCCGGAAAAATCTTGGGAAAACTAATCTATTCATGAAGTCATCAATAACAGCATTAATAGTTTGGTGCAGCACGTCAAAACGGGGACAACGGATTGATAGCATGAAAAGTTATCGATTTTTTTAGTTAAATTTATATTAATTACATATTTTCTGTGGTATATTTCGGCGTTTAAGTTTAGACGATCTTAAGCGTAATGGTGAGCTAACCTTAACATGTGTTTCTGACCCTGAAGCGCTTTAAGTTTTCAAGTTCATTCTAAATTTAAAATAGAATTTCAAAAAAATTGCGACGGATTTTTTACATTTTCAAGTTCGATCGCTTCCATAGTCAAACCTAGGTCAGTGACACGTAGAGCCTCCTTTCCTCATCATTATTACGACTATTATTTTGTATTTTTTCGCTTTTCTGTAGGATTTAATTGCATATGAATAATGCATGTAAAAAAGAGTAGGATTTAAATACTTGTAATAAAAATGTTTTGAAATAAGTATTATGTGGGAGCATTTGTATTTCGTAAATAGTACTTCCGTAATTATATTCTGCAAAGTTTTATAGATTTAAAATATTTTAACAAAAGATATTTTGGAACTCTCATGCAGGTGTTTTCCTCTTTAATGGTCAATATAATAAATTAGCATTGGCTAATTACCATTGTGTTTATATTACTATAAATACAAAAATCATGACTTCAAACATTAACAAAAATATATGCGTAGGTAATTTTAGACAAAAGTTGTAGAATTTTTCGAATCTTGAAATTAAATTTATAAACCACATAATACATTGGTATTGCAAGATCATTTTATTGATTAGTACGTTTGTAGACTAAAAATAACGAAATCAACGATTAATAGCACGAAAATTTGAAATATTTTTCTATTATCGGTGGAACCTATTTAATATGATCTAAACGCTCAAAAAGTTTAATCTTTGACAAATTATTGTAGGATATGTCTGACAAGATTAAAGAGACGATTATATGTTTTGGTGAAATGAATAATCAGTGTCTAGAGAATTTTTTATGGTAAAAGATGAACGGATAGATTTTTCTGTATTTCCAAAAATCGTTGCTTACTTTTGACGATTAAATTAAAGAAATAATCACCCCAAATAATGGAGAAGTGGTAAATGATTTAAGGTTGGCGATTTTGATCATGGATGTTAATTACCAAAATATTGGCCAGGGAAAACTAATTAGAAATAAAATTGTGGAATTCTGTGGTAGTGTTGCATATATATCTTATATAAGTCATACTGTTTAGTAAAAAATCTCAATTTTCTCGAAAATGCAATATGACGGGGATATTCAGAGGCAGCCATAATGTTAAACACAAAAATGTATTTCTGACATGATACACAATTGTCAAAAGAAATTTCTGTTTTGCTTCAAAAAAAATTGAAATATGGCCAACATTGAGACTTTCCTAAATCTTCCTCGAAAACACGACGTGGTACGAAAATTCTAAGAGTACCATGATTTCCAGCACAAAAAAAAATACATCGAAAATGATACCTTTCCTATCAAACAAAGAAATAATACAATTTTGAGAAAAAATATCATAAAAAGCTATAAATTCGAATAACCGTAATTAGAGTTAATTGTAATTTCTTAACATCAATAAATTAATTTATTGTTCTGGAAATTTCCGATAACATTGAATACTGTAAGCAATAGCATGTGTATCTTCGCCATGCGTTAATGCCCATTAATACTAAGAGTTCTATACCAACATAATGGACATTGAAACAACCATAAAAATGCATCGGATTACATAACCAACAGAAACTCGGTATTAAAGCGAGCCGTTTAAAAAGTTGCACGCAAAGCTGAAATCAATATCCCAGAATCTTCAGATTACCGATAAATAGAATCGGAGAAGATAGGCATCTTGCACTTCCTTATTAAGCGGCTTGTTTATTTAAGCCTATATAAAAACCGTTTTATCTTGACTCGGCGTGAGAATGTTGATATCACGGATAAGTCTTAATGGGAAGAGATGAACGCATCAGCGGAGTGATAGGATGCATATAATATACAGGTACAGAGCAGAGATCTGGACCGTTAAAGGACGATTAATCAACTCGACTCCCACTTGAAATGCGCCCGATAGGTTTTTTGCATTCGCTAAGGTGACCCAGTATCAACGCGTATATATATATATACACGTCAGCCGCACTCTGGGTAGCGGTATCTGGCGGTTATGTCCGAACGGCATCTCGCCGCATCTTCGACCGATGATGACGGCAGCTTCCCCGTATAGACAATTGGTCGCGGTCTGTCCCAGATTCGACCTTGCGCGAGATGGAATATCCGGAGAGCTTTTTATCCGGGTGCTTTCGGCTACTTTTTCAGACGATTTTCCACTTTATTAGGCAATGTCGGCCTAATCGACGCGGATGTTGCACCCGCCGTTTCTTTCGCTTCGACGAACCGGACTTCCATACGAGAAAATCAGACCGAAGAGAGACTCGTCGGCCAAGTTTGGCATTGACAAGGTTTCATTATAACTATCGCTTATTTACAATACCAGTTGGATGCACTCGCCAAAGATTTCTTAAAAGTAACCACTGTATGCATAACATCGCCACTTACATAAGTTCCAACGTAATTGGTAGAATTATACCCTCGTTACAAATTGGGAATTTTGAGTTTATCATTTCATCTGACTTACCGCTAGTGTTTCACGAAAGTTCGCGTTCTATAAAATTTTATTTTAGTCGCTCGATAAATTGATCTTTCGCAATTCGGTAATTGGAAAATTACGTCTTTGCGATTTTTCAATTTAAAAATTGCTTTTTCGAAATTTTATATTAATAGTTTTAATGTAATAATGTTAAAGTATCAAACTGACAACCAATTACATATATAACAACATTAAGTTACGTAAGAATAATTATTAATTCTTTACCCGTGTTACATCATTATTTATTATCCAACACTTTTCAATAATTTTTAGAAATCCTTAAAGTAATCTCACAATCAATTTATTACGCTTCACACTCCGGATGTATAAATTTGATTATCCGTATCCCGCGAATTATATAATTTATGAATATTTTGCCGGCAACATGGATGATTTATGGCCGACGTCAGGATCTTTATCTCATATTTATTGACAAGTTTGGTAATATAAATAACGCTTAAATACTGACATACGATATGTTTAATTTTGCATAATAACTTTGAATTTTTTGTACGGTGGTTTGATAATGGAATTAAATTTAAACAAACCTTTTATAAAAACATATGTTTTGAGAAGAAAAAACTGTTTGCAATCTATTAATGATTGTGATGACAGAAGTGGGTCAACGGTAGATAAAGTTGCAGTGCTTATTTATAGTTTCAATTTCGAGTGGTGTTTACAAAATTGTATACTTTTGGTGTTTGTGTTCAAAACATTGATATCTAATTTTGATTAGATAAGAGTTTGACACGTATACCACTTAGTAATTAATTACAGTATGTCACTATTATAATCTGATTGAAATTTTACACATAACATTAAAGACATTTACAATACTAAAAAATGTAATCGCTCTACATTAATTGTACAGGATGAGTAGGGTTTTAAAGACATCGTTACTGTACAATTAGAACATCTACCCACTTGATTAATGATTTTCCATTACCAAATAAAATATACGATTATTTGCAACAATATTCACGATATTTTATAATTGTTATCTAATATTATATTAGATATTTCGCAAAGAATCGAATGCAACGTATTACATCCAGTAAACTCGAAAGACGAAAAACGTTTGAAAAGCATAGGACGCGAAAAAACATTTAAGAACAGTTAATTTTGTAACTAAATTTGTGGAATTTCATTTGAAAGTGGAAAAAATCGAATGCAAGCTGAAAATTATTGAAAATTGTTCACACGATCTCCTTTGTTGCGGTAGTTATCGTTGCCGTCATTTCGACTATACGAATAATTATATCGTTTAGAGTTGGTAAACTGTAATAAATATCTATAGTAAAGTTCAAACAAATGATTGAAGTTTTTTACATCATAAAAGTTCTGTTAATTTACAACAAAAAATTGTTTGAAAATACAGTAAAAAAGTACTTGAAAGTACCTTGTAGTAATGCGTTGTAATTTTTAATATTTTTAATGTAGATTCACAGTAAAATCATTGAATTTATAATGTGAAAAGAAAATCGTGAAAGATCGAAATATGCTCGGATTTTTTGACAAACATAATTCATTTTCAGTCTTGAAAATCTTTTTCCATTTTTCATGGCTACAATGGAAGTATTTTGTCTTTATTCTATGCAGGTGGTGATGCGAAATATAAGATATCCACGCGACACAGATTAAATTGCAAAATTTGCATAAATACATGAAGCACCAAAAATATCGAGAATTATTGTTCTGTACATATTATTTATTAATATATGATTATTAACCTACATTACGAACAAAACCTTCCTAATTGACTCACAAAGAGAGAGAATGCGAAAGATAGAATATTACTTTACTTACCTGTCAAGATTCTCTTTTACTTCTATTTTTTGGAGAGAGAGATATTAATCTATATAAAATACAGTTTCGATCTACTTGAATATTGATTTAATTTTATCGTAATTTTAACCGCACGCCTCGAAATTCAGCAAAAGCCATAACCTAACCTAAAATATATGACCAAACTCAATGTACAGGAGTTTACTGTCGTT
Organism: Trichopria drosophilae; assembly: GCA_030407085.1. Lineage (NCBI taxonomy): Eukaryota > Metazoa > Arthropoda > Insecta > Hymenoptera > Diapriidae > Trichopria > Trichopria drosophilae. Next base: position 147,843,814 of record CM059583.1, read on the forward strand.
AGATCGAAATGGATTGCACATTACTTACTCGATATTTTCGGTTTCCTTACTTCCAACTGGATTGTATTGATCTCTACAAGTTAAAGTTTGGTTTCATTAATTTCATTTTAATGTCTGTAAGTGTAGACTAAAATGTGTACAAATATGATTTAAAAAAGAGTTCAACTTTTTATATTTTAGACCAAATATCAAGTTTGTTACATTCGACCATTGGACTTCTATGATAAAATTATACACGATATCGCTCCGACTTTTTTAAAAATCTACAATAAACTCAGGGTATTTACATTCCAAATGGCGTAGTGCTACGTGTGTCATAGGATAATCATTGAAAGATTATCACTGAATGTCTGAAATGGTATGGTGATTTAACCTCAGTATTAAAGTATATTGAAAACTATAGATCCAGGTGTTTCAATCTAATCGACTGCGTTCTTGACAACCATTCGTCTCTCCATGTAAAGTAAAGTATAAATCAAACTTATAAATGTCTAAATAATTTGGCTTAAAGTGTGAAGTCACACACGGGTTGAATTGCTACAATGTGTTCGAAATCTTGATTATATCCTTTCACATTTAATTCAATCTTCTAGTTCAGCTACTAAACAGCATGAATATAATTGTAAGCATTGAAAGAAATGTATATTACAGGGTGTATTATCGTTTCGCAATTCATCATTAACCTGAACTTGTGAAGATGAGTCCAGTACTTAAAATCGTTCAATATTTTAAGTGTGTATTATTCTACTATTTAGGTAAGAGATTAAATTTCTTCTGCACAATATAAAATTGACGGGACGAATAATTATAATTCATCATGCAATATCGTATATTTTCATAAAGTAGGTAGTCAAGTACGTGTCAAAAAGTTGCCTATTGTATTACATTAAAACCAGTTTTTATAACGGAAATGAATGGCGTCTAGTAGAAACAGCCTGCACCAAAATCTAATCACGTTTCATGCTTGCCTTGATCTGCATGCTAATATCATGTTACTTTTTGAAGATTATTAAATATGTATGACTGTCATTGTCTTCATTAACTTGAAAAATGGTTTCACAAAAGTCGCCTTATCTAACCTACAAATTTGTTTATGGATTCAAGGTAAAGCATTATTTTTATTTGAATTCTATGAATTAGCATCACCTTTCCAATTCATCAAGTTATATAGCTCAGAATATATTAAATCCTTTATAGTATTCGTAATAAAAAATGTATCAAGTGCATTTACATTAACAAGTTTTTAAACAGTCTTTTGTAATTAAATTGTGCACATATTCTATACTATTAACTAAATATGGTATGAGTATTATATCGCCAAAGCACTGTGAAAATTCTTTGTTAATGATGTTGATCATTTTCTTAAATCGTTTGTGGGCTCGCATGTCATTATATTAATTCACGTATATAGAAGTGGCGGACGCATATCCCCCAAAAAATTAAATATATGGACATGTAGAGTATAAAAAAACTCTAAATATAAATATTGAATGTCCTATGTCTCTTTTACTCCTTTTTAAAATAAAAATTATACTGGTTTTTCAACAAAAAAAGAGAAATGTACAAAAATTATTTGATAGTCAACTCTTGCCAATTACTCCAATAATTTTCGTCTTCTTGCCTTGTCAACAAGCTTTCGGAATTTTTAAAAATTGTCGGATTTTAAAGAACGTTGACTTATTCTTTCAAAAACAAGAGCAGATTCTCAACTTTTTACCGAACAGTTTTTACCAATTTTTAAGCTAACGCAAAATATGTCGATTTATTTTAAACAGAATGATTAGTTTTTACATTTTATGAATGATTTTCATGAATAGATACAAGATTTGTATAAATTTGGTGAAGTTGTAAAGAATTTGTATGATTTGAACATTTCTTAAAAATTCTGTTTTCAATGCAATAATACCAAAATTTGAGTCAACAAAAAAAGTTGATTAACAAATTAGTTTTGCATGTTTCCATTGTTTTCGAGTACAATAATGTTTTCTTCCTTCAACAATATCATCAATAATGAAAACTGTATTCTAGGAATCGTTGTTAAATATTTTTCTCTAGGATATCATATGCTACTACAACTACCTTAAGAACATTTGTTTATGTCCGAAAAAAATGTCGAAGAATAAAACTGCAGGCGATTATGCACATTCGCATGCAACGAGAATCTCACACTGAAATATCACAAAAGAAGTACTGACAAATAAATGCATTATTATTTTTAATTGAACGGAGGAAAGTAGAAGTGCACATCCTAACTTTTCCTGTAGTGGGTTGTAAAAATGTTCCGGTTGAAATTTGTGTGTCAAATGAGAAAGTTTTATGTGCACACTCACTTTTTTAAAGGGACGTTTGGTCATTAAAAACTCGTTAAACCCATTCGTCGAACTTCAATTTCTTTTCATTAGTGAGATGTATACACAAAACAATGAAAGTTTTTTATGTACACTTTTATGCCGTTTCTTATTTCCAACGCTTTGGTTTCAATTAGTGTAATGAATGGAGCATTATATTTTACAGATAAGGTCGTATGTAGGATATTGGCATTTTTAGTAGATAATTGATTTAATTGTCAATCTTTCTTGAGAAATGTTCCGTACCATAATTGTGTTAGAATCTCAAGAAATGCAATTTGCCAGAACAAACATTTCGTTAAAAAATTAAGTACTTTAACTTTAAAATAATGTTAATCAAATAAAGTAGTGAACAAAGAAAATGCTCATGACTCATTACATCATTTATCGTATGTTATTTAATTATTACTAAATGATCAAGTTTTGATGATTATCCTTCTAGTAATATCTTTGTCTTTTATTTACTTGTATTGAAACTTCTATAAAATTGTCGGTTAATTTGAACTACTTTGCATATTGCCACAAAATGATTCAAGCAAATCAGCTTGTAAAAACTATCGGATTCCGTATAAATGCACGGTATAAAGCTAGCTATTAGATGCAAATTTTCTGGACGAGTCATTACGACTAATAACAAATCTCATTACGACATACCATGATGCTTAAAGCACTTCATTTAGAATTGTTTCATTTTTCCCATGATAATTATTCCTTAAGATAAAAATGATTTAATGATATTTTTAATATTTGTAAAATTACAAATGATGTCACTCTAATAAGGTATGATTATTACCTCATGAAGTATTTAAAATGCTTTGTTAGTTTTTCCCTTTGCATCAATGCACCTGAACAATTTGTTCTTAGAATATGTATTTCTCATATTACTACAATTACCAGTAATTTTTTCATAAAAATGGAACTAGTAGTAGCCACGCAATGTCTTTATATATAATGAAAATATTAAGGAATTATGTTTTCCAGAATAATGTACATATTCGGTTTCTATTTTTAGATTTGAGTGTGATGGTGTTCTGAAAATAGGCTTATAAGATTGAATTGTCTCCCATATTTATAAACCTGTAATACATATCATTAAAATCTTTCTCACAAAAGAATAACGTTCTTGAGATGACGTTCCAAATTCCCCTTGCAACCGACAGGTACCAGTAGGTTTTTATGGCATCGGAAGAGTAAAAAACGTAGCGTGATATTATTGAATTAATTACGAAAGATTCGAATTGCAAAAACACAAGAGTAAAAAAATTAACTCGTACAAAATCTCTTAACGGTATTTCCAGAACCCGTGTAATATGTAAGTCACGAAAAGAATTTTATAGACTCATCTATTAGAACAGAGCATTGGTTCCGCTCTATTTGTGAAAAATAGGCCACGAACCAATAAAATTTACGATCGGATCGCACATGCCATTGTGCTCGTATAGCAGTCAACAGATTTTTTTTACCGATAGGATGAAATCACTAGAAAGTCCTATGTACTTTAAAGCGTTAAATTTTATATCTGTTTATATATCACAATTTACTACTGCGACGCGGTGTATCTCGCAACGTAAGGAACGCAACTGCTTTGTTTGCTCCTCGACTTGTCATTAAATTCAAAAACACTTTCGGTATCTTGTGTGAATCGTATGTGAAGTTTATGTTGCATTTCTATTTACCAACAACTTTTCGAGTAATAAATGTGTATAAATAAACAGATAAAACCAGAGAAAGTAAATTTCCCTATAAAGGTATTGATGAGAGCCAGATATGTCTAAAGAAGTGTAGAGGCAGCTTCTTGGCAGTATTTGTAACGTCTTTCCAATCTATCAATAGAGAATATGCCTAAGGCCAAAATTTTGTAAACAATATGGATTTTCAAGTTTGTTAAATAATATATTTGAAGAATTTGCAATATCGAAGTTCAAGTCTAAAATGAAGTTTTCAATTGGAGCATTCACTTTTTAAACATAGAAAGCTTTTAGCTCGTCTTTAATGAATTGTCACTAAAAGCGTGAAAACTGACATGAAATTATAGGAGAACCGTTAAATGTTTTCAAAATACAACTATGAAAAATCATATCTAACATAAAAATTCGAAGATGTAATACGTTATTCAGCATGCTTCCAACATCTGGGTGTTCACTTTTTTACAGCACTGCAGTTAACCATTGTAAGGTCTTACATAATAATATATCGCAATATCCTTCGCATTTTTAATTTTACGGATATTCCTAGAATCGAAGAATAAGAATATAGATTAAAAAGGACGCACTGGTTCAAAACAATAATAACCAATATTGCAAATGTTAAACATAACCTAGTTCAGACAAAGAACTCCAACTATGCGCCACTTCACACCCAGGCAGTAATTGCAAGAGTAAGAACAAAAGAAACGATCGAACATGACATTTGACCAATTACCGAAGTACTTAGCTACACCTATATAGCTACTCGATAAATCAGCACTAGGAGCAGCAATTAAATGCAAATTCTCTTGTGCCATACCGTCACCTAACCGTAAATCTTGCCTGGAGATACACCGATCTAAAAAAAGGCTTAGAAATGTCTATTTCTCGCACGAGCCGTTCTAGCTTAAGCAACGAATTATCAAAAACGGTTAAATAACACACGACAATATGAGATTCAGCAGCCGTAATGAGCAATCAAGAATGAAAAATGGTAGAATTTCTCCAGGCCAAATTTCTAGCACGTATTAAGGATTGTCTGGAGGCCTGTTTAATGAACTTTGTTTCTTTTTCCTACTGAAAATGTAAACATTCACGACCGCACGCTACCATAAACTGATATTATTAGCAGCGATTAAATGCAAATTTTCTTGGGACACATTTACTAATGAAAAATAGGATGTCGATAAATAGTCGCGTTTCATGTACACCACATCGCGCACAGACTCATAATGTTGCCTATATTGACGTATCAGACACGTTTAATGTGGCTACGAAATATTTTCGTAAGACACTAATGTGCAATTATAAACGAAGAACATTGAAGTTTCTCCGACGAAAATTTCTAACGTAATTCAGAACCCAACTGGAAAATAAACTTGCCTTATGGGTGTTTTTTTACGAGGAATAGAAAATATTTCACAAGAATGTATGTTGACAGTGAACAAAAGTTAAACCGCAGGAATTTTAGTTCTGTGTATTTTGTCGGAAAATCTTGGTCAGTGTATAACATTAATGCTAAAATTTACGTTGAAACTTTTATGAGGTACAACAAAATATATATTTTACAAGATGAAAGCATTGTTGATAAATTCAGAAAATAACAAAAAATTCGATGTCGAAATAATGGAATTATGACTATATTTTCGGTGAACTCATGTAGAAGAGTTTTGAAATAGAAAGTATTATTGTAAAGAATTGTAACCAACGAAGTGGAAGAACTTAATAGCTCCTTATACGTACTTATTGGTCAAGTAACGTTATGGCATAATACTTCAGAAACTATGGGCATGAAAACATATTTTGATGTCTGACAAGTATATGAAAATTGTCATATTAGAAATAACGACTAACTATTGACTCTTAATAATCAATTCTGTCGGAAATACGTTAGTTTTTATTCATTATAAATTTGATCAAATTTTATATGAATAATCATTTTCTTTGCCATATGCTCGACATCTAAGTGTAGTAAAGAAGAGGATGTTTAAATGAAAGAATTTATAATTTACGATCAGAAAGTACTATTAATAAATCGTTCTGGACTATAAATAATAACCAGTTATTACAAATAAAATCCGCGTACGTTAAAGCGAGGTCGATAATCTCAAATAAGAACTTCGATGCACTAAAAGCCGATCATGCACGATTCCAAGTATGATGACGATGTCTGGTGGGAACTGGAACATTACTCATTTATATTGATATCTATAAGTTGCGAATAACTCCGATAAAATATTTAATATTTCAGATTAATCCTACTAATAAAATGGTTTCATATTAAGTTTAAATTTATTGCGTATGAGCAATAAGATCCTCTTAAAGAAATATTCAATAACGCTTTTCAAATTTTAAGACAATTTTGACTTGATACTATTTATAAATGTTATTCAGAAGAAATCTGTTAATGTTTGCTCGTTCATTTTTTCAACAAATGACAAGATATGAATTAAAGTTTCAATGTTTATACCACCATAAATAGTGTCTGATGTAATTACTAATAATTTGGAATTTCAAATATAGGCTAGGTTAAGTTAGGTATTTAAAATTTGAACGAAATGTTATCAGTTGTATTTTGTTCTTCTCATTTATGTAATCTGACAAATGTAGGTGATAAAATCAACTCCCTTTGACAGTTGACCGGAAATAAGTAAAAACAACTGCTTTCTAGTAAGGTATATCTGGTACTTGTAATACAATTACAGTCAATGGTTGTATTTATGCAAATATGTTGATAAATTGTGACAATTTTTTGAAATTTAGTCAAAGTAGCTTCATAACTACGTTCCACTAACTGAATTCTTAGTTCTTTATAGAACTCTAGGGCTATTAATGCCTTTGATGAGGTGCAGCTGAAGACCCGTTGACATTTGAAAAGTGTTTATATCTAAAAATTATATTTCGTGTATGCATTTAGTACACACAAATTAGTCAAAGAGATTACTACTAGAGATTACTAACGTTCAAGTCAGATGTCGATGGAGCTTTCTTAATAAAAATCATTGCTACTGATTCAACGACATTACAATGCACTAAATCTTTATTCTTTAAATGGAGCATGTAAAATTATTTCTATGACAATCATCAGGTCTATAGCAGTGTAAATAATAAAATTTGCTTTTTATGCAAGCAATAAATGTTACATAATTGCGCAATTTTAATAAGTTGTGATTCATTCTATGCACGGCTGTATTAATGAAAAATGAATAATATCTTGGGCATTAGCATTCTTAAGGTCGTACTACTTACTAAAAAGATAGGCAGTTATTATGGTAGAAACTTTTAGTAACTATATAACTTCTTTTTTCTCGAATACTGCTGCAAAGAAAATGGATGAGTTTTAAAGACAGATCGTAATTTTGGAAAAGTATCTGATTTCCGTTTTTCATAAGAATGCTATTGTTTAAAAGCAAAAAAATTCGATGTTCGAAGTGAGTACTTCTTTTTTGTAAAATGTTACTTGAAATGTCTCATGTGAAAAATCTTCCTGATAATCCTTAAACATAAATATACAAAACAAAACGTAAATATGCAAATTATCGTTTTCAATTTATTTTCTGTATAAATTCAAACGTTTTCGTAAAGGAATGTTTTAATCCAGATATTAGAGTTTAACTTTAGAAAAATTCGTTTAATTTCATGTGAAACATTTTGCATGTATATGGAGCACATTTCAATGTTTCAGCAATGTATTTGCAGTTTTAGCAAAAATTGACTTCTATCGATATTTGTAGCATCATTTTGTGAATTTGGTGTTCTTGTCGTCGTTTCTGTAATTGACGTAGGAAAATATCACAATATTTACAACAAAATCTGTTGATTTAGAATAGGATCCAATAAAAATAAGTCAGCATGTAGGAAAAAACGCTCAAAATATATAAATGTGGCTAATTTTCATTGAAGGGGACGCTGGGGTTTCCCATACGATTACCATGTTTTCTGATGTTTTCGGAAATAAAATCCAGTTTATAATATTATTCGGCATAATTTCACACTGCGTTTACGTGATATCACATGCTTTTTCAACGATACCATCAGGGTATTCTGATGGATATCTTAGAAGAACAGTATGATCCCTTGAAGGAAAATATTACATTATTAGTCCGTCTTATATTCTTTGGAAATTTCTTTTCATCTAGGTTAGTTAATAAGAATATATTTACATTGAGAATCTCACTTTCCTCCTCAGTTTTAAAATATGCTCGAAAAAAAAGTCTACACTGACTGCGGTGAATAATGTCTAGGGAATGCAGCAAGCACACGTTTCGTAAGTGCGAATTGCATCAAAATGTAATGAATCGAATCTTTGAAAACAAGGCTAAAAATTGGTTATTGAAAACACAGAAGATATATAATTTAAAATAAGCCCTATTAAACAATCATTAGACCTCTCTACATCTGACCTAATTGATGTTTGAGCAACATTGTTCTAAGAATTCATTATGTTTCAAATAGTTTTTCGTCTGAAATATTAAATTGTACGGTATCATATGAGCGTGCAATCTATTGAGGGGATGTTCGCGTCGGAATTACTCCATCACATTTGTAAAGTTTATGTAATCATTTGTAATAGAACTTCGTGATGAATATTTGCAAAATACTATGTAAATTATAGACATCAACAAAATGTGTTGCATCCTATCAGAAATCGTCAAGTATTGGTCTTAGTATATTGATTACCAAAAGAGTTTATATATGTCACCATCCATACTTTGTTCAGGACCACTACTAAGCGGTAGAGGGTTGATAAGTATCGCCAAACCATCCGCCGTGCCATGGCCGCCATTTTTTTTAAAAAGAAGTTCATTTTGTAAACAAAATTTTTGAAATCTGGCATCATAACACAATACATAGTTTACTTAAAAGTACACTATTCAAAAGTATCCACTTCAAATTAGAGCTTAAAATATTAAAAATTAAAAAAGTTATGATTTTGTAAGGAAAAAGGCACTTTTCTTATAATTCAATAGTATTGATTTTTGTTAATCGACTGAATTAATTTTCGGTCATTCTAATGATTAGAACTGAAAAATAACATCATAATAAATAATGTATAATTTTGTCTCAACAAAATTCTAAATAGTTTAGGTCACACAGATCATTTTAGTCGTTAGGGTCCGAGAGACCCCATATACGCTTTACGAAACTCTGAGGTATGTGCGCGCCTTAAGGGTTGACCAAACCGAAATTTTGTTGATTAACGAATTATTAATCTTTCATTAGATTTGACTTTACTTATACTATGAATCGCAGGCAAATTTTCCTGCTCAATTCCCAACAAACTTTGGTAGTTCAATGTATTGATCCGGCTATTATGATTCTGGTATACTATAACATTCCCTTAGAGCACTTTTTAGTCATGATATAAAGATGGCTTCCTGCGATAGAACTAAATTCCAGAAAGGTCCCTTTGGATTAACTAATTACATTTACTGATAGTAGCAAATATGTAATACGTAAGAATTGTATCTTTTTATTTACTTTCATGAAATTACCACATATATCACTAATCTTAATTATATTAACATTGAAAATGTTCTGAAATATAAACATTTTTTAAATATTTAAGGCAGTTTGATGCTCTTGATTATCTGTACCCATTATTACTGTTGTTCCGTTTCGTAAAAAACCAAGATTCATTTCGGTAGCATTGCTAACTTGAGAATGACAATGCTAAATTGAAGCATCAGCGACCATAAATAAGGTTTGAGCCTTTCTATGAGGATACGGTTTCTACTAACTTACTAAAAAACCCAGAACCATTTTCACTTTTTTAGCTACATCGATTACACTAAAAAGCATGAGAAATGTAGATCGTTTTGCCGTAGGTCTCGATTTTCCATGCAAGTATTACCAATAGATACATTCCCAAAGGTCGTTAACCGCATCATCAGCCTGTTTACAATTTTTACAGGAAAATCCAAAGATAAACATCAACTTATAAACGGCGATTTAAAATCGTTCATTTCCAATAAGCGCCATCTTCGACTTTAACGACGCATAAAATCTTCCATCTCGGTATCGAAAGCTGTTAAACGTTACGTGCTCGACTCCCGATATTAACGGGCTGTTAGAAACAAAGAGCAGAATTTCTCCGGTTGACAATTTCTAATGCATCTATCGGTACGTCCGTGACTGTATCGAATTAAAGACTGCGGAGCACCGTCACATTTTACCGACTGCCACAGCTGCATCCAGACACTGAATAAACCAGTGTTCCCAGGAGCTCTCGGATGCAAATCCACTCGTGTCATGGCGATAGCGAATGCAACCGTCGAGACATAAAAACTTTATAACGTTTGAACATTTTTCTTCCCCCCTCGTACGGTCGGCATTGACAAAAAAAAAGTTTCGAACACGCTCATGCTCCGTAATATCTTACTGTTCCGGTGCACCATGGTGTAAGACCAGGGAACACTCGTAGTAGCCTCTCGCCAAAGTTTTTCCAACCAGGATGGCTGAATCCTGTCGGCGGTAGTCTTTCCTCGATTTACGTTTCTGTCCCCGTATAGGCTGGATAGGATCTCCAACCTGGACGTAGATCTAGTAAAGCTCGTCGAGAAGACAACCCGGTGCGCGCTATTAGATAGCTTAGATTCGCAACGATAGATTAGCGATACGCTCGAGTAACTTTCTCTGTTTTCCGCCGTTTATGCTGACTCGCTTCCTTACCAGCTACACCTAGATATATACCTAAGCTGAAATGTCATCAGATGTCGAGTTCGCGAGAGCATCTCCTTTCTTTCCTCGCCTCCGAATGGCGGTGCATATAAAGACCTTTCCCGTTCCTGGGGTCCTCGGTGACACATACGAGATGGAGAACCGGAAAATGAAAATCCCATATATACCACGAGTCACCGTGTCTCTCCCGGTACCGTTACGTACCGCACGCGTGCCCAAGAAATTTAATTAAGATGAGAAGGAAGATAAAGTCTGGGAAAATAAGTCGGTTATTAATGCTATGACGTGTCTCGAAAACTAAGGCAATTCGTATCCCGCGCAGAGATACCTAGCGTCCGCGAAAAATCGAAATACGTGCGTCGGGTCTACAATGTAAAAGGGAAAACGCGATTAATATAAACGCGTTCGTTATACGATTTCATGCCGGCGCTCGCGTCTGGTGAAAATTATCTCGCTGGCTCGTTATAAACGAGCTTAGTTACCAGTAACTCGCTATTGGGAGTGAAAAATCGGATCGTTTTCATGGTGTTCGGACTTTCCTGGGACTTTATTTGTACTTATCAGCACGCGGCGCTGACTGCTATTAAACGCACACGTCAAAACAATCGACGGATACGACGCCGCACGCTGCGGTAATTGCGATAAGCTGATTCAACAATATGTATGACCTTGCTTATCCACATCCGTAATTATCGCTAATTACATAAAGCGCGGTTAATGTATATTTTTACACGTTTACATAGTTGTTTTTTCTTTTTTCGACAGAATTACGCAGTTTTTGCACGCCAGTCACTCGCTTAAATCGTAGTTTGCATTATACTAACTGACACTTGGTAGTTTAATCGAAAGTGTTGTAATAATATATCGAAGGTGTTAATATAATAATTATTTATGAAAACAAAATTATGTGAAATTTTGACAGTTTTGGAATTTTTAACAATTTTGAATATTTAATGCCAGATAAAAATTTCAAAAATGATTTTCACATCTTAGTTTTATTTTTTTTTTTATTGTTATTAACGAATATTATAGGCATCAGTTCTTATAAAAATTTGTATTATTTAATAAATCGCATATTTCAAAACCTTCGAAACCCCCGTCTAACGAGATAATAATGTAGTTTTACCTTAAAGTTTTGTTAGGTATGTAAGTCCAAAAAGATCATAAGACAATGATTTTAGTCGACATTTCGTGTACTTCGGAATAGTTCTGAATGCCAGTTCAGCTAGTATCATTTTAAGGTAGAATTCTAGATTCTTCAAAATTAACGCATAATTTACAAAATATTGTTTTACTCTATAAAATGTCTGAAAGTGAAGTTGACCAACTTTTTTAAATGAAAATAAAAGAATAAATTAAGGTGTTATAAAATTGTGATTTGGTCACAAAAATGTCATGCTTTTCCAAAATATTATCAATAAGATGAGATTATAAATTCTTATAATTCCACTTGAAAACTTGTTGTTCAGTAGAATTTCGTTTAGATGTGAGCAATCAAATTAAATGATTATTTTACTTAAAACAAAAGATTAAAGAATCTGAATTTCCTGTCCGTGTACGAGAAATTTAATAACCACCATACTTGTAAATAAAGTTTAATATATAATATAATGATACAAATATTATTGTTCAAAAATGATTTTAATAAATTAAGAGATTGTTCTTTCTGAAAATTGCAAAAATGTTATGTATAGTATTATAATGTTCAGATTTCCTGATCATTTTTATACTTTACATGGAGAAATGAATTAGCGTGAAGTAACACTCACCATAATACGTTTAAAAAACGACGTCCATATAATTTGTATACACGGTCGAGAATTGATTAATTATTTCTTAATTTGTATACTTTCTTCATTATTAATAATATAAAATTTAATAAGGAACATGGGTTCAAATTTGAAAATAAAAATGATCTACCTTATACTTTATTTACATATAATAATACCCTACACTCTAAATTTCTTAAAGTGAAGATTGAGCTACACTCTGCTAAAAGTGACTTTTTCACCAGCTTTAAAGTGGAAATCTTACTTTATTAAAACTAGATAGAAACGTGTCACTCTAATAAAGTGAAATTTCCACTTCAGAAATAGTGAAAAAGTCGCACCTTTAGCAGAGAGTGACTTAATTTTCACTTTAAGTAATTTAGAGTGTAATGTGCGAAGAACACCAAATTATTTATTTTCCAATTATCTTGAATTTTGAGAGTGTTGGGTTGTAGACACTCTATATGTACAAGAAAAATTTGTTAGGAAATCAAGTATACCTTATTAATTGTTCCGTTTATTAGGAATGTCAAACATGTGTTGCTCATTTGTCACGGAACACATCTGTAATCCGTGTGCCGTTCGAGGAAAATGAGAAATATTCGAACCCTATCGAAATAAGACACAGAACCTGATGATAAGCTGAAGAATTAATGATAAATAACGGAATGGAAGATGAATGTTCATGACTAATCAAAATAAAATCATAATTACTCATTTTTGGTAAAAAGATATTAGTTGAAGATTCAAACGGTGCTTTTTTTTTTTGTTTTTACGGAAATTCAGTCGGTTTCCAGATTTATACATGAGTTAATATTGAGGTAAGCAATGAAAATGAATTTTCATTTGCTTTGTAGTTTATTGCCTGGTAACATGTTTATTTCCAACATGAAAACAATATTATGTTACTCTTGTATTACGATTTAGCTTCAAAAATAATATGATCATACAAATCCGTGGTAGATATATGTCTCCAGTTTTGTGTTAAATTGACCAGTTTTCCTACACTGTTAACACAGAAAATAACTGAATTGAAGACACTAGGCAAAACATGGCCACATTTTCTACTAGAGATAATTCGAATCCAAAATAATTTCTCTATAACAAATGCTATTATATTTACTGGCCTTAGTTACTGCAGTTTGGTTATTTCCTATGAGTATTACGTATAAATATAAAGCTTATCAAAAATCATCCATAATATTCATTAGTGGAAAACAGCAGGACATTTTTAATTAAAATTCTGAACCAAACTGTCACAATAAATTAAAAAATATTAAAAATTGCTGGATTTCATAAGCGGTTCAATAATTACCTATAAATATTCAGAAAAAATGTCATGACATTCAACTTCAGAATGCTTGTCTGCGAATGCAATAACACACATTTTTCTTTACGCAAAGTACTAATTAAATACCGGTAATAAGTTGCTATGTATAGCCTGTGGTACAGTCATTAACCATTAATTAATTATTTTTCTCTTAATGTTCATTAATGTCTGTATGTGATGTATAAATGTTGGTCTATCTTTGGAATCGACTGTCGTACATTTTAATATTGAGGATTTAATATCACTCATTTGGAAAAACAACATTTTCTTTAAAATAAATGTAATAAATATATATCTACAAATTTTAAATAAATACAAAAAAATATACATAAAAAATACTTCGGTGATTTATTCATTTTAATAACATACTTGAGTTTGTTTTTATTCAAACTACAGTTTTTATTCTTAGTATAATGTGTATTTCTTTAAAACAAACAATGTATATCGTAGTAGAACAGACAATAACAAAGAACTACGAAGATCTACGTCAAAAATAAAAAGCTCTCATTAAAATATAAAATAGAGATATAAATTTAACCCAGTAGTAACATTAAAATTCTCGAAACAATTATTATTTTGCAATTTATTTCTGTAATTTATCGATGTTATAAAAGACATCTTGTACATCAAGATAAAACGTAATAACGATGCAGACGATGACTATGGTAGCAGGAGCAGCATTCGCCAAGAAGAAAATTAACCTTATGGTGATGCAGGGAGGGTCAGAGAAAAGGCTGACAATGCTAATACCGACGATGCTAAATAATAATCGCAATAAGGAAAACATCAAATCCTACATCAGCAACTAACTGTAGTAAACACGAGGTTATGGGAAAATCATCTGCGAGATCCGCGAAATTTTTGTGTAGAAAGTACAGAAGAATAGAAAGCGGTTAAAATTATTACAATCACTTGGATTTATTTATGTTCTAACAAATTGCTGCAAAAAGTTGAAGATCAATTACATACACAAAAATTGGCTGCCTTAATACATTCAGCATCAGGATATTCGATATCTCAATCGACCCCGATCTCGAGTCACTTGAAACGGCAATAACTGTCAATAGTGACAACTATAAAGAAGTACAACACTAATTGGAAACTCCGTCGATTAATCTGAATCGGTAAAATGTTGCGAATGAATAATAAATACGATAGCGCACTTGATATACGAATGAAAACTTTTTGTTTTATTTTTTTTTGCATTTTGTCGCACGAAGAGAGAGTTATAAAGACATTTATAACTTTTATTTTTACTTTCCAGATTATTATTAATGATTACACGATTAACTAGATATATGCACTAATTAGAACGTTAAAATTTGTTTTGAACCGTAAAAATATACATTACGTAATATATGTAAATAAACGTACGGCAAGTTGTTAAAGTGTATAAAACGTGTACTGAAGCGAATTCAGTATTGCGTATAACCGACACGCTAGCTGCGGAGTGAAACGTTTTGTCCTATATTAAATCTGAAATTATAGGGAAGGCTTTGGTTTTGCAAAAAAGTTTTGAAAGGCTGCTCTTGACGTTTAATGATCTAACGGCTCGTAGTTAGCGAAATATATTCCTTCAAAGAGCCATATTCATGGCAGTATAACATAAATATGATCGGAGGTCTATTAAGGTTCATCAGGCGCGTCGTATCGCGCGTATCCGCCTTCCGTATTCCACTTTGAACCATAAATATAAATGTGAATCTTGTGCGAGAATAACATGCAAAATGTTATTAATATCAAACATTGACGTACCTTTATGCAACGTGAACCGTAAATCTAAAAAGGTTAATTTGAAAGTTGTAAATATGCGCACGAAGAGAAATATTACAGTAGTTTTTCTTGTCTTAGGATGGTAAAGTGTGGATAGACTCTTAAAATATAAAATTCTGCTGCTAAAAAATTTCTCACACTTAATATATAACAATGTACTTTTTAATAGCCAACACTTAAACATTAATAGATACGAAAAAATAAAAGAGAAAGTGTGTATTGTTCAATGGACATTTAAATAAAATAAACTGTAATATAAAAGAGTTAGGTTCTATCGTCATATAGGGTAAGAAAAAGAAATTCATTTTGATAACGGACGCAAAAGAGGCAACGATAGATGTGCGAAAATTACGTCTGCGACTAGTGTAAATTAACTACATTGTAAATTTAGGAGACACACATTTCTTCCTTGACAATTTTGAAAAAAGTCAGATATACTAATATCTGATAGGTGTCATAAAATTCAGTTTAAGATACCCATGTCTGACCTCAACATATCAGACATAATGTTAAAATTTTCTCTAATATTTCTCGCTATGTAGTAAACAGATAAAAAAAATGGCAAGAAAATATATAATAGATAATGGAAAAAATAATTTTAAAATGTATTGTAAAGGAATAATGAGATATACATATAAATATTAAAAACTAACTTACTGTATCATAGGCATGGCTCTAAAAGACAAAAGCATGTCGAAATTTAGGCACATATATCAACCATATCTTGAATTAGGTTTGCGATGACAAATTTGGATTTATGTTTTTTCCAGTTCGAGAACATTTAAAAAATTACTATTTAAAGAAAAAGAACAATGAACTAAAAAATAAAGTAATATATTTGAATAATACACTAAGAGAATTTATCTGGTTAAAAGTCCCATACTAGTTGAAGTGGGATATATATATATATATATACTAGCAATATTGGCAAAAGGGCCATACTAATATTAAAAATTACCTTACAATATGGGACTTTTCAATGTAAGTAAGGCAAATTTTCAATGCCAGTATGGAAATTTTTAATATCAGTACGGCACTTTTGCGCTTATTGCAAGTATATCCCTCTGGAACTAGAAAAATTGTCTGGGTGTAATAAGAAGAAGACGTAAAAAAGAACCGGGCAACGCTAAAAAATAAAGCAAGAGATGAAATGATGAAATATTTGGTTTATATAGAAGTATTTTCATGAAAAATTAAATGACACGATGGTCGCAGATGTAGCAACAATGTTTTATTTTTTTTTTTATAATTTTTGTATGCACATTAAGTAAATAAAACACGCCTTTGAGTACAAGAATACAATGAACAAAACTACATGAAGCCTTGTTTGTCTTTGCTCCTTATAAGCAATCTAATAACCCATCTCTATTCATACAGTAAATCAAAATTAATATTAATAATAAATTTAAATTTGTTGTAAAAAAATTAATTTAAAAAATGTTTTCGCAGTTTGAATAAGAATCGCAAGTAAACCAAAGAAAATTACAAACGAAGATATTAACAAAATTTATTAAAATGAATAATTAAACACAGAAAAAAAGTCTTAAAAACATCTAAAATTAAGCACTGTAAAAGGCTTAATTTCAGTCTAAAATTGAGCTAATTTTCATAAATTAAGTCAATATTTCTGTTTAAAACCTTGTTTTTAGTTTTGGAAACTGACTTTTAATCAATATTCAGGTTCGAAATAAGAATTCTTTAATAATGTTCTTTAAGCATAAATCTCGACTAAAAATTAAACTTTGCTGTCTGAAAGTAAGACTTTAAGCGCAAATATTGACTCAAGTAAAGAAAATTAGCTCAAGATTTTTTTTTTCTGTGAAGGGTCAGAAATTATGAAAATCGAGAAATAACCAATAAATATGCCTAAAATAAAAAATAAAATAAAATAGGCAAATTAAGTATTCCTGTAATTATTTAGATTTTCTAAAACTCCTGTTTGATTGTTAAAAAATAAATATTAATAATATCCTTCTCAACAACGTTTATCTCATAAATTTAAAAAAAGGAAACGTTCCAAGTGTTGCAATTACGAATTTCGTTTCTCTCAAGTTTAAATAAATTGGGAACATCTTAGGAACACGTTGTCCGTTTTAACGCGTGAAGTGAAAGTAAATTTTTCCCGCGCTCGTATTTGTCCACTTCTCGGTCGCAAATATCACAGAAATTCAACAAACCAGATAATAATCGAAGCCATCCCTTTGACGTCATTTCACATGAAACGTTTTGCGCCGCCGATGTCGCATACGGTATACATCTCCAAGAGAAATTAGACAGTTCGTTTCGTTTTCTTTTTCGATGACTCGTTTTTCAGTTGATAGTTTAAGCATTTAAAGTAAACGCGAGAGAGGCTGGAAATTGACCGCAGAACTAAATCGTCCTGGAATAAGAACCATTTCACTCAATTTCGCTCGCACAATTTAAGTATGTCCGTCGAAGCGATTACGTTATTTTACATCTCGCTTGTCAGCTCCAATTACCTACATTTAAGTGTTGCTTGCGAAGAATTTCGTCGGCGGAACCCAACCAAAATTAAGACCGCAGTTTGTCTGCTAACTGAATTAAGATCTCGTTTGATAATTATATGTGTAGGAACTGGATCAGAGAATGACTGCCAAAAATTCAGGACACTGAAATACATCAAAGTATTTTAGAGAGGATTTTTTGGGCCATTATACACGAGTATTAAAATATTACCCCTAATAACACAAAAAGATATTTTTAACAGACAGGAATAAATAAAGATAAGTTTGCGCAATAGATGGGTCATTGTACTGGTTCAGTATGATATCTTCTTTCTATTCAATACCAAATGAACAGAATTCAGCAAGCGCTTATGAATTTCACACAAAGTCATTAACACATTCGGATTAATATTCACGTAAAAAATATGATATGAGTAGGATACGTTGGATTGGGTTGAATTTTTAGTATTAAGAATCTTCAATTCAACTTTCTGACATCAGCATATTTTTGTTAATGTTCGTTACACAGTTTGCGTTTGCGTATAATACTATGGAGAATGGGTAATAAAAAATAAACAAATCCGTTCGTTAGGGAATATTAATTTAGGGTTATTAAGAAATGTTACCGTTTTAAGAAATGTTTTAAACATTTGTTTTGCAAATTCTGTTGTAAGATTTAAGCAATAAAGCGGGTCTTTGGCATTGATTTCCGGAAAATTCGTCAATGTTATTGTTTATTTCTCTTAAGTTTTAGAGAATATTCTAGTAACAAGTATAAAAAGCCCACTACATGTACAAATACAACAAACTCTAAAACTATATCCTGAGTTTTTGTAAATTCTACAGAACATGTTTTTTTAGTATATTTTATCTTCAAGTTCTTGTGGATCTTAACGTATCTGTTTTACATGATGCAATTTATAAGGTGTCAAATATACAGTTTTATTATTCACAAATGAAGAAATTATGCATATGAGAATTAATTAATTCATTAAGAAAATGGTATATGCGCTCTTGAATATATAATTTTTCAAATTAATTATACAAATGTGTTATAAATATGTTATGGTATATAGTATTGTCCTTGTTATCCATTTATTAGTACCATTATTATTTTTGTTTTATTTACTTCTTAAGGATCAACACAGCTCCTTACAGACGATTAGCTGTGCAGTAATGTACAGCTACAATACGAGGTATACTGTATGCTAAGATCGTCGCAAGCAGACTGCTCGGTCGAATTAAGAGCGGATACTATTTTTTTTATACTTTAAACTACATTCCACGATTTGGTTTTTTGTTTTTTAGAATTTAAATTTCATTCCAAAATGTTAGTGTTTTTTAAAGAATTACCTTTATGAAACAAAAATTTAGAATTTACTTAACAATTATCGTTATTGAAAAAGTAACATAGGACTGATAATCAAACAATATTCTGCAACAGATATTGAAAATCCATTGTAAGATATCTATTAAAAGTATAATTCATTGCCATTATTTCTGTAAGATTGAAATAGTTTTATACTTGTCATTAGTCATATCAACCTTCATTAACCAGTAATTTCTTCGCTACTTTTCATAAGTGAGAGTGCCTTGCAAATGCCATGACATTTTATTTCATGTGTGACCTTTTGTGAAATCGGCGTTTAATTTTTGTACTTGCAGGAACATCTGTTGTTACTTAAGGTCACAGTCAACGAGTTAATATTTATAAAAGCAGAAACAAAGAACTTTAATCCACATGTACTTCCTGATATCGAATATAATAATGATAGACTTTATACGCGAGTGGTATTAATGTAAATACTTACAAAATAAGTTTAATAACGTCGGGATTGAAAAATTTGTAACACATTTGTCACCTGATATTGGACTGCTAAAATATGAAGAACTTTTCAACATTTTTTAAATTCTATTTGAAATCCTTATTTGCTGAAATTACTGGAAGACCTTTTATATGAAAAAGTACATTAATAAATAAGACTTCATGGATATATAGAAAATTATTGTGATATATGTTATTAAAATAGAAAATTTTGTTGTCTTTTTACTTGAATTGTAATTACATTATATTATTTAAAATTGTATTTCTCTATAAAAACTAAATTTCAATCCTAGCGTATGCAAGCAAAAACAATTAATTTAATCACAAATTAAATTACATCCTAAAGACGAAAGACTAGACAAATGTTAACTATCAATTATTGCAGTCACGACATGATGCAATATGGCAGAATAAAACGAATCATCTAATTCATTTGTATGAAATCAGGATACTGTAAAAATGATGCAACGTTTTCTTCGGATTTTTTATATGCTAATTTGAACAAAAAGTTTTAAATTACAATTCGGCAATGCTGATATGTGAAACTTGAAAAGTCGTATCCATTATGTCTGACAAAATTTTAATTTACCTATCGGATACAGAGGTATTCTAGAAGCTAAGTCTATAAAATAGGGTTATACAGGACATTTTGACAGGATGTTTTGGCTGTGCCGTTTGGCGGCAGTCGATTTGAACCTGGTTTTTGTCGCAAGATTCATGTTAGATCAAAATTAACTATTCAGAACTTTTCTTACCCCTTATAATGCCCAAAAGCATACGGCTGCATATTCCAAATGTTTCGTAACACAGAGGGGAGGGGGTCAGTCCGATTGTATTAAGTAGGGGATGTAAGAACCAATAATGACCTGCCAAAGAGTTATGTGGTTTATTTGGGGAGAACCCTCTAGCTTACTTTAAAAAACAAGTGGCGCCAAAACGTTCGCGCCAGAACATCCTGCTCCGATAAAATATGCTTCCTTAACCAAGAAATTTCTAACACAAAATCAGAAAAAGTTTTAAAACGATAAGCATAAAATAAAAAATAGAGCACTAATTTTTTGGACTTTTCGAAGTGTAACCATATCTGAGCTCTATCATTAAAGGCTTTGAAAACCCTCGAGTACACTTTTCTGAATATTTTCAAAATTAAAATTGGATTCTTGATTTGCAATTTACGATATCGCCTAGTTGCGACTAAACAAATACATACCATTTATAAGTCAATGAGTTCAGGTTCTGATCAGACAGATGTAGAATATATTTTTTGTAGTCTGATCTGAATAGGGTAAATTCAAACGAAAATAATCAGGAAATGCTTTACGTTGCTCTGATACATATTCAGGTTGCCTGAAAAATTTTCGGTTCAAATATTTTTTTATTGTAATACGTTTTTATATACCCTGCTTAAGGTGTCACATATAGGATATGTAACGTGACTAATGGGGTTAAAATCACATTTTATGTACGGCGACATAAATATTATTTTACAAAATAACTCTTTCAGTTTTCAAATAATGTTTATAGAAATTATAATCTTCAATTTAATTCCAAGATTAAAATAATAAGTAGATTATAATCCGAAATATATAATGCATATAAATTATTTGATTTACATTGAACTTTTCCTGTGAAAAATAGTTTGTTAGAAAAGCAGCGAACGTTTAAATGCCAAGTGTATGAGAAATATTAAAACGTGTCGTCAAGTTTTATTCTTTAAAATTTCATGAAACGTTCAATAAATTCCTTAACCTTTTTTAATAACAGTGACATGTCTGTAGATTTTCCGCTGGATTAATAATAAATATCCGAAAATTTGTAATGTCATCCATATATGAACTTAATGTAATTTTCACAGAATAAAATTTTTCCGGTCAGCTGTTAAGAATTTATGAAGATATATATTGTGTATTCTAAACAGCGCGCAAATTCGATTATACCGATGAAGAATTTAATATTTCAAATATTCATAATGTCAACTCCACCCTAGTATTCGATTTTTTCGAGCAATTGAGTAGCAGATGAATTATAATAAAAATATGACTAACGAATTAGAGAAATTCCAAATGGTGTTTACAAGATGGATTCCAAAACTGAAATTAAACTTAAGAACTCCGAATTTAAAAGTAACCGTGACCATTTCTGGTATTGAGTGAAATCTAGTCCGGAAATTGCCCGACATTTTATCAGGTACCAGTAAGTTTCAACTACCAAGTCACGTGTCAAACTACTGGTTTAATGCGCAGTTGCAAAAAAATTGAAAAGGGGTTATAATTCCGTAAAGAGGTCGAGTCGAACATTGACGAAAGAGAGGGCGAAACATATCTGGTACTCTCGTTGACGATAATCACGGGGAACATTTTCGCCCGAGGTGGCCAAGGCGTCGCCGTCGGCACGTCGTCGTTCCGTTATGTAGGCCATCGCGACGTTTTCTCAGTCTATCTTGGCTCTTTTTTGCCGGCCCAGTTTTTTTTTCGTTTTTCTCGGTCGGTAATGTTTAGGAAGTAAACAATGTGTAACGCCGTGAAACGCGTTCTACCATGTGCTTTTCGAATTGTTCGATGGTGGCTCTACGTCACGCTCTGCGCTTTCCTCTCTCGTGCTCGACTTTGCCTTCCGCCCGGTCGGTATTTCGAAACGGACGAGTATCTCAATTGGTTTTTCAGCGGAGCAACTTTAATCGCGCGATCGGCCAACGTGTAATTATGCCGGTCAATTTATATCCGTCAGTTCTGTTCCTTCGGCGTTTCGACATCGGAACCGTGGCATATCCCTACCGATCGAGGAAGAACTCGCGTGTGCTTCGCGATTTAATGGAAAGTTCAGCGTGTCCGATGCGCTGCCGATTTGTACCCCGCGGGCCCTTTTATCCGCTTAATAATCCCGACCGTTTCTACCAACTTTCAAGGTCGCCTCTTATAAGATCGACGTATTGTACCATACAAACACTTGGTACGTATATGTGGGCAAGCAGTTACGTCACGACAAACGCAGCCAGCTTTCGATGCGCGATTTTCTCTCACGCGATCGGCGATATTTAGTCGCGGGTCTAGGATCTATACGCCTCCTTGCATGTATGCGCAAATCGAAATTCCTTTGTCTCTCGATCTAACGTCGAATCTTCGCATTTCTCCTGGAAAGAAAATTACGTAAATTGAGTGAAATATATACGAAGACCGTAAACTTGCCCAGACTTTCTACGATGTTTTTCCTATTCGCGCATTTTCTTGCATCTGCATGCACGTGCACGCGTTATTTCGTCGATTTATACCCTAGCGGTCGTTTCGCAATTATTCCGATGCGTACTTTCAAATTTCAAAAGTCCCCGTGCGCTAACTAATTATCCTTGAACTACAAATAATATTTTACCACCGCTGCGATAGTTGGAACGAAGAGACACACACGGTTATTTATTTTATTGCCGGTGTTCCGAGAGTTGTATTCCGTCCTTGTAATGAATTCGTATGTTAGAACAAAATGAGATGCATGTCCGCGATTTGGCGTACGCGAGTTTGCATATCGCCTAACATTCATTAGGGCAAGATTAATTAATCCAGTCGCGCTCGAGCATGCCGTTTTCTCCGCGAGCGTTACCGGCTGTTTCGAAAATCCAATTTATAACGTTTATTGAATTAACGAAAAAAATTGTAATGGAAGCAACCGATCTATGTCACGCGGTAGTCTACCCTTTCGTATTACTTTTATCGTGGTAATTATGTACTACTTGGCTTTGCAGCTACACGGAGGCTATTAAGATGTTAAATGCGAATAGCTAATAATTCCACATCTCTATCTGGAGGTTATCATACTAATTAAAATTGTTCACTCGACAGTTGTAATAAACGACAAACTTAGCACAATGGCAAATATATTTTATTATTGCGAAGGTTAGTCGCGGTAGTCGGTTAAAAAAAATTGATTTGTGTCCTATTTCATGAATTTCAGCTTCTTATTATTAATGTTTATACGAGAAGATTTTTTAATCTAATTACGAATCTGATAGCCCTTTTTAAAAATGCTAAAGTGGCCGAATAATTTTGAACATTGATCAGATTTGTTAACTACATTTCTGGTTGTTCAAGAGTACCCGATATTTCTATTTTCGGATATGGCACAGAATTTTCAAAATTAAAAAATAATGGACTTAAAATAAAGGATGTAGATACACGAGGATCAAAATTTTAAAAATAATTGAAATTTCAGGACATGTAGAGTCCTAATTGGTTTTGGGTCAAAGAGACAAAATAAAGAATTACTAATGACGAATTCATTCACTCAAATAATCACACTTTAAAACAACTTAAATTTAATTATTGTAAGACTGAGTATCGTGGAATACTTCTTGATAAAATTATCTTAGCTTAATACCCTGACTTTAGTTGGTTGATCTACCGTATTTGGTTTAAAAGAAAACTATCACCCTAGCATGTGTCCAAAGAAGCCTGTCTTGGGATAATCTCTCATTTCATAGTTTTTGTGTGGTCAATTTTAGGAAAGGCTTGCCCCTCCACCCCTTCGAAAAACAAATAAAACGTTTATCATGCCTCCTGCTTACAAGTAACAATTAAGAATCGACCAAGCTAAAGTTGCGAATATATTCAGTACAAAATTTCTTCAGCATTTACGGTGAATGCAAAAAAGATCAGATTTTCTGATGATTAAAAATAACGGGTTTAGTTTGCTCTCTACCATCAATTTTTATTGTTTTGTAATTTGGTACCCATTTTATTTTTTGTAGTTTTACTTGTTTTAAAATATTTCACTGCTGTTATACACCTTTTTGCATTGGTACCGTTTATTGCTGATGTTCTTGAAATAATTCGTGATTAATAAACTTGAAGCAAATAGGATCTATTTTTAAAAATTATTTCACCACATATAAATCCACCATTTTTAATTGTCTTCAGCGAGTTCAACGGCCCTTAGACACCGGGTTTCATAAAAACATATTTTAGATCCAAACACTAGAATTCAGTTCAACAGCCAAGAGTTTGTTAGACTAAAATAAATAACCCATTAATTATTTTTAAGCGGAAAATAAAACGTTCATTTTTAAATAATAGTTTATTTTCGATAAATGGCCTGTCAATACTTCAGTAGCCTTGCACAAATATTACGTCATCATATATCACATTCTCTCTGAAATATTACGGTAAAATAAGAAATCTTTAAGATGTAACATTCGCGGCGTGGATATAGGATCAAAGAGTCCGAAAACGGAGAGCAAATGAAAAACGCTGAACATGCTCTGAATAAGAGACTGTAGACCTTAAATATGTGCGATATTAGCTACACGTAATATAAATATCAAGTGAGGGCAATTAACCCTTTAACGCCTAAAAGAAAAGAAATTTTATTTCAACTTTATTGCATATTTCTCATTTTATTACAGCTAACTGATTCAATAATTATGTTGGGTCCTTATAGTAATGAAATGTATTTATTATTTTCAACAAATAATATTCAATAATATAACCCTTTTTCGGGTAACTGTTTCTTTATCGATTGAACTATGTATTTGAATTGTAGATGCGACAGTTCTATTTGAAAGTTCTACACCAAGAAAAATGAACCAGTTACAATACTTAATTCGTAAATAAATTGTTGTTTTCCATAAGAAAAATATTAATAGTATTAAAGCCTGTCTTATAATCGGTGAATAAAAACTATTTTTATCGTTTTTAAAACCAACACAATGTAACCAAACTGGCATTAAAGAATGAACATTCCGATTACATTAAACACAGCTGAATCTTAAAGAAATTGTTAACAATTAGTAATGTCAATAATTACCCACGATAACATTTTCTACTGAGTTAACCATTCTTTGACTCTATAGTTTATATTTGATTCTCTAAGGGTACCAATTTGGAAGTAATGACTGCTCCTAGAAATGAACGGGATGTAAAGTCATTTTTTCTATGTTTGCAAAATATTTGCAAAAAATCGAATGTCTCAAATTCAAATCAATTACGTTAATATTCAAAGAAGCTTTATAATTATCAAATGAGCTACTCTCTGAATGTCTCTAATAAAAGTTAAATCGATAAAGCGAAAAAATAGTTGAAAATGAAGAGTACAGTATTAAGTGTTTTATATATTTATCTGAATAAACTTTTTCACCCTCTACAAATCTTGCTTAAAACTTGTTTTTCATTGTTACTTTATTTTTTTTTGTTATGTTTAATAATCATTAATATATGCAAGAGCATATTTTTTACCTTACTTTGTAATAACAATGTTGAGTTTGGATATTTATCTTCCAAACACAAGCCCGTCTCAGGATGTCCTCAGAAGCGCCTGAGGAGCGGCCGAGGACCAAAAGTGGACATTTTTACGTCCTCAAGAGCTCCTCAGAATATTTCGGGACGGATTGTGTTGTTTGGATTACACTCATAGAGCATATCAGACTTTTAAAACTACTGAACGATAACAGATATTTTTTGTACAGTTAAATAAAATGTATATAATTGAATAAGTTTTATATATTTAACAATTAATTATTCATTAGAAGAAAAGTCTTTGTAATAACAAACGCATTAATAATGTTGAGATATTACAATAAATATAAATTACAACAATTACTATTGCAAGAAATATCTCCAGTATTCGATGTAGTGACGAAATAACATGATATATTAATCATTGATATAGGCCGCTTCATTGTGAAAATATATTTTAATCTTTTTATAATTTACATAAACAAGTATTGTAAATTTCATATTTAGAAAATCTCTCTCAGTATTCCAACACTATTAAAGAAATAATTTATTCCAAATAGAAGAAATATAAACTATATAATGAATACATCAGCCAAGACGTTTCGAAAAAGCGGGAAGAGAAAGGAATGATTCGCTATCAATATGTATATCAATACTTATGTTCGAATGCTCCATCATACATAACGTGTATACCTTCGCCTGGCAAATCGAATTATTCATGTATAACGATGTAATATAATATACATATAAATTACAGGGAAAGAATTACTTTCTTCTACTCTTTTCTTATTTACCTTAAACAACTTTGAAAAGAAGTTGCTGATATAAACACAATCAATAATCAGACATAGTCGCATTAAATAATTTAACAATTATAACATATAATAATTAAATACATAAAAAGTGAAAAACATAAGAGATAAAGTTTAAGAAACACTCGATATCTTTTCCAGTAATATTGAGCCTGTTCAGAATAGAAGTGATTTTCATAATGTCCTTGTAATCTGACATCTCATTTTATAGAAACGATATTTCCATAAGCACGTTTTCCAAGTACAGAAAACACATTATTCGATTTACCACATACCAATTTAAAAAAATAATGGAATAGAATGGAGTAGTGAACGTACTCGAAACGTTTATCCAATATTATCTGATGTAGTTATAGAAAATAGAATTTACTACTTCGATATCCGCTTTCCACGCGAATATTGCAAAATTATATTTTTTAAAGGATCAATTTTATGCGGTTTTCTATGCATGAAAAGTCTAAAAAATGACATTCTTAGAGTTTTTAAGTCTTTTGATAAATTTTATTAAAAAGTATGCGAAACGTAATTGTAATTAATCACTGCATTTCACTTAAAACGTTTTCGATTATTACATGGCATCTTCAATAACAAACTGAAATAACTGAACGAATAATTTATCGAAGTTTTCGAATGTACATTCGGCATCGCCGAGCACCAACTTAAAAATGCGGCATGTAAAAAGTGTACCGGTACTTCTTCGTCGGGGATTTATGGCTCATAAATAAAAGCCGACGCGCGCGCATGCACGTATTTTGGGGGCAGATTTACACGGACATAATTAATTTATTTCCTTTTAATATAATATATGCAATATCGAAGTGCAAACAAAATATGTATATTAATCCAAAAGTGTGCCAATTACATAAACTTTCAAAATGAACCTCCGACATTTACAAGGTGATAGATGTTGCACCGCTAATTTATTAGCCTTTTTCATTAAGTCGGTG
Organism: Trichopria drosophilae; assembly: GCA_030407085.1. Classification (NCBI taxonomy): domain Eukaryota; kingdom Metazoa; phylum Arthropoda; class Insecta; order Hymenoptera; family Diapriidae; genus Trichopria; species Trichopria drosophilae. Next base: position 147,871,667 of record CM059583.1, read on the forward strand.
TAACTGCTTCTAGTCAAAAGGAATTTATTCAGAGAACTAGTTCCTAATTTATTTCATTTAGTTTTCTGAAATCAATGGCGAATAATGTTAAGTGTCGTTTTTAAGTCTTTTTATGTGTAGCTATTTAACAGAATCGACATGAATCATATGTTAAATAGTAAATACATATGTATCTACTTTCTAAATTTGATTTAGTGCGAAATCAGTTTGTAATTGAAAGTAAGTAAATGATTCAGAAACTAAACTATGCTCAATATATTAAAATGCGTATATTTTATAAAGAATTATTTTTAAGAGTATATATCTTACGTCGGGTTGTTTGAAGTTGTGACTATCATTTTCATAATTAATAGAATATGGCGTATTAAAAGACTGGTTTAATATTCATTTTCCAAATTTCATCGATTGTTAAAAATACAAAGATTTATATTTAGATTTTATACATTAACAAAGAGGTCGAAACGTTATGTTTAGTGAATTTTAAATTATTTTATTATATTATGACCATAATTTTATTTTTTATGACCGAAACATATGAATATTTTATTCTCAAATCTTTAGATTGGTTTAGTAATCAAATTTGTTATTGCGGCACGCGAGTTACATTCATAAAATAAAGAAAATTTGTTTCTACAAGTTTGAAAAACATTTTTTCTGTTTACTGTTGTGAAAATTGGCCAGCGTATATATAGATGATATAAAAATAAAACACAAATAATGTTAAATAAACATATGACGAAATATTGGATAAAATTGAAGCTGAATGGTAATTCTAAACTTGTGATCATATCTTACAAGTTTCTCCTGCAGTTATAGTTATAGAAATGTAAGTATGCACAAGAAAACAACAATAATTCAAACAAATTACGTCAGTAAATATTCCAGATATACTGTGAAAACTAGTACTGTATATGATTCAAGTTTTTCGCGCACACTGCCCATGAATAATCAGTTCAGTTAGAAGCATATGTAAATAAATGATAACTGAGAATAAAAAATATATTACTCCAAGGAATTAGAAGGAGGAATTAAGGAAGGAGAGTAACTACGATGCACACGGAAACCCTAAACATTTGGTGAGAAACCAACTTTTTCAATTAGGACAAATCGTGCACTTATAATCGCATGTTCTATTTCAGATATGTAGGTTTATCCATGAGATAAGCGTAAACTCAAGAGATTCGTAAAAAATGTTTAATGACTGTAAAGAAAGTTTTACAATAATTCAAATGCACCCCATTGATCGCTCAAACCAACGAAGGCCATACATGACCATGAATGGGAATATACGATGAATTCCTACTAAGAGGTATTGAAACTGAAATCATCGATCGGGGATGCAACAATACTGAGTGACACGCGGCACTTTCGACAATGTAGTCATATTATATTTACACGGAGCCTTCCTATGTATTCCGCCCTTCCGTTAATACCATGTATAGAATTAACTTATCAATGAATATGCATGTCACATGTCAAAGCCGGTAGATAACACAGGAAAGCTTAAGGATGTGACAAGAAAAGTTTCTCCTTGAACGTATCAAGATTTCTGAATGTCACGTGGGTATCCAACATTCATAAGCGTTGACGTATTGCAAAATATTCATTATTTTAACTTGTACTGAAAATGTTCAGATCGTTTATGGATTTTACACTGAAGTAAGTAGATCAACGGTTGACGTTAACAGCTCTTATGATCGACAGCTGATAAGGCCGTCACTTTCTCGGTTATCGATGCGAACAATTAAGAAAAGCAGGTTTAAATAAATATGCTAATTTACTATCAGGCTGTCCAGCAAAACGTGTTCAACAATAAATGCAATTCATGCATAATTTGTTTCCATCGGATTGGATTGTCTTCTCAATAAAATTTATTTTTAACAAAGGTTGGTTGTATTTTAAATGAGCATGTTATAATACGATGCGTTCTAAAACCTGATAACTGTAAACAAATCGAACAATAAGTAAATCTTCATCAACATTTGAGATAAATACAAAATTTATTGAATAATACAAATGCAAAAAATGGTATATGTATATACACTTGCTTGACAAATGTTCTAGAGAAATTAAAAAACAGCTAAATAAGACAACAAAGATTTTTTCGCAACCAGTCTTAAACCATCTTTCCTGATCAATAACTTCCGTTATTCGCAAATTGAATAATTTTTTTAAAGCTCTTCTGGATTGTCATTTTAGATATGAACAAATTATTAACAAAATATATTGGTGATTCTTGGAGAAGGTTGGAACAACCACTAAGGTTTTAGGTGGAGAGTGAGTTCACAAATTTATGAATAGAACTTGATCATTATTTTGAAACGGGTTCTTTGTTTAAAGCACTTCTGCAAATGATCATATGCATGGTGACTAATTAACTGCATGCCACTAATTTTACAGAGTCTGCTCTTTAATGTCTGGTTTTATAATTATAAAATTTAAATGCAGTATTAAATTTGGTAGCAACCATCTTATTTTTTTCCAAATGGAGGAGGAATTGTAAAGTCTTTCAAATAACGCCTCAAATAAATCAATCATTTTTCATTCAGTTACATTCTAAATGTGGAATATTACCGACTGATACAACTTTTGGTTTAGTACAATAAAGTAATGAGTTCTTTTATGTTCTAAGCAATAATTTAGGTACTCATCTGTCAGTTATCTCTAAAACCTTCTGAACTATCTTTACAATTAATTGAAGTAAGAAAATACCAACAGGAAAGATACATAAATTTGAGATCTCATAGTGAGTAAATATAAAAACCGTATAGTGTCGAATAATTGTAGTTCCTTACGTGCAAATACTAATTTAATAAATAATTTACAAACTTACTACACTATTAAAGATCTTGACAGCTCCAATAATATTGCAATTGAATAATGGATTCTTCATAAAGGATATCACACAATCAAAGCATTTAGCTACCTCAGGTCAATGGATTACACTGACATCTTTGTTAGCTTCAAAACGCGATCGGTATGTAGGTTAGGCTACGTTTTATGTTGACATGTGACTGGCCGGGTCACCGATAGAATGAAGGCCAGATTTACACTCATTCCAATGTCAAAACTCGACCACAGAATACACGTAAACTAACTTCAGATTTTACTCTGGATATTGTTCAGCGGGCTAACGCTAAATTGCTCATTTTCAAGCTTCTGTTCGCTTAAAATTGAGATTTAGTATGATTGACCTAAAATAGATATGAAATTATCAAATCATCTTATTTTTCAAGTCCTAAAATATTGGGAATTTATTTCAACAGATCCTGGTGATGAATTGCAATATAATCCTGTTATTGCTCAAAAATTGGTGGTAAGAGGGTAATTTCTAATTTGTCTGCATTTCATTCTCCCATACGGGCACAAATGAATAAAAAGATAAAATACAGATGAGGTCGTTTGTTAATAAAATATCATGTTTAGCCCATCCACAACTAGTGACATTCGCAGTATAGAGAATAATTTTTGTATAAATTAGCAGAATAATAGATGCATTTTTTAGTCCACAGTTGGAGGTTATGAGGTCAGTCTGTAAAACAGCATCAGCTGTAGCTCGTCTTTTGGCACATCTGTATAAATTCTTGCTGTATCCATTTTATGAGGCCAATAAAGTCGTTATTATTATTATTATTATTGTTATTAGTTACCAAATTTTTTAGAAGATATTCAGTCCTAAAAGACTTTCAATTGAATGTTTAAAATTTGTGTACATTGGAGCATTCTAACATAGTATATTCAAGATGACTATACTTCTTCGGATTTGCTCTCAATGCTAATCAAATACATGACAACTTCAACTAATTAGAAATAGATGGAGTAGGCAACTCTTACATTATTCAAAAGTGAAAACTACATTTCATCTGACCCTTCCTAATAGCATATTGACACCAGGTTCTTCTCGTAACCTGCAACTATAATTTTCATCATTAAAGCTAATTTCTCTACATATGTACCGTATCGTTTACAAACATCTATTTACATATCAAGATTTTCCATCTAAAACAGACATCTAATTTAGATGCGCTCCTCGCTAAATTATGGCACGTAGAGAGAGATTTCCGCATTTTCAATGCCGCCGCTTAAATTCCATTCGTGCTCACCCTTTAAACCTCTGGCTCCCGGGGTCCGAAAAAACCTAATTACACTCTTGGGCTGATTAAAGCGAACAAGCCTAGCCAGTAGTCGCAGCCTTCCGCCTCGTCGAGTGGCACATAACTTTCTCGGAAGGAACATGGGGTATAAACATCCTTCCTCGACTGACAGATCGAAGAAAGCATTTCCAAGTGTTGCACCGATCGTGCTCGCGCCCGCCAGTAGTTAATTATGCGCACGCTCGCCACCTTTACGAGCATTCGTGCACGTTGCGATGTCCGAGAGGTCGTTCGTGGAAGCCGAGTGAAACCGCGACGAAACGATGAATCGCGATAAGCTCGATGCTTTGTGTAAGATTTTTTAGCGCCGGGCGTAACTGCAGTTCGCCTTATTAGGTGCATTTCCCCGTGGCAAAAGGAGTAATTTCTCTTTATGCAATACAGGCGAAAAGAATCCTTCCACGTACCTAACATAATAGATATTTCCTATTGTCCAGCCGGAACTCGCCGTTTCCTCCGCGCTTTTCGTGCGTGCCACGACCGTATGGAGGAACGAGAAAAGAAAGCCAACGACTCTGGGGTGTGTTTCGTTTTCGAAACCACCAGCGACGTCGCGATGCGTGGCAAAATCGATTAATCATCGTCGTAAGTGAGTCCGACGATGCTATCATCGGAGTGAAAGTCGGTAATCCTGATGCGGAGGCAACCGTAGCTGAGATGACTGATTCATGAAAGAACAATAGCCACCGAGATCCAATATGTGTTGCTGCGGCTGCAGCTGCGCGAGGGAGAGGAAGCAAGACCGAAGAGTCATTGGGCAATTGAGGTAATTTGTTAAATGCGTCGGACGACCAGCGCACGCGAGGAAGCTGTCGACTTATCGTCCGTGGACCAGTACAAGCACCAGTACAGATAAAGGAGGGCAAGTCTCGTTATCGTATCTCACTGCGGCGCGGAATTCGTCGCCTTGATGAAGACGATGCGGCCAACGGCTCCGTCATTCGCGATTTCCCACAGTCGCGCGAAAACCTCTCCCGGCAAAAAGCGACTTCGTTAATGCACCAGCAAAATACTCGAGATGCAATTACCTCGGAACGGGCGAATGGCACTCCCCCTCCTGAAGCCGTGATCGATTGTGCGTATAATAGAGGACTTTCTCGATTTCTCATCGATGGGACGGTGACCTGAAAAGCAGCGGGAGCGTCGTCTCCACGGCGTGTACTTTGTTTATTGCGTGGTCATCACTCCGCGTAGTTAAGTGAGATAAAAAACCAAGGCCGGAAGGAAAATAAAGGCTAAGCGAGCCGGATCGTTTTAAATCAAGCCGCGTATAATGTACGGTGCATACGCGGAAAAGTAATTGCTTCGGGTAACCGCGACGTTAAATTGCCCAGATATACGCGGACGTTACCGGTTACCGGGATAAATCATACGCAAGAAATGTGTTGGTCGCGTTCAAACTGGAAAAGCGTTGACCGGACGAGAGAGAAGTCCGCTTTTCCACGGTGCATTGTTGTTACGTTTTTAGGCAATTGTAAAAAGGATAATTAATCCCCGTAATCGTTTCGCGGTAGCGAGTCTTATGAAGGATTTCTTGAAAAGAAAGCAGGTGGACATATTGTGGCAGAAATATGCTTCTGCTTTACGTCCGTATAACAATGACTAGAGTCGCTCATAAGGGACCCAGGTGGAAAAGTTTTATAAAAACTATATAAACTTTCTATAAAATGAATGTATAAACAACTTATAAATATTTGATAAAATTTGAATATTTCTATAAAGTTTCTATAAAATCTGTATATGTCAGGTGAATAATAGGTTAGGTATCAGTGTCATATATTTAGAAATTCATAATAATTCTTTCCATATTCTGTCAAAATGTCAAGACGTAGAAATCTCTATAGTAATCGACAAAAAAAGATAAAACGCCTTGGATCGGTGGCAAAAACTGAAAAACTGATGTTCTACCATCGTTGGTTCAGTTCCTAATGTATCAAGCAAGACGGGAAAAGGAGCGGTACTGAAAATTTGTAGAAACTTAACTCGATCATCGATGCCCGGTAAATTTTGTCGCAGTTGTTTATTTTTCTCATATTGTTATATTTTCCAGTGAGATGTACTTTTTCCAGAGGTTCGACTCGTACTGTCAAAAAATTCACCATTCTTTTTTCTGTCGATTCGAGTCCAACAGCTTCAACGTTGAAGTTGAACCACGATCTTTGGCTAAGGTTTGTTGATTTTCAAATCAGTTACTCTTGAACCGACGTAAAATGTTGGTCATATTGGAAAATGTTAAATATAAGTGAACATGAAAATAAAATAGATCTGCTATGTATTCTTTTTTCGTGATTTGTTTTTTCTTCATCAAGAATTATGATTTCGTACAAAAGATTTTTGTATAGTTTCAACAGAGGTTATGACAAATTTCACAACAAAGCTGATCTCGGGTTAACGAAGAATCATTCCGGTCGAATTCACCAGGCATCATTGAGGGTTTGATTTTTATCATTTTTTGGTTTATTTTTCCACCGGTTCAAGGCGTTTCTTATTGTTTTCTCGATTACCGAGTAGACTTCCACATTTTGAAATTTTGATAGAATTTGGATCTAATTATTATGAATGACTGAATTTAATTCCGTTATGAGTCTAACCTTTTCACCTTCTACACAGATGTTTTAAAAACTATAGAAAAATTGAAATTTGATAAAATATTTATAGAACCAATTATTTATATAATTTTTGTAAGTTTTTTATATAGAGACTTTAGTAAAATTATATAACATTTATATAAAACTTTTCAACCTGGTGAGCACCAGTCATTATATAAATACATCGCAATATTTCTTTCCTTGGTAAAATCATTAAGTACCATTACTGGTAATTCAGAATGTAATAACCACTGCTTGTATGAAAATGACAAGTGCAGATTTTACCCATGTAATTGAAAATTTTTCGATTCCTCGGTATTAATATCATGTTGATTATTTATTGAATTTGATGTTCCAGAACATCCGACATAGATCTTATTATCAATCTGATATCCAAACCTAAAATGAAATAAAATTTTAAATCTGAAATAAATAGAAATTTGTGAAATTACGAAGATTACGGTCAATGAATTGGTTCTTGTCTTTCATTTCGTATTTTGATCAGAATAGATAAGTATTAACTGGTCCATTTGAGGCCTAAATTTTAAACGAAGATAGCGCATTTCGATTTTCTAAATTTCACTACGAATATTAGAAAAGCCAGTCATCCAGTAGGACAATCGATAAATGGAACTCTTGTCAACACTATTATATTTTACAAAAAGGATATTCTTGATTGATTCTAATTCGTGAAAATGTCTGTACTGTAAAAAGTGCTGTTAGTAATAAACTTGATAAAAATTTTCTGCATATTTGGCATTTTGAAAGGAACGTTTAGCATAACACGAATTTATATTTTAAATATGCGACGGAGAAATTTGGCGAACACCTCGAACATCCAATAGGTAAAAAACTCGACACTTTAAAAATAAAACACGAATACTTTAAATACTCTAGATGTAAAATCTCTGATAATAAAAAAAGAGAATATCAAGCCCGACATTAAAAAATCCGACTGCCCGATTGTTAAATTTTCTTATTTTTTAAGGTTAAAAAGAAATCGTTAATGTTTTAGTTTTCTATGCAATTCAAATTCAATTCAAATCAAGATTGTTTTCAGTCATGTAAGAAAACATCCATGAAACAATCTCAGAAATAAATATTTTACAATTTTTTGATTTTCGTCGCTTCTGATAAAGTCCAGCGTTGAAAGTGCAAACGCTAACTTCACGCGCCATATAACAATTTTAAATGGCATAATGTTACGCAAGTTCATTTGAGGAGGATTACTCCTAGTAATTTAAATTAATTAAATTAAAAAAATTAAATTTAAATTATTACTCGAAGAAATGCCATTCGAATAAATATTTTTGTGGAATAACTTTCATACCTAAATCATTTTTTTTGCAGCACTCACTGCTACAAAGTTTATTGCTTTTTACATACAAATATATGAACTAATTTATTTACAATCAATATTATAATCTGTTTCTATTATTAAATCTTCAAAACCGATTAAATATTCTGAACTCTTGTATAGGATCAGGTTTATTATTAAGATATGTTTAATCAAAATAAAATAAACAAATGTCGTCTGAGCATTGTCAATGTCTATACTGAGCAATTCCTCTTTGTTATCAAATTTTCGGAAGTTTCAATTTCACTTAAGATCTTCTAAGTCGACGAGGAAATTCGTTTTTAAATTTGTAATGAGGTAAACCGTAAAAAAAAAGTTTAAAACTATTTGTACAATAATATGATAATATGAAATGATGTAATAATATAAACGACACGTATTTATATTTAAAACTCCTTACATAGCCCTTTTTTATTTTATATTAAAATTAAATATTATACCACAAAAGACTTCGATAAACTTCAATAAAAAGATTTTTACCATAACAAAATTGAAAGTGTATACATATTCTAACTTTTTCAGTGTCTGTTTAAATTATTTGCAAATATTGCAAAACTAACAAGTTTCAATGTTGATAAATAGTTGTAACTAAATGTATTCCCATTGCGCCCATGTCTTTCAAAATGTCATCGTCACATAAATGAGTATAATTTGCTGAACTCTCGACACCACGCAGTAAACACCAGTTGATCATCTCACACGTAAACATTACATCAGAGGCAACGTAATACCATGTACGAATCTAAATTTGATTACCTGATTATCGCCAATAGCAATTATATATAAATATGTAAATATATAATTAACAGATAAAGGAAAAATTTAGTTCTACCTCGATAACAGAATAAAATTACAGATGCAAAAAAATTGAAAAATAAATAACAAAGCATTTTTGAAAGTAGACATGATAAAATTGCATAGTCAATGGAAAGTCATGAAAAGAAATTTTATTATAAACAGTGTGGTTACATTCTTGGTCATTAAACACCTAACTCTCGCAATAATGCGATAATGACATACCTGCATGTAGTTATCAAAACGCCTACTACTACTATAGACAGGAAAGTAGTGACGGCTGTGAAAAATGTACTCAATGTCACTATAATTTTCCAACATTGAAAGACGGAAATATTAGATAAGTGCGTGATTGATTTAAGTCAAACAAGGATATCAATATAATAGTTTTCTCAACGCCTGTTATGTTCATAACCTTCCACGCAATAAAAGTGTTAATTACTGCTATCTATTATTTCTTTCTGTTATAACTTGGCTGATGATAAAGTGATGAATTTACAATGGCAACGTAAAACGAACAATACTTTTTCACGTCTCATTCAGTGACCCCACCTGATTCTCCTATTATCGAGACTTCGTAAATTGAGTGAAATGCTTTTCTCTAAGTATCTCACGAGAAAAAACGTGGAAATGCATTCAGACGGAGGATTACGAGCTGAGGATTATTCGGTCGTGACGTTAGAGAAACATTTTTCTTCGAGACTTGGTTGGCTGCAGGCTATGTGTGGTTAGATAGCGTGCGTGAAACTAATTCTTCATTCGCTGCACTGGCAATGAACGACAATGGCCATCACCGAGGGTTCACTTTAAAGCTATTGTCTCAGCTTTAAAATATTCCTTAATGATCCGTTCGCTTGTGAAGGAAGAAGGATCCGTACGTGAGATAGGAAGAGGCGAATCTGCTTACGAAAAAAAATTCACTTTATGTTCCATTGAAAAGGAAGTGCATTGGCGAACGTGACCATGTATCCAGAAAAGTTAAATGAGCATTGAACTTGCATCGTAGTAAACTCTTACTATACGCGAACTTGCTAAACGCTTAATTAACTCGAATAATGCATTCAGGTTACGTAATACGAAGATGCCTCTAGTAATAGATGATAACAATAGGATTTTAAGACGAAACTCAATGATTTACCGCATCCACCGTATCTTTCCATTAATATTACCCGTACGTTATTGAATACAAGTCGCAATCGTGCACGCAACAAATAACATTACAAAACGATCTAGCGTAAAAAATAGGGAGTGTATTGCAATACGAAGAACAACTTGTTTCACCGTGCCTTACGGTGACATGCAAGCTTGGAGAGTAAATCAAAGCTGTTTCGAACTTTACATTACCTATGTTTCGTAGAGTTGAACGAGTTTATCACCCTTGTTGCGCTTATTCTGGTCGTGTAATAGCTGCACTCTGTCATGACAAAAAATTGTATTTCAGAACAAAAACGTCGCTACATGCAATATCGATGAAATCCTGCCATCATCATCCATTCTAATGATTGTAAAGGGCTGCGGTTTTTTAATAGTATTTCTGTATTTATTCTCGAAGATGTTATTCTTGTTTTTGTGGCAGAAGATTGCAGTCATCTCGAACATTATTATAAAAATTGTCTCATAATTCCCGATTTTAATTCAGTATAACGAATGCATCTGCTAGTGTAATAAAAATTGATATTAATACGCGACAGTTATTAGAGTTAGTGGTTGTTCTGATTGTGGACATGTTAAACTGAACAGAATCTATTGAGTATTCAATAACGAAAAAAAAAACAAGAAAAAACATTTTTCTACTTTTACAGTTCATCGATTGCTTGCAAATATCTTACGAATTAAAGGATTATTGAGTTTAGTGAGTTATCTTCGGATATAGATAGTTCTATAATCTCATTTTCAAATTTTTCAATAGACTTAAAATGAGAAAAATATATAGTCCACTGTTCTCAAGATAATAAGATTTCCTTAATCTAACATGCAATACCGTTCACAATAGGATTTTAGTTCCGTATGGTTCTTAAACGTGACATTATTCCGGTGCTAAACACTGCTTCTTAACATTGACTGTTCATTGCTACAAAGAAGAATATATTATATTTAACCCAGATCCTTCAGCTTTATTATTACCCACTAAAACAAGAAAATTTACTAAATTAATAGTATCATATATAAAATAAATTATAATTAATGGTATAGTTTAGCATCGCTATAGGGTTGACTTTGAACTTTTAGTAGTACCAGTAGTGTAGTACTAATAGCAGTAGTAATAGCATTTAACAAGGCCGCGTTATGTTACTGTTATGTAAAAACAATTAAGTTCAGTGTCTTGTCATTAACTTTTCAACTTGTGCATAATATTTAGTAATCCTAAAGGTTTTCGAATAATCATGAAAAGTAATATTACTAAATTATTTTTAATTCTTTTCTTATAGGGGAGCTCGGGGTATTCTTGGACACATTTTTATTTTGTCCAGAAAGTCTTAAAAAAAATTGCTTTTTCTCAAAATTTCAAAGCTTGATTTTGTGGTACGATAAATAACCTTTCATTTGGTACCAGCAATTTCACCTAATTGTTTAAAATTGTACACTCTGTATCAGCTGGCGCAAAAAACTGGTTTTTGAGATTTTAAAAAATCTCGGGGTATTATTGGGCAGTCTTGTAAATCGATTAAAAAAATGAAAATTACTGCTGAAAAACGTTTATTTGTTAATGAAAACGAAAGAATATCTATATTATAGTGAATAAAATAAAGTAAGGCACGTGAAAGTGTTTCGGTTTGCTCCAACACAACTCACGTGAACACCTCGATCACAAGCGATACAATGGGCTATGTTTCGGCGATTTTCTTTCTCGGGCATATTTTTCATGCAAATTATGCAGAAATCAGTATTTTCCTCCGCATCAATGTCCAAATCACAGAAGTGTCCAATAATACCCCGAACGCTCATTTTTACAAAATGTCGGCGTATTAGTATCACAATGAAAATTTCGTCAAAAACTCTTATATGCGTCAAAAGCTTATAGTTCCAAGAATATTATAAATATATTTACCCGACTTGGTTCTGCGAAAAATGTTGTAAAAATGACCAAAACACTAAGTGAAAAAAACACTTTTCAAACATCAAAATTTTGTTTTATATGATAGCGAGGTAACATTGCCTCCAAATAAGTCAAGTGCTTAATAGAAAATGAGATTATGATAAGACGAATCGATGCTAATTGATGGAGACTCCAAGCGTTACAAACGGGAAAAATATCGCGCTGTCCAACAATACCCCGTGTCCAATAATACCCCGACCTCCCCTAGTATTTTTTTTATCGGTCGCTATATTGAGTTATCGGTTTTGGTCCAAACGATTAATTTTTTTTCTTTGTTGTACATTCATTGATATGAGATAATCATTAACACTTTGCTGGATTTTAAAATATTACGAGATTTAAGATAATACTGATTAATTGTTTAAGAATTAATAAAGAGATTAAGAAATATAAGAATGAAGCTATTTTTGATTGACTGATTTATAATTTTATCACATCTGTTCTCACAATACGAACGGGTTATAAAATATAACAAAATGAAAAACACTTTGTAAAATTAATCTAATTTGCAGGTCGTTTTGCATAACGGAGTTCTGCTCCTCATTCCATACAAAAAGAATTTCCACCCAGTATTAATCAGACAAACAAAACAACTCTAAACATCTTTCAACTTTCAATTCCACCTATCAGCCAGTATGCTTCGAGGTCATCCTATTGATTTTGTTTTCAAACAGATTTTGTGAAAATTGTTCTGCATTAATTACGAACAATTCTATGAAAATTAGCAAAGCGATAGTTTGTCCCTGATCTAAAATAGTAACCTTGGGTATGAATCATTTTACATCAATTCTGATGACTTTAAACATAATCGCAATATATCAGGGACAAAGAGTCGCACGCAAATTATGCCGAAACATATAACATTACTTATTACACTAAATGATCATTACTGTCTGCAGTTGCGAAAAGCTGTTAACGAGTCTTGGCAGTTTGATAATCCTTATTGAATATGTGACTTCAAGAAGAAATTTAATTCTTTTCAATTTCTTGCGAATTCCAGTGCATATCATAATAATAATCAATTAAACTTCAGGCGTCTTGAGAAATGCTCTCCTTTTTCTTCACAGGCACGTTGCACTTAACTTCGCATTATAAGCCTAAGACTTTAGTGCGTTTCGCCATAAAAGTTGTTAAGATTTTAAACCCCATTTATCTGCGCGTATAGAAAAATAAGTTTATAGTACAATATTTCTTGGCGCGAAAAGTGATAACTCATGTTTATGCATCGAAGAATTATACAGAGATAATCGCACAAAGGAAAAACTAAACACATATAAGTACATATATAAAAACAACAGAGGCGGTACTCTTACCTTGACGAAAAAGGAGCCCATCTCTGTTGAATGCACAATGCTCAGTTTGTATATCTTAAATAAAAAGAAGAAAGAAAAAAAGCATTACGTGGCCAACCACGCCTATTATAAATTCGTTTCGAGAGAATATAAAAGAAAGTTTATTCGTCACGATGTACCTATTGTACGAAGTCATCTCGAAATATAAACGCTCAAAAGTAAAAGTAATTGCCGCTTAAGATATCAAGCGATTCGTTCGAATCTAGAGGTAAACGGAAACACGCGCGATGCTAATTTTAGTTATCTCGTCTCTGAAGATTGCGTCACGATTAAATTACGATTTAATCCGATAAATGCAGATGTTGACAACTGCCATGCATAGGATAGACATCTTCGAATATTACGCTACAGCGGAAAGCAGTAAGGGTGAAAGGTGAATTTTTTTTTCAAGTACAATGTGTCAAGTTGCCAGTTTATCTAGATACCTTTACGCAATAGTCGTCGGGACACGGAAGTAACTTTCCTAAACAAAATCATAGATATTGTGTACAGCGAAGAGGGAAAGGAAGCGGTGTAAATAACGAATAAGATGACCGTATATGGTATTTCAAATTATTAAGCGTTAGATGTCTTACAGTGAAAAGTGTAATGCGACGGACGTACGTGAGCGACATTTTAAGACTGTGAATGATAAATCTCTTAAAATGAAACAATTTATATTCGCGTCTTACAAATGCTCATTTTGGTCTACCTCTTTTTTTTGCATAACGCCAATAGAATGAAGGTGCGGAGAATTAAAAAAAAAGTATGTCGGTACTGTCTAGGCATGTCGAGGGAACGAAAGGCGAAAGTTTGAGCTCAAATCATTCGTCTAATCCTACGAATTTCCATAATTAAATAGCCCTAGAAAAGTCTTTCTTATGGTTTCTCTAAGGCCTTGTTTGATTGCAGCGAATGTCACTGCCCCGCGATGACGGATATAAAATTCTCATTATTACATGCAACAATAAAAAACATATTTTTATTATACTGTCATTATATTCCAATTCGTACGATTCCAAGAACTCATTCATTATTTATATCATCTCACAATACAAACACCTATGAATCTTTGTTTGCGGTAGCCTCAAACGCAATCGCGAAATCTGAGATACTAAAAAAATGCGGACAAAGGAATTTGCAACCGTCTTATGTAAGAATAGGCAATTCAGAAAACAGAATTTAAATAAAAATGTGTTCAATTTCCATTTATATTTGTTAATTATTATAATAATTAATACGTTTCAACAAAATTCAGTTAAATTTATACTTGTTTATATTTATATATATTTTTATACTTAGTTTTTGATAAATAATCATTGTATCAATTTAATAATAATTACATCATTTCCGTTACTTTTCAATATCGACATGTGCCAAGCGTGATATATAACGCATTCAACGACAAGCATTGGAAATTGATTACTATGATTGAAAAACTAGTAAAAAATGGAGATTGTACATAAATTCTCTATACATACAGCTTTGTGTGTAGACTTTTTTCAGATAGAAACTAATTACGCCCATTACCGATTTAACAACTAATATTTCACGTTTAATCTGCTAAATGGGAGAAAGTGAATTATTTTCTTGTAAACATAAAAGGAACACCTACTGTGATCAAGAATCAAACTGGGCACTAAGAATTGAACTCCCATTGAACTCCCATTGAACTGAACAAGTATAATAATATTTTTATTAATATCTTTTTAATTCTCAAGCTTATTTTTAATATAAAGTTTTTCTTAATTCTTATGAGATTTTTATGTATACTATTTAAAATTAGACACGCTATATACACCTTAATCGGATATTGTTTACTTGTATAATTAATATCAGAAAAACACTTACGCTTGTAATTACGTTCAACTTTCACCGATGGGAACCCCGTTTTATTGTTAGTCATAAAATTGAACCCTGGATAAATATGCAGTTGCAATACCACGCTATAATACAAATTCACTATCTTCATGAAATTGAAAGCAGTTTTAAAACTGATTAATCATTGTATAAAATGAGAACGAACGTTGATAAGGTCGTTCACGCTTTGTAACATAGTTTTATTGAAACTTTAATGCGGTAAAATGGTTTCATGCAGCGTAGTAAACTTGATTAGTAAATGCAAATTCGAAAATTAAATACTATGATACTGTATTTTATCGTCGGCAAATTAAATTTTTCATTCCATATTACGTCAATTTTAAAGTGATATATTGTAATGTGTGAGAAGAGTTGTGCCAATATCTTTACCTTATCACTTACTTCAAATTATGATATAGAGCGCCTCATTATCATAAAAAAGTCTTTCATTTTTTAAAAGAATATTGAAAAATGTATAAAATTTGCGTAACTACACAATGACTATTTGTAATAATTTTAAGCGAAATATTCAATATTTTTAGAAATCACTGTTATCAAGTATAACATATTTATTTGTTTAAGTGTTTAAGTAAATCAAGTTTATAAGAAAATATTTGTAAATATTTTATTTCATTTAATAATTTACTGCTAATAAGACATATTTAATATACTAATTACTTGTATTACATAATTTAATAAATAAATAATTCTATTAATGATGACTATTACAAGGCAGTTCAACTTCAACACCAATAATAACAGTAATAAAGAAAATAGCAGAAATCACTTTTAGTATTATAAATAACTATTTATCGAGATAACATATTAGATTTATAAATATAATTTATAATTATATATATACGACGAACAATTATGTCTGCTTTTACACGCAGTCAATTATACATTTTCAATTGCTCGTGGGTATATTATAGTTGGATATTATGATTTCATTTGGTTTATTCATTTAGATCAAACAACTGAAAATTATATTGCCAATGGCACTGATTGTTGAAATATTTTGCCTGAAACGAAATGCTTTACTATGCGGAAATTATCTGAAGACCTTGAGATTGACATTCTTTCTGAAGAAATCATTAGATTATAATTAAGTTCAATAATCTTATAAATTCTAATAATTCGATTTGTATGAGGTGTTGTGCTATTTTGGTAATGTTCATAATATTAATAGAAAGATAAATGTATTAATTTGAAGGTTAAAATATCAAATGTGTCGATTATTCTTTCATTCATTAATATGATGTTTTTTAAATTAATTGTATTGTACACTTTATATTATACTTCTTATTAATAAACGTATATCATAGTTGATGTAAAAATATAAACAGAAAATCTGCATTAATAATTACATTCTAATAATAAACATTTTATACCCAGCACTGAAATTTACCACACAGTTAATGTGTTTGGTTATTTGAAAATGTACTAGTGTCTGGCATTGTGTTAAAACACGCGACGAACATATGTTCGCTTAAAAAATAACTTAACGGTTACTATATCTTTCGTTATATGGGTCATTCACGACGCATAGTTACCAGTTAACAGTACATTTGAAAAAATAACATACAATATTTTTATGAAAATGCTCCGAGATGGCACATATATTTTCAGTAGTAGATGAAGGATGCGGCGAGCCGTAGAATGTTAGAAATTGCATTCGCTCATTGCACGTGACTTGCATTACTTGAATTGTTAAACATATGAAGAAGTGAAGGAATTGTAGTGAAGAATATTTACGTTAATCTCTAGTAAGAATGTTTAAATTGTTTCGGAAAATTTCCTACAAATATCTACATTTTAATTAAAGAGAGAATGATTCTACTTGATACAATTAAGATTTTTATTTTTAGGGGAGAAATGAAAAACAAAACAAGACATTACCCAAGTAACACGTGACGGCTATTTTTGCTGTGACAGCAAAGACACAGCTGGCACAACGTTTTCACAACTTCATTTACAGCTTTTTATCTATAAATGCTATTGCGCTGTAGTTTATGGCTGCGACGATGTTGCGGCGGCAACGGACAGAGTCAAATTGCAGCACAGCCATTTAGCTGTATTTTGTCGCTGTGATGACATTGCAACAGCAAAGAATTTACACAAATCACAGCACAGCCGTTTAGCTGTACTTTATTGCTGCAATGGTGTTATGGCAGCAAATAATAAAGCACAGATTGAAGAAAATGGCAGTATCTTTCTCGCAAGCGAGAGCTGCTCGAGATTCTTAGTATATATACATGATTCAAAATAAAGCACTGATAGGCGAGGCGATCGGTGCGACATATGCGATATATGCGATAGGTGTGTGCGCGCGCGCGTGTGGTGTGTGTGTGTGTGTGTGTGTGTGTGTGTGTGTGTGTGTGTGTGTGTGTGTGTGTGTGTGTGTGTACAACGGTATGATTTGTGTCATGTTAATTATGTGAGGGAATGTGTTCGAAATGTTTGCGATACTTGTATATATGTATGTGAATAAATACAAAAATAGTCATAGTGTAAATGATAATAATGTTTTTGTTAATAATATATTCAACGAAATATTTGTACAATTAAAAATTGTTTTTTTTTTTTGTATTTACTTATTTTGATTAAGTGAAAGTGCAGTTGATTAATCAAGAAAAGTTTCGTACTTTTTCCATATATATATATAGCTGATAAAACGTTATTCCAGCAAAACTAGAAAGCATCGATTTAGCTGCGACAATGTTTTGGCAGCAAATGCTAAAGCCCTTGCGGCAGCACAAAAACAGCACAGCTATTTGTCTGCGGCAGTGTTTTCAAAGCCAAAAAATGTACTGTCATTTTTGCTGCAACAACGTTTTGAAGACGTTGTCAGTTAGCTGTGACTGCTTGCTGCGGCAGCCAAGTGGCTGCGGGCTTTGCTGTGCCGCCGTTCTGGCAGAAGTTTTACAGCGAACTGTGTTACTTGGGTAATTTATAGTATTACAGTTTTTGTATTATTTGATTTATATTATTTTAGACTATTAAACATTATGATTTAGATATTATACATTATGTGCATTAAAATTGAATAGATATTAGTATGTGCCATTAATAACATAAAGAGATTTTATTGTATACTATTTTTATTATATTTCTTGCCTTTTTTTAAATGATAGTTTAATTTGCCATAGTCTGGTTTTGAGAACTATTTACTACTAAAATATTTAAAAATCATGAAAACTTGAATTTAATTTGTTAATATTTTAATTATATGGATTTGTTTAAATGGTAATGTTTTCGTACATTAAGCTACCTCCAAAATAAGAGGTTGCTATTTTAATTTGAAAATAATCTATTTTACGTCCATTGAATACGAAAATTTTTAGTCATTTAGCTTTTAATGTTTCCAAATATGGTCACTTTTGAAAAACCGATGTATCTAAGTGTCTTCCTGTATATTCATCTTCTCACTGTCTTTGGAATATTTATTTTGTAATTTTTAGTAAAACTGTACAATGTTAATATGCAATTTTGCAAAGAAAAAGAGCTGAAAAATCAACTGATTTTAAGAGGACTATGACAATAAGTTGAAGAACCACTCATAAAACTCTATTCTGATAATAAATTGAATGATCCCGAAACTAAACTACAAATTATAGCTTTTATGTTAATCATCCCAATAAAAATTTATTAAATTAGATTTCTTATCCAATAAATAAACCAGATAGTTTGGTTTTGAAAGGATTGCTAAGAATATTATTTCAAAATACACGTTACAAATTAACCTTACCCGACAGCACTGAAAACTGTTTGAAATCATATTGTCTTTTTAATGACATTTACGTAATTATTCAAATTACAAAAATTCGTACTGAATACTTAAAACTAGTTCAGTAATTTAGGATAAAATTAAAAATTATTAGTTTTTTGTCGAAACCCCTTTGTATAATTTTAAATGCTTTAATAATTCTATTCAACTCTAATGAATAATATATATGTTTACTACATTTTTTATTCAATCCATCTACTGACCTTTAAATAGAAAACCCGGACGAGTCAAAAGCTGTTCCTTACTTGTCCGCCCCTTGTCAAAACTATATAGCTCTTCCTTCCTACCTTCTATCATATCCATGTAATAATATCCATTAAGTATACTTTACTCTTCTATCTTTTAGTTATTTCTATAATATAAAAGTAAGCAATAAAACCAAAGACTGGGTATAAAGTTTCTAATCAACTTTTTAGGACGTTGGAGTATTTCGTTTTAAGTTCGCCCTACATATGTTTTAATAATTTATACCTTAACTAAATGAAAATGTTTATTAATATACACATTGTCTCTTTTTTGTGGTGTTGTTGTTTATTATTGATAACAATATCAAGACCATTACTAAGCTCAACAGTTTTCTTAAAATCGCTTTTGGACATAACCTACGTAATTTTGATGTGAGATAATATTATAGAAAGGTCCGATATAAGGTTGTTTTAAAACATAATTATGCTACACTTCCATAATTATAATCATAGAATAAATAAATAATACAAAGAATATTCAGAAAATTTAAAATGTCGAATCGATAGATTCATTTGAATGGAGAAACCTTCAAAGTCATACGATCAAGAAATTTTAACAGCGGTTTAAATTCATATTTTTTCGAATTTGTGAATGACTCAAAATTTTCAGGAAATCGTTTTATAATACATATTGATGTTTAATCATTCATTTATATGAAAATGTTTGTTGAATCTTGCCATATCTTTATAACAATAAATATGAATACAGTGTACTGTTATTTATTTCACGTTATTATAAAATGGGAATTCTTCTATTATAATTTTAATATCCAAGAGGTGATTTAAGGTATAGTAAGACCCAAGGGTAAAGTATGTTTTGTAAAAATATTTAATAACTTTATTAACCAATTAATTATTAAAGGAAAAGGTATTATTTTTCTTGAAAAAAAAGTAAGTTTTGCAAAAACAATGTTTAATTAACAACTTTTGTTAACGACTCAAACCTTCTTCTCGTCGCGGGTTAAAAATTTGTTAAAAATGAATGGATTTTAACGAAAGATGGCTTTTTTTGGAGGTACAGATTCCCTGATTTTACCGAATGAATTTTTCCAGCTTTTTTAGCTGATCACTAAAAATGTTTTAAAATTACAACAAAAATTAAAATGTTTAGTATTGTTTTAATTTATACTGATAACACATCACAGTATAATTTAACTCTTTGTATCACAATTTGCTCATTGCATCCAAATCAATTGAGACGATTTCGGGGTAACCGATTAGAAAATCTAAACTCCGAATTTTGACATTCAAAACGACGGATATAATATAGCGGATAAAAAATTTTAAATTTACTCTGAATTAAATAGAATCCTATATTTAATTTAATATGGCGAATCTAATATGACGGAAAAGAAATCTTAATATTTTGCTGGTATTCAGAAAACAAACAGAACCCTCGCCACGTCTTCGTTGTTAGTTCCGGTTAATGCAAAGAACAAGAGAAGTTGAGATTATTTCCAATTTTAAATTAGAATAAATTTTTATATATTGTCATATTATATCAAACATTGTTATTTTCTGGTTTGGAGATGTCCTATCCTGTCAGCGAAATCAAAAACTCCGGAATATGAAGATTTGTTGAATTTATTGTAAATTTTTAAATGTTGTCCGCCACATTGGATACGCCATTTTGAATTTCAAGTTCCTGTTGTCGGATCTGTCATCAATGACTTGCAGAGTCTTAGACAAACTTTTTGTTTATTTCAAAAAAGGAATGTATTAACATTATTTTGTTTATAATTATTTAACATTAATAGATTATCACTCATAATTTTATAAATCCGTAAAATAAATGTCGAGGATTTGGGGAAGAACAAATCCGGAGTGGAATTAATGATAACAGATTTTCAAGGCGAGAAAAAGCAACGGATAAAATATGATTTTAATAATACCAAATTTTTAAATACTCCAAAACGTATAGCCATCCACTTCCTTAAGTGGCATAACTTGTAAACATTGAGGTTACTCATTAGCATCGATTCACTAAAAGTAAGAGTTTCGAAGTTGGCATCAGAAATAACTCATTATATTTATTCTTTTTGAAATCGCATATACCAAATTTAAATTTTCTGAAACAAAAAAGAAATCAATAAAATTTTGATTTATGTTGATGGAATGTGCTCGATTAGAAGCAGATCAAACTAGACCTTCCCTTCCTTTTAATGATAATTGTCCATTAACTCTGATAACAATGGTCAAAACAGATCCAAAATAGTCTGCAGAAAAAGGTCAAATCAGATCAATTTCAATAACATGCACTGAAGACATTTTGTAAATATCAAATATCTTTGCAATTAACTTGGTTGGTCAAAATAGAATACAGGATTGAATGAAATTTATTAAATGATGTTCAAATTCGCCCTTGATGATTATTTTGGAGTTGTTTTGATCAACTTTCATCAATTCTGACATGATAACATATTCAAATCTGGTTTACGTTCAAGCGTCACTCACAATTATATCTATAATTATAAATAGGTTTAAATATCTTTAATGTCAAAATTGATCAATTATGATCAAAATAGCACCGAGAAAGTCTCAAAAAGAAGATCAAATTTAATATTCATTTGATCAATCGTATTCCATCTATTTTGTTCAAAATTTAAACAATTTTGTTTAGTTTGCAAAGAGCATAATAATCATGATCCTAGCTAGACACTTTGACCGATTTATTATATTCTATTGTCGATTCATCCATATAACCTTCGACGCTTCGAAAAGAAGGTTCCGGCGTGTCCGCCCCTTGTCAAACCTATATAGCTCCCCCTTCCTTTCTTCTATGATGGTAGCAATATCTATCAAGCATAGTGTACTCTTCGAACCGTATACTCGGTTCTAAAACAAAAAATTGAAGAATCAAAATGAGAACGCGTATGCTTAAGTCCATAAATCGTTCAGACCGGCGAAGGTACTAAACTCGAAGCTCAAGAAATCTCTCCGAGTCCGTGAAGATCCCGAATCCTTGCCGTATTTTATGTTGTGTTCACCACAACAACGACCCTTTTCACGAAGGCTCGCGCCGAACTCGCGCAGTTATAAAAAGGCACGCGCAGCTATTCGAAATGGTACAATGCCGGCTCGCCGGGTTCGTCCTTCGAAGGGTTTCGTATATATAATATAGGGCCCAACACTAGGGAACCCCTGGATACGTAGGAGGCAGCAACTCGAACGGCTTGGGGGTACTGCGGGGGCAGCAGCGGAACGTCCGTCGACGGGGGATCTCCAATATAGGAGAGCGAGGGAGGGGACAACGTAAAAGAACCGTCCATGAAAACCGTGCTCCACACGTAGTCGTGGAGCTCGCAAAGTGCTCCGTAGTTTTGTTCGTAGCCGACTCCGACCGAAGCGGCTCACTCGGGCGAGTACGTATCCGCTCGGCTAGCGTTTTCCGTAGGCACCGGCTGGCGACAGCTGGCGCGGCGAGGCTATCGCCAGAGTTTGCTGCTCCATGACCATCGGTGCACGTTTCGTTCCCGACGATCCGCACGCAGTGCTCCACCGACACTTCAAGTCTCTCCCCCCACGGGAAACCTCGCGGAAAATGCCGGGAGCGCGTGTCGCGATTCGCGCGCGATTCCTTCGAGTGGTGAGTTCCGTCGAACCGTGTTGCAGTGACGAGTGACGAAGGTGAAACGAAAAAAAAATAAAATAAAAAAAATATTACAAGAAAAAAAAAATAAACAAACGGAGCTATACTCTTCCGAACGAAGTTACAACGAATTCCGGCACGCTGGACTTCTACGACCTCCACTTCTATTCCAGGCGCTTTTGTCCTGCTATTCATGCTCCGTTTCTCGGGGAATGTCGCGCCCGGATCACGATTCCATGCAAGCCGGACCGTTGGACGTTGCTGAAGACCCAACTTGGTGAGCGAAATTCCTCGTTCGACTATAAGTAGTTTCATCGACTCTATAGGCGGTAGCCCCTGACATCTTAACGGTAGCGATTGCAAGTTGTTCCATTGCTCTCTTAATCCGACACGCCACAAGTTAATCGCCGGTTATCAATTAAAAGTTTGCTGCCTCGAATTCCTCTTGAAACACGCTGCTGAAAATGTCATTTAAGACAAACGTCTCGATCGTCGGCTATAAACGGTGCGGCCCGAATACCATTTCACTGTCGTCCGTCACGCAATGAGTACCCTAATCCCGAAATCGAAATAAGCTCGTTTCTGACTTTACATAACGCATCAGCAAATCGTCACGCGATGAAGATGTAATTCGACCAGTTTATTTTGGAGGGTCCTCTACCTATAGAAATCGTGGGCAAATGACAAGACCAGGAAACGATGGCGAAGGCCGCGATAACGATGAGTTTAATAACGATCGGATCGTTGATCGCAGGATGCATCCAGCCGATGATGCAAGCGACCAGACGAAGCTTTATAGTCTTTTTCCGCCTCCTCCGGATTATCCGAGCGTCGCGTGGGTGTCCACACGCAGGATTTATTCAGCGACGCTATAGACACGGAAGAATCGTCTGCCACAAAGAGAACTTGTTCTCGGATTCTTTCTAAACCGAAAGAGACTCTAGTCTACTCTCTCGGACGCGCCGCGTGGGCGACGGATCATAGCCTATCTCGGTGATTCAGCTTCGCTTATGCTCCTCAACGGGTTTTCCATCGACGGAAGTGCAATCGGAGAATCAGCCTAACGCCCGGGAGAATAGCAAAGTCCGTTAGGATTGGCTTAAAAGCTATTACGAGTAGTTAATTCGCGCCGCGTTAGATGCGAATGGCAGTTTCGAGAGCCGGCTGAACAATAATGGTCGTACATAGAGTCGGCTCACGCGATGATGGCACGTTAGAGGCGTGCAGATGTTGCGCGCACGCAAGACCACGTGGACTTATAAGTCGTACAGGAGGTGCGACCTGGTCCGCGCTCTCGTTCGCGTCGGTCGTTCGAGGTCGAACGAGTTCACGCTAAATTCTCGGTACCGGAGTGAAATCGGCTCCTCCCGGGCACCGTCGGAAATTGCTACTCCGATTTTCGATGATTCGCGGGTTCCTGCATCCATAATGACCTTGAATCCTTTCCCGAGGCCCCAACCGCTTCTTTTTCGTATTTTTCTAAGGTTAGGACCTTGCCCCGTTCTCGTTTCGGACAGATGCGCGATTCTGGAGGAAGGGGTAAACGAGTAGGAGAAAGAGAAGAGGGCGAACATAAACGACAGAGAATCCAAAAGATGCATTAGGAGTTGTGGCGTCGACGGCCCTACGGTCGCTCTCCAAAAATACCGTCGCCAGCTTTGAAAACCGAGCCAGTACAGTAACCTGTCTGAACGATTCTAAAAACCACCTATGCACACGCGGCGCACAGAATTAAACTCGAACGAGCGCCATCGCACGTGCCACTTAATAATGGCATTCGCGCTTTGTACAATCGCGAAGAAACCCGGTGATTCCATTGTAGACGCAGCGACAAGTGATGATATTTAGTTGTGCTTTTATGTTTTGAATCATGACCCAGTCATTCTCTTCTACGAAAACTGAGAATATACACTTGTGTTACGAAGACTGACTTCCTTAGTAGCTACGCTTGAAACTTCTTAGTACATCGAGCAACGTATGAAGTCTCATTTCTTGCTGCAGTTGAAACTTGTTTGGCTTTATTATTTCTAGTAAACACCTGGTATCAGCCTGTTACAATAGCGATTAGTGGATTACTAGTTTAACCTAATGAACTGTTCCGTTTATTTTGGGGTAGTGAATGGATCAATGTAAATGCATCTTGGCGTATATTTGTATCGGGATTCGCAGAATGTACCGATACAAATAGACATGCAGAGAGGCCTGTCCAGTTGAAAAATAAACTGAGTACAATTCCTTTCAGTCTGATGGAGATTTTCGCAAGATTAAACAAATATTAATAGCTTAGATTTAATTCTAACCCGACCGTTTCATATGATCTATGGTTCTTCGGAACATACTAGCGTTAAAGTGACATAAAGCTATATATTTTTGTCTAATTAAAGATATTCTACATTTTTTATTGAATCAATCACGAGAATACGAACAATTAGTATTTTATCAATTAACATTTTCCATTTTCATCACAGCAAAAACAAAGTTGCATTTCTATGATTCTGAGAAATAAATTCTAAATGTTAGACAATCACTAAAATTATTTTGCAGCGATAATAATAATGAATTGATGTCTCCAAAAACCAGTTAATATTTAAAATTTGATGCCAAAGAAATAAATGTTAGACATGAAAAGTAAACACCTAATTATTATGTTTGTATTTTTAATTGGTCTGGCGTAAAAGGTAGAATCATCATTAATGTTTGTTTATGTACTGAAGATCTAAGGCTTTGTTCCTTCGGATTCACTTCCATAATTCATTTGTACATAGTGTGAAATATTTTTCTGTTTTTGAAGAGCTCCGTACAGGGTTTTTTTATCAGTTTAAACGTGAAAACATCAACAAACAATAAATACAAAAGTAATTAATTCGTTTGAATCAGCGTACATTAACAGTACATTAAAAACTCATTTGAAATACTGACCCTATGACACTAAATGATTATGACTAGAATCAACCAAAAGATAGGCGAAGGTAGGATTACCTTGCATGCTAATTTCTTTAGGCTTTACGCCGAACAAAAAATTGCTCATTTTTGTGACGTCGCAAATTCGTTTTATTAAAACGAATACTGCGAGTTCACAAATTTAGTTTTCTTAGTTTGTGCTATGATTTTCTACAAACTTGAAAGGTACGGCACATAATCTCTAAAAAAGTTTAAAAAACTTCGTTATTCAATAAAATAAACAATTTTTCATCATGTGTTAATAGAAATGAGATAATGTGAGAGTCGGACTTAGTCCGGTTTCCCCTATTTAATGTACATTTCTTTATGTTTAATGGGCATCTATGTTCTAAATATATATTTCAAACACAGCAAGTGTAAAGTCAAGGCAGTAACGTTATCAAATCATGAAAGTTATCACATCACCCTGCATATCACAATGTCATTAGGCTTAACAATTGTATTTTAATCGACGCTAATTATTCATAGAATACTTTTAATTCTACCAA
Organism: Trichopria drosophilae; assembly: GCA_030407085.1. Taxonomy (NCBI): domain Eukaryota; kingdom Metazoa; phylum Arthropoda; class Insecta; order Hymenoptera; family Diapriidae; genus Trichopria; species Trichopria drosophilae. The sequence continues at coordinate 147,897,919 of CM059583.1, forward strand.
GCGATTACATTCTAGCCATTAAAAAGAGTATGAACAGTATACAAAGGTTCAGTATCTAAACTTGAGCTTGTTACAATTGGCGCCCAACGAAGGGCAACAACATTATGTTAAACGCAAACTCTCTCCTACGAAATACGTTCCGTGATTCAGGTTAAAAGTGTTTTTAACTATTCTACATAAATAATTTTAATTAACCTGTATAAAATCTTGATATCACCTGTTTTTTAACCCCTTCCTTACTCCTACTTCCTTTGTCCCTCGTATATCTTTTCTGCATCCCTCAAGCCCAGAAGTTATCTGCCAATAGTCTTGCAAAAATCAATGTAACGTCCTGGAATCATCATTTAATTGTTTCTCGATGATCTCAACATCATCGCCCACTAGTCCTTAATTATTGAAAAAACCCAGTCTTAACTTTGAGATGTTATACGACATCTTTGGTTCATTTCTCCTATGTTTTTTCCGTATTTCTAAACCATCGATGCAGAGAAATAATTAGAAATCGATATAATATTTATTACATTTCCTGATTCCTTTATTCACTGAAATGATTAGTAAAATAATTTCTTGGAACTGATTAAAGTACATAACAGAAATATCATTGATGTTAATAAACGCAGAAAAATCTTCAAGATCAATTATTCTTCAATAAAAAGATTGCATTATAATTTTCGTAAAAGCCATATTATTGAATCTAAAGAACATCATATAATATGAACAATATTACAACATTAAGTAAGCGATTCGCAATAAACAATACGAGAATAAGAGAAAGCTGCTAATAATTGATTTCAGAAATTCAATTTACGAATCAGCAGAAATAAATCGCGCGAAAAGTTATCCAATCGGAAGTTTTGCTACGATTTGCGTAACCGTGCTCAAGCATCTCTCGCGATTTTGTCCGGTACTTATAATTAGACACGTGATTTATAGAATTGATGAGATTGGAGTACAATTTAGATAGATGAATATATGACGCGTTCCTCTATTTATTGTCGCCGGTGAAAGTTACGCGATGCAAATGTATTTCTTTCAAAAATCCTAACGTCCCGGAATTCACGCTTCATCTGAAAATAACATCTAGGATTATATGTGATGTCCGCCGAATCTTTGAAATTTTAGAAATAGAACACGACATAAATTTTAAGAGAAAAGTTAATTTCTGCTCTTTTCAACGAGTTTATTAGAACGTCGGCTTATTTTTCTACGTTTGTTGGCTGTGTTATGCGCTTATTTCAACTATTCATAATTCCCGGTCAACATAACTCGAGTTACATTATGCGTGAAGCTGATTGCGTATTTCCAAGAAATGTATCAGTAAACCGCAGAAAACCAACCCTACACGAATCTACACGCCATTAAGTCCGGCAAAAATCATCTTGAAGAGCACGGACAATGTTTATCATTGAAATTGTGGAGTGGTAGCAAAAACTCTAATCGTGGCTACCGCGTTCTTCGGTATTCAACCTAGAATGTAGTAGGATCCGATAGATCAATCCATGCGAATTCTTTTGCCCAGGTGTACATGGAGCGGCAGAAAACCGTTGAGTCTCTGCCCCGGCGTAAAGTAGATGAAGCCGAACGATATCATCACACAGCGGAGGCGCGTCTGCAAAAGGCACACAGCTGCCACTGCACTGGTTTAACCTAAGAAATTATCGTCCACCGGGCTGCCGCAGGACCGTCGCTCGATTTATTAGCGATTGGCTCGGGAATCCTTACGGGGATACTCTCTTCGGGACTTACTTGACATTTATTGCCGAGCGTTGTATCATTGTACGCCATTTGCAGTCTTCTCGCACTCTCTCCTTTTGGCGAGGAATAGACCGTTTCAATCGCTCGCGTTTTGCCGGTGCCGATTAGAGCGAAAAAAAACAATGGTCTAACGACGAACTATCTCCGTGGAAATTGCAGTCGATACGTAACAAAGACTTACGAATCGCTTCGAGGCGTTCAGAAATTGTCGCGTCTTTGTTCGCGACAGCGGCCATTGACCAGGTCTCTCGTGTTTTTCCGATTAGATTTGACCAGTGACTTTTCTGGGAAAAGTAGGTCGAAAACCTTCCGATGGAACACAGCTGACTGCATCTCATTGTTCGATCAGGCACACATCAAAATTTCTATTTCTCCATTATCGAGTTTAACTAGGAATAGGTCCAAACAAGTCTTTCCGTTCGGACACGAGGTCAGGAACGTATTCTTCAGGTGGGCTTTCGAATCATGTATCGCACGCAAAGGTATACAAATTGGCACCACTATGCACAATAGGTCAAATCTCAGAGAAATACCCGACGAACAATACCGGCCTTCATTTCCATACGTGCATTACGATTGGAAAGTGCATCATTGACCATATCATCTCGTGTTTCTCTACCCAAACGCGTAGACTAAGAACTCTCTAACTGTATCTGGTGTATCGATAAAAAAGGTTCGATATAAAGGCTTTCCGTTACGTTCCGTAAAACTTTCAAAAACGCATTAATCATAAAACGATTTTCGCTGTAATTATATCGGTATGGAGTAAATCAACAGTTTCGATTGGGGAAAAATTCGATATTCGATTGGACTTCGATAGTCATTACATCGATTTTCATCTTATCGGATATAACATGGACTGAACTAACTTCGGTCTCGAATATCTAATCTACGGCCTATCGCGCGTTATTGCTCGGCCAGAGAAGGATGAAGTGCTCAGACTCTTCGCGGATATCTGCGATGGGCTGCAAATTACTAATCGCGTGTGCGAAACGAGCTCGGCCGGTATAATCGGGATACGAGTTTCGCGCAGACCGGATGCACGGGCGGAATTACGTAATGTCATCGCACGATGCCACAGTGCGATCCGATCTGTCGTTTTTTTACAACTGCGACGGATTTATCGTTTCTTTTATTCCGGTCCAGTGTAGCGGCTTCTTTTACCACGTGATTTTTCAAATTTGCGATCGAGTGCGTCGAACTCTTCATCGGCACGGCCGCACGTTCGGTTTACAGCGTCAATGCGGTTTCATTGCGCTTTATTGCTATTGCAGATACACGTTACCTACTTGTCCGCACATCCTTCTTGTAATGACTAGCAACTTAGCGGAGATATCGTGTAATTGGGATTTGAGGTACGGGCATATTTATTGGTTCGGGAGGATTTAGTTTGAGTAATAGACAATAATTATATGGTAACAATAACAGATAACGAAGGCGGGAAGTTCGTTGGGATAAACATCTGACATTGTGCACGAAGCATAATGGAACTTAGTAATTATGTTTACTAATATGGTACTATCTTGTAATTATATGATGTACAATTTATTTAACGCAAAATTCAAGTGCGTTCTGTGCACATATAATAGTCATTATTTAAATATTCAGAAAACAATATGCTTTGTTAAATAATGGTTTATTATTGTTTACAAAACACTGAGGATCATGGCTGTGTATGATAACTATCATCTGTAAATTTAATTTTCAATAGTTCCTGTTTGAATTTCATTACACAGTTAAGAAATAGTAATTTTTGGTCATAAGGCCTTCAAATGAAGTTTTACGGATCGAATACGATTTCAATCTGATTTCGCTCTCCAAAATTCGTAAAGTCAAAACTCCGAAATCTCATTGTACAAAAGTGCTAATAAGACCATTGTTAGTTAAAGGGGTCAAATCCACAGTTTTGGGAGGTGACATATCACTTTTATACAATGAGATTTGTTAAAAACAATTCGTAAAATTGTTTTTGGCAGCTATGGTACCAAAATAAGTAGTACAGTAATGTGACTTAACGGTATTTAAAAAACGGTTTCCTAAGAATTGGGAACCTTTTATCTTGTGCCAAAATATACTTTGTTTATTTTTGTATCTACGTCAATAGATAATACAGGCCGACAAAATTTGAGAAAATTGCAGAACCAGAACATATGTTCCAAAATTATTTCACGCGCTAAATTCAAATCCGACCTCGGAATACCTCTTATGCGTCAGGTTTTTGAGATATTTTAACCTAAAATACAAAAAGTATGTTTTTTGGGTACATTTGAGGTGCTGTAACTTCAAGATAGATTTTATTGTTTAAAACGATCGTTACGATATCTCAAAGTACTGTTTTTGCCCTTCAAAATCCGGTTTCAAACTTAGAAAAATCGTTATTGGTTACTGAGATATCGTCTGTTGAAGTTTATGAGTTTGACGAATTCGGCGATATTGAGAAACGAAGCAGAATCAGATAAAGGTTCAAAAAGTTATTTGCTGCCAAAACTTGCAAATAACAAGTTTGAAGCGAACATGTTCCATTTATAAAAAATTTGGTCAACATATTAGATCAGGGTCTTAAAATTATGCAATTTTGGTGTTAGATTCGTATTCAGCAACCTCCAAACCTCCGAGCAATAAGTTTGAATCGAATTAGGTCGATTTTATAAAAGCTGCCAGCCATATTGAATCCGAAATTTTGTACTTTGTTATTCTGACTTCAAATTCCTACTCAGCTACACCGAATATCTTAAGAGCCATTCGAAATTTAGGTCTTTGTGGTTAATCTTTCTATTTTTGAAGGGCAAAAACAGTACTTGTAGATACCGTGACTATCGTTTTGAAAAAGAAATCTGTCTTGAACTTACAGCACCTCAAATGTATCTATCGTACTTTTTGTACTGTTTTTTAGGTTAAAACATCTCAAAAACCTGACGTATAAGAGCTATTCTGAGATCTGACTCGAATTCAGCGCATTACATACCTTCGGAAAAGTATGTTCTGGTTCTTGGTTCTAAAATTTGTCGGCCTATGTAATCTTTATTGTGTATATTATAAAATTCTATGAACCTTTATTCTCATCATACTGTATCTACCATCTTGAATTTTCAATTTGTGAATTCAGATTCATAAGCAGTAAATCTCAGGACAAGTGTATTACAGACAATAAACTTTATAAAACATTTTTCTTTATAATCTTCTAATTCTACATTCATGTTTCTAATCAACGATCTTGTATTCAATAATGTATATGAAAAGATGATATAATATTTTAATTGCAGTAAATAAAATATTTATTCTGACTTGTTACTGCGGTAAATGGTCAACATTAAGACACAAAATTAATTGTGGGGTATAGAGTACAAAATAAATAGTACATCCTGTGTTAATAAGATTTCGTAAAATTACGATCGCAAACTATAAAAATTCTAACTACCTACTAATTGCATAATCCATTCCTTTGTATAATCACAAAGCAAATTTACTGCATAGTGTAACGTTACTTAGCGGCAAATTTCAATTATGCTTTAACACACGCTAAATAGAGATATCTATATACTGAAGAGTTATTACCAATTGTCGAAACAATGATCATTTTCTTCGGAAGAACATATTCCGTTCGAAGAATCCTGTTACGCGTGTTTTAAATCACAGTCGAACTTTTCATTCTATTTACAATCTTTTTATAATCTTTTCATTCAAGTTGCAATGAGTATTCTTCTGGAACATAAACATGTAAATTGCATAATTATGGAACTGTATAATATCGCTATGTGTAATTCGCACTGGAACTATTTCCTGATCGTAAATCGCCATGGCGAATTAATTTCTTAAATGATGTCGTTATGTTGCGCAATATATCTATATAATAACAACTTTTTAACAAAATAAAATTATATAATGTTAATTAGTTCAGTATTAAATATATAGCATTACATATTTATAAACTTTTTTACGAATATAATATCTGGAAAGGAATGATAATATTCCAATATTAAAAATTGCATACGAAACAAGCTTTTATGCCGCCTATGTAAATTGCATATCACACGTACAGAAGTGAAAGTAAAACTAAACCCATCACCAACAAACGCTAATTAATCGCTCACGTATAATCTATAGTTATGAACTTGCTATATGCGTGCCGCAATACATGAAAACAAAATCATAAATACATTTTACTGCCTAGCACAATCAGAATCCCACTCACCAGTCGTAGTTTCAAGTACAATCCTATTTACTAGAAAGTGGCTATTTTTTCAACGAATGGCTAGTTGTTCATTAATAACTTGCGATAATTAATTATCAAATGGGTGTGATATGAATATCGCTCTACTCCACGTAAATATTGTGAGAGGAGAACATAAATAACACGAATCATTATCTTTCTGTACTCATTATTTTAATCCATGTGCGTAGTTTTTGTATCATTTCATATACGTAAATAAGACACCTATAAGACCGTAAGAAATTATGCCGATTTCAAGAATTTTCAATTAGCGCTAGAGTTGAAATCGTTGAGTTGCAATATTGTAGCATTTATTAAGAAACGCAAAGAGGATGTTGATTATTTTAGTACATTATTTACATACCAAATGAGCTTATTTCATAAGATCTAGCGCATTTTGTTCGAAATTGCAAAAAGGAATTCACTTCTATTAATTCTGTCATAAACTCAAAGTTTCCTATCCTTAAGATTTGTTTTACGCAATTTTTGAATCTTAAACTGATGTTGCATTCAATTTCAAAGTCTTACATTAATAAAGAAAGATATTGTACAAACATTGCCAGTGGATATAATCATGTTTCTTGACTATTTACGTCATATTGGTAACGATAAATGTCAATTTCTTAAGAAACATAATTATGAAGATAGGGTAAGACAGTTTTCAACTGTGCAACCAGGCTCCTGGGCATTAACTGGTTAATTGAAATAGAAATCATAAGTGGCGTTACGACAATACCAAAGATTCAATTTTCCTATTTGTAATCGTGATGACAAAACCTTTTTTAAATTGGTGTCAGGTTAATCGTTGATAAATTGAATACTGAACATCGATCTGGTACTGATAAAACTGAGATGCAACCAACAGCGTATTGCATTCAGATCCTTATGAGAAATTTATTGAGTTAAACAAAGAAGTAGTTACATTAAATGGTCGGTTAGTTTATCTCTACCGGTTGAATGTTACAAAATTATTTTATAGCGAAACTATTTTCTAGATTGACCCAACCAATTTTTAGCCGAAGGCAGTAAGCAATTGGTTATTCCAACTATTTCGTTTTTTCCATGTACGAAACTGATTTATTAGTTCTACTGATGCCATTAAATACTGTTTCTGATTTAGCTCATATAACCAAAACAAATCTGGTTCCATCGAACATCTTTACAGGTGTAAAACATAAGACATTTTTAGTTGGGATAACCAATTTATTGGCAATCTCATCCAATTCCATATAAGTAGGTTCTAGATTCAATTATTAAAACATTATAAAAGTGTGTGGGATTATATTAAGTTTATGAAAACACTTTATTGAAACATCAGAATTAACACCAGGTAATACAACTTAGAATCTCGCGACATCTCTTCGTCCGCGTTGCTCGGTCGCGTACCACTGACTGCCCGCAGTCCACACGCTACTCGACTATATCGCACCGCGCCATCTAACGGTAACTTATCTAATCATACTCTGCTGTCACTCACACTATCTATATCGCATACTGAACGTTCCCACAAAAGTAGCTATCAGAACCAAAAAAGTTTAGAAATGTAAATTGCAAATTACTGGCACATTTTCTATACAAAGAAGTCAATCATAAAGTTGATTTGTTTAAGTATGTTAGGGACGTTTACCTCTAGGGAAGCCTCAAACTTTTACAGACAAATATTTATATTTGATACCGAATACACGTAAAAAACGATTAATACACCAAAGCCGTGTTTCTGGTATTATATATGTATGATCAGATTAATTCGGACACTCTATTTACTTATTACTCCAAACTAGTCATTATTTATTATTATATTATTATTATTATTATTTCGAATTCCTAGGAAAAAGAAGACTTATTTGGGTCAACGATCTAATGTCCTGATAAAAATTCGGTTGTTATTATTCTTATAATAATTGTTCTTACCATGTCTATGGACTATCCAGACTTCAAATAATACTTCGACAAATCTTTTTAGAAATGAGACCAACATTAATGACAAAAGAAAATGAGCCAATTATATTGAAAAATGCATAAAACTGAACAGAGACAGAAAGACGTAGCTGCCATCTGATGTTTATTACGATTTATTATGACGATTAAAGAAATGTCGTTATTTACCACCATCAGATCAGAAAATGCTTGAACGACATAATTGAATTTTTGACAAGACTTTCAATTTTAAGTTTCGTGAAAACCCACAAAGGAGCGAATGCAATGTTTACGAAACGTCATACCACTCCTGGGGTCCTAAGAGAGCAGAGTCTGTCAATAATTAAAACGAACCGAGAAGCCATACATTCATTAGTCCAGTTGAACATTGAAAAAGATGGCTTTAGCCTATGTCAAGCAACTAAAAGAGCCCATGATGTTAATAGCGGAATGGTTGATTAGTTTTATTAGACCATTCGTGTAGAGAAATCTCTGTCAATTCGTTGTCCACCAGTTGCAACAAGCGAAAGAAACATCGACGTTTTCCCTCAATGCTTATGTACAGAATATCGCTGACTGACTTGCATAAAGAGAAACCTACATTAATATTCGAGTGATTGAGATTGGTGAAGGACAGATTAGCAGCTCTCTTGATATTGGCTAAAAAAGAGCATGCAGACTATATCGACAAGACTGATCGTCACTAAAGATAATATGCACACGTCAACAACAAGATAACTGTGTCCGATTACAAACTTTTATCAACCGTTCACACGAGAGTTAACATGAGTTTTCCTATGTTCAAGCTTATCTGTTCATTCGTTAATGAATAATCTATGAAACATATCTGGTACACGTTTCTTAAAGGCAAAAATATAAAAAGGTCCGTCATTTATAAAAATCGGTGGAAAAAATCGATATCCTTTGGTCTTAGACGAGGAAAGTAGGCAAATAGATTCCGTCATGTCGGTTGGATACAATAACTGAGAAAAAACGTGACTCTAATGGCACGGTTGGGAAAAAATATGGTCACGATAAAGTTGGTGTTACAAAACGAAGAAAGTGCTGGATAAAGCGCTACTGCACAATATCTTCTAGTTAGCTGACAGATAAAGCGGGCCGTCCGGTAATCCTACGGCCGTTTCCATTTCGACGCCTATCTACTTTATCAAACCGCGCGGTTACGAACGGGCCGATTAGAAGGCACCCGGTTCGCGACCGCGCCGAAAGGATCAAGAAAAAAGGGTATACGGGATCGGCGAATATAATCAAAAGTAGAACTTCCACAACATAAATCGGCAAGGAGCGAGAAAGTGACAGGCCGCGAAAAGTCCAACAGAATTTCCACTATTTACGAACGTGAATTATCTCGTGCCGTGGCTCCTATCAATGACACGCTCCGCGGCTCCGATTAAGACGCGACTTTCTCTGTTGGGCAGCTTAGAACGTGTCGTGACCACCGGCGCCCGTCGATGACAAAATCCATTTTCCAATATCAATTTTTCTTGAGGCCAGATTGTACGCAAGCACACGCGAAAGTGGTTAACCCCTCGAAGCGAGATTGCGTATCTGTCGATCGTACGCTTAAACTCTCGCTCCTGGGATTAATGAATCCGGTGTGTGACCCTCGTCGATGCGCTTGATTTACGCCCTACATAAATACTCGCGCTTATCTCCTAATCCAGTATCTCGGCAACTGATATTTGGTCTTTGCGCGCGCGAAACATCCACATTGCGTTTAGAAAACCCATTGATCATTCTCTTCGGGGTGGTACCGAGTTTCGCACCTATGGATAAGCGATTTCTCCGATTTCCCGTGCTCCGGAAGTGGAGCGGGCGAGGCCCACGTCATCGTGCGTCCCAATCGGAAGGTTATTAGTTTATTAGTGAAAGTGCTAAACACGAACAGATCCCGCGGGAGCTGCCCTAGTGAAATCTCCAGATACGGATTTCTTGATAGAGCGGTGAAAACGTAGAAACACCTTGTAAAGCTCGACTCCCCGGTAAATCCAAGCGCCGATACTCCCATGGAGTATTTCTTAGTGCAAAACCGAGACGATGAAGCCGGAATAAAAGAGCTTCATCCGCGTTTCGAGATGATTTACGGCGCCTTCGCCGACCTTTCCGATGCCTCGATCTAACTCCATACGGAAGCGCGCGCTGGCAACATCGTTCTCGACTTCAATGCCTTTATATTCGGCATTGCGAAGTGTCTCAGATTTTTATGGCTGATACCGCGTATTGATTAATAACCGCCGAGATAATTATTGCGGTATCGTGACCCCGTTACCATTGCATCGGGAAGTGCGTTCTCGGTGATAATGTCTAGCGGGAATTTCTCCGTGTAAGATCTTACGCCGATGAAGGGACTCGACGAAAAGGAAGACATTCGTCAGTCAACGAACAATGGGAGTGAAATTTTACCTACGCTATACGCCACTGCAATAAAAGTTTCGTTTACTTTCATTCAAATTCTTAATTACGCGCCTATAGTAGCATTTTAATTGTCAAAACGGAAAAGTTTTGACGTTTGTTTTCTTAATTAGGAGTACTTTTTCATTTCGTATATGTGTATATTGTAAAAAATAAGTTTGGTGTAGTGCTTTGTCAACAAATGTTCTTTATCGGACCGACAAATCTATTATAGAATAGGCCACCTAGTTGCACCTTTTCCAACTAGGAAAATTGTTTAAATTCGAGTTTCTTTGCCCTTTAAAACTATTAAGGCTATATAAAAGAACCCACAACAGTTTAGGAAACTATAAGCTAGTGTTTGGTTTTATCATAAAATAATATTTTTTACATTTTATATTTTGCATAAAATCTTTTCTACTGTATAGTAGTACAGAGTATATATACAGGTAATATTTAGTCAAAACAAAACCATTTATACAACAGTTTTGCCTGTTCTTATATTTCAATACGAAAACGGAGATCTACATACAAACAAAGGGAAAAACGGAAAAACTCAAGGATATGGTACTGCTGCTCCGCTCCTACATTTCTGTGACACGAGTACTCCACCTAGAAAATATATCATCAAATACAAAAACAAAGACTAAAACTTGTATCTGCTTGTGAAATATCCAAGGAGCAACGACAAGTCACTCTAAGAACTACAGCTGTCATCGCTCATACAAGACATTCGCATTAGGAACCAACTGAATAATTGCTTTTAGAATAATTTTAAAAAGTTCTTGCTACAAACAAAACCGAGAACACGTGAAACCAGATTACAATTTATCAGGTTATTTTTTTTAATTGTAAATGCTGCATACATAATGTATTTCGTATTGAGGTTCGGCCCAAACCGACAAAAAAACAAAGCTCGTCTTTTATTATTAAATGACAGTCCTTGGTAACGCGGTTGTTATAGCGCTTGTTGATTTTTAACACGTGCTGAACTTTTGACAGTTTGTGTCGAAGATTGGCACAAAATATTTCACGTATGGACATCATGGACATTATAATAAAAATAAGCATACACGTTGGAATTTGTTTTTTCGTGTTCAATTGGCTTCTCGTTATTTCTTGGGTATTTCTTACGCTGGAAACAATTTTTCTTATTTTATCAGCATTTATTTATGTATTGTTTAGGATCAAATCATAGGTAATGTTGATGCAGTTTTGGAGCAGACCAGGAACCCCCATATCCTTGAGTTTTTCCCGTGTTATTGAGTGGTTTCGGCGTGCAGTCCTTTCCTTTCTATGTGCTATGGATATCTCTGTTCAGATTTTGCTAAAAAATGTTCTACAAAATGTTTTTTTTTCGCAAAAATAAAAATCTCTACTCTATTATATTTTATATCAAATATAAAATACATTGTAAAGTAAAACCAAGCACTAATTTATACAGTATATTCGCCGTTAATTCACAATGAATCTATCGTGCATATTAAATCTTTATAAAGATTAAATTCATATTTGTTTCACAGAACGGACATTTCACGGAGTAGATTTTGCGTGGATGCATCAAGAATCTATCTTCTATATTAAATCTTTACTCGAGTGTAATGTAAACCAAATCATTTATGTGAATTAAATAAAAATAATAATTGAAAAAATATCTTAATTATTTTGTCATTCACATTTTCTGTCACGGATATTTTACCACTCTAATAATAAATCAAAATTTGTTTTTCCGGAATCCGCGTAAGTTATACCGTCAAAACCATTACAATAGAAATAATATGTCATCACAGCGTCGTTATTCTGTGAATAGGTTCGAATGCAGTACAATGAATTCTTGGAAACGCGATGGCGGGGCGTGGTGCATCCCGCTGTTTTATAGCTTGACCAAAACCGTCATACATTGAAAATCTTGTAGCGAACGAGTGAGCATCGACGAACAGAATCCGTATCTAATGCATCGCATCGTAGAGAAAATGCACCATATAAGGCTCCCATCCTAAATAATACATGCACATTTTTAAAAGGCTTGACGAGGAAAGTATACTTCGATACAAAACTATGTGAACGACGCATCCTTCGTACGATTCCATGTATGCCGGTGACGGTTAATTTTCCATTACAGCTTCATTGTCGTTGATAAAGAATGAAATAGACAGACAATTGAAACCGTTCGTCACCATCCAATTTCAGTTATTAAGGCTAAAAACACTGGGTAAAATGCTTTTATGGAACAATATCTCGCATGTCATCCGCGGTTAGCCGCACAATTTTACATTGATACATAACATGGAGTTTTACATTATTTACATATATTTGGCAGGTTCTATATTTCTTTTTTGCAATTAGCTTTTCAATTTTATTGTACATAAGGAATAATAGGAGGTCGACAATGAAAAGTATAGGAAAAGTTCGCATGGTATCAGAATTATCTTTTGTACAGGAAGTACGTTAAAACAGAACATTCCAAAATACCGTAATGGTATCATAAATTTCAAACTGATGAAAAACCATAATAACTAATAGTAGATATCATCTAAAGCAGGAAGTCAGAATCGTTCCTTATTACAAGGCTAGTACTTAGCGCTATGCTTTCATATAAAGGTGCACATCTCAAACATGTTGCAGAAAATATCAAATATATTATACCTTGAGAAAGAACACATTATTCGATTTGATATGAAAAACGGAACGAAAAAGTTACAGTTGTAATGAAGCTATTGAAATTGTGAGTAATCCCAAATTAACGATTGCATACGTAACACATTTATGTGTTATTAGAAGTATTAAATTTCGTAGTTTCCACAATATTTAAAAAAAAAAACATTCTCGATCGACCATTAGTAATACTTTTATAGTGTATACAAAAGTCATATCGTTTGGTATGAAACAAAAAAGGGTTAATAACGGAATGGTTAATAACTGGCGAAGTGGTAATTGTTTAAACATGGAAAATTAATAAAAAACGAAAAATTATGCATCAAAAGATAAAATGCAATTTCAAAAAATATGTACACTCTCAGACAGAACTTAATAATAACTTTTTAAATTAATAAATCATTCTAAGTTAATTGATTCAATATAATGCACATAACTATTGGTTTATCAATATTTGTTTATGACGGGCCTCAAACCTCTGTACTGTTTCTAATCGCAACGTAAGATTTTTTTTTTTTCATCGGGAACAACAAATGTTTTCAAATATTTGTAATATTTTTGAAATTTTGAAGAATACTTATAGAATATTATTTTTACATGAATGCAGTAAAATGCTTAATTCCAGTTTAGAAAGTAGCAGAGCAATATCGCTACTAGTCAATTAGGTACTATTAAGACAAAAGTGCAAATTTAGAATACGCACATGTTTTAAATTTGTGATTTCTGAGAGTTTTCTTTATTAAATACCAAATTAAATAGTAAAAGTAAGTTTTCTTTCGGTAATTGTACTTCTTTTGCCATAAATTCTCGACAGTGTTGAATAATCTTGCTCGAAGATTTTCTAGAAAATAAAATATAAAATAGATGGAAAACATAATTCCAAATATATACCGTACGTTGTGAAACCCAAAAACAAAGCTGATTGTGGTATTTACAAAAGTGAAATAGCCCTCAAAGAAGTTGAAAACACCAAAATCCAAGATAATAGTTAAATCCTTGACGCGATTTAAACGCTTAAATAATGAATATCAATAATTTTTTTTTTAAATATTAGATAGTCCCTCGCAATGTTTTTGAACAAATGATATCCTATAGAAGTGGAAGCAATCCTCACATTGTTGTAAACAGTATAACTTTGTTATTTCTTCGAGACGATTACTGAAAACAACACTAAATCAGTTTATGTGCATAAATCGTCATTGAAGGTTATACGTACAGGATATTCAAATGCCGACGACCTATATGTAAACACGTTAAATGGTGATGATCAAGACGGTAAACGCTATTACTTATTTTAATATCGTTTTAATATCGTTTGTAACACACAAAAGATACGAGAATCATATCATTGAAGCACTAAAAACAAACTTATTTCCGTGAAGAAAACAAAGATACATATCGATCTTTTATAAACTGGATTAAGCAAAAACCTTTTTGAAAATACAAACTAAGTGGTCTCAGTAGATGAACATAGCACCAAGAAAAGAAGAAAGAAAACAAAAGAAGATGTTTTGTTTAGGACACATCTGCTGGCTTAAGACCATACAATAAAGTGATATTTACCAAGACATTGATAAAACTAATCAAACCGTTCTTTAGATTTTTGTTGGAATTGAGAAATCACCAGAATATGTTTATTCTTAATCACTCTCTTGTTACAAAAAATAGAATTTAAAAAAGTACGCGCAATGTTGCTAAAAATTGTCTCTTCTAAATACGGTGAATTTACTTTCGAGAACAATTTTTTAATTCACTTAAAAAATTGGATCATTTTCGAAGTTAGTATTGATATCGTAAAAATTTACCATTATAATGGATGGTAACCAATCGCAGCTACCATTGATATCATTAAGGAATTCAAAAACTTGGTAAGTCAGGTCGAGCCATTGCACTCTCCACTTAATTATTTGTGTATTCTGGAGCAGAAGAATCGGATTCTCCTCCTTAAACGTATACTTTATTCTTGTTTAAAACTTTAAATAACGTGTGTATAAATTAGCAAAACATCGTGGAAGCCCTTAACGAAATACCCTATTCCAATACAACCATCCTCGTATTTAAGCGTTTACATGTTCCCAGCGAGATTTCCTTTAGATTGTTGTTCTTCCACGTTAGCAACTCGTTAAATTCTTTCCCAGTATGCAGCATTGAAATTCCAGTTGAAACTGTCCGCACCCTCATTAGGAGGCTGTAAGGGAGACATTGTAAAGACCTTGGAAAACTTACTATGCACTAGAATTTTCACTTTTTTTTTGCTCTCGCGTAATGCCATTCTGGTTGATCGAGCATGTACTCTTGCAATCGCTGGCAGATGCAGCTGCTGCGGAGTAAGCAACCAAGAAGGGCCGTTTTCAGTGTCGTCGCAACGTGCTCGTAAGTAAGGAGGGTCCCCAGTACTACAGGAAGCTCGTGTCACTACTATACCATAACTTTAGTATACTGCTATTTATAACCTCCTACTAGTCCCTCGGGTTCACCAATTGTATTTCATTTGCGCTCGTTCTCTCGCCTTCGTTCCACGCTCCTGAATCAATCGCCCTGTGGAAGATGTACGTTGACCCTGCATATGATAGACGACGCTAGTAGCAAAAGCGGAATAAGAAAAAACGGCAAAGTTGTCCTGAGGAGAGCCATTATTTTTTCATCGCCTCCAGTTTCATTCTGCGGAAAGGAAGTTACCTGAAACCTGTTTCGTTCGCGTGTCGCGATTGGACGTTATACATAAATATCGGTGTCTAGGAAAAAAAGCCGATACAACGTCGTTCCGTTGAATCCATAAACATCGGGGATCGATGACAGATTTTTTTCTCGAGGCGCTTGCTGAAAAATTTGAAGTTAATTAGGCGATTAACTCTCCATTAGAGGGGTCACGAGGGAATTCCTAACAGTACGCGTTTTCACTCACGTCCAGCGTCGTCGTTAATCCTCGTGTTGTCAGACTTTGGTTCCAATACTTGCAGGACTATAGCAACAGCAGCGTTTCTTGTGCAGTTTTATGTAACGATCGTTATCGAAAGAAATACAATACACCTTAATCGCAGTCTTCATCGTAAAAATGATTTTGTGTATCGTTGCACCATCAAATTATGACATGCTTCGGCGTCGAATGTTAAATCTTAAGTCGGATCAGATTCGAGGAGGGTTCGTTACAAAGGTGCAACAGTAAGATCTCTACGTGAAAGGGAACGGGAATTGCCGAGAGAACGACAGTATACCGACCGAAGGCTTTTCGAAAATAACACGTTGAACACATGATTGCTCAAAGGGTCCCGCATCTAATGCATTATAGAGTCCTCCAGCAATTAGACTCTTTTTCTCTTCGTCAAACGCAATTATGAATACATTTTTTTCTTAATTAAATCGTGTCTCAAAATTATGTAGAATAACCAATTTTCATAATCGAGCTTACGAATATAATTTCTTCTCTTAAGTGCATAGGGGTTTAGAAACACCCAATAAAAAACACAGCTTCCTGCATGACGCTTTTTTTACGACATTTCGCCGTAAACCAGAAATACTCGAGAAGAAAGACAGAAAACACAGAAGTCGCGAGCGAAGTCAACGCAGCTGCATTATTTACAGAATATATAATTATTTCTAGAAATATTATTGTCGATCCTGCTGTCTCGAAGACATGGATAGTTTTTATTTATGAACGCCTTAGATTTTAGCCGCAGGACTTATTTCTATACCACGTATTACTTTCGTCGTTCTTTATGTTTATTTTCCAAATTCATGCGAGGAAACACGGTAGCAGTCGTTTTGTTTTTTTAAAAGGCGTCGTCTATTGCACGTCGCGTCGTGAGAAAATTGATAGGTTCGACGTCTTGATGATGTATATGATATTCATCTTGGTTTGGTTGTTTAGATCTCAAGCTGTCACTACTGCATTTTTTCATAGAGAGCTTGATTCTTTACGGGAATTGTACATGAATAGAGTAATTTTCTAGGAATTTTTGATCCCTTTGAATATTTTTAATGCAAATTTCTATTGTAAAGAAATTCATCTACCGAATTAAAAAGGTCAATAAAATTTTTGTCAGTTCAAACTTCAAATCAAATAAAATCCACGATTCCAAAAAATTTAATAATTTTAGGAGAAGAAATTATACCTTCAGTTATATGTAGTATATTAAGCATTATGTCTTAAGTTAATTCAAGGAAATACGATCACTAAACGTTCCAAATGTTTCTTTTCATACAAAATATTTTGCTATCAAATAAATGATGTTGAATAACGCGACTTTGTTACAAAATCAGGCCATGGCAAGGTTTATACTTCATCGTTACATACATCATTCAAAATTCATCACACTATAGATATAGTCGTTTCAAATAAAGCATTTGATCTCATGAATATTCATGACTAATGCTTTTTATCTCCTGCTTATTACGAAATTTGCAAGGATTGATAAAATATCAAAACTTCAACAGATGTTTAATTGCGTCATGATGCAATTACATGAATTGATTATATTGTGCAATTACGTATGTCACGTTTTACGTTGACATATTACAAACTCAAAAAGTGAATACTATTTTAGATATGTCATTTTTTAATGTGGTGACGTTTCTCATATAACTGTTATTACTTTCGAATTAATCGTACTTTATTATCATTCTTTGATTACTTTTTTATGTCCGTATCTTCTTGTAGGAGAAGAAACATTCAATGAACTAATAGTTTTAAAAAGAGTGTGCTAAATTATCTTCGTAATAATATCAACTATAGTTTGCGTTCATAATTTTCGATATTAATTGAAAATTAAATTTGAATTGGAAAATAAACGTATTTTCAATATACTTTCTTTATTTGAAGTTGATATAAAAACTATATTTATTTGATTGAATTTAAAAGGAACTCTTCGTAATTGAGTCCAATTTAAAATTTAATTAAATTATTTTTGTTAAATGTCTGTCTACCTATCTTTATAATTAATAATGTTAACGCCTCTTATTGGATTACATTCTGACATGTTGTTTCAGTCTAATTATTAATTACACTTTCTTTCTTTCTCTTTTTCGGTGTAACTTTTTTTAATTACATTGAAAGCATTTAGTTTATTGAAGAACGAATTGAAAAAAAACGTATTATATGTAATTTAATCATTTTTCAGTACTTCTAAAATGATGTACAAATTAATATTTTTAAATTAGTTAATGACAATATGAAAACAATGTAAATCGCTATTAACTTTTAAAAACAATTGATAGTGTAAATCCATTTTCATGTAATTCACGATTAGGATAAGAAACTTACAATGTATTGCCTTAATGAAACTTTACGATATGAACTACGAACAATGCTCTTAATGCACATTTATACACTTGAGTTACGAGTACATTCTATTCTCGTCCCAAGATCAGCATTAAAGTACCCAGACAATACTGCAGACACAGATAACTTTTGACTTCAACTCGTTACGAGTAAAGTGATAACTTATCGAGAGCTCCATGACGAATTCGTTTATTCAGCCATGCTCTAAGGTAATTTCTGCAAAGTTTGTCTCACGCCTGAATTCACCTTTTTATTAATTTGGGTCATTGAAGTAAAAGTGCCCGATATTCCAAAATCACTAAAATGCAATTACAGGTCGTGAATCTGCAGTTTAACGCCATTGGTTAAGTAGAAAAAGTGTTACGTAAGTTTGGAAGGTTAAATTTATACTCTAAAAGTTCGAAAAAGTGAAAAATTAGTATCATTTTCTTTTTAAATGCAAATGCGTTATTTCCAGAGCATTACCGTTATGTTGTTGGACATGGTAAATTGCGCGACGAATCTGACCACATTGATATATACGGTACAAGCTCGATGATTTATGCGGATAATCAAGCGCACCGAATAATATTTTTCTGTTGCGCTACCCTTATCAAAGTATTTCGACCGACTTGTCATGGTCTCGTGCCCAGGATACAGCGCATTTATTATTATTGTACGCGATATTCATGAAACACTTAGGAATTTTTCACGAAACTATACTCTGATAAGGTAGCGGGCATTTAAATTTCATATCCAACACGTAACAAACCTGCGAGTAACAATATGATATACGATAATAAAATCCTTTGATGTTTTCCTTCTGCTAAGTGTAAATCAAACGTTACACCTACGTCACCTCGTTAAAGTGATGCGGGTGTCGCTTAGCGTGAGATGATTACGGTGAGATTACATACATGAATCCTGAACGATCCGAAACCGGTGCAAAAATACATTTTTACAAAAATACTGCACGTCCGGTCGCGTGCTTATGGCAACTTCTTCTAAAAAACAGCTTTCAAACCAATTTTATTATCAATCAAATTCGCTTGCGTTTAATTTTCTATTCATCCAGTAAAGTATATCGGTGAAAGGATAAATAATTGCTTCTTTGGTCCGTCATTCAAATTCTGTGATATTCTTCATCCTATTTTTGTTTTTAAGAACAGTGAAAAGTCAACTTTCTCTTTTTGCGCAAGTTTCGATGCGTTCTAGATCTTCCGCCCTCGGTCTAGCACACTATCTAATTAAAATTTCAAGACGTCAAAATGAACTCCAAACGTGACGATGATGTAAATATAAACGAGGAAAGAAAATTGTTTTGAAAAAATATCTCGTAACAACAATATTTTTTTTAAATAAAAAGTCAGCAGCAATTTGTTAGAAAATTTCACTTTAATTTTAGAAGTTTAATTCATAAAGACCGAGCTTTTGTTCTCATTTTCTTTTGAAATTTCGAAATTCTTTTCGTCTCGGCGTACCAAATACAATTTGTAGAGAAAACATTCAGTTACTATTTTCTAAAGAATGAATATTTTAAGTGAAACTCCTTTCTTTTAAAACTCTTTTGAAGGAGCTATTTCATTTTTATGTCTTGAGATTCAGAGATTGCGTGACAATATAAAGGCAAATGTCGAGGTGAATGCAATGATGGGAATTTATGATAAAACGGAAGAATATCATGTTTACGAATTGATTTTAAAAGAGCTTCATGAATTCGTAAATGTGAAAATAACTGTAAACTTTTTCAATTTATTAACAAAGGAAATGAATTATTGAATTACACCAAAATCACTAGAAATAGTTGAGCATAATTAAGCAATGTAAACTTGAAATAACAAAATTCTAACGCATCTTATATCAATTGTGGATTTCATTTCACTTTCGTGTATATTTTTAAAAAATAGACAAAAATTTGGGAAATCAAATAGACTGACGTATAACAATCGAGTTTTACAATCTGTTAACAGGTATTCATAAAATAAAAGCAAGGAACAGAAGTCAGTATCTGTAATAGTAAATTTAAAAAGCCACACTTCATAGACAAAAAAGATGAAATAATTATTTTGAAATTTGCACAAAAAATTGAAATTGAACAATAAGCAGTAAATGTTGTAAGTTTATCATTTCTTGTTTTCTACTTACCGAATTAGCATTTGAGTAGACCAATGAAAAAAAAAAACAAATGCTAACACAAAGTACAAGGTAATTAAAGCTTCATGATTTAGGGATGAACAAAATTTAACAAAATTATATGAAATTTGGAAAAAGTGAACATTTTCTCTAAGAATTAAAATGCTCCATAAGAAGTCAAAATCTAAGTTTATCATCCCAAGTTCACCGACGTTGTTGGAGTCGCATGAGCTGCGTTTTCAGGGGTAACGTACGTGCTCACCGGAAGCTATTTCTAGGACGCTAATGAAAACAAATTTTAGCGCCCGTTTCGGCGTCTTAAAAGCGCATTGCCTTGGCAGCATGCAGCCGGGGTAAAGTTACACTCGTACAACACCTGCAAGAAACGAATATCGCACGTATCGGACTTTCTAAATTATCGCCACGCTTTCAAGTGGAAATTTCTATCACAATTATAAAACCCCGTCGTTGGATTTTACATATCCATTATTCCAGCCGTCAGTAACCGCGATACGTTTTCATCGGTGGGATTCTTATATATGAGCGGCTAGACTTGCACGCGAACACTGCGCTCATTGCAAAATAGGATCGGTATTCTTAATTACGTTATAATGTGCTGTTCCAGGTGAAGTTCGACGCATAGTTAGAATGATTTATCGCGCCATTAAAAAGAGCACGACTTTCGTTCCGCGATTATTCTTTTCATTCGTCAGTATCGCTCATTACGAATCTCCTACGAAATGAATAGTTTCGCGCCTCAGACGCGTCGGGCAATTAATTTTCCAATTTGTAACCGGCAATTGCGCATATCTAATAAAGAACATCTTTAGTCGATGAGTGGAGGCGAGAGCGAACACAATTAAAATTCCATTCGTCTAAAAGTCCTCCTCTTATCATCGTAGCTCACGATCGTAAATCTAAGGCGTCTTATCTGTGCCTTAAGAGGCGTCAGGCAGAGCGAATCGTGCATCCAAGAGTCTTTTCTCTCCCGCGGCCTTGACACCTGGGCTAAAAGCGAAAATGCCGGCGACGCTTACTCGCTCCGTGACCGGTCGATTAAGTAACTGACATAATCGCACATTTAATTGACGGCCAATCCTTTTCGCGGCGGCCGTACGTGCGACCGGGCTTCGCCGCAGAATGCATTGGCAGCGTTAAGCTACTTCAGCGACTAGCGCTAGCTACGGGCGAGCTGTAATTTCTGTATTCGGTATTACATTACAAATGCTATATCTGCGGCGATCATGATCGCGATCGCGATTACTTGCCTCCTGCGAAATCGCACCTCGAGTATCGCGGTAACGCCAATTGCTATCCGGTTTCGCTCGGATATAATGGAAAACACCCGCGCGAGATTCCGGCGAGCATAAATACGCGCCAACAGACGCGCACGCAATTCGCCTGACGTGGATGTCATTTGTATGTATGATGTTAAAGCTGCAATTGGGATGAACATGCGAAGGAGCACTTGCCTACCTGCGCATGGTTATCTGGAAAGTGGTGAATCATGTTTCATGCTATGTTCAAATGCAGGAAAGGCTCTTTGTCTTATTCACATTTTCTTGCTCTTTCGATTGGTATTCGATAATATATTATTGCGGATCAGTCAGTATACGTGGTCAAGATTGCAATCTCGTAAATTCTTTATCAATGTCACGTAGGACAACACCCATAGGAATTGTACCACGTTTTAGCTCTTGTTGAGATTCTTGTTGTAATGTGGCACATGCCAATGACGGATTCTGAATCAATCATTCTTCAAGGAAAAAGTTATCGAATAGGCCTTTTACCCTTGCCTTCTTGTATTGAAATCATTCTTAGCATGGTCTTATCTGAAGCTTACAGATTCTGTCTAACTTCGTTCAAAAATTTGTGGTGATCGTAATCTCCCATTCATAAACAACTGATCATCATTATTACACAAAATCATCTTTTCTATTTTCTAATTCTCTTATCACTCATTCCCACTTTTGACATGATTCTAGGCAGGTTTTACTTGAGATTTTAATTTGGGGAACCTTACGCAAATATATATTCTAAGTCGGTGTATAAATAAGATAATATTGAATTTTCTCCATGTAGGAATATATACGATTATCTTACTTTAGCTTGGCACGTGCTTATTCTCGTATGTTTAACGTTTTCTTGTGAATAAATGACGTGAAAGTGTTACTTTTTCATGTACGATGTTATCACGAATAAAATATAAATGTGAAGTAATAAAAGTATCCTTGTATGACCAGGTATTAGGTTTCCTTGTTGGGAAAAAATCTTATATTATTCTAGAGCAAGTACTTATGATTGGACATTATTAGGCCTGCACCGAGTGAAATTAGGGTCCATTTAAAAATTAAATGACAATGTTATAAAATCCAGACACTGAACGCCTTTGTCTGAATGTGATAGCAAATAAAATATTTTTCTTGATAACAGAGCGGGACACTTCTTTATTTACGTGTTACATAATTCAGACCTCTACCTTGATCACTTCAATAGCCTCCCCTTTGTTTGCTTACTAAACACGAGCAAAACAAAAACAATGTTCATTGAATAAACGTGTGATCATTTGAATTTGCATTTGGTGTTCAGTGCTCAAATATTTTGCAACATGAACGCCTAAACTTGTCACTATTACCAGAATAGAGTCCTTTGATGTCCTATGCTCATAATTAATAGACTACTCAGCTTGGGAGTGACTTTTCAGTTGATATTAATATCTGTATTAAAATAATAATCAGAAAACTAATCAAATTTTAGATATATAACCAATTCTTCATGAAATTCTGCGTGGCCAATACTAAACTCCAGCATTGTCATCAAATCGGGTTGAACTACTAGTCAGATTTTAACCACCATGAAGTATAAAAGAAACAGGTAAATCAGGCATTGTTCTGTAAACCCTGTGGGAACCATATTTTGCAGTAAAACGTCATTGGTCTTCATCGAAATCAGATTATATTTGTTCTTGTCGTGTACCGTTATCCATTCAAAAAATGGATTTACTACTACGATTGGTAGGTTAGGTTCACTAACTTCTTCTAGCATAATAAAATCTAGATATCGCCTAAAGCTAGTCTTGACTTCATCTTAGATACAGAAGCTAACATTGCATTTTTATATCGTTTGAAAGGATCGATGTATGCAATATACAAAACGTCACAACAAATCTTTACCCAAAGTTATGAAATACTTTTTAATGTTGATTTTGGTAGATTCGTTGAAAATATGATGTAGGGAAGACTGAGGCTGTATTTCTTCGTGGACGATGTGACTACAAGATATCTATCTTAGAAATGAATAACTTCAACTTTAAATAATATCGATCACATAAGTTTGGACAATTGAAACAAGAGATTCAAAAGGCATTTATTCTATTTCGACATGTCAGAATTTATTCTATTCTTGACTCCCCTAATAGTATTTTCCTAAGTACTATAGTAATTGAGCTTGGTTAGACCAATTAACCTTTCGACGAGACATTTTGTTAGATAACTGTTTAATTGGTTGGCGGAATTATATCCTTAATTCCTATAATGATTTCTATCGCAACAATAATAAAAATAAAATATTTTATATGTACAGTTTATTTTTTATGAAGGAGTTGAAATTAATGAATTTATTTTTGATTACTGCCGCTTAAGAATAAATGGTTGAACCTTTTGCAACTCATCTACTTTCATTACACATACATCTAGAGTACTGTAAAAATTAGTTTTCCATTATTTTAATATAAAACGACAAAAGAGAAAAGTTAGTCGTCAGAATCTTCAACGCCGGTAGTTCTTAATAAAAGTCGCGGTGTTTCCTTGCTCCACGCCCGTTCCCGCGATAATCGCTTTTCACACTTTCACAAGGTTTTTAACTCAAGGGCCTTGTTACGCATCGGACCTCGTTTCGATGCCCCACTTGCTAAGAAGTGTAATTTTAAAGATAGGAGTGCGCGTGCGATTAAGTCGCTCCGAAATCTATCAAACGTCGGTACTTAAGCTGTCAAAGTATCAACGTTTCGAAAAAAACGCGCCTATGGATGTGTACGGCATTGCTTGTACGTCTTTAATTGATTCAAATCAGCGGCGAATAGAAACTGACCGGCCATAACGATAATCATAGGCGACACAGTAAAAGTTAAGGGCATGGAAATAAGGCCACTTTGCGACTACTCGGTAGTAGGAGATAACTATCGAGAGGAGAAAAGATATGTGCAACGTGTTCGCTACTGAAATCCTGTTTCGTGTTTCGCCGGGATAAAAATGCTACTTTTTCACCACGGATGTAGTACACGGGAAATTTGCATTCACAATAAACGATTTTTAATGCTGCTCCACCGTCCTTTTGCGAATAGTAATAAGATATTCGTAGAGCGATTTGAATATTATGTACCGCGTACGACGCTAAGTGCATAAATATAATTATGTTGACATAATTGCTTCTTGAGATATAATAACACGTTCAAATAATTTTACGTTATCTTATCGAACGATTTTACTAGTTGGTCGACTAGTTTCGATGTCATTGTAATAACACTATTATTGTAATACCTATGATTGGCAATAATTAACAATTTCAAGAAAAACCTCTGTGCCTGCACGAACATTCTTGTAACTCTTACGGTTCGACTAAGGTAGAAAATGCACCAATTACTGACCAGATTCGTAATGACTAAACTATGCATAATATTATATCCAATTTTACATTGGTAAAATTCCTGGAAATGATCGACGAACTTCCTTATCACTGGACAATTTTTTAATATAGAAAATATATCTTAAAAAATTTATAAAATGTGAAAAATTTAAAAATAATGTGTTCATGAATAAACTTTCATGTCTTATCTTAATTAGTTATAAAGTCACATTTTTAAAAATTGCTTGCCATTTGCGAAAATAAATGTATGTTATTTATTACGACGAGACACGCTAACTTTCAGCATTCAGTACACTGATTTACCATCTGCTCTATTAAATTAAATCACTGATGTTAGTCTAAGGTAAACTTCACATATAAATGCAGACCGCGATAATGAAAAATAATGAGAGAAAATCGTCGCAAATATCGGTACTTAGAAATCTCACCGGGACTCACAACAAAAAATCTAAACCTCAGTAATATGTCTATCGCTAATCAAACGTGTATCGCAGCTTCATCTCGACTGCGCGAGACAATAGGAAATCGGCACCGGACGCTGACCAGCGTCCGTTTCAGGTACAACTTTCTGTTTGACGAGCATCCGGGACACCTTGATTTTAATCGCCGATTCATCCAGTAAATAAACGAATCTGTTTCTACAAGCTACCGTATCGCGTATTCAAATTCATTTAACCGCAATGTTCTTCCATCTGCCCGGGAAAATTACGATTTTCTGTCAAATGAATCTAGGACTTCTGCTTTCGAAACTTGTCGGAGAAGTGCACGCCATCAATTACCATCCGATCGCAGCGACTATAGTTCGACATTATATACAATTGCGAAATCAATTATGATTAATGAATGAAAATGAATGGGACGGGCAATGTTATTTACCCTAACCGCCGGCGTCGTCGGTCTCTATTTCAATTGCGGATTACAGACATAGATCCACAGGAAAGAACAGCATGGAAATGAAATGTTTCTAAATCGTCGTTCGATGCCGCAATTCGACATCCCTCATTAGTTTCCCACATTCAGCAATCGACCTGCAGTTTCAGTTAAAATACAGTGCTCCGTCCAGACATTAGAGCGTCAGCATAGTGTGAAAGTGCTGAGATTACGCAGACTCGCTATGTTTTCGTGCTTTTTTCGAATCCTGCATGAATAAGTTTACACGCTCTATTAAAATAACTTTTCCGAACGAGAACTTTCATTGACATTTTTTGGCTCCGTTACCATTTTCGTACCAGTAAATCGCTTGGCGGGCAGCGAGATTTACTAGTGCCTACCGAAGGTAAAATGCGAGCACCAACTGGCGTTGAAATTTAATCGGTCTCCAAGAAGGTAGGCCAGAACGGCAATAGGATTCATCGCTGCAACCGGGAGGAAGGCATTAATTAGCCTTTCTCTCTTTTCCTGTATATGAAACGCTCGTTGAAGCTGGCGCGACCAGATAAGAACGATAAGTGCATCGAGATAAGAGCGCTAGCGATGTCGCTTCTTTCGCGCGCGAGGGTAATTTCAATTAATTTGCAACTGGTCGTAATTCTTTCTCATTGTTGCTCAGGTAACAGAGATATTTTTCGCGCACCCCAAGCCCATCTTGCGATTTAGTGCCTTCCGGTTCAGCCTGCTCCACAAATGGAAAGATGAAACAAACAGGAGTGCCGATGAAAAAAGGTACGAAGCAAACTTTTAATAAGGTCTCCACCGTTCCATGTCACTATACCGTGGGGGAGGCTAACAGATGTTTTGCTTTAAGATGACGTCATTGTCTCATGAGGGAAGTTGAAAAAAGGAGTACAATGAAGAGCGTGGTTATTTTATTGCGTCTGCGCACATGTGGGATCGGAGACACGTTCATTCGCTTGAGAGGCGAGACGCCGTTGAATCGAGCATCTAAAGACAAAACATCCTCGGTCTGAATGAACACTCACAGGGGAGTAAAACTTACATAGATGATGGTTTTAGTTAACTGGCCATCCTTTATTTCAAAACACCACTTACTAAAAAGAAATGTTTTCGGTACACGGAAAATACTGCATCAAGATTATCAAAAATATACACGGCTTACTTGTACTCTTGGTCGTCCCGACTTGTAAAAAGAGATATAAAGAATGACAAGAGTGAATAATGCGCGGATGTACACGAGCTTGCGTGTTTGAAACTACAAACCTAAATGACTTGTGCAAAATAGGAAATAAGATAGGGAATAGTATGCTAACTGTAATAAATACTGGTTATGCGACATATTTTAATTTAGTTGATGAACTTCAACGATAAGAAATGATGTTACATGTCATGTTCAAGAAATTGTTCCGGACGAAGTTCATATATTTCTAATGTAATGTATGGGACAACGTAGGATGTAATATTTTTGCTAGATTATCTGATGAGTAAATTGTCAGTGTGGTACTGTCCAGTAACCTTGTTTTTGTTCTTTGTTTAGTTATTACGGGTTCAGCAACTTTCAAGATGTCTGGTCCCTACAAAATGTTCACCTCAATTTATTTTCTTGCATTCAAAATTAGACTCTTTTCAAAAGGATTTCAATATACATTTTTCAATATCGAGTTCGGTTTGGAATGCGTATCCTATTTTGTGTGCATCTATATATGGTCCTTCGATCATATTTATTGTTTTTTATCAGATTTTCATACCGAATTAAAATTGACAGTCTTCAACATCACAACAATCGAAGTAAAATTACTTTTATTTTGGCCGACTCTGATTTTTGTTATTTCGACTCATGGGATGGCAGTAATCTAAAGCTTATTCGGATTTCTATATCGGAAATTACTCGTTCTAACTCGTTTTTAGTGATCTTCAGCCAATTTAGTTTTTGCAGAAATTTTAGGCACTTGTCTAGCGGAAGCGTGATTCACGCTGAAACAACCGTATAAAATGGGACAAATTGATTCGCTAGACATTATATGGAACATTCAGGGACTGCGTTTCTTAAATTTAAACGGTGATACGATAGTCATCGTTTCCTTTACTTTACTAATTCTAAGTGAATCGCATCAGTAATATGCGTGTATTCTTTAGATAATCAATTCACCACGAGTGTTCGCAACATTTGTAGAATTTTAGTAGATAAGTTTCGTTTGCAATGGAAAATTTGAGATAAATAATTTGCGCATTGCCTTGCATCGATGTAAATTTTATAAAACATAAAGTTATTAAGAAATCTATCACTAAATGATAGATAGCGATCTTTTCGTGCATACTATAAAATACTGTGTGGGAATTTGAATAACTACAAAAGGTGACAATCTATTTAAATGGATGTATTATATGAATTTCTGATACTATTTTGACATACAGCATTTCAAAGTATATTACGTAATGTGTACAAATACACAAAGGTATTTTAGACATTATGCGTGAAATATTTACAATAACCTTTATTATGGTTATGTTGAATCATTTCACCTATCTCATCACGAAATATAAACATTGATAGACACTTTATGACTATCGAATAACTCAAATGGAAAGATGCCAACTTTTTTATGAAACCCCAGATACATGACTTGGCTAATCTGTTTGGTATGTAATCGATTTTGTCACGCTTTATTAATCGAGATTAAACTACAGTTCCCTGTCTAGATTTCACTACAAATGTCTCGTTAGTAAGTGTTTAATAAAATTTTCCTCATATGAATTTGCTAAATATAGCATGTAAACTACTGGTCCAGTTAATCAAATTGATTCTATTCCTCCATGCATTCGGAAAAGTGCAGTGACTCTGAACTTTCCATGACCTTTTAATCACCATGTATAAACAAAGCCTTTCTATTAAATTGTTTAAAAATTCATGACAACTACTTTCTACCATTGATCATCTGAAGAAATGATGTTCTGATACACTTTGAGAATTCCCATAGATGATTGATGTACCTTTTACAAACCATTTATCATCATTCTTGCAGCACAATGCACATAAGCGTCGCCTACACTTGACCCTGGTCACGTAATATTCCTCGACAAAATTATACACGCATAACATCAAAGACTCTTGAATCGAAGGTAAAAAATCAAACCTACGCGAGATTACGTGCGGAACTAACGCTTCGTTCGTGAAAAGAATTCATTGAATGAGGTTCTGCATCGCGCGAACCCATAAATCGCTCAGAATTCAGACTTTTCTCTTATAAAATTCACGACCAGCTTGGAAAACGTCACCAGCGATTAAGGGCGGCGATAGTCCGGAATAACGTAATATATAGCATAAGCGGATCGCAATCTCAGTCTGCGAAGGTTGTCGGGACGCATCGTGTGAAACGCCATTCATTTTAGCACACGCCTGACACTTAGCATACGTCACGCCACAGCCGGGTTAACCACCGGCAGGTGCACGATATACTACTAGGGACGAGGCTTCCTCGGATTCGCACTAGGAAACTGTTACTAACTGTAAACACTCCTAACTAGCGTACTAGCAGTACGATTCATTTATACCTGCGGGTGCTGCTTGGCGCGCATTTTCTTGCACTTACTGACCAAATCGGCACATGTGCGAATGCGTATACGGGGAATGAGTCAGCGCTTTTTGTTCCCGTCCACCTAGAACGGAGTTTGTATTTCACCGCGATTAAACTGGGTCTAGTACATTAGTAATGCCGGATAATGCGTGCTTTTTGCTGGGCGCTTAGACGTTTCTTTCCGAA
Source organism: Trichopria drosophilae (assembly GCA_030407085.1). Lineage (NCBI taxonomy): Eukaryota > Metazoa > Arthropoda > Insecta > Hymenoptera > Diapriidae > Trichopria > Trichopria drosophilae. The sequence goes on from CM059583.1 coordinate 147,927,557, forward strand.
AGTCTTTTAACACTTGTCCTTGTTGCTTAGTCTATTAAACCATTTTATAATGTGCTTCCGATTTCTATTATGGGCAAATCCTATTTTATTTTCCGTCTACTCTAGGCGAAGATAAATGATAATTATAGGTAACCTTTGTGTCTGTTTCACAAAACCAAGTTTGAAAACTTATAACAAGGAGTTTTATCCACTGGAAATCTTCCCACGAGTTTACTGCAAAAAAACGTTCTTGAGTATTGCGCATCAATAAAATGTACGCAAGTGAATGTTGTTTACTTCGCTGATTTCTCCGGAGCGGAATTGTAAAATAGATTGTGCTAACTTGCCTCATTTTAGAATACTCGCCATTATCCGTATGCAAAACAAGAGGAATTCTCATCGAGAATCGCTGATGCTGCGCGCTTTTTCAAGTGATCCTCCGAACACCTCAAGTAGCTGCTGTTTTGCACTGATTTCGTTAATATCATGAAACAGTCGCCGGTGATGTTTTCATGCTTAGGGTATATACACAAGCGTAAAAAGTAGCAGCTAGCTCGGTAATATTCGACTCGCTATGCCATTACGTATTGCGCGCACCGAGTGAAAGGGAATCGGCTATTTCTTTACGAAGCCTTATCGCAAAAGCTGGATTGTGGATTCGATTTGTATTTTCTGACTCGTACAGGCTACTCGTGAAAACTCTGGGCAAACCGCGCGGTAAGACCACAAGGAGGGTATGTCAGATTCGTCTTATCTCAGCTGGATATCGGAGTACAAAACCGAGAACATTCTTCCGTTTATACCCTTCTCGTGATTAAGTACGGATACCTTATCGGAAGGATGGACTCTGCGACTTCAACCCACCAACTTCACAAATTTCTTTGTCAGTTTCGTTATGCTAAATCCATTAAACCTTATCCAAGAGTGATGACAAATTGCGATAAAGTTTGCGACACTCGATGACGTGAGTTTGTACACAAATGTTTTGAAATCGAAGACACGTTATGACGAATACGGTACTAGGAAGAATATCAGCTGATAAACCGGTACAAAAATTTCAGTCTCGTTAGGATTACTATCGGGAATTTAAAACCGTGCAAATCTCGGTTCTCCACGATCATCTCGAGTCAACCACAAATCTACATCTTCCGTCGAAAGAAAGGTTCGCAAGGCTTCTTTCATTAATTGGCTCGAATGTCCCAACGTCTTCCTTTCACGTTTCCCGTGTCTTCCCTCGTTTTCAAGATGCTCGAGGCAGGGAAAAAACCTGGATAAAAAGCACTTCCACCGATGGAATCAACGTTTTCGAATGGCACGTTAATAGTAGTTTTTAACACATAGTCGGTCTTTCCGGCTGACAACATGTTGCCTCTTGCGCGACTCAGAGCGTTGCGAATTTCAACATTCCGTTTTTCTACGGTGAACAAATCCGCGATCGATCGAATCGATGTTCTCGCGGACGTACGCGTAATCGCCTTGGCGTTGCTGATCTATGTAAGAAAAGAGGGTCATTATTCTTTTCGCATTGTTTTGCCACCGGTAAGAACTATTCGCGATACCTACAAATGATAAAATTCGTGCGAACCGAACGGCTAGTACTCTTACGTAATATTAAAAAAATGTAATGAATTTTGTCCTAATGACCGCTTAATAAAACGTAGATAATTGTGCAAACACGAAACGATCGTAAATTCACAAAATTCGCACGAGTAAAGGCGTAATACGTAATCAGATTTAAAAGGAGACCATGGCGTTAACTAATTTTCCTCGTATCCTGACGTCACATTTGCGCTCAAAGTTTCTAATTGTAAGAATTCTCTTAAAAGTGTGTTAAATACTTATTATCGAATACTTGAACTCGACGATAAACATTTTACCGATAATAATTTCATACGTGGTACGTTCTTCCAGCACATTCCTGCACAACCGTTTGAACAAAAGTTCCAATAAGTTCAGATGATAAATAACTCTTTCACAGTTTCTATTTATGATCGACGCTTTTCTCATAAATCAACCTTTTTCCGTTTATGCCTCTCGTTATTTAACGCATTGCGTTATTTATTTAGTAAAACCGAATTAAGGAAACGTCACTGCGCCGATTGTAATATGATACTTTTTGATGAATAGACTCTCTAGTCAGACTGGAATTCTCGATGATTGCCCAATATTTACACGGCGGGAAAACGTAACGAGGCTCGAAATCATATATATCTATACCCTTCATCTCGGGAAACGCATTGTCTATAACCGAACGGTTTGATACGGGGAAACAATTTAGCCGTTGCGAGTGATTCTCTGATCGTTATGAACCGAAGCCACGCCTGCGATTATCGTTGGCCGTAGAAACAGATGATCGATTCGCTCAGCATTATTCCCAGTCACGATTCTCGACTTATGTACACTATACTTCGCACCGAGTGGATCGATCTTCCAACGGTCTGCTATTACCCAAGGTTATGAACCTTCGACAATGTGCCTTCGCAAGAATAGGCAAATGGAACCGCGGCATTGAAATGTCTTTGCGAGGAAGGTACTAATGTTAAAAACGTATTTACGTCCTCATGATTTACAGGACTGCATAGAACCTTTGGTGATCTTTCACGGGGATGTATTTGATTCTCGGGAATATGCTCACGTCCGCTGGCAGTCGGGTCATTTTTAATGTTGTCGATGAAAATCAAGACTTGCTACTTAAGAGTGAAGTGATGCTGACGTTTTACTGACATTTCAGAATTGTTGGACGACCTACCGTTACTACTTGCTTTAGGTGTAATATTGTGTGTCTTTTTAAAAATGTTTAATGACTTGAGCTACGGGAAAAGGAACAATTTTAACTCAAAAGGAGAGGTCGCCTAATGGACCTTTGTTTAAAAGTTGTTAGCAATAAACAAACGTTAGCAGTGATATGAGGCTAAATAATAAATAACAATTAAAAGTCGGGCAAACATTTGCATATCCGTTTTTTTTTGGTTATTGAATTCGAATCCACGACAATAAAAATGTAAAATTTAAAATCGTGGATCCAATATGGCAAATGCTAATTTATACAAGTGATAATAATCGATATCATGGATCCGAATTCAACAACCAAAAAAAAAAACGAATAAGCGATTTTCGCCCGACTTTTAATTTTGTTGTATTCTTCAGTATCGTATCATTGAAAAAGTTTGTTTATTGCTAATATCTGTTAAACGAAGGCTCATTAGCAGCTAAAAAACATGTGGATTTCAATATAGAATCACATATTTCAGCCCAATCTATATCGGTGATGTTCACTTGACGACCTCGCCTTTTCAGATCGACAATGTACGTGCTTCGTGTAACCTTTTTGAAAAACTCATATAAAGAGACTAGCAGACATAATGAAGAATAGAAATATTAATTTTATAAAATTTTGGTCAAATGAAAGTGACCCATACCTCTAATGGAACATTTCCAAAATCGTATCAAGAGAATTCACAAAAAAAGACGACAAAATTACGATACTAGCTAAATATAAATTATTCTTTCATCAGCCAGATAGCTTCCAGGTCCAAAAACTGTGTTACACAGAAGTGTTGCTCTCGATTCTTTATAATTATAAAGAGAATTGAGTAGGTCACTTGGTGCTTCTCAACGAAAGACATGTTCATGTCGGATATGGCTGTTGCTATATTGTTCGAGTACCAGGGGATATACTAATGTTTAGTTCAGATAACTTTTACGTAACTTTTTAGATTGTAAAGAATTCACTACCCCACCATCTGAAAATACTGTTGTGTAAATAAAAGTTTCATGTGAATTGAATAATTCAAACACATTAATTGAAAATTTATAATGTGACCAGAGTCCACTTTGAAATAAAATTTCTATGTATTTGGATTTTTTCATTTTCGTTTGCAGTGTAGATAGTTGTTATAACACGTGCCATGATTCAATAAAAACCATTTGTCTACACCTGGAAAAAATCGAAGCATTGTGTGGCAATCAAGTAGGTCAAAACGACGGAAACATATAATTATAATTCTTGGAAGGGAGAATAATGGCGCGGCGGTATCCTGTCAATTACAATTCGTACATTTAATTAAAATTCAAATATAAATTAAAACGTGTGTGAAGGTGGACACATTGTGATATCTAGGCATTCTAAGTGTTCTCGACCGAAAGCCTATTTCGGTGACACACGTGTAAAGGAGTGAGAAAATATTTAAATAACAGCAAACCGATATTCATCGAAAAAAATTAAACTTTCGAATGAAATATGCATTAACATTCTTGAGAATTTTACCGTACCCTCGGAGAATAGATTTATATCCATCGATTCGGTTGTGAAATACAAACGCGTGTTTTTCGCGTGGCAAGGTGCATTCGCACCGGGGGTATCGACCTAAAAATCGGCGACCTCGGGTTATGTGTGTACCACGGAAAAAGAGAAAACCCAACGAGAGGAAACGCAAAGTCGTAAACCACGAGCTCGAAATGACAAAGCGAAGGTTCGAGGGGGACTAGCGCTTCGTTGTCTGATGGAAACTCGCGGTAGGAACTCCACCTGCGTATACACGATGCTCGCACACGTGCTCGAAACTGATTATCGCCGGGGCCATAGTGCAGCGGTGGGCGGTACCCCCCGTCTTATTTTAACGATTTTCCCTTTTCTACGATTAGCTGTAGGTGTGACGCGCGCTCCCGGTATTTTTTGTGAGAACGAGCTTTTCAACTGGTAACAGCCTCGAGGAAAAGGGTACTCTACCGTAACTCGAGGAAATATATCTGCATTTTATTAATTAAAATTTTGTTTCAATTAGAGAAGCCTGTAATTAAAGCGGGCTCGGACAAGACCGTTTTAAGACCGTTACGTGCACTATTTATTACCACGCTTTTTTTCAAACTTGTCTTCGGTCAACCTTGATTTAATCTCCAAAGATACTAGCACGAGCAGTTAATAAAAAAGTGACAAAATAATAATTGATAATATTGTAATTATATATTCCGCTAGAATGAGTTTTTTACAAAAAAGTTTAGGAGCAAAAGGTCATGATCACGATTTGTCGTGTTTCTTGTATTATTTCTTCAATATTTTAAAGCAGCAGTTAATGCACAGTAGTAACGTACACGTTTTTAAATGTCTTTGATGATAAATTTTACATACATGTAATGACCAAAGTTAAATCGCCCTAAATAACTTATATAAGCTCCTTCGTATCGTGCTGAATGGCGGTAAGAATCATGCGATTTAGTCGTAAGTAACTGCAGCAGAATTCACCTAAACACAAGAATGATTTATTTCAAAGCAAACCTTTCATGTGAAAAGTTATTAATTATACAACCAAAAGATGGTACACAACTGTAAAAGTAGATAGGTGTTTTATTACTGAGTATGTATTTTGAATTATTTTCGATATTAAATAAAAAAAGTCATAAATTTATTGCTCACTGATGATAGTTTGGAAATTCGTTTCATCCATTATGAGAAGTCCCTGCCCATCCAGCAAACAGCTTGTTTGCGTTCTAAAGCCCCATAACGGCAGATGCATAAAAATCAATAAGACAGATGGTGCATGTAGATTAAAAAAGTGTGACCGCGCACTTTGCCCAGCAGACACGCTCGAGGATGCCGATAATTTGCGGACTTATGACGACTTCGTATCGCTGCAGGAATTACGCTCAACGTCTGGTGCAATCTTTCACGGAGCCATTTCATCTATGCGAAACTTGCAGAGAATACATAACGCATACGATAGGCTTATAATCCGATGCCCATTTAACGGTCGGTTTAACTCGACCTTTAGCCGTCGTCTTATCAGATCGATAATGAAGCTTTTACGACGTTACTACCACATCGTGAGCCTTATCTGATATTCGGTCGGCTGGAAAAATCGCGCTCCACGAAAATGTATAACGTAAGCATGCTCCGAGCGTCTTGCTAAACAGCATTGAGTAAAACAGTAATGAAAGGAGATACCGAGCTCGATTCTCACATCTCCCGTGGGAGAGGGAAGACGGTCTTCGCTTTTGCAATTAAACAGATTCTTGCGAAACTTTCTAATCGAATGAAAACGAAAACGGAGCTTTATTGTCTCAGAATCGAACACATAGTGAGTGAAGAAATATACAGAATGTAGAAAATTTGCTAGATTGTGCACATATATAAAGGCCAAGTAGGCATTGCCTACAGAAGAGACGGTTATACTATTGAATAGAATAGTTGACTGTTGATGACTTTAGGAGTATATGGGCAAATCTCCGGAACCTTTAGATTTAGTGTTATTTGTATTTTATCATCACTTAGACAAACTAATATGACTTTTAAAGTATGATATTTATCAAAATAATCCTTAAAGTATATCTTCCATTATTTTTATTAAGTTCCATCATAGAAACTCATTACAACGCATGAAAAACTTGTCAAAATGTAGTTTCCGTGGAATGTAATTTCCACATTTTTCTTCCGTTTAGTAAACATTATTTTTACAAACAACGCTACATTACTTTCGTATTGAAATATATTGTTCATGAAGGTTTGAAGAATTCAATGTTATGTTTGTTAATTACATACCCTTTGTAGTAAATGAGCTGTAAAAACCGAAAATATGTAGTCAAGTTTTCTTGTCGCATCTGAAATGCTCCATGCTAAGGTAAATCGCACAATGAAATTAGAATAAAACAATGTTTTTTTTTTAACGCACAGCAAAGTATCATTTAGTGCATCTGTGCACAAAAGTCTGTAATGATTAGAATCGCTTTTCATTCATTTTTTCGAATTTATATTACCGAAATTACTTGCGAACAAATCCAATGTCGCCACCACAATCAAGTCTGCTTCGTTCAAAAAATAAAATATTCGAAAAGTAACATTTTCAAAAGACATATAAATGTGTTACTGACACATAGGTGCTTGTGCTTCTTAACCACGTTTATATTTACACTTTTATTTATAAAAATTCGCAAATATAACTGTCGCTACCGCAATTCTGAATTTTGACATTCTATATGAACATTGACCCAAATCGATAAATGTATAACCTGAATTGTCATCGTCTTATAAGTTCAAAATACTTACCAGCGAAATGGATCGTTTGAAGGAACTAAAATGGTAAATTGTACGAAGAAAACGAGAAGAAATCCGAAAAAAAGGAAGAGCTAAAAATTTAAAAGAAAAGAGATAAAAATGTACTTTGCAACATTGCTATTCGCATTTTTATAACTGTTTGATTCTTTTGTTTTAGAACGTATCATACATTTTAGTACTATTTATTATTAATACAACAGGCACTGACACTCGTCTTGTTTACTAAACAAGGTCAATTGACGTAGTCAATCAATAAATTGCGCATATTTCGTAATGATACTAACTGAATGCAGGACACAAAAATGTTGGTGCAGACTTACCCCTTTAACTGCAGATGACTAAGATCTTAGTCATTTCGTACATTTCTTAGACAGCGATAAATACGGAAATCTTTGTCATGATTTAAATTAGTGTAATGAATTCAATAATTTAGACAATTTAAATCACGAAACATTTCTATATAGTTTAAGGTGTACTAAACAACATGTCGTTAGCTATTTTCAAGTAATGTTGTCAAGACCAAAATTGAAGCTTATAATAATGGTTGCTTTTACAATTCTGTCAGAATTTTAGTCATGAAATATGACATAGTCTTGGGTCAATTTCTGCATAATAAACTATTAAAATCGATTCAAACTCTATTACGATGAAAATTCCAGATGACAGATCCAATATACCGGACAAATTTAAAAAAAAATCGAATTATTATGATTGAAACTTAATATTCAGGAACTTTTAAGTTCACTGATTACAAATGTTATGATGTATTTTGAAAATTGAAATAGCAGACCCCATATATGGGGGTCAAATTTAACAAAATCGACCTATTTTACACAAATATACACTCTAAATTCACTTAAAGTGAAAATTGAACAACTCTCTGCTAATAGTGACTTTTTCATTATGTCTACAGTAGAAAATTCACTTTATTAGAGTGATATGTTTCCATCTGCTTTTAATAAAGTGAGACATAAGTTAAAAATTCAATATAAATATATTTATCGCCATTCATTATCAAGAGGGTTTCGAATTTAAAACCATTCGAAATCGTGAATGTTTAAAAATGTTTTTGGCATACTTAATTAATACGTTTCTTTGCTCCACGTGGATCCATTACTGCACGTGCGTTGCGGTGAATTCTGTACATACTTCGAATTATGTACATTTCTCACGTTTTTTAACAGCCTACGTACCTTTTAACAGCTACTGCATGTGCAGCCTACCGCGAAAACCTACATTCGCAATATAAAAGGAAGCACTGTTTGCCGTGCAAATTTGCGACACGACTAACGCCACAGTAATGTCTTGTTAATACGGAAATAGCACGTAACCGTATTATTTAGTTTTTAAAAAGACCTGTAAGTTATCTTAGCACACATAATGCTTTTAAGGCTTTTTTGCATCAATTACTGCTTATTTGCAATTGAAACATAATGGCGCACGTCTATTTTAATTACCGGTAAATTAATGCAACTCATACAACGCTCCATGAACGCAGATAGACTCATTTCGTAGTGTACAATTAAGAGATTTTACAGTTAGCGAGCAACACTGAACGAATGGTAGTCTGAACGCTTTTAATCTTGTTGTATTTTCACGTCCTAGTTAGCAACATTTGACTAAAGAAATAAGAGATTAGTCGTGAGTATTTCATAATTTCATTGTCGAGTGGTTGCTTTTGTTGGCCACGAATTTCAGGAACAATGGGGCGGAAGTCGGGCATAGTCATTGAGACGTCGCCCGCATAGTTTTCGACCGGAGTAATTTAACATCTAAATTAGAACTACTCGCATGTGGTCGTTGCCTCTACCGCATGGCTAATATAATATTATTACAAGTTGCCCCTCGAGTTGTCGGGGTGCTGACCGCGTATGAACGCAATGCCTTTTTATTGTCCGATGCCGCGTGCGCGCTCGTACATACAGCCTTCGGACGTAATGAGCTCCTCGTAAAATCGAAAGTCAAAACGCATATAAAGGCTTTTACAGCCCTATATACATGTAAATCAATATTGCGCCTCGCGCGAGCCTACGGGAAACTGCGCACCGAAAGCGTCGAAATAAAAAATATCGCGCTAAAACTTTAACGTCCAGCGCATTAAACGAGATTGATGGCTGCAAGAACGTTTTTAAGACGACGCACGATTAGTTCCATAATAACGCTTTGAATAAGGTTACGTAATAGTTTTGACGAGACTTTCACTCCACGGCAAAGACCGCAAAAGAATTTTTTCTCTAACGGCGCATCCAAGGTTCATCGTAGAATTTCGAAAAATCGGTCGTTCCAGAGTTTTTCATGAAATAATAGGGGAAAAAGTCGGACAGTCGCCACGGTAGCGTTCGTTACGCGATATCTTGTATAGAAAGAAGCGGGAACGACATGCATTGCACCGCTCGGATCGGATCTTATCGACTTTACTTATTGCGGTTCGTTACAATAGACACGAACTAAGCAACGTAAAGTGGAAGTGACACTTTAATTGGCAGTTATAGTAACGAACCGAAATGAGACGACAGGAGAGATTTAGAATCTTAAATGTTCGCAGCGTTTAATTCGATTTAAACTAAAACATCAAAATGTTAAATTAACCGGTACCAAGTACCTAGTGGTGTATGTTGCACTTATCTAACGGTGGAGTGGACTTAATTTATTTGGTGCACGTCGTTTTACTAGATCTCTGTTTAATCCAGAGTAGTGCGAGCGTGTTTTGCAATCGCAAGAGGAAACACGCAATGCTGATCAATTTCAGTCACTTGCACTCTGCAGACAAGGTCCCTGATATCCTCATATATACATATGGGCGGGGCGACAATATCTTTGTGATACACGTGAACCCCAGAGGTGATGATGTTTTTTTGTCTCGAAAACTGTACTTTTTTAATTCCTGATTTTATCATCGTTACTTGTAAATACTTTTTAAAATGTAATTGTAAGTAGAATGCATCTGATGACGATGAAAATATTTAAATTATGAAGACTTTCGAAAGTCAATACAACTTTTGCTAATAAGGTTAACTATTGAATGTGTGGACCATTAGTATTTCTCATCAATGTAGATGCCATTCATAGTTTACGAGATACACATTTCGGCTTGCGAGTGTGGGAAGGCAATAGTACATTACATCGATCGTGTTCGTAACTTTCTTCAATGCATATTTATGAACGAGAACAATGGATCTCAGTAATTCAATCTTTGATTACGATGTCTCACAAAATTAATAATTTTCATTCATTAGCATAACTTAAAATTGTTTTTCGATGGTGTCTAATGTTTATGGTTCTAAATCAAAATTGTGCATATATTGTTTTTTTAAATGTTGAAACTAAATTAATTACGTGTTCCATCATTTGAAACAGATCTTTACTTATAGCTATCTAAACTTTCATTTGCGAACGATATATTTTTATTATTATTTCACTAGATTGTAAATTACTAAAAACGAAATATCGACAAAAAGGAATAAGATTCATCGATTCATTCCTAAAAATGTAAGAGCCTTTGTCAATATAGGGGCTTATAGTCCTACCCTGCATAATAAATGGAATAGTAAGGGAATAGGATTACTGTGTACATTCTCAAGTCACTTCCATGCACAGTAAATACCGGCCATAAGTTTGCATCCCTCTAAAAATGCTAAGTACGACATTTGTTAGAATAACCCAAGCTTAAGGCAAACATAAAGCTCTTCGTTTGCTTATCATGTATGACAATCTCGAATAAAGAGCGATGTGGAAACGACAGGGACATTAAAAAAAGGTATTGACAAAAGGATAAAGTGATTGTGCACATCCAACTTTTATTACAGTACAAGGCTAATTTGATGATCAGTCACAAAATATTTTTATAACAAATATTACCAATTAAAAAAATATTTTGCACATTTGTCAAGAAAGTATTAAAAGTAATTTTTGTAATTTTTTCTTATTTTAGGTTATTTCAACTGCTTAAAATTATTATTATTTTAATAGACCTCTTAAGTGATTCTTTGAACTAATCTATCATAAAAACCAAAGATTATTGTGCGGAACGAAATTAATGATAAATTAATTAACATTCTTCTTTAAACGATCATTTTAATGCGCACAGGTAAAACCGTTATCGATCTACCTAAAAGAAAATTTTCTTCTGTACGTCAATATAAGATCGAAAAAATGCATCTCGTCTGCGCTTTCATTTATTAATTTGCATAATCCAGCATTTCACTGCAGCATTAGAACTCGATCGCGGTAATGCAAGATCGAATCACGAAAAGATCATCGTCATGCCACGATTACAGGGGACAAATACCGATCGATCCATTCACACAGACAGCTGCCAATAACGTTACGTAAAATGTCAAAACAGCTTTTATGGGTATAGTTAGCATTTACATAAATAATGGTTTGGAGCTGGTTACTCGCTCTTTGACTGGATAAAAGAGCGATCGTAATGACCAGTCAATGACTGGTTCGAATTGGTGGCGGTATTTCGATCCAACCTACATCCCACGATTCCGACAAGCAATCGTATTCGTATTAGACCAAATGAAATGACGATTAAGTTTCGTCATCGGCGACCTTGGTTGCATGTACCGTTGCAAAAATTAAGTTCGAACAGACGCGAAAAGTCGCACCTTGATGGCCTACGGTTTCACGCGATTGTAGCATTATACTTTGTCCTGAGAACAAAGAAACTGTAAATATTATTTGCATTCATATGACTCATGTCGGGTCTATTATAATCGTGATTATAATTTAAATTGCGTACAATATACCAAGCGTAAATCGCATGTCGGCCCTATTAAGATTGAATTGTAACTTTACATGCTTTGATCATGAATTCCAGATGAAAGTGCGATACCGCGCGTAAAACGTTATCGAACGGTGCGGTCGCTACGTCGACAATTAGATACCTTATTATTATAGGCAACTAAAAAAATTACGTCAATAATTTCAAGAAAGGGTTTATTTGTAATCGATGATGAACTTATTGATTTCCAGCTGGCAGCGATTAACATTCATAATGCCTACATTACTTTATGGAAATACTTCATTATTTCTTGGAAGTATGTTTCATGTTGATGGACGTATTTATTTTTTAGCAAGCAATAATGCATTTCTTAATTCTAACACTGTTAAAACGCTATTTCAGTTTTTATAGAGAAAATGTGCAGATCAATATCGGATTTGAATTATTTTAACATTAGATCTAACTATTCACTAAGAGGATTTTCATGAAGGATAAGATCTTAACGCCATCTTAAATTCATCTGTCAGATTAATAGTTTCGAATTTCAACATTCGATTGTCTTTCAATACTCAATAATCATTTAAAAACATTCTCTAATATATTACATAACCTTTACATATCTTGGATACTAAATTGTATTAATTAACAAAACTAAACTAATCAAGTCTTCATTTCTTCTAGGAATGTTACCTTTAGACATTAAATCAAATTTTATGTACGAAACAATCTCGCTCAGAAACTTAATTGTTTAAAAAGTATCGTGTAATATGAAAGTCAGCACCGCCACATTTTCCGAAATTAGTCATGAAAACGAGAAAGTTAGAAAGATACATTATTGCATTCCATTGTAAAATGCATACGCATTAAATGTTGTACATTGCAAACAACGAGTGTATATTAAATAACAATTTCATTGCACACACACTGCGTTTAAGTTAAATGCACCAAGATGTAAGTCTTAAGTGCGCGTTCGTGGTGGAGTTTCAATTACTGCCGCGACTTGGAACTTGCGGTAACAAACCGTTTATTAAAAAATGATGAGCTCGAGACCGCTTCGAGATGATCCTACCGGTGCGGGCTTTGAAATCTTTATACGAGTATTAACCTCGCAAAAAGCATATTTTTTTGACGTGCCCACCCAGTTATCAGCTTCTACCTTCGCTCAATTATCAGAAATTCCCCGAAACAGAAAACAAATTTATTATCTCCGTTGAGTCATTACTCCCGTGTTTGACACGATTTATTCTCTGTGAACTCATTCAAGGTTGTGCCACGTAGTCTGGCAGTCATCTCCATTAAACACTTGGATGTAGTCCTGATCAATCCCTGATTACATTATTTTAATATATTTAAATCCCTTATCAGAGTGATCTATCAGATCTTGCCCAAATCAATGCCTACTGAAAAAATTGAAAAGATATTTAATGGATGATTTAAATAATAGTTTCTTTATTTAGGAAGGTGACTTTTATTTGTTAAATATTGCGGGATATCACTAACATAAATTGGGACAGATATCTTGTCTAGAGTCTGTATCAGGTAATCTAACGTCGTGGACAAGCAGGGCCAAACCCAGTAAAGGCACAGGATTTGACAACATCATTGAGTTGGTGTCGTTAAGACTTTAGAACACTCTTGCTGAAAAGATCAAAGTGATCAGGTGCAGTGCTGATCCTGCGCCGTGTATGGCGTAGCCCTGCTCGTAGTCGACATGGCATTACCTGGCCCAAGACTCGACAGAATATATTACAGAATATCTACTAGGGATTTTGATCGAATTATAGAATAGATTGAAGATAGTGGAGAACGGATAATCAGATTGTGTTTGAGCTTCTGTTATAAACTTTTCATATGTGTTCGGAGCTGGTTCTTACATCATCATTCGTGAATAACTGTGAATGCTAGTTGAATGATCAGAAACTGACTAAGAGTACCTGCAAATTCTTTTTTAAAGATTAATGAGGCCATGATCAAACATTAAACACGAACATCCAGCCAGAGCATGTCTTATATAATTTGGAGCAGGTAATGATCTGACACTAACCATCAATACCCGACAAAGCATGCTTCATTAAATCTTGATCATGGCCTCGGGAGGATACACTGGTAATACATGGTCTGGCTTTACTAAATCTTGATCAGGGTCTGGTTGGGCTGTTATTAGTAGCGTTTGATAAGTCGTGTCTAATCACTATTAGATCAAGACTTGATCAACATTAAGGCTGCCTGGAATGATTTCGAGGAGTGTGGCCCGTTAAAAGGTCGTGTCCCAAGTATCGCAATTACCGCATCCATGGCTACTTCCGGCTAATGCGTTAAGTTCTGATTAGTAATCGCCGGGTACTGGCGTCGATCGTTCATCGTCCGAGAAGCTCTCGGGAACGAGGCAGCATGTCGTCGTTACCGTGCAATCACGTCGATGCGCAGGTGAAATTAAATGCCTAGCGAAACGAAAAAATCAGGCAGGAGGAAGATAAAACCAGCTACGATAACAGGAGCAACCGACTGACGGGGTGGAGACGTAGGGGACAGCGGTACTGTAATTATCGTACGTGATGGAAGGAATCGTGCGGTTTCCACGGCGCGGGCGATGAGAGCCACGTTTTATCCGTCGATCTCCGACAGGCGGACGAAGGGACGCGCATTCTACTGGCAACTCGTGAAAGAGTTCACGACAAAGCCGTCGAAGCACGTGAAATTACTGGGTTAGGTCAGTATCCTTCAGGTACTTTGCGCCCTGCGAATCCTCTTTTCCCTCTCGTACACGGGTGGAAGTCGCACGCGACAACGTACTTTACAGCCGTGAGCCAGTTACTGGCTTCGCTTTCCTCGAAGGCTACAATTTTTTTTCAATCCAAGCTTTTATTTTTCCCGGAATTCAAGGGGCTATCGCGCACACCGTCAGGCCCCATGCAGGCTACGAACCCTCGTAAAGTTCCTTCGCACCACGAGCCGCTCGAGTTTTCTTTTTTATTATTATTATCTACCAGAATTTCCATTAGCATAGTAAACATAGATCGCGACGCGATTACGGACGAGTTTGCGTGACTCCGTAGGCAAATGAGCGTTGAGGTAGAGCATGATTCAATGTAAGCTTAACGAGCACGGTGATGGTACCAGTTGGTTTATTGGGGCCCTGTATCAGGGGGGTTTCCTTTATTTTTCCAGTTATCGGTATAAAGTAGCGCTTTCCTTAAGAAATTGCATCAGGAGTTAATACCCGTAACAGATCGAACTTAAAGAATACGGGGATATGAGGTTAATAAAATATATATCGCAAATTACTGCAATTAACGCTACCGGTTGAACAAAACGAGCAGTTTCAAGTGCGTAATGAAAGAAGTAGATTGGAGCGAAATTGCAACGTGTCGGGAAGACATTTTTATTTCGTTAAATATAGCTATCCGAAGAGTGGTTCTTAACTTCAATGAAATGGCTGGCTATCAAGAAATGTTTGCGATTGTAAACATATCCAACACTTTTTTCAAAAGAAACAAATTTTCTGTTGCAACTTTTGATACAAATTGCAGTATATGTTTATCCTGGTCCTAAACATTTTAAACTTAAATGTTTTATATCCATCTCATTAACTTCATATCAAACCACTCCAAAAAATTGGTTATTATGCAAACAAAGTATATTATTTAACAAGGGAGCAATTACCGATCTTCGACAATCACACTTGTCGGAAATCGATATATAGCCCTTGGGGTTCGATAATTTGCGCCCGAAGATTTTACTACAGGGCGAAAAATCGAGTTCTACTCCCGGAATGTTAAAAAAAAGAATTATTTCAGTTTTAATTCGTTTTTGACGACATTCAATAATATATATCTTGAAAATCGCGTCTACAAAGTTTTTTGGTTTCACTATTGAGATTATTGCTGAAAGACGTCTGATCCATTCTCTAAATCTACAGTAATAGACTACAAATATTTAATTTCGATAATTATTTGGGTAATTTTAAAAACAAAATTGAATACGTTATTGTAAGCTTTTCCTTATCATACTGTTTCCTTCTAAAAATATACCATTGGTAATTAATACCAGATAATTGTTTTCCATGCACGAAGTGGATTAGGTTTGCATTTTTTCTTTATGCACTGTTTTGAATATTTAACATATATTTAAAACAGCGCGTTAATTATAATTATTAAATACAAAGACACTAGGAACAAATATATCGTTTTCTTTACAACGGCCAATAAAATTTATCAAGAGAATTGCGCCAAGAACGTAAACTCCCGGAAAAGGTTGATTTAACGATCAATTTCCGGGATAAAAAGAATATATTCTAAATTTCCACAATTAAGTCAATTGATACAAGAGAAACATAAACATTACGACGCAGACATAACTAGTGAAATGAAGTTTACGCGTTGTCTGGCAGTTTGGATAATAAATCGTGCTCTAGTATAATTATAGTTTTTGCGCTTACATAAATGAACGAATTAAGCTGTTTGGTGGCGGGAAATACTAAATTATTATATTTTTAAATAAATTTAAGATGGTTGGAATACTGGAATAAAAAGAATTCTCGAGGTGTTGCCCTGATCTATCTTAACATCAGAAGGATGATATTACGCTCGTCATGCAAACATTCCTATTCGCTCATTTTAAAGCCGGTTTCTAGATGGAATCGACTATAATACAAAGATAAGACGATCCTCAACAATAAGATTGCGGACATCTAGATCTGGCTGCTCAAATTGTCACAAATGAACATAGCATTTATTTCTTATTAAACCATTTATTCTTCAAATAAATTGCCTCGCCTAAAAATAATTCAAATATTATAAATACTTGGTAATCAAAATAAGATATAGCTCATAATATTCAACTGACACAGTTTTTATTACATATCATAAACATCGAGTTAAATAACAAAAAATAGGACAACGATTTAACGGGTGTTTTTAAAAATATATTACTTACGTGATATATATGTGAATTAGAAACTGATCTACAAATGTTGGTAATATTTCTTAGGATTGTAACATGACACACATTAAGATAGGAATGTTTGCCAGCATTTATTCATTAATTCTTACTTTATAAAGATAAAATCAATTTGTATCATTTAGGTATTGTAGAGATAACGTTATTTACGGATAATAAACGAATGCTTCAATGTTTTGCGGATTTAAAATTTATAGCAGTACGATATTTTACTCACGTAGATTGTGTGTGATTTCATACCTTTCAGGATGAAACATTTAGTTTAAGGATTACAGTCTTTATCAATCTTATCGTGAAACACAGAGAACATTTTTTAAATGAATCTATTAAAATTTAATAAATTACTTTTAAAGCGTTAACGCAAATTGTATATATCTTGCAATGTCTAATTTGCGCAGAGAATCTATTTGATAAGCTGAAACAATTTGCATTATTGAATTTTTATTCTTTATGATATATAACAATTGTTATCTTGAATAAATTAAAATGTTTTATCGCCTGGATACTGTTAAGTTGTAGATGATTATCAGATGAACAAAATATATATCTTCTTACTATCATAAATGTTACCTATGATTTAAATCCATATAGGAGTTATTTACACGATTTTCCAAATATTATGAGGAATAGTAAATATCCGATAACCTACATTTTTTTACTTCATCGCTAATAAATAGTTTTATCTTAATGTTATCAAAATTAACCCGCCCATAAATTAATCATTTTTTATTATAATCCAACAACCTGTTAACAAAAATACTGAAGCAAGCAGTTTGAATTGAATATTGCACTGCTCTACTTTTGCCGACGATACTAATGAATTCTAAAAGTTTCCAAACTCTTTGATAAGATATAAGTTTCACTTGTTCCCCGCGCTTTAAAAATGTCATATTTTTCATTCTTGTAATTTATTCAAAAGAGACGTGAAACACGAGACCAGCTAAGCTCCACTTTTTAATTTTTTCTTTCGTATCAAGTAACTTTCACTGAACACGATTCGAAATTTCCAAAAAGGTTGTAAACTGCAAAAATCCACCGGTTATTTCTGAATGCGCTTGTACGAAGTGTAGGTTTAAAATAATGCTTCATGTATGGAACCTTTATAAATGAAGAAAGGTCAATGACGGCATTAATAAGAAGGCGTGACTGGTCCGCCGTGTGCAATTTATGCGTAAACGAATGACCCGGAAAAAGGCTGCGTAATTGAAAATTGTATGGTTTTCAGCCACACTCGCTCATTTCAAATTAATATATTTGAGGGGGCGATACCATCGTATAGTAAGAAAAAATACGAATATTTCCGAAATTTATTCAGTATCAAACCCATTCTGTTTTTAAGTAAAACACAGAACACGATTGAACATTTTTTTGCTATAGTGATTTCTCTCATACTTATGTCTTAAAATATTTCAATTGCTTTTCATGTAAAGAAGAATGACTGCTTTAAAAGGTTAAATAAAACATTTTTTATTCGAAATAGCATTGCCAAATGGTCTCTTACATAGAGTGATGCCATTTTTCATTATTTTTGTTTATCTATATCAGATATAGATCGACAACACGTTTCCACAAGAAAGTCCCGAGCCGGGGTGCAGACGTTACAATATATATCATAGAGTCCAAGATTTTCAAGTGCGGGGACACGCTTCTGATCGCCAGTATATAAGAAGCTTATAATTCATGGTCGAGTCTACCGATAGATTACAGTATAGCGATGTTTTCCTTCCACGAAATAAAAAATTCCTGTCGATGATGCGATATTCGTCATCGCGGATGCACACATATACCTGCACTTTCCTTCGAGTACGAACACGTGCAGAATCGTAGATCTGTGACTTCGCTTTATATTTATTTAACCGAGAGAAAGAACATGCGACATTTTACGAAAACTTTCGAATCGGGAGTGCATAAGATGATTAATGAACATTAATCATTACGCGCGTAGTGGAACTCAACTACGTCGTTCGCGTCATGCATAATGAATCAAATTGGTACCTGCGTGAGATCGTTGCCTGTGTACAAATTGCTCCACTCCGGTAATTTCAGTTATTATTTCCCGAATACGCAATAACAATTCATTAAATGTAACGGTAGACTTAACCAGCGCTTTGTATAAATATTCATAATTGTTTTTCACTTCGGTGCTTATATCTGCACCAATGACAAACGTAAGTGTCAGTTCCCTCGGGATGCAAATTCTGCTTCGAATCGTTTACGAAAGCGTAACGATTTTTTATTTTAAACAAGTGACCGAGTGCTGACTGGTGATAAATGACTGCCGATTCGTCGATCGTATCGCTCAAAATAATTATTGCAAATAACAACTGTCGGCGGAGAAAATACGATTTCGTGGCGGCTCGTTAAGTAATTAAACTAGAATAATTATGACCTTGCGTAAGCGTCGGTAATTCGAATTATGTAATAATATGTAAACATGGGCTTAGACTTGTTTATCAATAAATTATTTCTGCAAACCATTTTACGATTATTATTGAGTTTGATAAATAAACTTTAATAGCAATATTAATTTTCGCATAATTAAGATTGCAATAGGTATTTTTAATTAGCTTTACAGAATTGTTGAACCTGTTAAACAAATTATTTATCTGAGAGTTCTATTATAAATTACTTTGTTAACGATCGTTGAATCAGTAAATTAGATAGAATTAATATTTAAACCAATACGTCCTTTCCCCTCATATTGCATGGATTTTTCATAAATTATTTGATAGTCTAACTATTTTTCGAAAACGTCAATATTTAAAGTAATTTCTGAGAAAATCTTGTTGATTAAGTGATCTTAAAGCCTCATATTGAGATACTATATGATTAACTAACCTGACATTTGGTTGTTCTTTGTATTGTCCACCTGACATTGTATGAGCAGCGGTTCCGAAACTTTCAAATTTGTTATACTTTTCTGTTTAAAATATATCAAACGAAAGGGTAACGACAATAGTTTTCGTATGGGCTTCAGGGAAGAAAAGATGTCCAATTTTGATTTAATACACTCCAAGTTATCCTGATGTTTTTAGCAAAGTGAGGTCCTCAGTGTCTTTGTTTAAGATTTACATCACCCATTGAAAAAAATCTTTACTTTTCTATATTACAATCATGTCAGTTACCAGCGAATGTTATTACGTATTATTTGTTACATTTTATTGGATAGATGGTTTAAGAAATAACCCCCATATTACAGTATACCTGCCTATATGTTCTCAAGCGGTTCTCAGGTCGTTTAAATGTCTGGTTTTATTGTCCTATTGACCCTTTCAAGCCTAAAGGCCACAATTATTTTGTGATTTTCAAGTGAATATTTATCTGTGTAACGATAACGACGTTTAATTTTTTTTCAAAATGGCGGATAATTTACAAAAAAACGTGATTTTAAACATTTTTTTATTTATTTAACGTAGTGGTTAATCATTTTCCCGTTGTCGGATGGTACAAGCGTCTTGATTCTGTGGAATAATAACAACAACTAAAATTTAAGCGACGCAGGATGTCAAAATTCAAATAGGCCGATACAATATGGCGGCTTTTAAACGGAATTTTTACGTGTTTTTTCATTTTATTTTATGTATTTAGTCCATAACGTTTATTTTTTGAATAGTTTTATTATATTTATCTCAGTTTGATAGCGATTATAAATAGAAAATATCATCTTATGTTGTTATTTTTTTGCATAATTGATATCAAACATATATATATATATATGATAAATTTATATTATAATAAAAAATGTAACATTTTCAGCCATTTTTAATTCCATATCATCTTGTATTGTTATTTTCTAGCATAAGTAGTATCAGACTGAGATAAATGTAACAAAATTATTAAAAAGTACACGTCAGGGATTAAAAACATACAAAAAAAAATGAAAAAAATCGACATATTGAATCGGCCACTTTCCATTTTGACATTCTGCGTCGTTTAAATTTTAGTTATGGTTGTTATTCTACAGGATCCAGATACTGGAACCGATCCAACAACTAGAACATTATTAGCCACGTTAAACAAATAACAAAATTTAAAAAATATAATTTTTTTGTAAATTAGCCGCAATTTTGAAATATCCAACGATCCAGAACGAAACTAAGAGCAGATTTGAAAAATATAGACAAAAACACGTCAGAAAATATGGTTTTGAAATTGTTTTGCTAACCATTACACAGATAAATATTCACTAGAAAAACACAAAATAATTGTGACCTTTTGGCATGAAAAGGGTTAATAGTAAACAATCTGCATTCAATAAATCAAGAATTTCACTGTGACAGACAATATCAAATATTTTGAACTCACAAATTGTTTTTCCAATTTAAGCAATAGTTGCACTATTTAACTAAAGAGTTACAAATGAAAAGAGGTAATATTCTTAGAACATTCTCAACCCATAGGACGTCCTGAGGCAGTTAACAGGGCGATAAAATGGGACATTTGTATGAACTAAGGAGCCCCTGAGGACATCCTCAAGTAGCTATTGGCTATTACACCAGAACAAAAACTATTAATGCAAATATTTATATTCTCTTGAAAATAAATGGATTTCCAAAGAAACTGAAAATATTTGTAACTGTTGTTTTACTTAATGAATCTACTGATTGGTCTAACATAACAATTCTAACCATCTTTGTTATCTTGTGTTTTGCAGGTACTGCAAAAGGACATCGAGGCGCATGGTCGGATTGTAAGCTCTGTCGTAAAGCTTGGAGAACGGGTCGCGAATCGAAATTTGACCGAACGACAGGAGAACCCGGGGTCGCAGTCACAAGAAGACGAAAAGCAACAAGATCAGGCACTGCGGGTAGCAAGCTCTCTCGAACGTCGTTGGCATCTTCTGTTCCTACGAGCATTAGAGTGGCAATATCACATCGAGGCCCTCGCTTCTCGCGTTCGCAACAAAGTGAGTAACTCGTCTTTAATACTTACCACACGCTTTATCTCCTCTAAGCCTTAAGCAACTGGGAGTCTTTATCAATTTAATCCTGCATGCATTCACGTGGGATAAAAATCGTTCGCCGAGCTCGCCCAACGTTATTACACGGCGATGCTTATGGTGCCTGTCCGTCATGTGTCGACCCGTCCCTCCGCGCGATTACTCAAGGGGTTTCTAAGATTCTCTTCAAGGGAGAGCAAAAAATACCAACTGGTTAAAAATACGGAATCAACATAGGCCATGAAAGATGTCATTAAATTTAATAAAGCAAATTTCATAAACTTTAATGAAAATTAAGAAATTTGTTACTAAATTAATAACAAAAAACTTGTTATTTTTCGACGATTCATCTCTGGTGTTCCCAACATACGTCATGTTTAAGAATAATCAATAAATAACACAGGCCGACAAATTTTAGA
The DNA here is from genome assembly GCA_030407085.1 of Trichopria drosophilae. Taxonomy (NCBI): domain Eukaryota; kingdom Metazoa; phylum Arthropoda; class Insecta; order Hymenoptera; family Diapriidae; genus Trichopria; species Trichopria drosophilae. Next base: position 147,949,630 of record CM059583.1, read on the forward strand.
ACCAAGAACCAGAAAATACTTTTCCGCGCTGAATTCGAATTCGACCTCAGAATAGACACTACACGTCAGGTTTTTGAGATATTTGAACCTAAAAGTGCGAAAAGTATGTTTTTGGGTACATTTGAGGTGCTGCAACTTTCAGACAGATTTTTTTTCAAAACAATCGTTACGGTATCTCAAACTACTGTTTTTGCTCTTCAAAATCCGTGTTTAAACTTAGAAAAATCTTTATTGATCTCTGAGATATTGTCTGTTGAACTTTCTGAGTTTGGCAAATTTGGCGATATTCATCTTCTAAAAAATTTGGTCACCATATTAGAATTTGCCAAACTCAGAAATTTCAACAGACGATATCTTAGTAACCAATAACGATTTTTCCAAGTTTGAAAATGGTTTTTGAAGGGCAAAAACGGGACTTTGAGATACCGTAACGATCATTTTGAAAAAAAAATCTGTCTTACGTCACCTCAAATGTACACAAAAAACGTACTTTTTGTACTTTCAGGTTAAAATATCTCAAAAACCTGACGTATAGGGGCTATTCTGAGCTCGGATTCGATTTCAGCACGTCAAATACCTTTGGAAAATGTGTTCTGGTTCTGGTTCTGCAATTTTCTCAAATTTTGGCGGTCTGTGTAACACATGCACGTCATTTGAAAATATTTTTCTATTCGGATTTCAATAGTCTAACGTCTAATTCATAATTAATGACCCCAGATACCTAAAGTAACAGATATCAAGAAAACTCCCCGATTTTTCATAAATCCGTTTAAAGATTTATTCGTCCTGGAAATATACCCAAGGAGCCAAAACCTTATCCTCAAAACATTCGTTTCCTCAAAAATACAAATTGAAAATTCTTCCATGAACATGGATCTGAGAGATCAGTTGGATTCGTTGCTTTCACATTCAGCAAAAACTGGTGAGCAACTATTTTAATTAACGACATTTGAACCTGTCCGCATTTATCAATTACACACGTTCAAGCATTAACGCGAATTGCGCCGATGTAAAGTACTTCAGAGATAATCGTCACTTTTTGTCACCGCGACGTAATAAGGATTCGACTATTAGCACGGGAAAATAGCTGTTTTAAATTCATGGCATCCTGAGCCTACGCGGGACTGTCTCCGCGCGGTTCCTGACGTTTAAGCGATTGCGATATTGGATAGGTATAAAATGTCAGTTTGCGAAAAGAAATTAACGAATGAACCTACACCTGCGCTGAAAAGACGCTACTATCAATACGCGCGCTTGGCCACCATGAGGTTGCAATTTAAATAATGTGTTTCCTGGTACGTGAAGTAATTTACATTTCAAATACTTATTACTTTCTTCCATAATTGAACGATTACCGCGGATAAGATCCCTGGCGTAAGGGAACACGATTACTTTCTTACAATTATGATTTTTTTTTATCGGGCGTAAAAAACGTCGACCCACCAGCTTCTAAATAACTTGGAGGACAATTTGACTTTTTGCGGCGGAGGTTCCAGACATCTTGCGGAGCGAGTAGATGCGATTTTCGATATCAGGAGAAATGTGGGCGAAATATTACGGCATTTTTACTGGATATGTGATTAACATGGACATCGAGTCCAATAATGAGCAAAAAACGAGTATAAGGACCTACCTTTTCCTTTACCAGTTCGCCAAGGTCTACCGGTGAGACTCGTCGTTCCTAAGAGGCGTAGGCCCATTACAACCTTTAATGTGTTTTCTATACCTCTCTACGATTTTAACTACGACGTTATCTTATCCACGTACCTTTCTTCTCTTTTTCCTCTTTCTTCGCATCCTGGCCGGTATTTTATCACTCTTTTCCATGCACTCATTTCCTTAAGAGGCCTTATCTATCTTTCCATTTTATCTATCCGATGTTGGTCATACCCCCGACTTCCTTCTCGTTCCGCCTTGCTTTCTCTTACACTTTATCGATATATCTTATTTATCTATTCTTATATACATTTTTATCCTCAATCTTCGCGAGTAGTGTCCTCTCTTGTTTCCTTTCTCTCGTTGTTCATCGCCTTCCTGGATGTATTATGTTACCTCGTTGTTTTCGCACTATCGATAGGTAGAGTTTATAGAACCATTGACTATGCTTTCGAAAATATCGATTTTCGACATCGATAAATCGAGTGTTGAAAGGGTTATTCGATGCTATTTATTTTGGTCAGGTTTGATTTGTGCCTTATAATTATGTAGTGGACAATCGAGTGGGCGCAGGACATGGAAACTTGTTTTTCATTATTTCTTGGTTATATTTATTACTTTTGTCGTACGGGACCGAATGTGCGTTTTCTACCTCTGAATAGTGTATTGTTTCCTTTATTCATATGTTTCAAAATTGTCCTAACTGTATTTACCTATATGGTCACTTCATATCAACTTCAAGATTATGGTAATGATAATTTTGTATTGTAGTCCCCTCTAATTCATGTTCTATTCTCTATATAATCATATTCATACCAGTTTTTAGATTTTAATCGAGCATGGAAACATTGAGGAGTCATCTTAAATATAGGAGGAACACAGAAAAAAAGTCTTAAAATTGTTACATATTCAATTACGCACTGTAAAAGCCTTAATTTCAGTCTAAAATTAAGCTAATTTTCATAAATTAAGTGAATATTTGCGCTTAAAGTCTTACTTTCAGACTGCAAAGTTTAATTTTAGTCGAGATTTATGCTTAAAGAAAAATTTTTCGAGCTTGTCGCACCTAAGTTAGAGAATTCTTATTTCGAACCTGAATGTTGACTAAAAGTTTCCAAAACTAAAAACAAGATTTTAAGCGCAAATATTGACTTGATTTAAGAAAATTAGCTCAATTTTAGACTTAAATTAAGCCTTTTACAGTGCTTAATTTGCAATGTAACAATTTTAAGACTTTTTTTCTGTGAAACCTTTGAACGCCACATCTACACTGTCAAAAATTGATTAAGTAATTTAAGGTAGTCGCTGATACCTCGCGCGTTTATCGTAGGCTTTTTGGGGCTTTTTTTTGGGGTAAAGTAAAATTAAATCGATTCGGGTTTTTTATATGTTATTGTTGGTATTTAAGAGGATATCAAAACATTTTTTATTTGGCAAACAAAATTTTTTTACAATTATTTATGTAGCAACGTAATAGACGTCTACAAAAAGAGGGGTGTGGCTGGCCCAGGTGATTTTGCCAGTTTGAGACATCTGAAAACCAAAAATAAAAAAGATTATTGTTCAGCAAGCTCGTGATTCTGGTTGGAACTAAAATTAATCAATTTGGTTAAAAAATATTAAAATTGCAGACTTTTGAAACAAATAGATGCCTAATTTACAGTTTTTTAATACGAAATCCGACTATAAAATAAAGAATTATGAATAAAAATAAAATATTTCAATGCCTGCGATAAACATAGGTGTAGAATAACGTATCCAAAATTCAGCAAAATTGGTTGAACAGAAAAATTGTTATCACCTGCACCGGTTGGAAAAATATGGTTTTGAGAAAAACACGTTTAAAGTTTTGACAACAGATGTTCTCCTCCTACGATACGCTCATGTATATGTTGTGTAACTTGTTCAATTTTTGAATTTCGTTGCGATTTTTTCACAGTATATTCTTAAGACACAATACTTTCGAAATATGTAACAGAACAAAAATCGATTTTTTCGTCCCAAGACACCAGATTTGCTACCTTAATGATTTTATGAAAGCTTCGTAGGCCTGAATTAACTTCCGCGATAATCATAAAATTTAAGTTTCTCAAACTTAGTTTATGCCATACATTAATTGAACATATTATTGAATAATAACAAATAAATATGTTACGTCTTAAACTAGCAAGTCACGATGTTTTTGTGTTGCATAATTTTAAGTTTTCTAACTAATTCTTTTGTGATGACAGAAACTCGTCGGCTGGATCAGAAATAATGCAAAATTAGTTAGAAAAGTAGACAAATGTTTGCATGATGGTAAAGATGGAAACATTTTAAAATTTTCGAAAAAAAAGTGAGGATCCTTAAAAGTGAAAAGATTTTATCCGCCAGCGTATTATAAAATAATAAAAATGTATGAAAAGTTTTTGTTAGCTTCTATCTATATCAATTTAATAATATTCAATCCTTTTCATGCTTCTTATTTTTCAATCTATTTTAATACATTCACTATTATAATATTTGTGAATATAAATCTGTTAGACAGATAGTACCAATGCTTACACAGAAAAAAATAAGTCTTAAAATTGTTACATCTTAAATTCATCATTTAGTGAGGCTTAATTTCAGACCAATATTACGTTAATTTTCTTAAATTCAGACAATATTTAGGTTTAAATTCTTACTTTCAGACAACAAAACAGACTTTCAGTCGATATTTTAGTTTGAAATAAGATTCGTCTAACAAAAGATGCCATAAGCTCGTCGCTTAACCCTCACCTGATGATGAATTTAAGGTGTAACAATTTTAAGACAATTTTATTTTTTTCTGTGTAATACACATTCCTTCATTGTAATCAAATTTCTTTTTTATTGCCGAACAAATCCTTATGCATTTTGAATTTCTGGGTTATTGTACGAAAACTTTCGAGTCCAAGGAAATCATATTTTTGCTAGGTTAATTTGCAGTCTGTTTTAATTCCCGACATCTTGCTAACACCACCTTCAATAAGCGGCCACTTGGAACTGGCGTCTAAATTTACTTAATTGGCCACTACTTTGTTTCTGTTGTCTTAAATCTGGCAACGCCGCGGCGGCTTAAAATCATCTCCCTCTTTAAGAGTAAATTCTTTAAGAACGCTTGCGAACAAGGTTTCATTGAGAAGAAAGCAGCTGGCAGAGCTAAAGTTGGATGCATTTATTTCCCACCGATGTCTTTGAAGATGTTAACGGAGCGATTGGGCGATGCACCAGTAGAAAGCACCATTTCATCGCCGAGGAAACGAGAACGAGATATTTCAAACATCTTCGAAACCTGTTAAAAGGTTACACGTCGAATTAATCGCTACTCTCGTCACCATTAATTCGCGCATTCTACTATTACCGGCAGCATTAAATTTGAGCAAGTGCCCTAACAGTACGGTACGAGTTGACGCAATGCACATAAACATGAAGTATGCATAATTTGTATAGGCGCGTACACCTAAGCTTCTTTAAGATTTAATCGTTTCTAATGCAGAAAAGGAAAAAGCCTCCTCGGATATATCTGGCTCTAAAACACTTATCGACACTGGAATAACCGGTTCTTCATTTATCCATTATAAATAAGTGTGTCTGAAAGTCGCGGACGTCAAATAAAACACCCTAATAGCGAATAAGTAACGTTTAATACGCGATAAATCTTTACCACACTATCGCCGTATTCTTTCCGTCGGTCACCATCCTTCATTCCCAGTCACTCCTCCCTATCCGCTTCGTAAACACAAACGACTAGCCACCTACGACTATTCTCCTTCGTGGTTAGTCGTCCTTCCCTCTTTCGGTGGCTTCGTGTTTTGTGGTTTTGGTAATAAAACGGCGGTATTTAGAACGCGGCATCCTCGGCAAAACTCGGGGAATGCCGGTTCAAAATTGCAGTACCGGGTATATAGCGATACCTGACAGGAAGTAGCGACGGTGGACTTATCTCTGAGCGGTTAAATCGATACCGGCTCATTATGCATGCACGATTGTGGCTCCCACCTGGTCGGTTCTCACTCACCTCTTGCACGTGCATGTGTCGACAACATATCGTTCGGGCCCGCATTAATCTGTACCCAGATTAGCCACAACGATGACAAATTTTATAATTACCGAACAATGCGTCCCCCGGCACCATCGCGTGCGCTTTTGACGGAAAATCCAATCGCTTTGTCACTCCTGCTGAATAATCGCGAACTTTCATGGGAAGGTCGGATTTTTAATATGTCTGGAAGTTTGATTTATGTATTGGGTTCCAGCTGATGACTACTATAACTACTATTCTTATTGCATATCAATGTACTCAACATCTTTCATCAAGAATTTGATACTGAGTATAATAAACTGAAATTGATTAAACATCAGCTTGTACGGAATGGAACTACTGGGAATAAAATACCATTCAGTTTCCGACCATAAATACCCAATTGTTAATGGTTATCATTTGGTACATGCTTAACTATCAGATTCGTAGTACCTTTTACTATTGGCAAATACAGTCGAACCCCTCAAATTTAAACTCCCGCAAATTTAGACTCTTCGCAAATTTAGACTGAATCAACCTCTCAAATTTAGACAATCCATTCCGTGTTCCTTGTTCCGTTACCCCCTCCAATAGATACAGCCTGGTGGCTGAACAGACTAAACAGAAAGTGATAAACCAGCAAAGAGCCACAAAAGTGGTGGACTGAATGGTATAGTGGAGATTGAAGGAAATAGTATAAATTTGAGAGGTCAAGTTGGCGAAGTAAAATCACCAGGGTCTAAATTTGATGGTTCGACTGTAGTTCCTAAACTTAACTGTTAATTACCCTATTAGAGATTTGAGTGTTTCAACTAGCCATTATTGTAGCGGCTGGGAATATCTGTTCTGTAGAATCTCGGTAGAGAAGTACACGAATTCTAGATGAAAAGCCGCTAGACCACTAACTTATATTTAAAATGACATAAAGCAATAATTGCCAACTGAAAATATCGTATGAAATTTGTATAATAGCTATCGATTCGACAAAATAAGCATGTGTAAATGTAAATGATTTCTCTTTCGAAATGAAGCTTTGAGCAGCTTTGTAAACAATCACGACAGCATGTGCAAGCGAATCAGCTGTGTGCAAGCTGCCATATTGGGGGTTCGATCGAGAGGTATTCGAGATTATCGAATCGGGCAGAGGTCCAGCACATGCATGGTGTGTTTACTGATCGATAGTATCCATTAGTAGCTGTTAGATCTTGACAAATGACAACAACAAAAAAATTTCAATCAAAAAAGCCCAAGTAAAATAAATATAATACCGAATTAAAAGCATTGAATAATAAACGTATAATATAATATACGTGTGTTCAACATTTACAAATAATAACTAAACATGACCTATGACAATATTAAACTAGTGTTGTATAATATAACTCTTAAATACTGCGTACATCAATTATAAACAATTAGTTTCTTCTAATTCTAATAGTAAATAGTCACTAGATCGAAATAAAAATGAAGTAATTACAAAATTGTAACCAAGGAATAAGAATACTGAAATCGGAAGTAAGATATCGTAATCCTGATAAAACCACAGTTTAGATTTATTTTAGGTGAATATAGACATTGTCTCATACACTTGTACACATCATCAAAATTACGTCATGTAAAATGTAGTCGGGTGAATAAATTTATGTCATATTTTGCAGGTGGTACAGTACCAAAGGCCATAAATACATAAGCATAAATTTATTCACATCTGATACGATTTGTAAATTTGTTAGTAATTGGATGGAATAATTATTATTTATCCTTGATTAATGATTATAACTGCATCTGATTAACTTTACATAATTTGGTGATAAGGTCTTAAAAAACGTTGACGTTATTTTATATAATGAAACACTAAGCGAACATTTTAGTAATAAGCATTTTTTTTTACTATAAAAGAGGCAGAAAATGGGTTTTTGTTAACCAAAAGAAAACTGGCATTTTCCAAATAAATGTAGATTTTTAAAAAATTTAAGGTCATGTATATTAGTTTCTCCGTCCGTATAGGTTTTATAAAAACACATGACTTATCTTACAAATAATCTCATTGATTTAACCAATATTTAAGATATTATACTGAAGTTTGTTGAAAACTTGTTCATAACACTTAACGATAGATGATTTATTCTTAAATATAGCATATGATGCAAAAATTTAGTGTAGAAATTATTTAATTGAAAATTATTATAAATTTACTTTCTGAGCTATGACCAATTATTTAATACACCTAAAAAATTGAACCAATACGCGTATATACAAATAGTAACTGCACCAAATCATAATCGATTATTAGTATATGATTAGTAACTCGATTTTTCAACGAAAGATGATGAATAATTTGCGATAGTTCATAAAACATTCTCAATAAATTCATCCATACGAAAAGTTATTGTATTGAAGATATTGTGTTAATATATTTAGGGTTTGGATATTTATGGAATATGTTGGTTAGCCGCAAAAGCACGCCTTTCTTATTACTTTCATTGTTTGTTTACAGAAAATTTTATATTCAATTCAATGTCACAATCAACAGAAAATATTATTGTCACAGTGTCGGACAATATGAATCTGGCTTACTTTTGACGTTTGAAAATGTCAGTGGGTGGTCACCGCCTACAACCTGCATTGAAATTCTTTTTTCTGATTTATGATAAATGATATAAATATCGCGCTTTATAACAGTCCACGTCTTCCTATTCCCAAATAAAGCAAGCCCTATGTGTTCCCTGTAAATTATGACATCCGAATAAAATAACATTTGAATGTTCACTTTGACATCTGAATAATTGAAGATACAGATGAAGACTTCGACAAAGTATTCATTGTTAGAAATAATCTTTAATTTCATTGGATTTTAATATCATTAATGCATTTGTTAGACTACTGTAGGGTTTGATAACTAGACTATCGATGTACTGATATTGAAATTAAGAAAGGGTACTAAATTTTATTATATTTTAATTCACGCGGGTTAATTTTGTTTAGAAATGACGGAAGTACACGGAGAGATTTTTATTAATGCAAAATACAGTAAGAAATAAAACTTCATGGTTATTCGGAATAGTGTCGGTCTGTAAATTAAATGTCAAATATACCAATGTTTAATAAATAGTTTAAAATTTAATACCGAATGTTTAATAAATAGTTTAAAAGTATGGGCCTCGTTTATGTTTTGTATCAAGTAAGTGTAAATGAACCCTGAAATTAAAAATTTGAAAATAAGCTGGTATGGATTAATCAATAATTATAGTCTAATATAAAAGTATATCGGTAATGTTTAGGTTATGTTTAATTACAATATTACTATTGTAATTAATTTATTAATTATTGTTAATTATGAAAATTCATTTAATAACCAATATCAATCATTTAATAAATAAAATTTCGCATGCTCACATTAATTAAAATTAGAAAGGCGACTTGATAAATTAGTCGTGTTAAACTAAATGACCTAGACATTCATATAATAATGTAGTTTCAGCCGCTTAAAATGGTATGACAGACCAGTAAAATTTTAAGAGTCAGTTGGATCTAGAATGCAATATTATAAATCATTTTCACTTGTTTTGACACATAGTATCATACTACTTGATTGAGTACTGATATAAATGGAGTTTACAATAGTACAATAGCATTCTATGAATTCTAGATCTCAAAATTACCATTCAAATATCGCATCGTATATGTTAATGCACTGTATGCCATTATACCATTCGTGCGATCAATTCATTATGAACGAATTTTATAACGACGTGTTACAGAATGATATACTCGTGATAGTAAACAATGATTCATTGGACTTTAACAGCTGAAGTACTGAGTAATTGATAAATCACAAATATGAATTATTACGACACAAGGTCGACAAATGAATAAATGATCTTTATGTTTGGAAAAATAGCATCAAATGAAAATACAATCATTTAATTTCCCCTAAAATGAAAACTCTTCAATGCGAATTATTTACTTATATATATCGAATAACTTATTTTATACTTCTCGCACATAATAGAAATTTTTGAAACTTAGTACGCATAATCTGATTTTCCACGTGATGAATTTGAAACCTCAAAACTCATGGATTATTATTATTACTGTATGTTAATGCTGAATCATAATTTATAGAAGTTATGAATTCTCATTCATATTGTCTTAAATTTTACCATTATTTTCATAATATTTTAAAATTTTAGTATACATTTTAAATACATATTTTACCAACTTTTCAATTTTTAGTTAGGGTCTAAAATTTGTCTGCAGTTTAAAAGAATTCGAATTAATAAGCTGTAGTGTGTGCCTTAAAAAGCAAAATCTCTGTGAATATATATTTTCCATACTTTAATGATCACCAGGAATGGTTCTAAAATAACAACAGAATCAGTGACGAGCCCCCCTGATCTACGGAGAATTCCCTCATGTTGTTGCCAGACATCGAATCTATCTTGGGAACATTCACTTTTGACAAATGCCAGAAATATGTCAAACAGTACCTGGCCGCTTCGTTAAGATCGAAAACAAAATAATTTTTTTTTAAACTAAAGTATTTGCTTCTTTTCTTAACACATCGTTGATATATAAAAAGGAAAGTTAAAGCCAACATTTTTTAGTTGTTGATGGATAATTGGAAGTAATAAACAAATGACGGATCTAACTATTTAATGAAAATAATTTTTTTGAAAGGTTATCATTTAATGCCTAGTCTTTAATGTTATTAATTACAGAACATCATAAAACTATTCGATACAATACTAGCTCTGTGCAGTTTAAAAGTTGGATCAGAAAATTAAATCAGAGTGTAATACTTAATTAGTACACTGAATAGAAATATCTGAAAGTGCAAATGGTACATTTGTACATTCTAGATAGTTGCATTACTGAAAAAAAATTATTTACAACGAATGAAAAACAAGTACATACGTACAGTCGGTTTCTAATTCCTTATTAAATCGAACATACAAGCAGTTATATCAATTTATGGTCGCATCACTATTACCGATTTGTCTCATGAGTTTTATTGGCGCTGTGAGATAATTACAAACGCCATGTTAGTATAAAAACAGTTACTAGTATGCTTAATTTATAAAGGAACAGACTCCGACTGGCGTCACGTGTTTTCAATTCTGAATAATAAAACAGAAAGAAAGTTTAAAGGAAGATTTTCTAATATACTTTTACTATCTGAAACTGTAAATATATCTGATAAAAAATTACAGTATCTTAACAGTAATTACATTTAAAGAGAACAATTAAAAATAACCTAACATTTGAACAAAGAATGAAAAACTAGTTAAAATGTAAAATATAACAAGGTACTTGACAAAGAAAAGCTGAAACGCAAATTTTACGCCAAAATTGGACAAAATATATAACCCGTAAAGATATAAATTTTTTAACCTACTCTTACAAAGTACGGTCGAGATGAAAGTGCAGAATATACACGACAACAGAAAACAGCAATAAAGCAATAAAGTTACCTCGATACATCTGGATGGTAACCATTTGGGTTGAAATCGATTATCCTGGAATAATCTGGGGTCTAACCGCAGCGCAGGATTTATTGCAGTTTCTTTTTTTAATTATGATGGCGCTTACATATTTTTGTGAAAGTTGCACTCATTCGTAGTATGTGCTATCGCAGAATAGAAAATCTATCCTATTTTCTTAAAGAATTCGCAAAAAAATCGCTTACCTCGAAACCTGGCTTTTATCTCGACACTATAATCAACTCTTAGAGAAACAACACGCGAATGCGGTCACATAGATTTGAAGGATGAGTTTTAAAAATAAACAAAAATGAGAAGAAACATAAATAATAAGAGTGGTAATAACTGCAAAGTGTACGAGGAAGACAGTAAAAAGCATTCGTTTAAACAATGTCTTGTACGTGACTGCTTCAAAATGTTTAGAAGTGATATTCAACTCTGGCATAAACGCAGTCACTGAACTCTACATTACGGGCAATTACCTGCTAAAATGCTCTATTAAAATAATGAACAATCATTCACGGTTATCACAATAATAATAGCGCATTACCCGGAATATCTAAAGCTAATCAAGGCGCATTATCCTTGAGCGAACGTTACGTACAATACTATATTCTGTGCGATATACTTAAATCGTACCGCTGGATTCGTTCCATTATATCAGCAGCGATTAATATTAATCAGTCGCGAAAGTACGACGAATTGTACGCAGCCGTAAAATCGCATGAGAATACAAAACGATGATTTGTTGAAATCGCTTGTCCAAAAACTCATTAATTATGGCAAAACTGGCGACTCATAGCGGTGACTCCTTCAATTATCACCTCCGCAATTACGAAACTTAATCAAAGATCGGGGGACCAGAGTGGTTCATCCACCGTGTCGCACTTGCGGTTCGCAATCTATGCAGTTTTTATCGAACATTTCCCGCCGTCTGCAATTAACGGTCCGAGAACAATCGACCGACGGACGTTGTCCGTTTTCACTCCAGCGTGCACATGCATATGCATTCTCTGGTAGGTGCAGTCCTAAACTTTCAAGCGAGGCGTGTGCAGTACATGTCCCGAAAACGTATTTTCACTTTGGACAGATCTGTCCTGTCTTATTTCTGACTTTATTATGCATTATTTACATAATATGCCTAAAATATTGTGTTTAAATACATGGCTACAAGAGGTATGGTAAATTTTGTCTTCTGCAACTGTCAATGATGATGCTTCGCAAACTTTATGATGGATGAAGTAGCAAAAGGTGATTGAAATTTGGTCTCAACATAGGATTAGAAGTTTGTATTTTATCACCAATAAAAATGTCGATAACGCCAAAAAACGAATGCTTCAAAATTATATCATAATGATCACGTTAGTATAGGTCCTTTTGCCCAGAAGTGTAAAATATGGACAATTGTCACGTCTTGTTTTATTTTCTACTATTTTGGCCCTGAAAGTCATCGTTGCATGAGTGGTACAGCAAGAGCTAAATTTTCAAAAAAAGAACATCAGAAGCTAAATTAGCCAGTGTCGTAGGTGATCTCAACTTTATGAAATACGTCATAACTGAAGAATGCTATTTTTTGGACCTAGGATAACAACGGATCAGCGTCAAACCTTGTCCTCAACGCGAAAGAGTATACGAGACCTGTTACGTTCTATATCGGTTACGCCGAGATACTAGGTTGGAATAAAAAGATTAAAGATCGCTATTTCTACTTCAATTTGATTTGATACTTAATTCCTAGAACGGAAATAATCTTTATTTTAGTCCAGGGAACCAGATATTGCAGGGTATTCACTCTGGTCCTCAATTTTTATAATACACAAATTTATACCTACATATCATGTAGGGTATTACAGACCAAACATAATTTGACAACCACCATATTTACCATATCTACATGATATTTCCAAAATTTAAATTTTCACGTTGTCGTTGACGATTTGAGTCAATAGATAACATGAAGGAAAATTTGCAAAAATATACAATAGTCCTACTCATGATGCGATGGTCTATACAAGATAAATGGAAGATTGTGTTCGTTAGCAAAATGCTGTTCCATTTGGTGCGGATTTTATCCAAAAAATAACAATTTTTGTATGCTTTTTTTCACTTCCGGGTTCTTTTTGCGTATACCGTACTCGGGTTTCACCTTCTTCGATAAAAAAAGTCAGACTGAAACGATGTCGTTGTTCCTTGTCCTGATCATGGTGTGCTGTTTGATTTCAACAGGAACCGATACTACGGTTCTTTCTCTCTTACAATGATGCTCGATCCTGCTCTAGCTCCATTCATTTCCCCCGACAGTTGGCTACTATGTCAAGGAATGCGATAAGGTTTCCTTGTAAACAACGCTCGGCTGTAATTGGAAGCAAAAGTGCAGATCTTTGACCACGCGATACTATAGCTACTTGCATTAATTTAATAAACGAGAAAGCTCGTCTCCGCTATCAGGAACATAAATTGAGTTCTTCGGCCCTGACGGTGCGCAGGTACTCGAGTTCAAGTTTAAAGCGGTATTTCAAGTCGCTCTTTTCTAGCTCTCAGAAAAATACGAAGCTATCTACCGCACAACTCGAATCGCATGCGCGCACCGCAATCTACGATCCACGACCACCGGCGTTTATATGTAAATAAATATGATATACAGATTACGGTAATCCCACTATTTATTAAAAACAAACAGAAGTGTTTACCTATCGATCCCCATTAAGCGCTAAACCGATCATAAAGTCGGATATAACTCAACAGATTTGCCAATTGCAGCATCAATAAGAACATTGGTGTGGCACTGTTGAAAATGTTAAATATTTCTTGAAATAGTGTAATGAATTGATGATTATCTAAAGATAACCGTGCTCAGTCTTTATGCCTGTTTTCTTTATGCTCATTTCATAATAATGATATGGTCATGTGAGCATTATTTCAATGCTTCAGTAGCCGCATTCACCCGAGATACGTTTTCTGAGAGACATCGATGCTTTCAGCGTTATTTGAGGTACGAAATACGCGTGATACCAGAGATATCTGAGTGCCAATTGACTTGTGAAACTCTTGTATATAATATCCTCAGTACTTAAGCATTATATTACACGTGTTAATTTTGACCCTAGCAGATATTTCAAATTATTGTCATTTGAGAGGTTGTGACTGACACCAAATCCGATTTATTATCTATTAATATGCCATTTAAATGTAACCTAGTTAGGTAAATTTGTATTGGTAAGCTCAGGCAACATTTTGTTTCAACCAACTATTTCATAACGGCGTTCAATAAGGTGTACCAAGAAAAGATATGTGCTGTCGTCCATCATTTCAGCATTTGTAATATGAAAAATTGAGATAAAAGGACAAAAACGTAACATTTAATTTTTTTGTGCAGATCTACAGTAGATCTTGTACGATTCTATAGGCTTCTTGTCGCAGGTTTTGCAAAATCACAAGATTGAAACTGTACAATAATTCAAAATAAATCAATGACAATTCCTGTCAAGTTGATTTTCTTATGACAGTTTGAGCAACGGGATTCGTGATGCAAAAATAAGTTAGCACCAAGTCCAATGAAACAATAATCAACCACATTTTTATCTGGTTCTATTAAACCGGAAGTCTTTTCACATAGTACTAAAACGAGGATTCCCAAAGAAACGCCCGATGCTCAACGATCGGAACCGCGTTCAATGGGCGCGAAACGATTGCTGTAAGAACTTCAGTTCGCTGCATCTATAGCCGAGATAAATGAGAAAACTGCGAAAAATGCATCAGAAAACATCGATACAGACCTACTTTTCTATCGCGAATAAAAAAAGCGACGAACAAGCGTCGGAACGACAACGTTTAGTCACGGAATCAAATGGTATTTCAAAATGAGAGAAAATCGCGGCGCAATCGTAAAATCTTGAAAGATACCATTATAAAGGATAAAACTAAAATAATAGAAATAAATAAATCAACGCGGTTAACAGCCTGTCCAGATCGCGGTGTTAATTCCATTCAGTTGTCGGTTTATGACTCTTCACGTGACAAGTAGCTTAATAAATAAAACGGACGCGTACATGGGAGAGAACACGGTAGCTCCTGTCACTTTCTTATAATTATCCATATTTCGCATCATAATACCCACGGGATAAAAAGCGTCAAGCTATTATGAACTGATGTACGCGTTAAGGATGAAACGAATTAAAGAAGCAACAAAATTTGTCGTTTCCGTTGCGCTTATTGACTTCAAGCGGAAACGTTATGTTATTCGAAATTTTCGGTTTGTAAACATTTATATTGAAACAGAGGATCTTACAAAATCTTTCTGCGATAAAATTTAATACGGATATCTTAAAATACCGGAAATCGTGTTGTTACAAGAAATCCGATTTTATAAATCTCTTCTTTCCTGAATACATAAATATGGACATGACGTGTAATAAGACTATTTTTTAGTCGGTAAAGATGAAAACATTGAGACTGGTACTTAGTTCCTAAAATTAAATGTATATAATTGACAATTTTTGAAAATAATGGTGTAATGGCTAGAAATGATGGTTGTTTTGTTCACATTTGAAGCATACATTCCACCTTAGATTGAAAATATCTGTAATTCGTCATTTGAGGAAGTTATTATTACCGCTTATTTCGAAATGGTTCAAAATCTCAGAAGATTAAAATAGATCTAATGTAACATACATATTACAACCACCAAGTAACTTATTACACGTAACTTATATTCACTACAAATATTCACCAACTAAATAGACGAGGTGTTATTGAAATTATAACAAATTCCAAAAAATATGATAAAATCACAAAGTGCTAATTATTACGAAATCTTATTCACCTTTCCTCAATAGCATATTCTTTTTCGGTGAGTTGAAAATCAGAGAGCAATAAAAGAAAGAAATTGATTGCAAGAAGTCGATTCTGGAGCAAATTTTACCGAAAGTTGGCCAGTATTTCACCGGCGTGGGTAGGTCGACCTGTAATCGACCAAGAAATTGGATCAAGTCGGCTTTTTTGAGAAAAGGTTTGGGAATCGATTTTATTATCGCGGATAAACAGAAATTCTGTAAATTTTGATCATAAAAATATAAAATAAGATTCACGGAATGGAAAAAAAAACGATATTTAGATCTTTGTAATGAATTCTGGTTTGTCGAAAATAAGGATGAATATTTCAAGTTATTATTAAAATAAATAATAGATTCATAGCAGATATTACATTTTTACAATATTTAAAGTTAGAATTCACAAATTTTATGAAAATAAAATAATAACAGTAACAATGATAAATCTTAACTTCATTTCATTAATCTCATTTCGTCTACTCTGATATTGATTTAATATTTATTTAGCAATTTCAAGTGATCTTTATCTTCTTTTTTTGGCTTCAAAAACGAGCGAGAAAGAAAAAATATTAGGTTGAAGTAAAGAAGATATTAAACGACACTTCGAAAATTGACGAGAAAGTCGTCCTGACTATACGCTTCTGACAAATTGGTGTCTTGTGAATTATGGTCCTGCAACTCTGTGATAACCTTAATTCAGAAGTCGTAGCCAGTGAATATAACCACTCCTATGAAAGTTAAAATAAAATCTGAATGAAAGGAGTTCAACAATTTATTTGAAAATGATCTTTATGGAGTTTTAAATTTAGCAACCGCATTACAAATATTTTAGTCCGTAGAAAATAAAGGAGTGCTGATTTTGTGAGTATCAAACAATGCTTGATAAAGTATACAATGCATATTATTGCCAAAAATTCAAAATTTGAATGATGGCATTGTTATTGTTGTTTTCATTACTTTTAGAAATAACTTTTAATTTGATTGCAATAATCTTTTTTCCTTACATTTCTGAAAAAGGTAATTTAAAAATATTTGTTTAATTATAACCCATCACAATATACGTTTAAATACGATCAAAATATATGTTTTATGGTAAATTCACAATGAAGTAATATTTTATGGCACTTTTACAGTAATGAACTATATTATTTATTATAATAACAAAAAATTAAAACAGTAACGAAAGGGTATTCGCAAGAATACATTTTTCAGGTAAGAATCTGAACGCTATTTATTCTCGCCAGATTCTAAACCGATCTTGCTCAAAATTGGTATGTATTCATTAAAAAACAAGCATAAAGCGCCTTAAAATACATTTGATCTTGAAAATTTTTTTAGTTTAATTTACATTTTGCAGTTTAAAAGTGACTTTATCGGCGGGGCGATTTAGAGGGCTTTTATTGCGGTTCTAATGTCCTCCGCTAATAAGGTAGATATTTACCCTACTTTTTTTATTTTAAAAAAATTTAAATGTTTGAATCAATTTATCAAAATTCAGGCTCTAAAAGGGTAATTCTAATTATTATATATGGCCCATTAACGACTACCAAAGCCATTAATTAGGAATTGAACGAGAATTATTACAGGTAGGTGATTTTTATTTACTTCCAATAACTCTGTGTCAATTCTTACTTAACTTATTTGGTATTCGGTAAGAGTCCGTACATAGAAAGTAGAATTGTCCTCACAAAGCCTGAATTTTAAAAAATTGATTCACACATTTTTAATTTACTGTTTTTAGTATAAATCCTGCATTATTGGAGTATCACATTAGAATCCCCTTAAGATTAATACTTTTTCTTGTATTACAGAAACTCCAACTTAATTGTTTTCATCGTTCATTTTTAAGACCACCAATATTCATATCTCGAAGTAGTCGTCTAGATTGCTTGTCATACCTTAAAGACAGAATGATAACTTGACGCAGATCAAACAAGTTTGATGAAACGGCTCTCTAGTTTGATTTTCAACCAAAGATTTTGTATATATTTTAATCAACTTTGATCAAATCTGAGCTTTATGACAATCAGGTCAAAGTTTAATTTCACGCGATTATTATTAATTTAAATAACAAATTAATTTTGTCAGATCACAACCTAAGAAATATCATGAAAATTGATCAAAATGGTTGCAAAATAGTCCTGAATAAAAGTCAAATTTGAATCTTTTCTTATAAATCTCATTTGATTGTTTTTGATACACAGTTTGATGGATGTCTTTTTTATTATGGATTATTGATATGAATCACCATAAATCCGGTAAAGTTGCCCATTTCTTATAAATCAAAGTATTCATGAAAACCAGTTCGAATCGCTTAAAAAGATCAGTAAACAGTGCAACGCCTGAGGAGGAGGCAAGGAAAACACAAAAGAAAGAATATTGTGAAAACTCGCCGATGTAATCTCTGTAACAATGTAATCTCCGGAAAAGAGAAAATGCCATCGACGGCAGTGGGGAGATAACAACTTGTGCTTTCGGCTTTCGGTGGTCACGTGCGCCCGGGCGTATCGCTATTCGCAGAACCGACATAAGGACGCGATGGCGCTCACGCAACAGCCATTAAGACCGGCAACGGAAGGGAGAAAATGCACCGGAGCACACACCTATAATTGAAAAGCCTATACCTTTACCTACGGTACGAACCAACAATACCGAGTGCATTCTGTCAGAGAAGAATTGTTACCGGCTCCGCAGAAATAAATTGCCGGTCGTTTTCAAATTCATTGCCGAAATATGCGCTTGCCCTGGCACGGAAGCGGATCCAGAAATTCCGAGAGAGCTTTTTAAGGCCTAGATAATATTTTTAGTACTTACTGAAATAGAGAAGGTTCTGAGATCGTTGTAGACCGTTAAATCGACTATCAACATTGTTTAATTTAAAAGTGGAATTATTAAGGATGTTTTTCGAGGTTTATTCATACCTAAGTACTTATTTCAATGCCCTACTTTATCGTCAATTTTGCAAAAGTATTTACACTGTATTTCAAGTAAATATGCACCTTACATAATCACATGTGAGTAATTCCAGGATACTTTTAATATTTGGTCCATGAGGACAAAATTTTTGTTTTCAGCCAAGTTGATTTCATTGTTTCAAAAGGTGCAAATAGCAATATCTAAGTACAAACTATTCTGTCACGTAACGACTTAAAAGGTACTACCAATATAACGGAATAAATTACACAAAATAAAATACTGATTTTGTTTCTTTTTATGTCAAACTTGTTATTTAGTGATAGTGGCCATTTGCAATTTGAAAATAGTAACATACACTTAAAAATATAACAAAAAATGGCAATCGGTTTTGGGGATTTTCAAATTGCATAAATGGGGCGCCAATAAAAAAATAACAATTTTCGTTGCGAGGACCGCAAATAGTATCATTTTTCAAAACATTGAATTTTTCTAGTAAAATGGCACGGTAGTTTAAAAAGTGTAGTTTGAATCGTTTTTATGTAAAGAAAGAACTCATGCATTATTTTGTTGAATACTCGAAATTCACTTTTTTCAGACGATCCGATGTAAACAAATTTATTTCTTATAAAAATGTAGTTTCCTGTATGTTTTTCCTTCTATTAGTTAGTACTATAAAGGAACCTTTTTGAAAATTACATGTCTTGAAAGTACAATATTAAACGAGACTACAAAAAAAATGTTATGCGGATTTCTATCCGGAAGAAAAAAAATATACGACAATTTCCAATACAAATCTGTCAATATAATGTAGTTTAATTTTTTTTTAAGCAAAACTAATTATTATCTATCAAACATAATGACTGTTTGAAATTTCTCTTCGTTTACATCATATAAAAAAAATGTTCTTATTTGTCAAGGACATTAAAATCACCTTTTCTATCCATAGTTTCCTAAATATTAAAAGTATCGCGAAATTACTGATATATAATAAGAAAGCAAAAAACATAATAAATTATTATTAAATTAATATTAAGTCATAGCTTCAACACTAAAATTGAACTTTTTTAATTCTATATGTAAAGGGAAGAGTGGTGTGTGCAGAAAATTATTTTACACGCGGGAAAAAATATTGTTTTTCTTTGAAAAATAGTATATTACTCAACGAGGGAGGTAAAATAAAGAATGCCTCAGACTGTGTGTAATTTTTACCCGAGGTGAAACCGAGGGTGAAAATTACACGCAGTCTGAGGCATTCTTTTTTACTTCCCGAGGGAAGTATACGATTTTTCTTCACGGCAGGGAGGAAAGGAAGTAACTTTCCTCCCGCTTGCGGGAGGAAAGTTGCTGCTTTCGTCCCAGTGTGAAGAAAAGTACATTGGATATGCTATTATAAATTAATAATTATAATTAAAAAATATAATTTACTAGTCATAATCAGCACTTTTATTTAGTTTAAATATTTTTGTATTCCTTCTAAACCAGATAGCATCGTAGTTTATCTATTAACATTTTTCTTAAAAGATAGATTTTGTCAGATATTTATGAATATGAATATATGAATCAATTATGAAGGCTCACTTTAAAACAACATATCTTCATTCTACAGAAGACTTCAAAGAGTAAATCGTTTAAATCTTACTGGGGGCAAATACATGGCTCTATATCTAAAACATGAACTTTAAAATGTAACAGTACATTCAAATTGAAAAAATAATATTAGAACACGCCAATTTTTAAAATTATAGTGTGCTTTTAATGTGTATGGTAATTACAGTAATTATGTAGTTACTTATGAGCGAGGGTGAAAATGACTAATTTGACACTTTCTTGCGCGTGACACGTAATGTTTTTTCACTTCACGCAGCGCAGGACTTTCGACAAAGCTTTATGAGTTATTGTATTGACTTTGTAAGACGTGAAAATCGTTTAGTAAAACGCATGCTTTATGCAGCAACGAAATTATAAAAATGGAAAATTACGTCATAATGAATGTGAAAAATAGATGTTTTGTAAATTGATATTCATCAAACTTTTATATATCAGGAAATTGTAGTTAACTATCAATTACAGTAGTTTAAAACGTGTAATTTCGGACATTAACAAATATATTTTTATCCCTAGAACAATTTGTAGGATCATCAAAATGGAATGTTATAAATGTAAAAAATATTGAAGCCCTGTCGAATGAAATAAAGATTTATAAAGATTCATAAATATTGAAAATCATATGTTCAAAAATTGAACAGGAGTCATTATTAGTAATTTACAAAAATTAAAAGAAAACTACCAATAGACACTAATAATTATTCACATATATTTACTGCTCATAAGTTTTCTCAATGACGTCATGGAACTGTCCTGTATATCAACGTATTCCTTGTCCCATCTGAAAACGTTTGACAAGCATGACCGCAAAAACAACTTAAAGAAATGTCAATTCTTTGATTTAAGAATTGTTATGAAATCAACAAAAAAAAGATAAAATAGAAAATTTTATAATTATCGATTTAAAATAAAAAATAACCACAACAATAAACATAATATGAGATAAATCTGAAGATTTACGAAAGAAAACAGATTTTTTCTTGCGAAAATAATTTTGTTGCTTTGTTTAGAGATCGTTCTGTCAAAATGTCAGATAAGTCGACGATTTTCGTTATCTACTGAGGTACTTTTTTTCTGTAGAGCAAATGTTTACATGGAATTAATAGTTTACAGGAAAAATAAGAAAGTTAAGCAATCTTGTTGAGAATAAAAATAAACAGAATTAAACAGAAATGGAATAAGTTGAAAATATTTTGTTTAGAGTTATAGTTTAGTTTACTTGTCAAACATGCTTTTATGAATTTGTTATCTTGCTTCATTCTTGTCTTTTTTTGGGGCTAAACACATACTAGAAATACGTAATTCGTATAGCTTTATTAAAAATACAAATACTAAAAAAGAAAATAAACAATCTGTTGTTGGGACTATCCTAATACGATGATTAAGGAAATATTTACCGATGAGAAGTAAGAAAGGTAACAAATATAACTTAAAAGAACTCCGTACTAAAAAGATATGTCGGAATGGGCAATTGTAAAATTTAAACCACATGAACAACAAAAGCAATAATTACTAATAAATTGTTTTGGTTTTTCATAAATATAAATGCATAATTTATCAGAATATTTATTTATTTTATCAGAATACATACTTTAGTGACAACGCATTTTTAACAACCTCTAAAAAAATTATAAATAATACAAAATATTTACAACAAACATTTTTTATAATAATTGATATATTGCTCTCAGTAGTGTATTAAATTAAAGTAAATTATGGATTATTTTAAATGGGCGAAAAATAACGGTCACGAGCGGCAGGGAATGCAGCATAATGAATTAATTCATGAAAGGGCTTAAGCGGACAAGTGCATAATATGAATAATCATGAATTTCGTCGATTAATTCCCGCATGCATTCATATGCTTATTCATGCGGAAAATTATCTCTTCTACTCTCAATTCAATCTTGTTAAATGCCGCTTTTTATTCTAATAGAATAAATGGGTAGTTAATTATAAGTTGTCTCTCTTTTAAATTAAGAACATATTTTACAACATATACAAATAAGTTTTTTATCTCTTTTCACTTAAAAAAATGGTAAAATATATAACGACTCGTACGTTGATATTACGCAATTTCCAAACACGCATTTATTATATGATGACCAATACCATGTTTTGGTTTTGGCTTTGACATAATCGGTCACATACGTTTTTAACGTGAATTAAACATGAAAAGAGCCAGGCAATTGATTATCTTATAGATATAACAACAAAGAATAAATTTAAATCATACACATCAATGAATAAGAAAGTCACTAACGAAATTCGTATAGCGTTAAATGCCAATGTTAACGAGTTTTATAATTAATACGCTTTCAGTCACTTGTATAACAACGGCGAGGCCTGCGGTTCGATTCATAAACTCTCATTAAGAGTCATCGAACTCCCATTCCTAATTACCAACAATTATTGTTTTCTGTCACGTACAATTACTGGCGATTCCGCGCAGAATAAAAGCAAATGAAATTCTGTAATGGATCCTTTCCCCCAGGGTTACAACCTTGTGTATTTAGTAACTGCGGGTATTAACGCATTCTAATACCGATGATTAATTGTTGCTGTCATCTTAGTGTGCATATTGAAGTTTCCGTGGGCATCTACTCAAAATACTCATTTATAACCATTCACCAACAAAAATCTTCGAGAAAATTACACATGCTTCATGTGAGAATTGTTAATGATAAAATTCATTTTTGTTATTTCTTATTAGATGTAAAATGAAGCTATAATGAAATTATATTAAATGTTCACGAATCCGTAATTCAATCAAGATAAAAATTAAGATTTAAATCGAAGCAAGATAAAAAATAGAGGTCTAGCCTCCTACACGTTTGGAGTAAGAAATTCATTTCACTTTCTCCGCAAAGGAAAAAATTCCTCACTTACAAAAGTGAATCATTACAATGCCCGGACGCTTTTTCACGATCGCTCATGGATGAATATTATACCTGAAATTTTCGCATTGACCGTTATAGGACGGTGCCCTGCTTTCGTTCCCTCAACAATTGATCAAACCCCATTTGAGAATGAAACGTGCTTTCATACGGCATAATTTTGGGTGCATTCGTCGCAATGATTCTTTTCGTCCGTGTCACGTCAATGCATAACCCGCATTTAAATTCCACCTACAAATGCATGATTGCAGGTGATCATTTGACAATTTCCTTGGCATTCGTTGGCAACATTAAAGTTTGGATCTGCAAATTTAAAGACTGCTCACTGCGCAACCGATATTAATTTATTAAGTAATTATTCTATTCATACGTGCTGCATTGTTGATAGTTAATAAAATATTTTAAATTATTTCACAAGCATTTGCATTTGCATTAAAAATCTAAAACATATTAAACATTTTTAGGGTCAGAATATAAAGTGAAAAGAAACTAGAAACTTTTTTTATTTCTAAGTATGTTCATAAAATTGCTCATTGTTCGATTATAGTACACGTTAAATCGATTAGCTTCTAACGTACTCAACATAGAATCTACAGCAACGTAAATAAACCCCAGTTTAGATCAGATCTTAACCTAAATTCCTAAATTAAATGAACAGCATTCGGAAAGCTCTTGCATTCAGACAAAGCTCACTTAACACCGCAACATACTTCATTTTGATTACCTCTTAAATAAAGCAGTGTTCTTGATTAAATTTAGTCCAATTTTATAAGTTTAAAATTTAGAAAAATGAAAGATGTCGATATAAATTTTTTTAAAATATAATCAACGTTTTCTTATCCTTCTTTCAGAAGGTATTAGAATAGGAAAGACTGGGCGCGGAGATAGTCGACAGGTTGTTGAGAGTGTCTAGACCTTGAGAGCTTCGTAGAAACAATTGAAATGTCCGAGGTTGAGCGTACGAAAGGATTACCAGAGATTCATTGCGATTGTGAATCCCGGATAGTATCTCTTAAATGTGTCTGCATCTATCTCACAGAAGTAGGCACACATTTTTATTATACAAAATTACGATGACAAAAAAAAAGGTTTGTTATAAAGTACATTTGCCAAAATAGGTCAGGTTTCTAACGAGATAAGTGGCTAAAGATGATAAAAGAAATTTATTATATTATTTATTATAATGTCAATAACCAACAAACAATAGATGTTTGTACAAACCCATTCATTTTGAGTAAGGTTCCGTTAACGTTTTATCCCAAAAAAATGCTGCAGAACATTAAAATGATAAATAAAACTTTTCTCTCGCTTGACATGTTTGTCTAAGCTCACAGAGCTGTCGAGTTAAAAATATCAAAACGAAATATCCATGTAAAGTTGAATACCCTTTGAATTAAAAAGAAGGAACACAGAAACAGGAAACGTGAGAAACAGAAGTACATTTCAACTCTTTTTTAATTGTTAAAAATATCTCTTGAAAAATCACATTGTTCTGTCAGGACATAACAAATTAAAAACATGAATTAACGTGTATGGGTTTACTTACTAAATGTGCGTTATCTTTTTCACTGTACTCTTATTCAATTCTTTCTGCGAACTTGAAATAATTCCAAACATAGATTACACCATGTAAACCTTTCCACAACAATGTTAATCTTATTTAGTTTGTGGTTAATAAATCGATTTTACTTGTTATACATTTAAATATAAATTACAACTTTTAAATGAGACATTTTTTCGGCAATGCAAATATTATTTCTTTGCTGTTAAACAAAATTCTACTTATTATGTCTACGCAACGTATTTCTGTTTCGGGATATCGTGAAGCTAATTTCGAATGTAATAAATAGAACAGACTGCAAATTATTTAAAGTGTTCTCGTTTTATGCCTTGAAAATTTAACATTAATTTAGATTATACCTCACCTTTGCTAGTAATTTCAATAATTTTCTTTCACGTTTAAATACATTTTTTTAGTATAACTTAGTATATGATTAAAATTTGCTAACCTTGATTATAATTCCTTGACCACGATTAGTAACATAAATTTGCATTCTAATGGGTTCAAAACACCTGACCTTCAATTACCACGTTTAATGTGTGAGCAAATTGAATCAAGGATACAAAAATACATTTCCGGAGCAGTTTGTCTTTGTCAAAACCTTTACTTCTACACATCGCTTCTTATACAGTTATTCATATAAGCCATCATTTTTGGGTCATTTTATTGATGTCAACAAATACAAAAATGTTCATTTTTGTCTAAAAAATTGATTACGGAATGCCGTTTCATTTAGGCAGTGACTGTATTGTCTTGTAACGAATAAATAATGAAGGTCCGCTGAGCGTAACTGGAACATCATTGTTGAATTTACCGGAAAGGTAATACAATGTATTAAATGTGACACAATGAGAGAACAATGAATAAAGGAACATTAAGTCGTGAAGCTAGTTCTTAACTGCATTACAGTTATTTAATGTTTTTGTTATTGTTTTGTATTTTGTTCTTTTCAAAATCGGTCATCGTTATTTATTTATTGTTAAACGAAATGTGACCGGTATTTTGTAACGTTAATCTCAGATACATGACCATAAAAATACTGGATTTATATTGTTTTCTGATTGTTTTGACAGTGTAGCAACAATATTTCAAATATCTTATTATGCAGTTGATAAGAAAATATGTTAAAACTGTTTAAGGTTAACCAACCCGATAACCCTGAAAGGTATATGACTTTTTGCATTCAATTTTAATGGATGACTTTGTACCAATTCGTTCATTATATTGATAATTTCACTTCTAACCGTAATTTTTAAACTCCATAGTTTCAGCAACTGCGTCACAGCCAATAAATACTACTTTTTTACTCGTTCGTCAATAATGTTTAACCACTGGAGCACTTTAATGCTCTTAGCGAAACAGAGTAATTTATACAGTTATCGCTGAATAAAATCCCGGCGTAAAACGGGAATGCGGTAAAATCCAAGATAATAAATTTGTACCGTACTAAATTATTTCTGCACCAAGTATTTTCGAAAGTGTAATTTAATAAGTACTTCATTAAAATTACTAGTAAAACCTCAGTGTTGTAATAAATATAGACAAGCAGATTAAAACGTGTAAACGTGATAAATATTGTTGCACCCAGCTCTAGTGATTCTCTTTGACTTTCGAAGATATTACTAAAACGATAACAAAAAAAATTACCATACTCGCAGAAATAGCAAGAAATATTTTATCGGCAAGAAATAGCAAAAATCTATGTTAAAAATAAAAGCAGATGAAGTGATACTTGCTCAAGTACTGCGAAAACAGAAGTAATTCAAATGAATTATTTTGCTTCCAGTAATTAATTATCCAAAATACATTTATCAACTTGACGCGAATGCAAAAATTCATTAAACATTCCATGGAAAATTGAGTATTGTCTCTGCTTTAAAAACAATCTTTAAATTCGTATGTCGCCTTTACTATCAGTATCTCTCATTTTTGAGAGTAAGAAATGTACACTAAAACTGTAAGTACCAAATTTAATAGCACGACTTTCATTCTCTACAGAGTGACTATTGCCATTAAAATCAATTTTGATCGTTCAAATACCTTTGTAAAATGTTTGACAAGAATGGTTTTTTATGAGAGTGAAAATCAATGCTCGGTTTTATATTACTTTAAACGTGACGTATCAATGGGACAAATAATGCAAGTTACATTATACAATATACTATTTTTTTAATATCAGGATGTGTAGCATTATTTTTATAAATCCGACATAACTATTAACAATAAAGAAAAATTGATAGTACAAATTATGTATTAGCCTATTGAATTAATCGAATAGGGAATTTAACGGAAGTCATCATTTATATGTTACTAAACTAATCTTTGGTTTACATTTCGCATACATATAAACAAATTGTGTTTATCCACAAGGTGTTAATTATTTGACAATTTTTTATCAGATATCTTGATCTACTAAATATTTTAATGTTACAGTTTCATAAACTACTATTTAATATGACTAATGTTCCATCTGAATCTCCGTATCTTAACGCCAATAATAGTCTTTATTTTACAATTGTGTCTTACTAATAGATAATGAAATTAGTTGAAATAACATAAACGCTACATAAGTGTTAAATTGCACATCTTACCTTACACCTCATGTTATAACAGTTTACGGGATCGAGTAACTTGTTAACGCATGAATGAATGTTGAACTTCGTACCGGCATTTGTTTATTTAATATATGTTTTCGATCCTCCGGCCGTAAAACTCGATTTCTCGGTCTAGGGCGAACCTTCGTCCGCGAATTATCGAGTCCTACGACAATCGGATCAAAAAATACATTATTGGTCACGGGCGAAATATCGATCTCCGATGAGTGTGATTTAATTACCCTCACTTCGCTCTGGCGGCAAACTTCACAATCGTCAAAGGTCGATAATTGCGCCCTTGGCAAATAATGTACTATTATTGCATTTAATTTTTCTACTTACTTATATTCGTATTACGTACTATAAAAGTAGCGGTCTTGGAATTTCCTTTTGATTAATATTTTGAGGATGTTGAAATATATTTTGTTTGTAAAAGAGAATTCATAATATTAACTAGATTGTTAGGCCTTCCATTGGATACATATATCTCATAGTTTTAGTACCTGCATTGTTATAAAGTGACTAGATTTAATTATTCCAACCTTCATTTAGTGGGCAACTACATGTAGTTATAAAAATGGCTAAATATTTAAATCGTGCAGGGTAGGTAACTTACAAACTCAAAATATTTTTACTCAGATACAATATTAGGGATTCGTAATAGCAATCTCACTTTCGATCTGTTTTTATAATGAGTTTCTTACCGAGAGTCCAGATCAATTCACTATTCGCCAAAAATTTGGAACAATCAAATTTTAGAATGATAGGTTGGTCAACTATATAGTGGCACAAATTCCGATTTTTAATAGGTCATTGTTGCATAATTTAAAATATTGTTCTTGTCTCGTTTTCTGCGTTTGATTCTATATGCTACTAGAACGACATTTTCTATATCTTCAGAGAAGGATAAAAATTGATTGAATGAAATACATGAAGCATATGCCGTAGTTAATATACAACAATATATAATTATATAAATGTACATAAAAAGTACATGAAATTTAAAAAAAATCGCGTTTTAGAGATGGAGATATACGATTTTCCAAAGCATAAATAAAATGTACATGTTTAACTACATACAGAAGGCCAAGCACGTATAATGGCGAAACCTATAAAATTTTATTTCCATTTTCAAAAAAAAAAATGCACAAATGCATCGCTCTATAAATTTTTCAGTATCGTAAAAATTTCATTTCTAACCTACAATATTCCTACTATGAATCTTTTTTTACCTCGCGATCGTCGGTTTCCGCGACCGCGTAATGGGGTCATAAAAAGCCCATCTCGATCACAAATATATGTAGTCAGATAATGCGAAAGAAGGAAGGTTTCCTCGAAGCCATTAACACGCCATTGTTGCAGTTAGGTGCTAAAGAAGATAAATCCATATTGCAAAACGTACGATCGCGGCGTGAGTGAAACCGAGCTTCTCGTTACAAGCGCGCACGCGAACAACAAGGGGAGACTACTACTACTACTACTATTACCAACTCGGCAAGCCTCGCGCAATCTCAATTGTCTATTCCTTAGAGCCAGGACGCGAGGTATAGTCTTTTTTAAAAAAAAGGTTGGCGAAACGAGCCTTTCATTCCTGGAATATACGGCGGCACGGGACAACTGCAGGTATATATCGTGTAGTCCGAATTAAGCTGCAAGAGCATTTTGCTCGCAGACTCCGTTTGCGGGTGCCATGGCATATCCGCGGATCGAGAAACCGCCCTGAGTTGTGTTCTATGCTAGTCGGATCCCGTTCTCGTTCTAGAAGCAATCCTTCCTATCGATGGGGTCACGAGTGAAATATTTATATATACCGTGAGATTTGTGTTGCGCAATGAGATGAACCCTCGATAACGTGTCGAATTCGATGAATAGGACGTATATTTTCTGATGAACGTGTAGCATTGTCGAGGTCATGGAGCATTTTTTTGCCAAACTGATGTGTAGTTTGACGCTGGGTCAGATTGATGGGCAATTTTGTTGAGTGTTGATTTTGATTCGTGCCGCTGTTGACAAACAAAAAATCTTCGAACCTTCGAATACTTAAAACCGTAACGGTCACTACGCGTCCAAATAAGACCATAAAGGTCCCAACTACCTCCAAACCTACTCGGAATTTTCAGTATGGTAACCTAAGTAACCATATTTCATGTGTATTGTGATCTTAATATAAATAATTAAAACTCAGAACAAATAAATTTATCAACAGAAAAATTGACTGCTTTTATGGAAAAATCATCATATGTTAAATTTTAACTATTTGGTTTGACAATAATTTAGGCGTATGCACTCAAGGTATAACATTGTTCATCACGAAATAGTACCCAATGACATAGAAAATTATTGATTTTCAAGTGCGTCAACGCGTGATTATTCCCTTCAGGAAAGCGTCGACATTACGATTTTGCAATTTATGTGTCATCTACAGGAACTTGTAATTTATTCTTATAATAGAAAAATTAAAACAAACAATTTTACTTTCTTTTTAGGGACCTTTTACCGTGGTAGAAACTTGTCCATTTTTTCTTAGACTGGCCATTTCCCCTATACCTTTAACATGGTAAATAAGAATGTTATACGAGAAATGTACAAAAATTGTTTTCATTTCTACCAGCGTATAAGAAAAAAATTCTTCTAAAAATCGACAGCGTAACTATAAAAATCTGCGTCAGTTTTCAATGTAAGTTTACAGTTGAACGAATCCATATATATTTGCAATTGGAAAGTTGTCGACTAAATCTGTCGACTAAAATTTGTAATATTAGAAAATATCTAGTAGTTTGCAGTTAATTCAGCGATGATGCATTTTTAGAGAATACGTGGACGATATACATCTTCCGCATTTCTTTTAGAAAAAAAAGTAATTTACATTTCGGAAAAGTAAATATTCTATTTTAAAGTGGTAATCAATTTTTATGAATGAATATCCACCCATCCAGCGAGTGGGTCACTTTCCTCTGTCTAAACAGTGAGTTATTGATCTCCAATTTTTAAACTATTTTTTGTGAAATAATATGTTACATTTTGTATAAAAATACTAAGAGTAAAATAATAATTTCAAATGAAGGGATGTGTTCGCGAAAAAACAAACTACAAAAGTCTGATACCAAATTGTTATTTAAACTAGTAAGAATCCAATAGCCGTTCAAATAATATCAGCTCCAAAAGCCCCGACGTTCTTATAAATTCTTCAAAATTATACTATGTACTGTAGTCTCCAAAAGATCTCATTTAAAAATGTTAGTGACTTCAAAAACGCGTGTCAATAATGGACTTTTATGTTATCTTTACTCAAAGTAGAGCGTTTTAAAAATTGAGATTCCATTTGCTGTTATCGATTACAAACAACACTTCTTTATATACAATAATCTTTGTTAGATATGTAATAGCGATATTAAAAACAGTTTTTAAAAATAGTTTGAGCTAATTTTAAGCAGTTCTTTGGCTAAAGGATGAAAAATTAAAGACATATTTTCGAATTGAGTATCTTGAAGATATTCGACAACTCTCATCAATTTTGCTAACTTTACCTCTGAATGATTTCGTAACACACAGAAAAAAAAGCCCTGTAAAAGACATAATTTCAGTCTAAAATTGAGTTAATTTTCTTAAATTAAATCAATATTTATGCTTAAAGTCTTAGTTTAATTTTAGTCGAGAGTTACGCTTAAAGACAAATTTGTCGAGCTTGTCCCAACTAAGTTTTGAGAATTTTTATTTCGAACCTGAATATTGACTAAAAGTAAGTTTCCGAAACTAAAAATAAGATTTTGAGCGCAAATATTGACTTAATTTAAGAAAATTAGTACAATTTATGCTGAAATTAAGCCTTTTACAGTGCTTAATTTGAGATGTAACAATTATAAGACTTTTTTTCTGCGTATGAATGTCTGGAGAAGATTAAAAACAAATGAGTTAATATAAATTGGATTAAAGCATGTTCACGTTTCAAGACCGAATTTTGCCCCCACCTTCATTACGATCTTCCCATTGTACATCAATAATGCTGAAAATAATCACCTATAGCATCTCGAAGAGGCTTAGAAAGAATATTCTTATTTATCTAATAAAGTCCCAAAAATAAGAAATAAACTTTCTCATTTCAAGATACTCGTTTTAGCGATAAGTCATAATCTGATTTGGTTGTTATTCAGAACTCAGTTGTTCACCGTACCCAAGCAGCTGTAAAATTCGTACCGCAAAATAACTATAGATAATATTTTGACCCAAACTGCAACAACGTACCCTGTTTCGATAAGATTACAGTACCGCATTCTGATCAGGTACATCTGCATGTTTTTATCAATCCGAACGAAGGTTAAAAAGTAGATAACGCAAGACTCTTTTTTATCGCTTAGACGTACATTTTCCAAAGGAATTTAGAAAGCGGTCTGATAAAGGTATATAAAAAGAGGCCACAATGGTTCTATATATAATTTCCGAAGTGTTTTTTTTTGCACAGAATCCGAATTCGAGGTAAAATTGGCCTATTTCGTCAAGATATTAAGGTGGGTTATAAACTGGAACGATGCATCATTTCGCAACTTTTGATGATAGATTTTAAATTTAAATAACATTAACAAAGCTTTCTCCACAGCTTTTCATTTAGAATCGGATCATTTACAGAAAATCTTAAAAACCTAATCATTTATTTATTAATTTTGTTAATTTCTAAAAGAGATGCACTTAATTTATACCTTAGTTAACAATCTTTATTTTATACATTAATAAATAGAAAGCTAGGTAATTGTACAATTGTAATTTACGTTTTCTTTCATGACTGTTTATTTCCGAAAGTATTTTAAAGTTGAAAAAAGGTAGAGCAATGCGATTCTCCATGTTCGCCTTTAAAAAACCCACCCGGTATGTGGGCATTCTGGTAAAGTGGTTTTATTTCTCCCCCAACATTCGTTGTTTTCAGGACAGGTAACGAACCTGAAAATACTCCATTGTGTGTCTCGTTTCGTCAGAAATACAACGTCGTAAATATATCGGATTAATTTTAAAAGTCACTTTAACGATGACATAATACAACTATATAAATATTGTCTAAACTTTACAATTATAGTTCTTCAAAAACTAAAGTTAGTAATTATTGTTAATGTTTTATTTTGAAAAAATAAGGAATGATTCTGTATGAAAACAACAGAATGAGTAAAAGTATTTAGTACTCTAAAAAGGATTCAGTTTACTACAAATGTCAATTATTAATTTAAATAAAATACATAAAGATAAACTACCACGTATACGAAAAAGAGTAAAGTAATAAAAACTTAAGTAATAAGTATTACATTTACTGAATATATAAATTGCAGGAGTCGTCTTGTTTACTTATTTCAACAAATTAAAGAATATTTTATTTTGCATAATTATTAGCTCATTGCTTACTATTTCAGCTGGAGGAAGTTATCAAATATCTCCCATGAATATGTTAGGAATAAGCTAATCATCTACAATTATTTACACAATATTAAGTCCTTAATAAAGACGCTACTAAAAATACTTAATTAACAAATAATATTAATAGATGCATTAATAATTAGGGAATATTTGCAAGACTGGAACGTAAACTGCATCTTCTAAGTATGGTCTGTTAATTATGAAGCTCGATAATTGTACATTGCTAAACTTGTAAGTACATCGAACTTACTTTACCGTTATCCCTAGTCTTCGAAGAAAAATTCGTATTTTACGAAATGCTAAGGACGTGCAATATAGTTGTCTATTGTATTCAATAAAAATGGTTATTTACTGATTAAGCTGCAATTACTCTGCTGTATGCGATTTATGTGATCATGCTTCTTTGAAAACGTCTGTGTAAATTCTGCTGAAACATAAATTGAGTGACGCTATCAGTGGACGCCATCCAATGACGAGTCATGTTAACTTTTCTGTTTATTTTAGTCCTATGTTAATCTTTGATTTAATATTTATTTTTATATTTTTAGTAGTATAACAATGCATCATTATATTTCAATAACAAATATAGTATTTTACAAATATGTTTCTACAATGGATGATATTTAATTAAAGGATTATGATACGAGTACATAGCTGTATATTATAGAAAATTTAAAAAGCATTATTCTATCTATGAAAGTAAATATTCCAATTATTTAATCGCAATAAACTATGCATTGCCAATTCAAGTTATTCCAAATAAAATACATAATGCAAAGATATAAAATGCAGATTAGCCACAATTAACTAATTACTAACTTGTCCCTTATAATTATCTAAATTAAAGGCAATTGTGAGCTAAATATGAATGCATTTTCGTTAGTTAATCGGCAGGTTAATATTCTTTCAAATGATTTCCATTCAGCTTAAAAGATATTTATTTACCGGCAACCCTAACGAAACAACTAAGAGGAAAAATAGCCAGAAGCAATGTTGACCTGGTCAAGCCAGTACCGAGTGCATTGGGTACAACTCAGTTAATACAGAGCTATTTTAGGGCAAGATTGATTTAGTCAGCGTCGGAACCGGATTATGATTACACCATTTTGTTCGTTAGAAAATGTAGTAATATTAGAGTTAGTTGTAGTCCTCGCAAATTAATGACTAGAAATTTTCCCTTTTCTACCAGGAACATAATTGAATTTAATGGCAGTCGTCAATTTTTCAGTGGTTCTATAAAATAAAACATGTATATCTTGTTATTTCTTTAATGGCTGCAATTCCTGAATGGAGTGCAATTGGTATTTTTAAAAAGTTGTTGACAATTTAATCACGCAGGAAAATAACAAATAATTATATTAACAATGTGAAACGGGCAGGAAGAAAACATATATCAATTTATAAACAATTATTAATAAAAAATAACATATTTATATTTCGAGATGTAATTCCAGAAATAATAGTTTCGTGAACAAGTTGAAATAATAAAATTTCGCATTTTACACAGACTGTTAATTATACATGCGTCTCACATGTGTCAAGCAAATGTAATGGTAACATATACAGCACGTGTTTATAAATCGCAACAGGAAATTGAGGAGAAATATAGTATAAAATCGTGATTAGAATAAATTTCTACGAACGTTGAAAACTTGTGTGCGACTACTCATATCGTTATGAATTTACATTTTAAAACCGGAATACGTCTGCCTAGTGTATTATAGTCAAGATTTAGACACGGGGTACAAGAGTCAACGACGTACTCTTAGTTAATACCAAGTGTAATTTAATCCGATGGAAGTGCTCGATATCAATCAGGCAATAGTTTTCCGACATTATTAACGTACATTTAATGTCAATTTTTATTACGTATGAAATGCGTTGACTTGTATAACTACAGAATTAAAAGCTTAATAAAACGTACTAAAAGCACTTCTCACTTTCTATAAAATATTTGCGTTTTTAAATCGATTAGTGCTCTCTCTAAAAAGGGGCTTAGTGAAAATAGAGCATTTCGCTTTGTTAAAATTTATAGATTTATATATATACCCGAAATATTTGACACTTCTATGATACATTCCTTTTAGAATTTATCGTTTCCATGTCAAATCTGGCGTTAATAGCGGATAATTAAATACAAACGTGACCAATTTAATTTCCGTGAGATATAGTGCTGTTTAGTGACAACTCCAAGGCACGATTAAAATTATGACCAAATGGTCGATAGGTGCTAACGATGTTGTAACTTTAAAGCCCATTATTTTCGTTTCTTTCTTTTTGAGAAAGTTTCTCAGTTAACGCATCTCAATATTTTGCTTGAAATTTGAGTGTATAGTGCAATTAAAATAAACTTTTCTTTTATTTATTAAGGACGTTTTATGTTCCTGCTTTTCAATCGAACACAGATATGTTTTGGTTTTGGAGTTTCAAAATATATGCAAACGGAGCACAAATCTGTAATTAATTCTTTTTATTTTTATAAAAATAAATATTTGTATACAGACATAATTTACTAGTATAGTCTAAATATTTACATTCTTTATGGTTTATTATCATTTTTTTCATCATTTTTTATGTTTAATAAACATTGAGAATATTAAAAAATTTAACCATATTTATAAACTTAAACGTAATTTATTATGTTTATGTTTATTCTATTAATGAAAGAATACTTCAATTGTTAAAAATATAAATTGTTGTGCTCAATATTGTTGTAATCGTAAACAGTAATGATTTTGGTTGTGTTGAGATTAGGTCGAATTTGCGATACCTGCTACGAAGTTCTACTTTTTTATTTATGGACTTTTTTGTGTGGTGTGATCATCTTGGTAAAATCTTTTGATTTTATTTTTTTTTTACACGCTGCACTTACCAGTTTCATAACTTTCTCTTGATAATTAGAAGATTCTATTACTTTATATTTTTCGATAATATTTCGAAAGATTCTATGAAAAGTTTTTGTTTTGAAATTTAATAGTATTTTGAAACCTGCACATTTCTTCATCAATAACTGTATTTTTCCTATTTAACTACACTTCTGTCATTTTCCACTATTGATCAATTGTATTCACAATTTCTTACTTTTAATATCGGTTGTTCACATTGTTCCGTTTTTATCATTACTGTGTATTACCAATGCTTTAATTTTGTATAAACACATCGCATTTCACTCAGAGAAAAGTATGTGTAGTCATATCGGTCAAAAGTAGTATATCATATGACAACTATTCTTTGCAGTATAGTTGTCGCAACAGCTGATACAACATAACTACACTAGTCCCATCGTATTATCTGCTTTTTTATGTATCTAATTTTTGTGAGTCTTATTTGGTGTGTTAATTTGTCTTACAGTATTTAAATTTGAATATCTATTAAAGATTAGGAATAATCACCAATTCTGACAAAATGGGTTTCGAATACGAAATATTTATATGAAAATGTATAAGGCTTCAAAAATTCAGATCATACTTTTAATAGGTCATCAAATGGTTGATAGAGTAGTAAACATTTACACCAAAACAGATAGTTGAATTTTTTGTGTCATTATTAATTCAATTCTCTAATGAAAATGGTACGAAGCGAGTAAGGTATTAAAAATAATTGTTTCTTAAACGGTAACGAGTATAGCACTTTGGCAATAATTATCTTTGAACTCAATTACGAAGTGTCGAAAGCCAAATGTTCTATTGAAACGTTAGCATGCTAATAAGTCGTTAGAAGTCTCATTAATTCGCAAGACGTCGCGCGTTGGAATAGAATTAGCAAAATCGTAGCTATTACAATCAGTGTTTAACATGACCCAACTATAATGACAGTACCTATCAATGAATCAACTATTATTCTTGGTCGCACGTATATACTTAAAGCCAATAACCGTGCTTGACTTTTCTTAATCATCCTCTATACCTTGTTAAAACGTTCTACTACGCCCAGCTTATCGAGAGAACCGCGTCCGAGCAATCATACTCGTACTTACGATCGTCTTGATAATAATTCCATCAAAATGCCTGTTTATAAAAAAAATTACATTTTCCATATCTTCATTTAAATTATATACTTATTAAAAGGAAACAAGATTTCATTTTCCGCGCAATTACCGCAGAGTGTAATTTCCTACGAGAAATTGCTCATACCGAACACACTACTTTACTGATGCTTGGAACACTAATAAAATATAGAAACATCACTACTTTTTAAATTGACCGACAAAAAACAGAAGGAGAAAGTAGGACGACGCGAACTAGATAAACGCCATGTTGGAGTAGTGACGAAATATTAATTTGGAGATCTAAATCATACACAGTGATCCATCACTATGTTGGGCCCTTCAGCAAGTTACGACCTCTGCCTCGCGATAACTCTGCGCTGAATTAAACAGATATAATCAACCATTTATTACAAAATTGCGTTTATTTCTTCTGTCTTCGAATGAATAACTTTAATCGTTTCTAACCATGTGACGTATGCGCCATGACTAAGACAAGAAATATTTCGTAAAATATAATTATGGGTATTTAAGTTAATTAAATAAATGTCGTGATTACAAAATTGTCGTAATTGTTATAAATTATTTGCGTTGGGATTTTGGAAATGTCGGAAAATTATAATAGACTCATTCTTTTGTTTTATTAAATTTTTTTTTGGATTTAACATCCTGAAATGGTTTTTCTTAAACTTTCCTTAAAACGTGATTTTCATAACGTCCCATATCAGAATCGAAATGCGTCTCAGATAAAATGATGATTTCTATTTCGCTAGACAATTTTCGAAAACTTAAGTTCTTCGTCAGTTTCTGCTGCTGAAGGTAAACCTTTATAGGATTTCTGTATTGATCATTAGTTGTTAATTTACTCTTTAGTTATTTGCTTCTACATTGATATCGAAATAATAATTTTGTTGCAAGCACTGTCAAGTTTCTTTTTTACTTTTCTTCCAAATTTAATTGATTATAAACCTCACATTCATAAATAATTTGAATAGTTTATCTATCTGCGGTTGGTTTTCAAATAATTTTTTTAGTATAGATCTCAGTGCTAAGTTTTAAATCTACCGATTCAAAAACCAAATCGTATAACACCTCAAATTGTTTTATTAATGTAGGAAGATGTTATGAATACTAAGCAAGGATATTTTACTTTTTGTTTACAAATATGCATATTAACTTTTAAGCTATTATTTATTTATTATTTATTCAAGCTTTTGTTCATTTTAAATCGGCGCTTTTGTCGCTGATTTTTATCTTGCATTCCGTTGCATGCTACTTTCCCTTATTCCGCAACAGAAAAATACTCTAGTATTTTATGAAACATTCGATGTGCAACATATTATTTCAACGCGCACTTCCCGGCAAACATCGAACCATCGTTGTAAACGGCGACCGTAAAATTTAAGACGTTTATTAGTACAACAGTTTTGCCCATTCCGTAGCATTCTACTTTCCCTTATTCGACAAAAAATGTCCCCACCTCTCGTTAAATGTAAGACCAGTATTGTTACATATTCTAATTACCTGGTTTATTTCAAACATTTCACCCACTGCAGATTGCGGTCGTGGAAACTTGGAAAAATTATGCATACTTTTGCTTGCAACTACACTGGGCTTAAAATTTGTCTATTCAAGTAAATATTTATATGAATATAGTTGTAAAATTATTTGATTTTAAACAATATTTGTTTCTACTTAACAAATATTTCATGTTGAAGTTTTTGTATGCAATATTATTTCAATAGTGTTTAATACTCTGGGTTTAAGGCATTGAGAAATTTATGGAGCCTAAGTAAAAAACGCCTATACAACATTGTTGTTTCCTATATATTGGTCTTATTTTTTAATGTAAATATTGATCCATGTTTTAATATAAATATGAACAAATTTCTCCGGTTATTCATACCCTTTCTGAAGAAGACCCGAATTAGAGTCAAAACGTTAATTTTTATTATATACCCTCCAACAGTTTCTTAGTTTATTTACATTATTTACGCCGTCTCTTTTCCTATGCTAATTTTTATTTATATTCAAGAAATTAATTTGTGTTAAGTTTTATTAAGACCAGAAAATCAACCAACACTATAACCGGTGGTATTTATACTTGTACTGATATTTCTATAAGAAACTAAGAATTAAAAATGTCTTCTAACCATTGGTCTTAATTTATTCTTAATTGTAATTATGAGGATTTTATTTCCATCTACTTTCAATTGCCCAAAATCTGCATGAAATATATTCAATTTTTTGTCGTGTTTTTTGGAGCCATTAATACCCGAAAATGTTACATGAGGAATACTGTAAAATTGCACTATTTTTTTAAACACACTCAACGGAATAAAGTAAAAAGGCATGAAGATGTATATATAAAAGAAATTTGTCTGTTTTCCAAAACTGTGCAATACTATTAAATAATTTATTACTAGCGGGTTTTATAGCGACATGAAGCCCTAAGGGGGAAAACTACACTATAATTATACATTTCATTATTTACAATGAATGCATATAATATACCATAATTTACATAAGTTAGGACATAAAAAGATTAAAAAGATGAGATATCACTGACATGACAGCTTAATTCAATTATCGATTCGATGACAATCAATTAAACCTAAACAATCAATTGAAAACATTATGGCGCATAATAACATACACAACAATGAACTGCAGATATACTAGAATTTGTTTCCCCAAAACATCAATTGGCAAATTTAGTTATTTGTAAGAAACAACTACAATATTGCATGTCTGTTCAGTTTGCTTGATTTTTGTTCATGTTGTATTCGATTGGATGTGTGCAAATATGATAAGCAATTTTTTATTTAATTTTAATTTTAATTTGGATTTAAATCCTTTTAATACATTTCCATGACATTTTGACCTGTGGTGAATATGTTTCTAGTTGTAGCTAAGTAAAGAGAAAAAATTCCGCCTTTTATTTGTTTTTAGTAGGGTCTGCCACATTTTGTAACATTAAACTAACGGACTATAACTTTAAAGAAATTGTAGACTACAAGAGGACGAAAAAATTGACCTCTTGTGCGTTAAGTTTCGATAAAAATTAAGCCCATGGGGAGTCCTTTAATCTTAGGGAATTGAAAAAACGATTTGGTAATGACGGAGCGTGTTTACGGATAATTCCACGATATTAGTAGGATCCCTGTGGGCTCAATCTTTATTTAAACCCTACGTATAACGGGTTAAATGCTTCGTTTCTGCAAGCTTTACAAAGAATTTTTTATAATATTTCGTTAGCAATTCAGAAAAATGAGGTGAACCCGAAATTTTAAAAAAATCGGTACCTTTCCTATTTATATAGCTGTATAACTACAGAAATATTCATC
The DNA here is from genome assembly GCA_030407085.1 of Trichopria drosophilae. Classification (NCBI taxonomy): domain Eukaryota; kingdom Metazoa; phylum Arthropoda; class Insecta; order Hymenoptera; family Diapriidae; genus Trichopria; species Trichopria drosophilae. Next base: position 147,989,924 of record CM059583.1, read on the forward strand.
ATGGCTAAACGTACAACACTAATTGCATAGTTAAAAAAATACTTTAAAATAAGTACTTAACCATCGAAATAACTTACAACTAGCTGAATTCTGCATGACAAGTAATTTTGTTCTCGAAAAGTCAACAGCTTTCCATTTCTATGCTATGCCTCAGATTCAATTTTCCAACGTGACATTTTTTTGTAGAAAATATCACATATAATCAAAATATAAAATATTGCTAATCAATTTCTAGATATTCTTTACAAAAATAATAATATTGTGATTTTTGTTAAAATCAACATTATTTCTGATTTAATTCTTTTGGAGCTTCATTAAAAAATACATTTTTTTATTTGTTGTTATATTGTCATCGCCAAGAAGTTTTATTGTTATTAACTTGAAGTCAATTTTATATTTGTAACGTGGATTTTTTAAGGCCTTCTTAGTCTCCTTAGTCGGATTAAGTATCGAATTACTAATTTCACTAGTAATATTTCGGTGACGTTATTTTAATAATTTAGGACATTCCCTATTTTCGTTTTCCTGAAAGCGAAAGGGAAGATTTATGAGAATATACGCTGGAGTGTTACCAGAGATTCATCATATTCCTTTTTGCTCTGCAGTATATTCGTTGGTATTTATTACATTCATCGTAATTTTTGCATTAGCATACGTATTTACGAGCAATATAATATTAAAGACTTCAAGGAACATTATTTAAAAGGGCAGCAATCAATTTTTTATTAGATACAATTGTATCGTTTCACTTTTACATAAATAAGAATGCGGGTACTTGAACTAGAGACGAGTTTTGCGTCGAAAGCAAGAAAAGTCTTCAAGACGTTTGTTATCAACGTGTAACGTCAATCTTTAAAAATAGGCAATGAAATAAACGTTCTCGAACAACGACTCCCTCGTATGGGAATGGCAAAAAGTCCTTCGAATGGCAGTGCATCTCGGTACTTTTGATTTTATGCGTTACGCATCTTCGAGTGCAATAATAATGATAATCGTTTGAAACGATGGACTCACTCTCTCTCGGTTTCATCTCGACGTTAAGGACCTGATCGTTTTTGTTTGGCATTGCACTCGTCCGATTTTTTCGTCTCGTGGTATTCGTTATCTCGTCCGTTCGCCACGCCACGTATATATAACGACTTTTCGCCGGACGCCTCTGGAACTTTATTGCTTTACGCGGAAGTCCGGAGTATCTTTTTCTGCGAATGCGAGGTCCAATGCCACGGTCACGTGACTGTCGATTTGCCGGCTATCGACGAGAAATTTTCATTGTTCGAGCTATGCGAGGCGAAAGTAGGTTATGTTCGCAAATGCGCGAGAAAATTCATCATCCTATGCGATAATTCAGAACGTACCCGTCTGAACTTCCGAAGCTAACAGCCGCGGAGGTGCTTCTAATCGAAGCCACGTTGATTGATGGATATTTGTTGGAAACATTATTCTCGCCACAATACCTCGTTACGGTCAGAGTCAGGTCTTTAAAAAACAAAAGTACAAAAAAGCGCGAATAAAAACGAGCTAGGTTTCGACGAGCGCGTCCATCAAATCTTGGCAAACTGAAGGTATCGCTAACGATGATTTATGAATCGAATGATCCGTAAAGTTTTATACAAGCGCATCGATAGAAATGTTGGTCAACCTAAATTAAAAAGTAAACTTTCACTTTCGTGCTCAGACGAGTTCGTGAAAAATTGTTGAAACAAAGGTTCCTTTATTTCTCCGTCGATACTTCCTCGCGAGAAAAGTCCCATCGGACCGATTCAGAATGTCGTTTACGTAACGTTTACCGAAGCAATTCGTTGCGTCAGGAAAATGTAATGTACCGTATTCGAAATTTAAATTCGTCACAAGCGATGGAATAATACTGACCGGTCATTTTATCGCTTCAAATATTCCAGACACTGGACCGACAGAAATATTTTAATCCCCAAATTCTTTATCAGTTGCGATCAGAAAGGTTTTGCCGAGGGAAACGGACTATCTTATCGGACACCGGTTGTTTACAAAATTTCGGGCCTCCAAAGCAGAAGGCGGTGTTTACAGATTTCCCGGGCTATCTGCTTTTCCCATTGGTCAGTTCCTTTCACTACACGAGGTACGGGAATCTACCTGAGGAACGGAAAATGTGCCCGCCTTGAAAACGGTTCCAGCAGTTCGCTCTCCGCTCTTGAAAAGCATGGGGTGCCATTTTAGATCTTGAACTCAAAATACATCCAAAGTATTATTTTACGCGCAGTGATATAAATTACACAATATTTTTGTACTCTTGAAGTTCGCCCACTAGAGCTCAGTCTTTCGTGAACCACCGCGCCGTAAATGTAACAATTTAATGTGGCGTACAGGCATCGTACGGGAAACGTTTTTGTCGTGCTCTCAAAAATCGAAAGCGCTTTCGAAGAGTGCAATGCGTAACATGTACGTAACAGTGTTTGGTATGGCTTTGTCGCAGAGCCTGACTTCCAGTCGCTGCAGCAGTGACAGCGACGACGAGGAGCCGGTGTCGAAGCAGCCTCGACTCTGCCGCAGACCCTCCAGGGATTCCGAAAAGGGATTCAACTGTCAAAAGAGGATCACCAGGCCTACAGGTCGTTACAGACGTGCCAGAGCCTTCGGATCTGGTCTGGCATCATCCGATCCCGGCACTTGCAGGTCTGACCTCTCCGACAGCGACGTCTCTTCGACGAACCGATTCATCGACGATGGATTCTACCTCGAGGTAATAAATGCATGCTATATCTCTAAACCTTTCGGTCATAACCTGTAATTTCTGTCGTGGGCAAGATAGGGAAACCTAATTACACGTGATCCTAGTGCAAAAATGTCGAGAAATATAGATTTGAGTTTGCACGTTTTCAACCAAGAATTGCGCTTCGGTTTCCTAGTCTGGGGACCACCCCAGAAGACGCGAGACTTTGCTTATATTAATTGAAGGTCCGGTGGTGATGGCAGAATGGCGGATGACAGAGTTTATGAAACATTTTAATAAATGCTATTTACTCAGTTCTTCTCGCTGCCGCACGACTGTTACACAATTAAAAACTGTTTCTTACATTTCTAACATTTTTCATAGTATGTAAAAGCTAAATTACAGGTAAACGCATCAAAATAAAATACATAAATATTCAAGTATTAATTTGTAATGTGCACTTGAATATTTAAGTAATATTTCTTATTTACCTTTTTATCAATGAAAATTAGTGTCACTAAATATGAGTTGAATATGAACATTGTCACGAATGCTTTATTTACATGTTGAAAGCCATATGTTGTTACTAATAGCAGAATATTTATGTGGATTTGTTGTTTATTTGCAGAAAGTATTTTTGCAAAACTGACAGGAAATTGTGTGGTTTTTTCAGTTTAATTATATTCACGTTTCAATATCAATGAAATGACAGTTGTATTGTAACATAAATATATTTGGGAATAGTGTAATAATTTGTTCTCGAAATTACATATTTACAATGGCTTCTAATATTATTATATAGATATTAATTATTAATATGTATTAATATACATAATTAGTAATAATAATCTTAATGCAATTTAATTGTATCATGATGAGAACGAAAAGTCTTTTATAATCTTTTATTATAACAATCATAAATGTTTGTAAATATTTCATATGTTATTATTTTTATGGACATATTTGGGTCTGATTTTAAATAACAGAGAAATGGAATCCATAGTAATTAATTAACATGTTAACACCAAAATCAGTGTGTAATTAATTATTATTTTACTACAATTAATTTAAACAATAAGAAAATTTGATTGTGACATGACAAGGGGATGCATAATATATTTCATGTGAATTACACGTTTACATATTAATTTATTAATCTTCAGTTGTTTTATTTATATTCTTAATACTTAGTAAACTGTCAGTAATGTAATTTCTTTATTTTGGGTAATATCATCAATTGTCGATTTTATAGATCAATTATTATTTAAATCTATATTCATGCCTTTTATAAGTAATTCATTTTTCATCCTTTAACTATCATTAATATAAAATGTAAAAAAAATTTAATTCACTAATATAAACTTTTATGAAAATGTAGATTTTCTAGAATCAAATGTCTAAGATCTCTTTAATGTTGTGTAATTCTAAGTTTCTTAACTTGGGAATTAGTGTAATTGGATTCTTAGCATTTATTAATTATTTATAATTCCTTTTTGTCATAAATAAATTGAATGCATTGATCTGAACGAGTTTGATTTAACTTGTTACTTGCTATCATCAGGAAGTTTATTTTTTAACAAGGGGAAAGAAAGTTAATATTTGTAAAATGATGAAAATATTGGTTCTCAAATTCATGATAGGTTTAATGCATATAATTTTTTAAAAGACTGAATATATGATGTGTTAATTATATTTTACATAAAATTACGAATGATTTTTTAGTACAATCCGCGAATAATACGAAAACCGTTACTTTAAATACGATTTTTTATTTAGCATAATATATTTTGTGTATCAATATCAATTAAATGATACATTTAGTATTGTTATGTAACATACATTTGCAACTTTGAAACATATTGAATGTATTTGCTTTAGTTAGACCTCATTAAATAATTTTTAATAAAGACCGTGCGTTAGAATTGTGTTCAAGTTCCCACTTCGTTAGACTCATATTAGTGACGGTATCTGTGATTTTCTAAGTATTAGCTATTATTCTTCAATGCTTAATTTACCGTAAATAATGAGATATGAAAATTATGCAGTACGGATGAGTTTTGCCGGCCTTAAGTAAATAATCAAAGCAATTATTTTTAGCATTTAATATTTCCAAATCCAAAACATAAAGTACCGTTTATGATATTATATCGTTTTATAATGTTTTCGTTTTATAATCGTTTATAAAAATAAAAAAATTCAAAAGAAAGATGATACTTACATTAATTTTAGTTACTTAAATATATATTAAACAATTATATAGATGTCCAATTTCTGCAATATCTAGACAAATCATGTGAAAGTATCAATTATTTTGAATTGCTTGTTGAAGATTACGTAAATCTTATCGTTTTAAAATTATAAATGAAACGTATATTATCATTGTGCTTACATGTAACAATATTAGTGATTGAGGTTCATGACGAAACTATTTATATATGAACTAACTTCATGCGAAATTACCAATAGAGTACTTTTTTATATTGTTTTATTTTGTAATGTTTTTATCAAGATTTAAACTACAAAGTCGTAAGCATGAAATCCAATAACTTAAATTATAAATTTTATAATAAAAAAAGTGTATAATTTTATAAACTACATTTTGTGCAATGTAATTTAATGTTATAATCAAAAATTTAGTAACTTGTAGTTTTAAAACTAATTTTCTGCCAAAAAAATGATGTATAAATAAAAACGGATTTATTTATCGTAAATTAGGCTTTGTTAAATGTGGCGAAATAAAAGGTACTATCTCTAGGTAACTAATCTAAAGATTATTTCGTAAATTCAAATTATATATTTGCAAAATAGAAACGATTTATCAATTTGATACGTTTTATCCATTATTGTCATATTGCAAAAATACAAATAAATATTAAAGTACTTCAAAATGCTTGATACATACATGGAAATATTGAAAACAATAACACAAAAAGAATAAAAAGTTAGTGGAACATGTATATAATATTAATAAATGTTAATATGTGTTAATACATACTAATCATAGAATTAACAATGTTAAAGTTTGTAGTTGATAGTGTGTTACTTTTACAAATTAGAATATTGCAAAACTTACCATAGAATAACTGCATTTCCTACGATAAGAAATTAGTTTAATTAAATCACTTTTATTCAGTTAGTAAATACTATTTTGTAACATTCAAAGAGGCTATTTATATAATTCCGATAGATTTGAGGTTATGTCCAATAATACATGTTTCAATGTTGAAAAATAGTAAACGAAACAATAATGCTGTCTTGTTTATAACAGAAAAAGTTAAGAGATCTATTTATTATTATATATTGAGCTATTATTATTTGTTTTACTTTTATAAAATTGTTCCATTTTTGTTTGTACTTATAATATTTGTTATTATCCATTGCATATAATAAGTGTGCAGGTTTTATTACATCAAAAAGATTGCAAGTTGCATTAGAAGGGATAAGAATATGGATGAACGTTATAATAATTAATAAAATTGCTGAAACCGATACTTGAAGTATAAATTAAAAAGTAACGGACAAATTTTAAAAAGTTGCTCATCCACTTAATATTTTAATAATAAGTCTATAGATACAGTAATAGATCAAAGATGTTTCTAACGGAACCACGAAACATATTTTTTTGCAGGATGACTTGGAAGAATTTTGTGTGATGGATGTTAACTCGGATTCGTTCGAAACAGAGAAATCCGTTGAGAGACGTTCAAGGGCTATTTTCGGAGATCAAGGTGTGGAAGGTGACGTCGAAGAGGGAGGCTTTAGTGAAGAAGAAGATACAAAATATATAATAAAAAACATGCCTCCAACACCAGATCCAGTGCCAATAACGACAACGACGTCAATCGATGACTCGTGCGACGAAATCGACGCAGGACATGGTACCGTCCACGTCGAGTCGACCGGACTGTCCAGAAGTCAGGATAACGGCAGTCCGAAGCGTCGGAAGACCGTTGCCGACGAAGCTGCTGTTTTTAATACGTGAGTTACTAATTGCAATTTTTATTCAAAATTGACATATAAATATAAATGATAATGGTTATAAATAATAGAAAACAGGAATTAGCTATGATCACCACCATTAAGGATTATCTTCTAACTGTTCTCATCTTCCACCTTTTGATTAGAAAAATTCCTAATTTTTATATGATAAATAAAAAGTCCCCAAAAAGATAAATGAAATATTGACAATTCCTTGTTATCAGACCTTTCATTATTTATTTACAAAGTCTTGTGTATTTTTGCCATTGACAGAACTGAACAATAACATATTTGAAAAAAAAGATATAGCAGTGCAGATATTATTGAACTAATAGAATTATTAGACCTGTTTTACAAAACAATTTGAAAATGTAGATATTAAATACATAAATCTTCAATTAAGTTATTAGTGACATTATTACGTAACATGTTTAGACATAATTGACAAATTGTTTACTGAACAATAATACTCAAAAGAAAATGAGACGAGTATATATTTATAGAATATAGTTTTTTCTGCCATTTTTTTAAGGTTTTGAATATGAAAAAATATTATGATCGTACATTTTATGAGTGAGAAATAAAATTGTTTTGCCTTGGAGCTAAGTACAGACAATATTTCATGTTTCGATTTTCCATAATTATTTTTTGTCAGTTCCTAATGTAATTTAATAATTTACAATTTAATTATCTACTTTCATCCTTCATAAAATATTGAGAATATTTGTAACTATTTGCATGACACAAAACTATCTCATATCAATTAAAAAAATCTCATCCTTAAAGGTATAACAAGTCAAATTAATTTAGTAGTTTTGTGGTCGCTAAAAAAATGATTATTATTTTTTAAATAACTCTAAAACATTATATTGAATTCAATTTTCGATTTGATTGATTGTTTATTTTTGAAAATCCATCCCTTTCCGGGTGGAGCTACTTGGTATTTCAAATCGACTGCATAATTGATATTATTTACTCTATAATTAATTACTATTTTCTACTCCTATACATTTTTTACCATGAATTTCTACATTTCCATTGTTGTTCATATAAGTTCAATTATTTTCAAATTTTTTATAAAACACATCATCAACATCCATTCATTTGACAAATATTTTGTAACAATATAATAACCATTTTAAACGTCAAAATAATAAACAATGTTTCCGAAATGGTAAACTAAATAACAGTGGAGCATAGCGGATTGTGCGTAGATCCTATTTTGAAATTGTTTTTATCACATTACAAAAATGCTTCTGTCCTTTATTTTTCGCCTTGCCAGTAGTATATATTATATAACAATTTTATTTTGATAGTACCAATGTATTTTCGACCATAGTTATATCATCTTTGTTATTTACTGGTCAATTTAATTATTACAAATAATGGCGATTTCCATAATTTCTCGTGTTTTTTTGTAGTAATTTGTCTACTTTTAACATCAAACTTTTTTTGGGGTTTTCAATCGCTATCGATTTAAAAATTAAACTGTGTCTACAATAGTTAATTTCCTAAATTATGGTAATGTATTAATTAACAAACATTATTGTGAATGTTTCAACAATTGTCTTTTTTGATCATATAATGTTAAAATCTAATCCATAAACTTTATAAATATTTTTGTCTCTAAATTTATCTATATATCTATAATGTAAAGCGATGGGTTCTATTGCATAATAAATTGCGTTAACTTTCATCGATATTTGTGTCAACAATTCAAGTTTTTGTATACTCATCAAATTCTGTACATTTCCCCCATAGCTCATACCTATTTCTATTTGGCAATGTTTGATAGACGAAATTTTTCTTGAGGAAGAATTCGAAATTTCTTTCTCTATCCAGCTAAGCGTGAAACGTCAATCAATTATGACAGACCATAACATTATGCAATTGAAATATTTGGACATTTTCGAGTGCGATTAGTCTTCATGAATAATCTACGTGTATCCAGAGAAAAATAATCTGCTTTTTGTTTCCTGGGTGTAGAACTGTATTACGCTTAAAATATTATGAAATAATTAAGAAGAAAAGCCATTAAATCCCTAACTTTGACAGCACAACTTCATACGAGAAATAAAGAAATAGTTAATGATCAAACACTTCACACTTTCTAATGGTACTTTTATGTTATGTTTCTTGATCGGAATAGTAAGAAATCAAATTTTATAAATTTTGAAGATGATTTCCCCAATTTTCTTATATTTTCTAATCAGAAAAGATTTCATAATAATTATTGAATTCTCAAGTTGATTATCATTAATAATTAATTTCAGACGTGCAGTTGTTTTTGATACGTGAAACTGATATGTTAAACATTTAAAAATTACAAGCTTGAAAATGTGATTAATAATCCTAACGGCGTTAGAATCAATAATATTCAGTTTTGCGAGTGCCGTCAGTGCATGTAAAGCAATGAATTAATGAAAACTGACGTTTGTAATAAATCCTTTCGTACGTCGATGCTAATTGAATTACTACTAATCTGTCAATGAATCCATTTATAGAAATGTTATAACGCCATATCGATATCACTTGCCAACTCTAGAAAGTGATGCTAAAAATAATAACGACGAAACCAAGTCATTGATTTTCGAACAATTCCAGTCGGATGATTGTATTTGACGCAGCCGATGATTACATGGGCCGATCATTTTAATAATACAATCACAAGACGTTCTCGATTTAGCTCCAACCACAAGCAATCATAAAAGTTTACTCAATATAAATAATACTTTTTCCGGATATTTTGAAACGGATCATCTGAACTCAATTAAATTTCTCTTCGCCGAAAGTGAACTCGAAACGTTACGTAACGTAAATGCTAACCATTATACAGCACGTTATTACAATTAAAATAAAATTATAATGCCAATAATAACGTTCGATCGGGCTTCTATGCATTGCATCCTTGAAAATTGCATTCAGTATTTATCACTAACTATTATATATCCAATGCTACCTGCCGTTATTTATTCGATCATAAAGTCTGTTCGGTCGACGGATGTGAAATCGGGTATCCGCGATAAAATGTCAGCCGGAGTGAAATATTCTATTCATTTTTTCGAACTGTATATTTCAATTGCTTCCGTTATTAAATAATGAAGAAAATCGACAGCAGGTTACACAATCGTTAATAAAATGGAGTTTCTTACGACAATGATAATTAAGTGTTTTAGCCATTTCACACTGCATAATGTCAATATTTGTTATTAAACTAATTGTTCAATTTTCATAACTTACACATTTTTCCTTTTCCTGAAAATTAATGTCACGTACACACATGTACCCTTTCTTATTTGTGAGAACAAAATTATGTGTTCTATAATTACATACACAACATTTGTCATCGGATTTAATGCTTCCGTTATAATTATTAAGTGCAAAGTAAACGTTAGTCAATACCCAAAGATACTGTTCGATCGATCTTAAAACTTTTAGAAAAAAAGATGATCAGCATATTTCTTCGAATGTGAAACGTGTTTTACTCTCGATCTGAACCTATAGAATATTGAAAAGCAAAGATAAACATCGCACTCTATGTCATCACTGGTACTACGTCGTTTCGTATTATATTAGACAGGAACACGAAACAAAACCTATTATATAGTTTTATACTTTATTTCGTGTACAGTTAATCCACAACTGGACAACGGTTTTCAATACAATTTTTTATTTCCTTAGCAGATGAAAAAAACATTATCTTCATCTACTAAAGTAACAAATAAAAAAAACTAGATTGATATCCTATAATACAATGACTAACATTTTGAATTACGAAATTGACATACTTTATATTGTGATTTATTGTAGTGCTTATTTAAATACGGATAACAGCGAGTGCACACTATTAAATTTGTAAACAATGGCATTAGTTCGTTTCTTTGTTTTGTTGTGATAATTGTATTTAAAAATAAATTAGAAAAACTTTCTTGCAATTATATATTTGAATATTTATCTTCTTTCCACTATATTTCTGGTACCGATCTTTACGTCATTTTAAAAAAAACGTGAAAGTCGTTGTATTTTAGATTATTAAGTTAAATAACTTTCGCACAAATTTATATAAATTTATAAAAATGATACAAAATTAAAAGATAAAAATTATTTAAATATTTTAATTATTTTGCATCAATAATTTATTATCAAAATTATAGGTATATAATATATTGTTCATATAACATGATATATTAAAACCAATATTACTTAGACTAGGCTATCTAAGCCAAAATTAGTCGCACAATGCAATGTAGCACACAAATCTTACACTATTATAGATAGTGAGAAATATCTACGCAATAAAGGAAAAAATCCCATTACCGGAATTCATGCTCTGCAATCAGTTGTTATAATTTTATTTTTGTAGACAATTAAAGAAATCAATACAAACGTTATAAAGGATATTACTGGCGAAAAAAAAAGATATTAGCTACTTCTTTAAAACAATATAAAAATTCGCAACATTTAATAAAATTGTTTGCTACTGATCTTTTCTTGAAGAATATCAAATAAGAATTAATAAACGGATACTGATTGATGAGTGTTTCATGACAAAAAAAAATTATTCTTTTACAAATTCTGGACAAAGATGGATAAAATATATAAATTTTATGAAAAAATGTTGCTTTTTACCTCACTTCATTATAACAACCTCAAAATGGCGTCCTCAATGAAAATTTCATTGAAAATTTTCTTGACATTGTCATAGTTAGAAAACTAAAAAACTTAGAAGTTTAAAAGAATTCAAAGTTCTTAGAAATTATTGAAGAATAAAATGAATTATTATCATACTCATGTAATTATATTTTGAAAATCTGTTTATTTAGATTTTTAACAAAATATTTAAATATCTCAAAATAATTCTGCAAAAATGTTGGTACATTACGTGATGACTTTCTTTTCCTCGGAAACTATCAACTTTTGAAAAAAATAAAAAAGAACAAGAAATGTTTATTTTTTTAATCAAAGAATATACCAATTTTTTTGTTGGTGATATTTTCGTAAATATTTAAACAGTTTTTAAAAAATGTATATAAAAAATATTCTCAAATTTTTATTAAAACATCTTTAGTTTTTCAGTTATCGAGTTCAAAAATGTTCAATGAAATTTTCATTCGAGACGTCATTTTGAGGTTGTTACAATGAAGTGGGGTATAAAAGCAACATTTTGTCATAAAATTCATAAATTTTATCTACCTTTATCCATAGTTTCAAAAAACTCCTAACATTGTAATAATTTGAAAAATATTGATAAGCATAAACCTTTTTACAAATTTTGCGGAAATTTTTTTCGAGTTTGGCGCCATATAAGAATTCCTGTTGGCTGACACTCAATTTTGATCTCGAAATCTTCAAAAGCGACCTCGAAACTACTAGAATATGTTCCTATGAATTTTTTTTCAACTTGTTTTATATCTGTTATTCTTACCGTATTTGTCTGCAGATTTAGCAGATTTATTTGTGAATTTAAGAGTCAATTCTAATGATTCACATACAAATGCATATCTGTGCTTATTTCATTCTATTAATTCCAAAGTAATTCTTTTCTGTGTATACAGTTTCTATTTCAGTAAATATCTTATTTTTGAACAAATGTTTCCCTCTGTGGTGAAAGTATATTTTAGCCATCTTAACCCTTTAACGACCAAGTTTTAAAGAAATTTTCACTATGATACCGGTTTCTGATCACCAGTTAACGAACCAGAAACGTGTTTTATTTCAAAGGTATACTTTCACATATTTTTGCCTTTAAACAAAAATTATAACTAAAAAAAGTTGTTTTTTTTCAAATATTTTTGGAAAGAACGACCTCAAAACTAGCGGGATACGGAGGCCTCCATTTTTAAAAAATATTTATTGCATAAAAAAGAGGTTGCTTAAATCCGTATGCAAACTGTACATATTTCGACGTTATTGGGTTAATTAAAAATAAATTGATAGTAATGGGTATTAATGAGATTATACCTCCGTAAAATTCTATACGGGAAAAACATTCATTTTCCTGTTTATCCTGAAATTACATAAATCCAAGTTTAACAGAGGATATGTTAATATTAATTTAGTAAATAAATGTTTAAGTACAAATGTAAAAAAAAAATTGTAATTTATTTACAGATCCAATCGGAAATCGAAGAACTGTGCAACTTTTTATTTCAAGCATGCGGACACAGATTCCGAAGCCGACTGTGTAGGGGTCACCGAAGAATGCGTCAACACGGTCGACGACTCTTCCGAAGAAGAATGGACCTACACAGCGACCAGTGCCGATGGTTCCTCGACAAAACAGCAGAGAAAAACCAACGTTAAAGTTCGTCTGGACTTCGGGGAGACCGGTAAAGATAAGAAAGAACCGATAAGCACCGAGGACGTAGGCGGAAGCGCTGAGGCCAAGGTCGAACAAAGCGAATGCCTGAAAGCCTCAGGCAAAGAGTGCGGGAACGATAAGGACAGCATTCAGGAACTGATTAGAGAAGCAGAGAAGCTCGTTAGGGAAGAGGGCCGATCGAGAAAATTGCCTCCACTCATTTTTGAGGACAAGGGAGCGGCGCAAAGTCATCGCGCTAAATACGCCAGGATCAAAGAATGGCTCGCCCTCGACTCGGTTCGATGTCGCGATGGCAGGTGCACGACTCAGGTAATGGTCTTTATTGTGTTTTAATAACACCGTGTCAAAAAAATACGCGAGCTACCTACATATATGAAAGGCGCCTTTCGCATACCTGATGCTCTTTACGCCGAAACTTTGAGCGACAGGACATTCCCGTTTTTTATGACGTTTTATCGAAAGTTTGAGTCAAATTATTCGAAAGGCTTCTGATCCTTTATATCAAGTGTGGTAATAAAAGATGGCTTCGAACTTTCGAAGCATCTTGCGGAGTTAAATTTATCGATAATTACATTTCTACTTAATTATTGACTTACTTTTCATCGGGTGGTTTTTAAGAGTCTTGAAAAACCACTTCTCATTCCCAGTGGTTCGATCGGGATTCTAGTTCTTCAGATATGGAGCATCTGAACACATGCTAATCACCTACATTTTTAACATTGAAGTACTCATCTGATGAAATTGTAATTGTAAATAAGTATCGAAGTTATTATTCAGTAGGCCCTTGTGTTACATATAGTAACGTTTGATCCTGGGGACTTATCTTGAAGTCAGCTTTCGATCGATGTATTCTTGAATGAGCGATTATCGATCCGTATTTAAACTATATTCCGAGTACTAATTTCATAACAGAGTTAGTAATTTATTTGATGAGAATTTTATAGGATTTCGAATGATTTATTTTAGAATAATTTTGGAATATAGGTCAAATGCAAATTTTAATGAAAAATTACATGAGTCATTCCATGTAAATACAAGTTCAAGTTTAAACCCATAAAATATTTCATTTTGGAGGAATTTGCAGACATCGACCTCAGTTTTGATATTACTGACGTAATATGACTCACATTCAGAAATGTTAAAATTCGAATATCATTAAAGTTTAAATATTTGCTAACATGTATTATTTTGATAGTATTTCAATTACTTTGACATTGGGTTCAATTATTTGTATCAATGAATATTTGTAACATCGCTACTAATTAATAATACTTTTAATAACAATTATTTCTATAACATCTGCAGCTTTCTTTGATTGTAGTAGGAATTGGATAATATCTTTATACACTTTATTAAACCCTTGCAAATATATCTGTTATGCAAATGTTTATTTACATAGTAATTAAGATGGCATTTAAATTTCATTGATATCAACAACTCTAGCACTTGTATTTAACAATTCTGAATTACCGTTTGCTTTCCGATAGGGTTCTTAATTCAATTATTTGCTCCTAAGTTCAATTTACAAACTTTAAATAATTTTCGATTTTATCTACATTTTTATTTTTTATCCATTTTGAACAATCTCATTTTTCTACAGCCAATTCATAGTTGATTTGCATTTAGAGAACAGATTTTGATGACTTATAGTTCTCGTGTCAAAATACGATAATGCTTTTGTTCAAGCTCTGTACATAATTGTAGACATTTTTATTTATTTTTGAAGAAAGGCTTCTATATATTTTGGTATATCCAAGTACGATTAAAATTATTAATGTGTATTCATGAGTAATTGAAATTAAAAAAAGAGCTCACCGAATTTAAAATACAACTTTTCAACATCTCGTATTCAGATGCTGATATAAAAGGCTCAGTTGCCATGATCGAAATCCTCGAATTATAAAAATTACGATCATTTAACTGGAAATGAGAAGGATAATTCTTAGATATATTTTGGTTAACGCATTTTATAATTTTATACAATAGTCATCAGGCATTTTTTTTTTGTATAACACATCTTTATTTTTAGAATGTAAAAACTTACAAAGAACATTTTCCTTCATTGTATCAGATAAAAAGTTGAAGGTATAAATTATTATCTGCATTCAAGCTTTTGATCTTTAGTAATTTAAAGAGTTACAAAACCTTAACAAGATGTAATGGAAACAACATTTAGAAAAACATATGACAAATCATCACTTCTACTCTTCATGCATTCTTTTACGTGTACCTATATTTAAAATACGTCACAATTCAGAAAAATGTCAATTCTTCAATTACAAGAAAACACCATTCTCTACGTATGCTGCATCGAATATAATGTCTGTCATATTCAAATTACATGATCAATAGTCAGTTATTAATTGCTACACGCGATGTCATAGAAACGGAGTAAAATGACTTATTATTTTACTATTTTTAACTGTTTTCTCATTGTTTTGCCATACAATACTTCTTCTCAAATAAATCTTATCGGCACTTGAGGATGACACAAGAATTTGTTAACGACGTCGATAAATGGCACTTACGTCGCAATAAATACTTTAGTCATCTTGTATTTTATGTTTATCACCGTGAGGTAAACGTACGTATTAAAATTTTCTTTTTCTACGTACTACATGAATCTTTAAAAAATGAATTGGAAACAAAAAGTGTTTTTGGATTTTGACCCTAGAAAATTTAATGCATAAGTAGTTATACACCGTTAATTATAACTGAATCTCGTGGGTCATATGTCAATTTTTTTGCAGTATTGTCTACTGTCAGCACCAGAACGTTTCGACAGCTGTGACGCAAGCGGAGAATACACTACAGGGGAATCAGATGCGGAGAAACAATCGGATTCATCGGAGGATCTACAAAGCAGCGTAGCTACTTGTCGTCGATTAGATAATCACTTGGGTTATGCATCAAAATCGAACTCTCAAGAGATTTTTGACTCGCCTGATTCTTTAACACCCAGCGATTGCAAACAACCGCATTTTATAGAAACCAGCACTCCTAAAGTAGTGATGCGTTCGAAACGGAAAAACAGTGGTCCTAGACCATGGAGTGTTTCTTGTATCACGCAAATCACGAATCGCGTCAACTTGCAGGAAGGAAATGATTCCATTTCCCAATTTTCAATCTCCGAAACTGCCCTACATCAGTTGGTGTCTGCTTTACCAACGAAGTCTATATCGTTAGATGCAACGTAAGTCATATTTATTTTAAACATTTTTAATACTATGTTTTAATGATGTTTTGTGATGAATTAGTTGGGTTTATAAGGTATCTCTACATCTGATAATTTTAAATTTTTAGCCAAAAACTGATTTTTCCAACATTTCAAACTTTGAAAAGAAATGAAAATTTCGTAATATTTCGATTTCCTAGAGATGCGAGTTTGAAATGTAAGAAAGATGTGTGTAATTAATGCAGAATATTTCACAAACTTCCGAAAAGAGGATACGATTACGCCGATTTCGACAATAATCTATCAAAAACTAAACATTTTCTTGTGTTTATAGATAATTTGGATACACATTTATTCTAATTAATTAATTTACTGAAATAGATAAAATGAAAATAAACGTATCACGTCATTGATCTTCGTTTTCTTTCTTTTTCTATTTAAATACTTATTTTGATTAAGAAGTAAAACGATAATGCCGGTGTCATACCAGCTGATATTTTAAGTATTGTGTTATTAAAGCAAATTATTTAAATGTTAGTGGCGAATGAATAATTTAAAAAAACTCAAATTAAACAAATAGAAGCATAAATCGAAATAAATTATGTTTCTATCATTATTCGTTCAGAAGTAGACATCAATTACATTTTGTTCAAGGTTTTTTACGTATGAATGAAAAAATTCGTCTGCACGATTCGGATTTATTTACAACATTTTTTTGAAACAAAATTTTCAAACGAAATTCGAACTAGGAACATTGCTATTGCCGAATGATCTACTAGTGCATTCCACAATTAATTGCAGAGCCATTGATAACTATTATTTATACTTTTATTATTTAGCATACTCATTTTCCAATTCAGCTAGAAAATTGTTTTAAATCTGTTTGATTTAATATTCTGCAATTGCAATAATACCAAATTTTAAATATAGAATTATGTCAATTATTTAAGTATCCATTTAATGTATTTTTAACAATTATTTGCAATTACAAACATTAATAATTCAATGTACGATATTAAATATAAAAGAAATAATGTGTTCTATCCGCATTATATATAAGTAAAATGGCATGAATGTGCTATGCAGACATTTCATTCATAGAATTACTTTGTTGCGTTTTATACTTCAACAACTCGGGCGCTAAAATTACTCTGAACTTCAGAAGTGAACTAATTTGCGATAATAACATAAGCTTAATAAACTTAATTTGGTTGAAAATTAAGGGTTATTTATCTCGCCGTATGTAGGTCAGTCAAATCATGCAATTATAATTATTGCAATTGCAATTGTAACATAAATTTCTCGTGATGAAGTTAATGTATTATTTTTAATTCTTTGAGTGGTAAACTAATTGCGCGACCTTCATATGCTACAGAAATATTTGAAAAATATTCAGGATATTTTAGATATATGTATATGTAAATGACATCTATTTTCTTTATTGCAAACAGAAAATACTTAATACATACACAAATGTGAAGTATAGCGCCATCTTCTTAAGTCGATCTGCAGCTCTCACAAAATCGATTAATAATAACAATTAAGTAAAAGGGCGATTCCACCCGTTAATTAATAATTAAAAAAATAAATACTGTTTAAGTAAGGTTTTATTTAATTCAATTTCTTAAGACACCCTTACATTAACTGGCATCATAGTAAAAAGTAACGAGAATAGAACCCAACTAGTTTAACATGAGTTACACATAAACTGTACACTTTCTTCAATATAGTTTTTGTATTTCCAGGGGCTTGAGAGTGCCGTTCAATAATTCGACTTCGACATTGCTGGAAGAAGCGATTATCGGTCACGATGCTCGCGTGGCGAGAAATAGCATGCTGCGCCGGAGGAAAAACAGAATGCGCAAGAAGAATGCGGTAAGTGCATTTTTTTCTCAAGAAATGTTTTCTCCTACCTCTTTTTAAGTCTAATAATTGCGGGTTCCCCACGCCTTCTGATCTTTACTGACCTTGTATTCAAACGAGCCCGAAATTTACACAAAAATACCCTCTTTTTTTAGTGCAAATAAAAAACTTACTTGCATCTATGTATCGCGTGCATGTTTTACAAAGAGACTTTCCGAGAAATGGTGAATTATTTCGCAGTTAGCACATTAGCGAAACGTGAGATTTTAATTCATTCGTGCTGGTTAAAGAATAAATTTGAATTGGAGTTGGTGATGTTGATTATTAGTTACACAGAAAGATAATATACATGTGTAGTAAGTGTCAAGACTTTTATCCTTACTAATTTCCAAACCTATCTTTTTTAACATATTGGTTGGAAATTATATCGATTCGGAAGGATTTAGTATTTTTCAAATATTTTTTGTACATGTGATGTTAAAAAAATGTGATATTTAATGTGTTAGATAATAATTGTGACTTAATAAATGTTAAGTCCAATTAAATTATAACAAATTAATATATATTTTTCTGTTCGTCAATCGTATAAAAGAAATATAAGTAATATTTATGTCTTATACCGACTCTAATTATTAGGCGCACGATGTTCCCACACTAAGGAAAAAATATTGCTAGGAAAAATTTTTAAAATATTAAGTTGCATATATCATAATATCAACATGATTAGTTTGGCACGCCGCTCAAATATTACTTATGTTTCATCAAAATAAATCATGTTGAATGTTTTACAGATAAAAACATAAACAAAACGACAGTAGTAGCAGTATTGTTTTTTCGATTAAATATCGCATTTATAAAAAATTAACATTCTCGTGTATAATATTGGACGACTATCAAATTTAAAATAAGATACAAGAAATAAAAAGAAATCGTTATCAACACTTTATAAGTGAATGGAAAAGTCTGTGTCGCCAGAAGTAAATTTCATAAATAAACAAGTAAAACGTATCAGAATTTGGCATAAATTGGTATAAATTTATAAGAAATGTATTCTCAGTTCCTAAGTGTATCGTACACTTTGCACCTGTCTATGTTTCGTACATTTTTTACATTACGTAACAGTTTAGAAACATTTTTTACATTGACAAAATTGAAATAAAAATATGACAATGTTTTGAAAATCATCCTTATATATTTATAATCAGAGTGTAATCAAATTGTCCCTCCTCCTCCTTTAAAAATATTTCATATCTAGCAATTATTTTTCATTAATGAAATATTGTTTACCTGAAAATCACGAAATATCTGTCATCTTGACATTAGATGAACGACTGCCATTAACAATTAATTTTCATTGCTAACAGCAGTCGTTCAGCTAATGTAAAGATGACTGCTATTTGACGATTTGAAAGCAAACAATATTTATTTTAGAATATTAAGAGTAGAATTCCTAAATCAATCTATGCATAAGGTGATTTCTAAATACCGACATTATATCAACTATAAATGTTAATTTTAACTTTTCTCTTATTTTTCAGGGCCGAAAAAGTGAATCGGGATCTGACGGTATGAACGGCAACAACAATTCCGGCGGAAGTGACGGAAGTTTAAGTCACCCACGATCTGCTCGAAAATCTAGTTCCTCTCGTCCTACACGTATTGTACCAAGAGACTACTATAGTCGCTCTAACTTACTGGTAAAATCTGGCTCATTTTCCGGATCTGCCGCCAATCCGGAATCCAATACTGAACGAACGACAGTGAGCGATCCAGCGCCACAAATGAGATACAGTCGGGGGCGCTATGGCACTTCCGAGACTGAAGAAGAGGAACGCCCCTGCTTGCATGGTTATTCCAATTGCGAGGGTAACTTACTGGACAGTGTACTGAGTAGTAAGCAACTGCACAATGGTCAGTTCAATGCGGACAGTGACATCGAAAAGATCAGCCTTGGAAACAATTCCTTCTCCGAGCAGGCCTGGGATAATTATCAGGTGAGCTAACGTAGACTTTATTATAGCCAGCATACGCTAGGCCAATGCTGTTCATTTTAAATAAATCCTTATTATCTTATGCACATATCAAATTGATAATTCTTTGAATCGATGGTTGTAAGAGTTCTTGTTCTTGTTCTATCCCTCAAAGATTTCAGATATGTCCAACATCTATTTGTTAGTTTAATTAAGTGCTAAAAGCTATTCTCTGAAGAAATACATAGTATAGTGTACACTAGCGTCATTTGTTTTGAATTTTCTAAAGGTCATACCATTTTAATTCTTCATGTGTAACTTCATCAACCGTTGATAGTGTGCCTGTTGCCATTTTCATTTCTTTCTTGTATTGGTCAAATCACTATATAGTATAGGGAACAAATGAGGCGTTGGGTGCAATACCTGACAAGTTCCAACAAATTTTAAAAAATCAAGATGAACACGCAATATTTTTAACCTCTCTAAGTGTTAAAAGAAGCTTGAAAAAATGTTATCTTCTTTTTACGATTCATTTGCACCGTAAGTAAAAAAATGCCAAGTTAAAAAATTACCATTTCAAAACCTGCCAAGTTCATAAATTTATCAAGTCGTTATTGCATTATGAAAAATACAGATCAATATATTACTTAAATACAATTAGAAAAATTAATTTTCATATTCAATATATTGTAGTAGAAATTCAGTCTTTATGAGGTGAAAATGTACGCCCTTTTGGCGAACAAGAGCATTTTTCCTCTCTGAGACAATATTTTCACCCAAAACGGATTGAATATTCTTTCAATAAAGAGTAAGATTTCATTCAATAACAATCAACAACCATTATTGTAAGTTATTCCAATTTTGGAGCCCTCCAAAAATGATGGTTGTTGTAGTATTGTTGACAAATCAAATAACTCATCAAAAATGAGAATGCGCTCTTTCACTAGAGGGGCTGAATGTTCCCTTCGATTTTTAAAGATCGCTTTTTTATAAACCTCATTTCTTCTACATATTTTGTTCTTATATAAATTTATTTCTAGAGAAATGTACTTCAAAAAGTGCAAAGTCTATAAGAAATGCGAAACAATTAGCCAAGTCCACTTCTTAAACTTCAATATCTTTAATAGTATAAGACTTTGATTTGCATAAATCATGGAAATGTTTTCTTATTTGCAAGTAATCCTCATTTTTAGAATATAATAATTTTTATTATTTTTTTTTTAATCAGTTTTTCTTGTTTTTCTCGAAACGACATTACTTGGACCTCAACGTCTCAAGTCATAAAATCCACAGTTTTGTTCTGTTGAGAGCCCATAATAGACCGAAACGACAGTGAAGTTTGTTTTTAAGTTTTGCATTAAAAAAAGACTGAGACAACAAAGCGATAGAAGGAACAGTGTCATTATGTTTAACTCGAAACAACTCATCGATTGTATGACATTTTATCTATGAAAGTTAGTAAATTATAAACAAGTTTTGCTAGCTGTTGGATTTTATCCCTTGCTTGTTCATTTTTACCATCGATAACCATAACAAAAGATGCGGAATAAATATCCATCATACATTTGTTTTCTTTAGTACTGACTGGTTTAATTCTGTCGATACCACAAGTTATATCTCAAAATAGCTGTTTCTCCTCCTATAATCCGTAATGTTATAATAATTGTCTGAAGTTGGGTTTTTGAAAAGGGTTAATAATAAGAGCATAATGTAATTTCGATTTGTACTAAAACAAGCAAATAACTATCGACAAGTAAAATTTCCTAGAAAATCATATATATTCGAGATATAGAAGTCGTTCCAAAGTTATCACGAGTAAGTAACTATAACAATTACACTGAGAAAATTTTCTTTAAAAAATGTCCGGTATTATCTGCTATCCGTAGGGTATAATCCAAAAATGAGGATAATTCCCACATTGCAATGAAAAAGTACTAGTATTCTAATTAATTCATGTAGATGTAGAAAATTTCTTCGTTTTCAAAGTGTATGACGTTGCAACCAGACTGTATGGAAAATTTCGCATGGAAAATTTTCTCAGTGTCTTCGTTTGCAGTACAAAGCTTTCAGAATAACTGGGAAAACGTCGAAAGCTTCGTTTGGAATAGTTTGCAAATTTTCGAAATTAAAATATCAGGAGAGTAATTACTATTTTTTCAAAGTTGCAGACTTTTTTTACATAATCGTTATTTTTTAGTAATTCTTTACTATCGCAACAGGATAGTCATACAGTCATTTTCAAATATTTATTGAAATATGAATTTTTGCATATGCAGAGAGAAAAAACAGTAGCTAATGGAACTAACTAGAATTACAAAAAATCATTCAATTATCTTTTTCTGTAGTGAAAAAGGCCTGACATTGTTCCGTTTATTAGTATAGTATATCCGTAATTCTACATAACCTCAAATGTGCCACAGTTTTAGTATCAAGTATTGACTTTAAATGTACCTAAGTAGTAAAATAAATGAAATAAACTTGAACAACCTTTTGTCAGATTGATAAAAGTTATTGTGTGATGAAAATTACAATATTCTGATTATGAAGATTTAAGGCTGTAGATGAACTAATCAGATGGTATTTTTTGCACTTCTAATTTTTTAAATTTTCTCTAACGTTTGCTTCTAAAGCCAGAAACTCGCCTGGATTTATTACAAGAATTGCAAATATGTCAGAGAAAATTTTAATTCGTAAAGATGGAAAGGATGGAATTTTATACGAAACTGTTTTTTGGATTGTTCTCGATTTTCGAAAAAAATGGAAGGCGGAACTGGAGAGATTCGACAAGCCGGGAAATTACGAATTAAAATTTTCTCTGGCATATTTGCAATTCTTCTAATGAATCCAGACGAGTTTCTGGCTTTAGAAGCAAACGTTAGAGAAAATTAAAAAATTTAGTAGTGCAAAAAATACCATCTGATTGGTTCATCTACAGCCTTAAATGTTCATATTAAGTAATAATTACTACGAAGTGAACCAAAAAACTTTAATTATACAATATTCTGAGTTACAAATATAACATATAGTCAAAGACTACTTTTCACGTTATTAATTCTACTATCATTATATGTTACAACCACTTTTTTCCATGGTTCCATTATCCATTTTTTTGCTCCTTGTGCACCTAAATCTTTCAGTGGCAATCCTGTTTTATTTACCTACCCTGATGTTGCTAATGTAAATGATTAAATTGCGTACATAATCAGAATTACCAAGATCCTCATCCAAAATCTTTGGAAAGATGTTAATATATTATTATGATACTTATCATAAAACATTACTAAACTGTCAATCATTTTTTCATGTACAGGAAAAATACATGAGTGAGCCCTACAGCGAGACTGCAGATGTGGAAACGGCAAGACGTCTTCTGGACTTTGGCGACGATTACAGGAACTTCCTCGACAGCCAATCAGACTGTGCTTCGAGCCTAAGTGCTGTTCATTACGTAAGAAATTTCTCATTTTTTTTTGTTTTTTCACAGCATCAAATGATTATTATATTAACATTTAATCTTTGTTCCACATTTAGAAAGGCACTGTTACATCCGACAGTGATAGCGAGTCAGAAGATATTAAGAAATTAGCCGACACCTCACGCAATCAATTGTTGCTATCCGAGAGTTGCTTCGCGACGATGGTCGACGAAGAATTTGTACGTATTCATACCTCGGATTTCATAAAAATGATGTTGTTTTTACGCTACTACTTCGGAGCTTTCGTGGCTGGTATTAAGGCCGTTTTGACTTGTTTACGGAAACAATCGTCAGACGTTTACCGTAAAATAAGAAAATTTGTCTTAAGACTAATGATATGCTTTTTCTTACGACTAGCATGATTATTTACGCCAATAATCAGTAGTAAAAGTCGAAAAGAGCTGAGACTGTTTTCTTGTTTTCGATTCTTGCAAGCATGGGATTGCGGTTCTAATATGGTCTAATTATAAAAAGCCCATCTATGACGATTAAGTTTTAAAATGTATATTTTTATATTTTTTGATATTTTGTATCGGATATTTTAATATTGCTTTTTAACGCGATAATGTATAGTTTTTATATTATTCGACTCATGCATGACGCGTGTAATATATTTTTATATTTCGGCGGAGCATGTGAACATAGGACGTGTAAATACGAAGTATCTGCCATTTATTAATTTTGTATTAAACGCGATATATTTCATTTAACTACCGTACCGATACAATATTTATATTTTAAGTTTGTATTGCAAATTACAATTGAGAAATGCAAGTAATATTTTTTTTATTGTTAATTATTTCTGCGGAATTCATTATCTTCTTTCGCGTTGAATTTATTTCACTCATTTGCATACTGAGCAAAGTGTTTAATGGCGTATTTTATTTTTTTGCACAATTGCTATATCCTTCTTGTTTCTATCTAAAGAGTTGTGCTTTTTATGTATTATATTTTTCTTGTAGATTCAAGTCGTACGAATATGTTTTAGGCAAATTTATTAAATCTTATGAGGTTAAGCGTAACACTTCGCGGAAACTGCTTTATTATACTCATTTAATCATGCTTTACTAACACGTAATTTTGCGTGTATTATATAATAATAATGTAGTACTATTATACGATAAGTGCTAATTATAATATAATTATTGAATTACCGACTAACTCATAAACATATATTTGTTCTTAGTTTCTTATTAACTTTTTCTCCTAATGAGGACTGTTTTAATATTAGTTTCTATCCTAATCTGCTTTGTGTCTTTAAGTGCCACTAGTAATAATTGATTCCTACTAATTTCCATTAATTTTGACAATAACACAGAAAATAAGTATGGTGTATAAAAACATTATTATAATAAATATTATAAATATAAAAATTATTATAAAAACTCTAAAATTTTAGTAATATCTAAAGTTCGAAATTGTTTAAAAATCAAAAAGTCATTTTCATCTTTTACGCATCCCAGACAACCAGGACTGTGAAATTTGTCTATGAATTTCCCGGTAACAGTCGTCTTTAAGTCAACTATAAGTCGTCGGTTGACTATAAAGTTGACTTAATTTTGACTTTTACCTGGACATTCATAGTCGACATTGAAATTCAACTTTTGGCTATCTAGGATATTTTTGAATAGCAAGAATGAATGGCAGCATTGAAAATTAAAAATGTGTGTTTATAATGTTGGTCTATTATTCTAAACCCTGTTCAAAAAATAATTCGGCTTTTATTAAAATTATACCGTATCTATGATTGTAACTAAAAAATTCTAGCTTATTATACATAACGTATTGCATATCACCTCCAAATATGCACATGCCAAATAATATTTGTATTACTTCAAAGGCATATAAAATTTTACGTGAAAATTACTTTCGCCGCATAGATTTGCTCGACTCTCAAATGCTTGTCACGTAAAACTAGCTAATTTGCCAAAGAAAAGAGGAATTCTCAAAAGTGAATATGGCGAATATGTTAATAGAAGTGAATAGCCTTTTTGCTAGTTTACACATACTTCTGTACATAATCGTCGTGTATTAAAAACGCAAACAAAATTATTACGCGGCAATATAATACAATTCTTTATCTGAGGAGAAAAAATTTAGTCGTAAATATTTATGTTTTTAATTATGACAATATTTGCGTTATCTGCAATAGCTTAAAAGATTTTTCGTGTTTAACGTAATGTAGTTTTCGCTATTATGCAAAACTTTGAAGTATAAAGGAGAGGTCTTAAAGTAGACAGAGATTATCTTCGTCTTATTTGTCAGATCCCTAAGAAATCATCGAAATTACGAAACAGGATGTGTAAATTTGTAACTTAATTTGTTGAATATTTGTTCTTTATTTTGTAAAAATGTTTTATTTTTCCTTTTAACTATATTTCTCAATAATGTAATGCCAATAACAGTGATAGATAAACAAAAGTTTTGTAGACTTAAATCTTTAAAAGTTTGACATCATAAATTTTGACTCTTCTAAGATATTTTACTTAAAAAAGATCATAAATTTGACGAAAGATTTACGAGTTTATAAATCGTTATTGTCATTTTAAAGTCGTTTATTTGTTAATTGAGAATACTTTACAAGTCGACCTAATTGTTTAACAATTCTTTTTTATAATATAGTACACATAATTACGTAAAAAAAAAAACCGGTTGTAAAACTCGATGTTGCGCCCTGCATTGAATTCTTCGGGCGCAAATTATCGAGCTCCACACCTATGGTATTAAAAAATATCGTATGCAAAACTACATAACATATTTCTTAAATCATAAAAATGACTGTGTATATATATTGTGATATAAATTAAATATACATTGTGATATATAAATTGTTAAACAAAAAGTATAAGCAGTTAAAGCTTTAAATAAAATATAATAACTATAGATAAAAGCCTCACGTGAGAGTTTTGATTTTAAGATGTTGAGAAATCTATTCCGAATGATCATAAGCCATAAAATAATTTATATTTTATACATTTATAACTAGCTTATTTATAGTTAGATAAAATTGACTAAAAGAGAAGTAAAAGAAAATTAATATAAAATCCCAAATAAAAATGTCAGGATTTTTGTAAATAATGAAATGTCTATTCCACATATTTGGGAATTTACTTTAAAACTTTGACATAAATACATTTTAAAGATAAAAATCGGAGAGATACTGCAGTACAAAAATGCTAACCTAGGATTAATAGTAATTTAAAGTCATGGATAAAGCCAAGATTTATAAGTTTGGGGTCAAAGCATTAACATTAAACTTGACATACATTGCTCAAATACTTCAGGAAATTCTACGGATTCTGAGGAGTGCATATATTTACTTGATCATAATTGTATTTACGCTACGCAGTTGTAGATTTTTAATCTCGATTATTTTTAAAAAACTATTTCTTACGTTACATATTCTACTGCAGTAAATAAGCATAATAATTAACAAATACCATACATTTCACGAATTGTTGATCGTTCACGGTGTGACTATTTATTGACCAAAAACTAGTGGTATACGCTTAATTTTGCATAGTTTTAGTTTCAAAGTAATATTATTAATATTAATGTCCATATTTATGAACCGCAATTTTATTTCTTAAGTAATATTAAGCAATAGCTGTTAGTGTGCATACAACAAAAACTCACTATCAATTAGTTTCCAATTATTGTTCATAGTTTTTATGAAGAGTATAATAAGCAACTATTTACAAATAGTTTTGGTGATAATTTATAATCGCAATAAAGAGATTCTAAGACTGCTTAGAATTTGTTCATATTTTCTCGCGATTAATTTGTACAAAATCGGTAGTACATTCTCCCTAAGTAGTATCTGACTTTGGAGTTTTTCAGTACTTAACATTCAATGAAGTTAATTTTATTTTGAAAGTATTTAAAATATTAATTTTATTTATTTTACTAAATAAACATTATTGAAAGTTTTAAGCAAATATTACGCGAGTATTCATCAAAATTTCATGATTTTTTTTGGTCGTATATATTATACTTGAATTTAAGTACGAATCAACATGTTTTTAAATAAATAATTGGCGGATTAGATATGATATTCTTTCAATGGATTAAGAACGACTAATGTTTATTAAATATTTTTCCATTGCAGTGGGATTTCTTGAAAATATTTAAAATATTAATATGTGTATTAACTCGGACTGGAAACAAATTGAACTAGTTTCGATAATAATTATTAATTGTCTCCATTAAAAGCCGCCGAGTTTATATTCGGTACAATAAGTCGCGGAGATTTAATCAAAAGTTAGACTATAACTAATGTTTTGAATTCAGACTTGTTCTGAATCTGTTGTTCTTAAATGCTTAATTTTTTTAATTATCTTTAGCCATAAATTAAAGTAAGTCCCAACGTGAAAAAAAAATACCACCGTAACTTAAACTTAAGAAATCTTTGTGTTAAGTGTGACAAATGTTCATAATAAAAATAATTCTATATTATTATGTTATATTATTTTATTCCTTCCTGTTAAATAATGAAAATAAAAAATTATTACAAATACCCCACCTTTCACTATTAGCTATTTTCTCTACTTAGATTCTGCGCGGTGTGGGAGTTCGGCTTTCACCGAAATCTGGTGTAAAATAGTTGCTTTTTTAACTCGGATTTAGAAGCTGGTCAAAAAAACTTTTCGACAGAATGCCGAAAATAAATTTGGATGGTGGCTTGCGTGTTTCAGGCTGAATTGTCACGAGTCTGTCGAGAGAACATAAGATGCCTGCGTGCACTCTCCGATGCTGGTGGTGCATCTCGCCGTGGTGATAAACACAGAAAACTTATTAGGGGTGAGTACCAAGATCAAATACGAGATAGCCGAGCATCACTAACCTCGCTTTTATATGCAATCGTCCTCCTAGCAACGACCTTCTACGGCCTTACTTTTGTCGCGATAGTAATACTGTCTTTGAGTTTATTTCCAATTTTAAGTGTAGCCTTTAATTCCGAATATGGCGACCTATCGGTAGGTGACAAGCAACTTACAAGTACTAAGTGTGATCGACGATAATAAGTATTTTTATTGTTAAGCAGAAGTAACAACCATGTAAATGATATTTTTTATATGAAAACTAACTGCTGTCTTTATCACTAGATTATATTTTTGTAGAACGGTGCACGATTGGTAATTGCTCTTCATTAAAATGCACAAACATTTCATTATGCACATATTGTAAACTTCTTCCATTGCTTTATGTACTGTACCACGCTTTAAATGTGTAGTTAGTTTAAAACCATCTCATGTATACCATACTGAATGTTCAATAAATTCACTTTCATACATCATTTAACTAATTATTGCTCACGCCTATTCGTCACTCTTCACGTCACTTGTTTTTCATTCTCCGCATGATTTATTAACATACTTTCATCGTTAGTACTCATGAATATTAATTAAATCTATGGAATACAAGCACCGCTTTTGTATATTAACTCTTAATTAAATCCCGACGCCTGCGACAAACTTATGCGAATGGTTTAGTTTCCCTACGAGAAACTCGTTTGACGTGAAATGTAGTCCTGTACAGTATGAAAAAGGGGCAACATGTAGCTAATGTAAATCCGATCCGCGTAGGAGGACGATTGCCAGACGAACGACCGATATACATCAATGACTTCTCCGTAAATGGCAATCCCAGTAGCGTAACCTCATCAATAGTCGAATGTAAATTCGCGAGATCATAAATCAGATTTATACCAGATACTATCAAAATCAGTTACTTCAGACTTCATGTATTGCATGTAATGGTTAAAAAGGAAAAACAAACATTTTAAAGGAATAACGATCTTGGTAAGAAGTAATTCTGTGCACATTCCCTTAAATTTATACACCAAACCAGTCTTAATTTTCGTTTTTCTGTTGGCTGTGTTACGTTGCAAGGCCAATGCCAGTATTAAGTCAGTCGGATTCCGGAAATAATGATTCGATTTAAATCTGATCCAAATACAGATACGACTAAATTCTAGACATCTTAATTGGACTTTTTTGGCCGAAATTGGTTAGAAAATAAATACAGCTGTTTAGATTCATGTAATATAGGTTTTAAGCAACTTTTTTAATACGGTGTTAACAATTCATAGATTTTCAATAATAATAATTAAGTTGGATATAGGAAGTCTTGTATTTCAATACACATATGAAGTTTAAGTAGATATTTATAGATACAGTTGAATTTTCCTAGTAAATTTTAGTTTTATTATCAATTTAAAAAATATCGTTTTTGAGAACTAATATGACAGCATTTTAAAAATACTGTAAAAGTAATTATTCAACTTGAAGTTTGTTCTTCAATTTACTAAAATAAACTAGCCTAACTCATTCAATTATTTTCGTAGTAATAAATATTCTTTTCTTTAACTACTTACGAGCAAAAATTCACTTTACGCAATTATTTTCTGCAGAAGTTATGTTTGGTTATTTACGTTAAAATGGGTAATATTGTAATTTTGTATATCAGGTAATAAAATCAGGTGGTTGACTATTTTTTAACAGATTATTGTTACATATTTAAAATCATTCTAAAAAAGAGAAATGATAGGTTTTTCCATGCATAAACCAACATTAATTAAAGTAACATTACGGAATTTGGAATGAAAAGACAATTATACAAAAATTCATAAACCAATGTGGTGTCATTTTTAATCAAAACAGAAAAGTTTAAGATATAAATGAGGACATCTATGGACGGAATATTTTGTAATATTTTCTTGTATAATATTATTCAACTATAATTTCACTGCGAATATTCGTTCGAAGCAAATAGATCTACACGTGAGTTTTATCATGTCAACGATTTCCCTTTACATAAATCTAAATAAACATTTTAATGATTCTAACTAACTTGGCACTTTGTCAAAAATTACGTACATATTTTTTATCTATACTCTGCTACTGAAAGATAGCCATAAAAATTATACGATATTATGAAAAATGTATTTTATTTTACGTATAAGGGAAAACTATAAACTTACATCAAGATATGTTCGTATTTAGAAAATTTTATAATGAGAGAAAATTGTTGATTTGTGTTTTTGTCATACAAATTTTATCTGGAATTTTGTTCTGCTAAATTCGTTCATCGACAAAAAATTGTAAAATACTAAAATGTAGTATTGAAAGTCATTATTTTAATAACAAAATTAAAATTAATACTAAAATAAAAATTATGTTTTTGGTTATTTTATGCAGTTTGGATATAATTTATACAAATAACCCAGAAAAATCTTTAATATCAAAAGTTATTGCCACACAGATAAAAGTAAAAAAATATTTTATTTTTTGTTCATAGAACTCTCTTTCGTACACTGAAAATAAAAGTTTTTGTATTCAAACTTTGACTAGGTTCATTACCTAATGCTTAAGGATAATTGTAGTTTAGATAACAATTTAATAAAGCACAGAAAATTACTTAATAAAATTACAAGAAAGCTGTTTATTAATATTTTAATTCAATTTGAACTTATGATTTGTTCAGTATGTATTGATAATAATATAGAGACAGGGAGGCAATTGAATAAACATTTTGTTGAATGTATACTACTGTTATAACGGGACCAATTCTCTTCTATCTCTAAGTATTTTCTTTTAAGTTTTTCTGCATTTTAGATAAACTAAATTCATTAATTTCTATACATTATCGACGTGTAGTTACATAAATAATATGTATGATAACTTTATCAAATAAATATACTGTACGCAGTAATGGTGAGGACAGGAATATCGTAATATCTGCATAATATGCAGGAATTAGTTCAATATTCACACAGGTCAGCAATAAACTCATGACGATTGACATGATACAGTTAGCGGTTTGTACTTGATCAGTTTCCGCTTCCGCCTGGTTACACTTATGAGGAGAACTAGTAAAAATATTTATTTGACATAGACGTGTTTTTGCATTGCACCTGAAAAAAATATTAATGATTAGATCTACTTCTTCATTTATTACTTATTCATTTCTAATACATTTGTACGCCTAAATTAACAAACATCACTAATTTAATATCTGTTTTTTTTAATTAAACTTTAAGTAAACTTAAATTTTAAAACAGCTACACATAAATTAATAACAAAACTAATAAAAAGAAAAAAATTCCAATTACATTTTTAATTCAATAATTATACCAGAAAATTATAAGCAACATTTAGGCATTTTTTAGTTATAAAACTTTAAGAGAATATAAAACTTCTAGTAAACAGAAAATAATAAATCCAATTCCTTCATGAAAATCAAATCATTTGTAATCATTAACATCTTATCGGTTAATATGATATCGTCTTTGAGTAGCACGTGTCAAATACCCAACACAGATTTTTCAAAAACAGAAATAGAATAAATGCATTTTTACCATTCCAGAATCGTAGGAGTTCCTACTTATTTTCTGTAGACCATATGGCATAGAATGCATGCAACGGGTTAAATTTAGCTCACTCCATTAGGTTCGAAACTATGAAGTTTACTTAATGTTTAAAATAGACAAGTCAAGTTACAATCAGGAATTGTACGTCAAAAAGGAAGACACGAATGGATATATTAAAAATAGCTAATGCAGCATAATAATATTCGACTAATCCAAAAGTATCAAAAGATTCTTGAATCTTTAACAGTATAGGTATTATTTAATTAACAATTGGTAAACATTTGGTACATAGTTAGTATTCTGAAAATCAGAAAGTCACACATTGTGCAAATAACACACATGTGACTTATTCCCTATCTAACGGGACAAGAACAAAACGAGGACTGAACTTACCTGCAATCTTCATCTACACGACGGATAGAAAAAGTATCGAATTTATGCGACAATGTTGGAGTTGCGATTCGCACCGATCGAGGTCGTAATGGACTAGCAAACATTTCAGTTCCTTAGATAGAGAAATGGCAGGAATTCACTGTGGCTGTTGTCAGACCCCTTTTAAATGCTTGAAATATAAAACCCGTATAACACGCGGAAGAAAATGTAAACACGTTATACGTACTTTTACGTGGCTTTACTTCACATGGAAGATAGAACATGCACATGCAGATATGGCGTTCATGCGGCCTATTTGCCTTGCGAATACAATTTCTGAAATGCTCGGAAAGTGTAGGCCATTGATTCGAATTCTTTCGAAATTTATTGCTTTTTGTTCTTTCAATATAATACGACATCCGATTTGCGAATAGAAGTTTCTAACGATCGAAAAGGAATAATTACGGAATACGAAATTAGCTTTCGGAAAATAAACTGCGAGTTATTTCAGATTTATGCAGCCGTGAGCTCTAATTATTCTAAATAGCTGCTAATTATTTGACAGTGTCACGCTTGCTAAAAAAACTTTAAACTTTGTGGAATCGATGAAGGGTAGAGGCGTTGTTGCCATGTTTAAAAACTCGTACTCTTTTTGTGATTCACCTCAGCTTTGTGCAATTTTTAATTAACCTAATTTATATATTTTATGAGTTGGAGGAACAAAAACATTATACTAGAGTTTAGCCTTGCCGCATTACTATAGGCAATTAAATGCCTTTCATTACTTACACTTGATGTTTAATATTAAATTTAGGGATTATGAACATGCGAATTCAACAACTTAAATTTAAAGAATTTTAAATAAACTTCAGTAATTAAAATTTCAATTTTGCGATGAAAAAAAACTTTACTGTTTTTTTACTGTACTGATAATTATTTCTAAAAACAATACATTCATTTAATAAATTCCAATGTCTATTCAGACGTCGGAATGTCTTTAACACCATCAAATAATTAATTGACCTGTTCACCAACTTCATGAAATTATAATAGTTATTATATGAAACTTTTTTTAAACATACTTTCAGTGTAATTTTTATAAACATTTATACAGATAGATTACACCACCAAATTTCTATTATACGATAAAAAAAATCTGACATGTTAGAAGCTTTCTCTCTTTATAAACTTTTTGTTGATAATTATGTCTACCTTTATTTACGAACTTTCCTGTGAGCATTTTTCTTGTCGTTAGATGGCACGTGTGGCATCTCTAATCTAAGGTGAGTAAAAGTCACGACTTGAAGGTGCGGGTTATTTGAATACAAACCACGTTACTTTCTTGCGCGAAGACAATATGAATCTTTGATTTATTTTCATTTTATGTTTTCAAAGCAATTCATCATCTGATATATATCTATTTTATTACACTATTCAAAATTGTCAATCTGATGCAATATCAATATTATTGATATTGTGGGTAAAATTAAGGAGGTATTTCATTTTTTAATTTGCGTTGACAAATTATATAGTACTTTTCCCGGAAATGTCCATATACATTACCATCGAGCTTAAAAACCTGAAAGCTAAATAGTTAATTTTTTAGTTAATTTATAGAATAGAACTCTACGATATAGTTTATATGGAACGGGAGCTACCCTTGGAAATACCTGAACGTTTCTTCTTGCAAAAAACTCTTTGTATGATGCAGATATCCTTCGTTGACACATGCGAGCGGCATACACTATGTAATGGATATGCTTCTTTGCATATGAAATAATGAGACATAACTAAACCTTCACTTCATCTTATGTCACGTCTATATGTTCCAATTGGAAATAGAAAATAATTTAGATTTCTAGAACATTTTTCATGAAATTGACTTCGAAATTGTATTAATTTTTTTATCAGAACAATTTCTTTAGTGTTCCAGTTGATATTTAACGGGACAAAAACGGAAACAAGTAATCCGTCATTTAGAAATCTAATAATTAAAGAACGGTATTGGAAAATATTTTTTTGTTGTAAACCAGTGCCTCATGATATGCAAACTAATAAATTTATATTCATGTTTTATCGTTAGGCTTCTTTCATACTCAAATAAACAAGATTGAGGAAATATTCCAGTTTACAGCTACTCCTGATGAGATTTATGCCGCTATTAATAAAGGAAAAGTTATGGAAAGTTGTCTTCGTTACAAATATTAATATCGCTGCTAAGATAAATTGATTTTCTGGGAAAACCTGATAAAAAATAATCAAATTTAATAGTGCTTCATTAAAAAAATTGCAATTTATGAGAGCTAGTCCAACGTAGCAATTTGGGTGTCATTATGAGCCAACGAGTAATACGTAAAGGTGAAAGAAAATTTGTGTTCTGTTTACTTGTGTCAAGTAAATGCATATTAGTATGTACTACTTAAAGGTCTTTAATATTTCAATTTTACATGCATATGACCAGAAAACAGAACTGTTACTTGTAATTACTACAAGAGCTTTGAAATTTCAATTTCGAATGCCGTCCGAATCGCGTCCATGTCAATGTATCTAGAACTACCATTAGCTGCTCATTAGTAGCATCAGCTGTCAACATGTGTTATCGTCAATACAGAAAATATGAAAAGACTTCAAACCTGTTTTTGAGGTTAATATAATGATGTTTTCATTAACGCTGACGTTTTCCAGAAATATTTCTCTTAATCAACAAATTTGTAACTGATCAATTTTAAATACATTTTGGACAGTCAACATGATAATAGAAAATAATTAAGTGTTTATATTACAGCAATACGTGATATTTAAAAAATGGTTTTTCTTATTATTGAGCTTTCAGTCTTCACTCTAATCTCACTTAATAACTATATTATTTGTCTATACAATTTCTTCCCTACACAGGATTTAGTCTCAATTTATATGCACTACATACCTTTCACTTTTCAAATTATTTTTTACTTTCAAATCTCGATCGTATATCGCAATTTGCATATTTTTTGTCCTTGACAACTAGGAAATTTAACGAAATTTAACGAAAGTTTCTAAGAATAACTATAAATTTTATTATGTATTTTTCACTTTATTAAGGAAATTGTGAGTAAATCACAGGGGAATGTTATCAATTTGTGTCTACAATCAGATCGTACATTAGCTATTATTCTCAATTGAAATCAAGGTCTAACAAAAAAAGGTTTTGTTAAAAGTCACCGACTCATGTTCCTTTCAGACTGACAAAATAAAAGATCAGATCTGCATTTATATTCCTCTCGTAAACTACTACATATACCAGTTTTTTATATCAAGAATAAATATCACATATGACCGAATAGCATAAAATAAACAATAGCCTCATTAAAAAGAGAATGATGAAATCTCGAACGTGGGCATTAATGATTTAGTGCTCATATTCATGATATGTGGAAACTTGAGCTTGTGTCAAGGATAAAAACGAGAAAAAGGGACATTTAAAAGTGAATGCCATTATTTGTATTATTTCTTTCTTTTAAGTGCATAATATATTTGTTTCGGAAATACATTCATTTCCTTTCTGACTAGCTTCGATTGCGATTTTAGTTACGAAATTGATGATGCTTGACTTGGCGATTTAATTTAATAAAAGTGTGAGCGAAGACATGTTCCACTTTAAAATATGCATTTTCAAAAGTATATAACACCTCAATTTGTACTCCCACGTTAATATTAAACTCAATTTATGTTTAAACAAGCATCATTATATAAAAGTGTTTATCAAAATGTACGACATTGGTGTCTAGTAAATGGATTAGCATAAGAAATTTTTACTAAATATCACTGGTTTTCCACCGGAGTAACAAGTATGCAAATTTTGTAAATTTTATCACCACTTATATAGAAGTCATGTGACGTTGAACCAAGCGTTATAAGATTGATCAAATGTGGTTTTATCAACTCGAGCAATGTTAATGAATGTTATACATATCGCGTTTTGCATGCTCTTCCTGAAGACTTCTTCGCGTTATAGTTATAATTTGCAGCATATGCGAGAAACCCGTGAGGCAGATTGTTCACTTTTATACTTCATGCATATTACGTACAATTTGCAAGTATCTTTTCTCATTAATCGAATTATAAATTTGCATAAAACAGCTTCTTCCAGTAATAATGGATAATTAAATCAAGTATATGATAAACTTTAAGAAGCGATTTAAATATTCAGTACAGAATGTTTCTTTTGTATGCAAGAAAGTAGCGGTAATAGTACGATTTTAACAGTAAATAACAGTCACTATAATAAATTATAATAAAAAAGTTATCAATTTAATGAAAAATATTACAATTAATATTACAAAGTGGACAACTTTTTTCTCTTTGGATAAAAGGACACGGTTAAGATATTTTAGTGTATTAAATATTTTGGTACTTCTTCCTGTTTGCTCTACCCGTATAATGAAGTTTCAAAGTTTCAAATTAATGAGAATTTTCAAAGTCGAAAGATATATAATGAATTTTAACAGAAAATTATTCTAGAATATAGTGCTATAAAAATTATGTAACATTATTAACGTTTGCTACTTATATCTGGATTAAGAGAAATTCATAATTCTGATGAGAACGAGATTACATTTTCCGCAGATGGTTTGAACCATCTAGTTCATTCATGATCGAACCGCATTCCATTCATTCTCGGAAAAGTGAAATTTTAATCTGTACGCGTGAAATGTACATTGAAAGAAAGAATGCATTAACTTCTTTGCCATTTCCTCGGTCTGGCATTGAAGTCTGAAACAAAAGTAAAGCTTCAACAATTTCCCAGAGAAAGTAGTGTTTTTACACATTGTTCTATTTCCTCTAACCGAATGCTACTTATTCAATTGATAATACCAAAAATTTTAATTGGTACACTTTATAATTAATTTTTATACTTATTTACTGTTTGAGGATGTTTGTCAGACAGTTTTTATGTCTATTATTATTGGTTACAAAATTAATAAAAGCTAAAAAACAATTATTTGTTATGAATTGATAAAATAAGGATTTCGGTTAGGAGTATTATTAAATAAAAACATTTATATAAATTCGTATTGAAAAAAGTTTTACAAACCAATTCATAATAGTAAATTAAGGTACATGTGAACGTAATAGTTTTCTCATGCATTTAGTTACATTGTATGGTCTAGACTCCTAATTTGTCGTACATAAAGAGCACTTAGAGTTGCGCATAAAATTAGTTAAGCCTCTTCAATGTTGTAACTAAATTACTTATGAACGTAACTATTGTCTGCATAATTTAAAAGAGAAGCGGAAATGATTGTAATTATGACTCCGTCATCAAAGATGCTATTGTAGTGATGCTACACAAAAACGTAATTTTCGGAAATTATACTTGAAAACTGTACTCTGTTGCTGACTATTTCCAATTTCCAATTTTTTTGTTGATTTTGATAATGAACGTACGAGTATTGTAGGATATGGCAGTGGCTTTAAAACATTTATCCAATTGGAATGTGTCCCATAACTAAAAAACGTCAATTATATAATAAGTATTAAATGTAATTAAATAAATTGCTCGATTTTATATCAGGAGTGAATTAGTAATCAATTTGTGCAATAGAGAAGTTAACAAGTTTAATATATGTCTTCAAGGAAACATAAATAATTTAAAAAGTTCTAACAATAGTAAACTCTGTACTCTAATAATTGTATGTGATTATTACTTCAATAATATTCTAAAAACAGGAAGGAATCATAAATATGGTATCAAGGTGGTCCCAGAAAATTGTACAAGTAGGAATGGAAACACTGTGAAACTATTTACTGAATAATTACTCAAGTCAGCCACATTTTTATGTTTGTAAAAGCCATAGTTCTGTATTCCTAAAGCCGGTATTTAAATTCTTAACTGGACCCTTTTTAAGTTTAACAATTACACAAGAAATTTTACTACGAGTTTAAAAAAAAACATTTTTTTAAATTAGAGAAAAAGTTTCCTAATTATTAATTTTAAGTTTTAAAATTAAAGTAAAGAAATCAAAAAGTTTCAAGAAAGAATTCTTACAATAATATAAAGCGAATTTAACTTTGATACAATGGTATGGTTTTTGAAAACGTAAATGTCCCAGTAGACATTTAGTCAGGCCCTGACCGCGCGCTGACCACGGCCTTTAGGGCCTCAATAAATTTCTGCTCGGTGTTTTTTCATAGCTATTTTTACTTATCAGAATTTAGTGTTAAACATTTAACATTGACTACAAAATTTAAAAGAAAATTACGGTACAGAACATCATATTCTTTATGAACATTCCGAACAAATCGATATGAATAGCAACATGTAACCTACGTAATAAGCATTTATGCAAAATTTCTGGTGTTGACGCACGATACTTACTTACATATTCCCTGAAATATGTCGCGAAAACAGCGTTCTTCGGTAAAGTAGATAAATCTTTTTGAAACGCAAGTTCTAAATGGTTGGTTCTCAAACACTCGCAATGTGTGTCGACGTGTCAAATGGTAGTGAAAATTAAGCTTATTTGATTACTACGACAATAACATAACATTTTCAATTATGTTCGAAGTTCTCATATGCATTCAAAGAGCGAAAACTTTTCAGTGAAATAGTTTGCTCATAAATGACATATTTTCTAAACGAAATTTGGTAAAATATATTATTCTTTCAAGTAAAGCACGTGTACTTTCACTCTAACACGTTTTCTACAATTGTATGTACATTGTTCAGTTGTATAATCTGTTCCTCCTCTTCAACATTTTTTTAATTGGTTTAATCAAACCCATGGAATTCTAACAAAATAGATTCGCATCATGTAAGGGAATTTATGTTCACAAACTTTTTGAAAATTGCATTCAATCCGTTTTTAATTGATGTTGGCAACATTCGCCGCCAATGCAAGCGGTAGAATCAGCCGGTTTGCGAGGATCGGGTAGAATCGATCGTCTTCGGATTCAGGATCGCTCGCCACTAGCGGGATAGCTTGGCGATTCGAAGCCAGTATCGTTTTGCCTTTGCCCGTGTGCGCTGTTTTACCACGCATCCGCGAGACGCCTGTCACATGACAGCATCCCGTTGTGCTATTAACCGCGCAACGACCTAAACACCCACAGATGTTTCCGCAGCCTGACATCATCGCTGGCATGGACACTGACAACGAGAAGTGTACGTATTTTGTAAACATTGAACAGTGTTTATAAAAAGTTTCACCGATTCTTCCGGATTTACTCAGGAAATGATCAATAGTGAATTGATGCATCTGATCAAAATAGAAACTTTATTACCACTAAACAGAATGAAAATCTTTTACTGCTGTCGAATCGTGACGAGGAAGTGTTTTTTTTTATTGCAAGACTTTCTTCGTTTAGTATTTTGCAGACTATATTGCCGAGATCGTTGGCGTGCAATTATTTTTAGCAAAGATAACCGGCGTATTTTAACCAATCTTCATCAGATACGTCCGGAATCAGATATCCGTGTGCAGTTTTCGCGAAATACCAAGTGCTTATAGCAATTTATTCCGGTAGAACGATTTTAATATCGAATAGTTTCTTCGTTTAAACATTAGAATTATAAACTTTCAACACTTAAACACGATTTTAATAATGTTTGACTGCTAATTAATGCGGTGCTCTTTTTGTTTCTTTTGAAAGGCATACCAGGACGTTCACCACCCCGTTCTAGCGCAGGTATTCCCGTTCGGACCAATTAATTCGATAACATCTGCATTAGCATACTTTGTTTATTTGCAACAATCGCGTTTTCTACTCTAGAAAGATTGATGATGGCACGAATGAATCACGGACGAATAGGTATGTGGCCCTCGTTGCTCCGAGCACTAGACCGAGTGAGAGGTGGACCGATCTTTCCCAAGGTTCAATTTTTAGCCATGACGTCAATCGAACACGATACGTTTGCGAAATTTTCGACAATCCCTCGTCGAAAGTGGTCGATCAGGAAATCGACCCAATACCTGGCCTGGTCCTAAATAACGCAACCTCCAAATTCAACGACGCTAATCGAGGCCAGTGGTACCAGCGGCGTGTAGGGCCTAAATCAAATGCGTTTCAGGTTCGTTATATATTTATAAAATCCGGCCTCGTTCTTACCAACGAGGCGGAGGCAACTGGAGCATCGGTGTGTCGCAATTGAATTTCCGCTCTTTTACTTGATTAACGGCGATAACAGTAATTACGAGAGCAGTGCACGAAGCCTACTAAGCTCGATGACAGTTTAAGGAAAATGCGACGTTAAAAAGGTGAACAACTCTGAGCTGAAAAGAGCCCGGAAAATAACGCGTTTCTTACTTTGTGTTACTGTTATCGGTCTTCAAGGCATCACTCGTCTTCAAAGTTCATTACAGCTTACCATTCAGCGTTATTTAAAATTATGGTTTTTTCGAATAGGATAGAATAAGAAAAATTAGGATGATGCTTTTGAATAAACCGATAATTGAATTTATTGCTCATTGAATACGAAGCTTGTGTGGCATTTCGCCTTCATTTGATCATTCTTGTAATCGAATTAGAGGCTGCGGTCGGCTGTTCCGTAAAGATGCACTTCAATGAGAATCTCGTTAATTGAACGAAATGCGTTAAGCAGTGTGGAGTTCTCTGACTTGTGATTTAAGTAATGCAGTGAGTTATACC
This sequence comes from Trichopria drosophilae, assembly GCA_030407085.1. NCBI lineage: Eukaryota > Metazoa > Arthropoda > Insecta > Hymenoptera > Diapriidae > Trichopria > Trichopria drosophilae. Next base: position 148,030,764 of record CM059583.1, read on the forward strand.
GGGAAAATGATACGAATTCTTCGAATTAGTAGTAATTATCAACAAAAACTGTATTGTTGTTAATTGACATCAAATTGGTAATATTTATAGTCAGCACTAAATAATGTTAAGTACTAATTTTAAAAGTTATAGTTTTATAACTTGGAATAATGGGATTGACGAGATTCTCAACCCGATTAATGTCATGATACGAATTGTCTTCTGATCACAATTTTGACGAATTGTTTTTACTGCCCAATGGAAATCTCGATAAGGAGCACCTAAGGACCTCCAAACGTTATTTTTGGAAGACTTTTCAGAGCATCCCGGGATGAACTTGATTGTGTCGGAACTATAAAAATGAAATTGCATAACAAACATTATTCATCTGACTAGGACTTTCAGTACAAGTCTACAAATTATGTGAATGTTTACTTTTATTTTAGTTAATGTTCCTATTCAGCTAAGAAATAGTCGTAGAGATAATAGGAACAAGTCTTATCTAAATAAGAAAAATATATTAAAAAACACATTTAAACTCCTTACCATTGAGTTATAGTTACCTGATCTTCTCCTAATCTGGTAGTTTCAATCCAGTGAGGTTTGGAGAGTGATCATCTTGTTGTATCCTGCTAACACATACTTAATGAATAAATTCGCCCACTAGTATGCATTGAATTTAAAAAGCAACATGTTTTACAAAATAATATATATCTGACATGGAGTAATATCTACAATACTAACCTTTTAGTAAATGTAAAACCTGCAGCTACAGGAAAACTCGTGATGCATTTCGTTAGTAATGCTAATTCTAATCATAATTGTGAACCATTTATCATTGATAACATTCTAAATGTTAAACATAACGCTTCCGTAAGTAATAACTTAGTACAGTGAAAAATGAGCCATGTTTTAATGCTTTGATCTTTTTCTAAAGTTTCAAATAGTGCTTCCATTACCACTAAAAACAAGTGACTATTAATGAAGTGAATAATGAACTTCATTTCATCTGCAGAGAGCAATATTCATGATCACTTCTGTAGCTATAGCAGTTGAAAACTTTATAATAAAATTATAAAAGCAGTTAATTACTAGAGAAATAATCCTGATTGCAGCTGATTAGACTCAATTGGAGATTTCGAAAATTTTAATAGTTTTATAAACAATAAATGTTTCCTTTTAAGCTGCTAAAAAGTTTCTGAAGCATTGTATAGATCTGCATCTAGGTATGCATTGGCGCAGTAGATACGAAAAATTAGTTATGTATTATAAAATGTTACTACTACAAAAGTACTTAGTGTTAAACACTCCCATTTGCACTAAAAAGCTATAATCACAATTATTATCAAAGCAGTAAGTGATATAAATGGAAATATAGTGACCCGCAAAATAATAGTTATTACTAAAAATTTAATTGTAAAGATTACTTATATAGTTTTTAATAACATTTTTATTTTGGAAATAATAATATAAAATAATTATATTAAAATAAAATAAGCGTTTATAATATCATTCGCGTTCAATATACATATGCATATATCTAAAGAAATTTGATAATAATTATTATTATAATGCTCGGTATGAAACAAAAATAATAAATTATAACAACAATAATGCACAAATCAAAGGTGAAGAAATTTATACTTTTGTTTTTTCTATACCGGTATAGTTCATTATAATTTATATGTATTTCTTGTAATTTAATGTTGGGCTTAGAAAACTCTGCACCGAAAATTCGCTTAAACTGATAATGTCTTCATTGCAATGAATATCACGTAAAACGAGCGAGAATTGAGCCACGTTTTTATAGTCAAATTTGACTTCATACTGAAGTGAATTCCCACTGTAACTAAGGCACTGGATTGGTGTTAAATCTTCATGTTTATGTGAATCTGATGATAATTAAAAAAAGCACTTACGATCTTCAATAGTTAAATCCCAATATTTAAAAAAGTTTTTCAAGACGATGGAAACTTAATTCAGAAACTTATGTAAAAAATCGGATCTGCATTTATAGGTTATTTGGTTATGACTAATCACATTTTTAATCGCATTAAAAAGTCATATTTCACTACATAGAAGTGGAAATAATGGATTCACTTTAACTAATGTCGAACTTGGTTCAAAATTAACTTTAGAGTGTATTGTATGCTAATTGTTATATATTTTCTGCAATTATTGCAGAGCACTGAAAACAAGCACAGATAAGATTTTTTGCGCATTTTATTTTATCGTACACAATGATGATGAGATAACAAAATCTGAATGTAATTACGGCTATACATTTTGCAATTAAGCCGTCAATATATATTTATTACGAATTCGCGTTATCTGAGGCGGATCTCATTCTTAATCTTGTGCGATACGTTTTTCGAATAATATGCATAAACGCTACGTAACCAGTTTAAAACCGTTGTCAGATAAGTAATTTACGATAATTAAATATAATTACCACAAATCGGAATAACTGTTCTCAAGTTGAAAATGATTTAATTTCCAAGGAAGAAGGTACAATTAAGTATGAATTTTAACCCCCAGTTTAAACGCACTGTTTTTTAACAGGCTAGCAATGCCATAATTTCGTCAAAAGAAGGCATTAAAATCGTGCTCTTTGTGGTGTTAAATTGAAACGTTGTTGTGACAATTTCTGATCTAATAACATGTATTCATTAACCAAGGTTCAACCAAACTTTCATTACCGCAAATTACACATTACGTCAATTACTGCGTTCAGAATTTCTCTGCAAAGAACGAGTGAATATTATGGCAATGATCAAATGTTGATACCGTATACTTATTGGGATATATCCAGTTTCTAAAACTGACCCAAAAATCATTTTCATATAAGTGATGTTGTAATATTGGATTAGTTTTTTACTAGACGTGGAAATTTCTTAGTTATCTGTGTTGAGCATAGTGCACACACGAATTGTGCATTTCAATGGAACAAACAAGCACGAAAATGTGACCCCATCTCTAGTTACTTTAATGCACAGTATTTTTAGTTCGACCTCAACTCAAAATCGTAGCTCACAGAGACTATATAAATATCATTCGCAATTATTAAAGCACCCGTATCTATAGATAATATATATAATAATATAATAATTTCAAAATATAATATTTTTATTATTCATAAAACGTCTTAAACCAGCAAAATAGAAATAGGACGCTTGTAAAGTAGGAATAACCATCCTTTTGGTATATCATCCATGGTTATTAACGTCATATTAGTACATTATTTACGTATTTGAATTTCATTATTTAAATGAATTTTTTATTCAATATGTCATGTAGATTTGTTCATTGAATTGGACTGTAATTATAATGCGAGGAAAGCAAACAATTAAGATATGCAGAATTGTATAATAGTTATAATTTTGTCACTTTAACCACTTCGCTGGCATGACATATTTTCTGGCGTTTCGGTTTAAAAGAAAAAAGGAGACGTGCCAGCGAAGTGGTTAATAAATAAACAGCAATTACTTGTTACAATCTCAGTTTGATGTATTTACGGTCTATAATTAAGGAAATTAATTTTCATCAACGAAGAGAAAGGGTTCTTTACGACAAGTGCAGACAATATAATACGCTGTGAAATTTCTCCATCATCAAGCAGCTCATATAATATTGTATATGGACATAAAGAATTTTTATGAAAATATACTCAACTTTTCGTTAAATACTGAGATATATTATCAAAATAGCGAGGGACCAGTTTTATGGTATGGCAATAAATTTGGTGGTAGCAGTGGAGAGCACTGAACTATTTTTCACATATTATTGTTATTATTATATGTTTATTATTTTCATTTTATTTATTTCCATATGTATTTAATCAACTCTAATATTCAGTAAATATTCTCAAAAAATTGTTCCACTCTCGTTAATAAAAAGAAAATGGAAAATTACTCGCTGATATGAGAATACTTGTCCATATATTTAGTATTTTACTGCAAATTTGATTATGATTACTCATTTGTATTCTTATTCATAGAATATTTCACCGGCAAATAGTGCTTGTTGCATTTTTTATTACAAATGGATTTCCGGATGTAATTAAATATAAGCTATTTTTTCTCTTCCAAGACATATAGCAATTTATATTTGACTTTGACATATGTTTGGCTAATTTTCATTTTCATATGTCATGATCCTTCGAGTCCCGTATTGATACCCTAAAATCTTCACCGTTATTGTTTTAATCGCTTTCATTTTGATTATATTTTTGCTACGAAACGTCGCGGCTTTCAAAATGCGTCTATTCTTTATAGAAAAACATAACTTAAGAAAACCAACATTTACCTGCTGATATTTACAAATCCAAAAGCCGACAAGTCAAAAAACCGAAAATCGATAAGCCCACATTAAAAAAAACCGACACTTCAAAAAATGAGTGTCTGCTTATGTGTCGACTTATTGACTGTCAGCTTTTCGACGGTTGGCTTAACAACTTTCGGTTGTTTACCTTTTGGCTTGTGGGTTTTTCGACCTACACCGGAATATTTAAAGATCGAATAAATTTTAAAGATATATAAAACAAGAATTACATAAGTCGATCACACATATTATAATGAAGAGTGTTCCCAAGCTGTATTTTATTCAGGTCATATCTGATTACTACTGGCTCCCGTAGGCAATATGTATTCCAACTTCGGAGAATGAAAATTGAGAAACTAGATTATGTACTGCGAACGTTTCTTTGTCAGCTGCATCGGCGATACTTGCTTTTGTGGGGTTACGTTCCACTTATAATTAGTTGAAAATTATTGTTTTGTGTCTTTTAATGAACACACGTTTATCATTATAGTACCTAACCTAACTCTTAACATTTTATTTTCAAACACAATAATGAAGTCGCATACTCATTTTCGTTTCGATCGCTTGTCGTCATAAACTCCTAAGAAATATTTGTTCCGTTATTACACTTACAATTAGTATCACATTTTGCAATAAATTTTTTAATTATTCAATCATTCCACTTGAAGTGTCAGATGATGCTTAAATAAGCGAGTTTCCACCTCAGTGTTGTATTATTAATACGATATTTATTTGTTAAATTTATACTTATTACAATGTGTATTTGACTTCATCAACAATAAATGATTATTAATAAGAAAAAATAACTATATAATACACTCAACAAAATAATTTTCCTAAAAAGATATTCATAAATCATCATTCTAATATAAGAAAAGCATTCCAATTATATTTTTATATTTTATTTAAACGTCGTGAGATAACTGATATCAAAATAAAATAATTAAATAAATTACAAAAATATACTTGATGGTATATGCACATAAACAGTATACAACATACCCAATATAATAATTGAAATAGAAAATTTAATCGAATCCCAAAGCCTTGAAATACCTTCCAATGTAGTAAATCACTGTGCTATATTTTCAATTTAGCACAAAATATACCTATAATACAGCAATGTTAGCACAATATCAAACTCTAAGATTCTATTATAGATTGGCAGTCAATTGTAAAACCGAATTAGTTTAGTTTAGTGAAATCCATCTATTTAATTTTGAATCTTATATTACTTTTTTTATACGTATTCGATTCTACAATAAAGTAGATTTGAGATATAAATCATGAAAAATCAAATGGAATAGTCGGTAGAAAGGAACCATTACATGGAGCATATAATAGAAAGTCTGATGTAAACAATGAAACTAGGTACAATGCTGTGTCAATGACGATGAGTATATCATTCGTCATTTGCGTTTCTCGTCGAATGAGGTCGAGGAAGCCATAATGGGAAAAGTTCTAACCCTGCAAAAGTATCTTGCTTACACACTGAAAATAAAAATCAGCTCGTTGTCTCTTTTATATCAGGTCGAGCTATTCGAAGTTCGCATTCGCATCAGTCATGGTTGCCGATGTACAAACGCGTAAATCTGTATCGAGAAATAAAAGTGTAGGATACCTCGACATGGCGGTAGCGAGGTTTTTCCGTTAAATGTCCAAGGTCACGCTTCTTGCTCAGGGCTCGGTCACAGTCACGGTCAAGAGCGGACATCCGAAGTTGCATAGCGGATCGATGTATAGGAGAATGCTTGAGGCTCGCAAAACTTACGGGAGTCATTGAAAACGCACGACGTGCGTGTCGGCGAACCATGTTTTTCCTTTAGAAACGCCATTTTTAATTGGTCATCCATTTCGATCTAATCGCAGATATCTTCTTTTTGCAGGTTTGATGGAAAGGTGGGAATTGCTCCTGACGAGAACCGACGAAGCTCAGAAAATTAGCTCGATTCATTGCGAAATGGCAGCTATGAACCTGGAATTTCGTGCAGCTCACGACAGGCTCATAGCCTACGAAGTCGTTCTGGAGGAACCCAGCGTACTTGAGGAGAGAATTAACAAAATTACGGTGAGTAAAATAAAAAATTTCTGGTATAACTGCACACGCAAATTAGGTCTGTTTATTTGAACCGAAATGTTTGGTTGTAATTGGCTTCAATCGCCTCGCAGGTTATGGGAACTCAACAGGTTTAATTGGAGAAACCAAACAGTTTTTAGCTAACTCAGTAAAATTAATTTTAATTTTTTGCAAATTGTTTAACTTTCTGTTATTTTCTTATCGTTTATGTTTCAAGAGTTTCCAAATTAAAGAAACTTAAAACGACCAGTCGGCTTCTCGATTGTATACTTCATCTATGGTTATGTTTTAAGGTTCCTAACCTTTAATAGAAAATAATTAGTCCAATGTTAGTTAGTTTCTATCCAGTTAGTTTCTGTCCTTATTCCTCATCTCAAAGGCAAAGGAAACTGTGAAATGTAACAAAAAATTAAACACATATACAAGAAAAATTATGTTAGTAATGTTTAGCCCTTCAAGAAGATCGATTAAGATGTCCGATGACGAGAGAATTACTGAGCTATATCCGAAGTGAACGAACCTCATGTTTTAGTTACAGATACCCGCTTGCTATAAATTGAGATGCCAGGAAAATGTTGATTTCTATAAAAACGTTAATTTTAAAATTAAACATTGCAGTGGTCCAGTTGGTTCTGAATTGTGTAACATGAACTTAGCAGCATTAGACAATTACCAGTGTAATTCAGATTTTTAAGTTTTTTTTTTTTAATAGAAAGGAAAGATGATGCATTTGCCTGATATATTTTGGTTCTGATGACAACTGTGCGAGGGAGAAAGAATGAGAGTCATTAATATGCTCTTATAATATTTTGTTTATCAATACTTTCAAGAAATACATAATGACTAGTTGTATTGATTTTTTGTATAGAAAATACGAAAATTTAAAGAATTTCTAAAAACCCGTCCAGCTGAAAATAATTTAAAAAATAATTAAAATATAAAAGATTATAACCTGTTATGAAATCAATAGAAATGAATGAATATCATGTAACTGGGTCTAGAATATCAATTAACTAACAAAAAAAATTGAGTCGTGAAGTCGCGTGATCATGTCCACTCTATAAAAGGAAACGATAAAATTAACATGAGACAAATTGCCGATTTACTGCATAAGAAATGTATCAAACTTACAAGTCTTAACTTTACTCGACTTCGATCCTCAATTTTTCCGATCTCCTTATCCTATCGATTTTTTTTAGTTGGTTACATGACTCTTGTAAAGACCCTGTTAATTGTCGAAGATTTTTTGGAATTTGAACCAGCGATAAATCCTGAGCTTTGAATTTATATAAACTCCACCGCCTGCTCTAAGCGAATGAGAAATTGCACTTTCAACCGACGAATAAGGTTGTCCCCTGACGTTAATGCCTTTCTGTCGCTGTAAATCGTCAATTTTTCTCGGGTCGAGTCCTTTTATGAAGATTGGAACTTGCAGATTAGAAAACGAGTTACGGACATGATGCATATCTGAGTAAGGAGGACGGTCTGGTATTTTCCTCCAATTTCTATCGGGTTGAACGCTGGATTTTTCAAATCGAGTTGTCCAACAACCGTTATCTCGAATTGATCTATCGCTCTTGCAAGTTAGCGAATGTGACCCTTCTCTGTACTAATTTTTCCCGTATCTGGATTTATATAACGATTCTTAGAATTGACTGATAATTGAGTGTCGGATTATTAGGAGATATCAAATATCCAACATTCTAATATTCTTGTAAGCTAATGTTCTTTGTTTTATAATTGAAAGAAGGTCCTAGTACTCTTAGTAGAGGGGTTATTAAGCTACATTTAGTTATCTGAATCGTTAGGCTTATTATCTCATTTAAAGATTATAACGACTTCAGTTACAAATTTAGAAGTTGGAAAACTAAAGTGTTCTGAGTGCCATACAAAAAGCCAATCCGGATCTTCTGATTCAGTACAGAATGAACAGAGTAGACGTTTATACTATTATTTTCGCAAAAGAGGACACTCAAGTACATTAGATAGACTGGTGGTAATTATTGGTAGTTCTTTTTTTAGTAAGTTCTTCGTCGTAAAAGTAATGATTTTATATTATTGTTCAGATCACTTTCGCCAGGTATGTTAGTTGTTAGTGATGGCGTTTAAAATCCATTACTCCGCTTGCATACTAATAGCTGCTTTCATATACGACGTTTTTCTCATTTCTACATGAAAAGTCATGTTATGTCTCCAGCTCGCAATGTACAAGAAATTTGAATGTCAGTATGCGGCATTGATGATATGGAACAGTAATTTGATATGATTTGATGATGGAATATGTAGTTTTTCTTGCTTAGTCCTCGAATCCTTGGACGCGAATTATCTATATTTGGTGGGTATTGTACGCTGACATATCACGTGGTTTTCTCAAGAAATGTTTACGCGTATGAGCTAAGAATGTCGATAATGTCCAAAAACGGAAAAATAATACGTTATATGTGCGTTCGTATACAATTCATTGCTCATGCAATCATTCAATTACCCTACCTAAAAAAATACTGAATGTCGTTTCGTTGCAAGAAAACCGGTTCCATCATCGAATTTATTGGACACGGTGTTTTTGGCGAGAAATCAAACGACTTTTGACATTGCAAAAAACCGGTCTGTAAAAAATAAGGGATTAACGACTGGAGGATGATCCCAACCGGTTTATAAGATCACGTTTCAGGAGCAGGAAAATCCCCCAGAAGCGCCCCATCACGAGTCGATGGTCGGCAACATACGACGTTTGTTACCGCTAGGAATGCTCGACTTTTCTTATTACTTTCGCCTCTTTGGGTGTTTCCCAGTTCGAGGGCCGCCTCGGGAGAAAGTCACCTTTGTGTATAATGCCTTCCATTCTTGATGGAATCGCGAAAAATGCGAAAAAGACAAGAGACAGTAGTGGAAAGCAAGGAGCGATTCATTTGCTTCGACTCGCCTCGTATACACCTTCCTGGATTTTTTCGCCCTCGGGCATTGACATTTTTCTAGTGGAGTTTCACCGACGCGAGGATCGCGATGCTCGCTCTTCGGAAAAAACCTGATTAATGATCATCCAGTGAAAGTATGACTGTCGGCACGCTACCACCATCCATGCGCGAATGTCGGCGAATATTCGTTCATTTACGTAGGATCTAGAGGACAGTCTTAATGGAGCCGGCTGTCGACCGGGTGTAATACTTCCGAAGAGATTTAAACTCGGTTTATAGGGCCTGAGTAGCGGAACCGTTTTTCAAGCGTTCTTTATCGCCAAGAAGACAGATAAACCTGACAGTATCTACGTTAGTGATTTCTAGCCGTAGGTTATACTTTGTTTTAACAACAACGTCATTCTTGAAAATGATCGAGCAATTCTAGTTCGCGACTGGTATTTCCGGAAAGGAACAAAGGTTGTCGCGATTTGAAAATTGTCGAGTAGTGACTTGCTGTTTCAGACAATCGGAACTTTGTTTTGTATTTCGTTTTCAATCTACTCGATTGGTGTGTTCATTTATCAACGTTAGGACTTGAATTAGTTCGTTAACATTCTGATGTCTATTAATTCGAATGATTTTGAGTATGCATTTTCAATTCGCGTGTGCATAATAAATTCAGTGGTGATGTTAAAGGTGTCCAATTTTTTATTTCTCAAATGTTTTCAGTGAGTTAGTGTTCTTCTAGTGTTCATGCGGATTCATCATGAAGAATATGCGACATACTTTTGCAGTCATTATTCGAAAAATTCTGGTTGAATAGTTAGTACAAAGTTATATTGATTATTTCCAGTTACAAATGTATGTATAAATTGAATGTCGTGCTGTCACAGCATTACGTTTATTTCTATTTACTCAACTGATAATCTCAAAAGTTGAAATCATACAGTTTATTGTTTAAAGTAGTTAATCGTTAAGTTTCGCAAAAATCGTCGTACAACTGTTATATTTACATTTAAGTTCAAGCTCAAAGTTTCTTGAGAATTCCAAAGTACGAAATAATCTATACACCAAAATGTAAAAAATGTATGACGGCACATAAATCCCGAAATCGAAAAACCAAGACTATGATACTGTCCTATTGGATGCATTTCGAAATGCAGGAGTCAAAATATACACCTGCAACGATTTACATTCGCTAAACAAATTTTACTTCTTGTTCTATTTGTTCTTGTGTTAGATAATATTGATAATGCACTTGTAGGTTCTGAGATTATTTTATACACAGACGAGATAAAGGAAACTATATTTCATTGTCTAGATGTGTCATATATTATAAAGTTAGTAACTCAATGCTAAACTACGAATAAGTACATTGATTTTGCAGTGTGAACAATTTGTCTAGTAATTTTATGTTTTAATGAAAAGTGAATAATACCAATATTTATAATATTTTTTTTTGTTTGTTTTATATTATTACGGAATTATACAAATGTCATCTATTGCCCATAGTTTTACGCTCTAACATTTTTGAAACGGTTAAAATGTGTCAATTAAATTCTGTTAAACAATACAATACATTATTATCATTTTACATTACAGAAAGAATTGTGAAATTGTACTTAGGTCATAATTTTTAGATAAATACTTACGTAAAATAATGATATTTGGTATGATTTACATCCTACTAGTGAGTTTTCTTTCGTTTTTCATTAAGTTTCATGGATGCATATTACATGTATAAATTTAATTCATTTCAGTTACACTTCCATAAATATTCATAAAGTACTTAACTTTCATAGGCATTAATGGTGTGTTTTTCTTCGTAAGCAATTTATGCAAAAGAAGATGTTAAGAATGTACTGCATATAAAGCTGTGAAAGTCGGTGAGTGTAAATAGGAATCCAATCGAAAGCAAATCTGAATTATGGAACATTAGTAGATCAGTGTGCATCGTTTTTTATTTTGTATCTTAGAAGCATATAAAATTCTTATTGGAAATAGAACTAATTTATTTTTAATTATTTAATCAATTCACCTTAAAATGAAGAGAAAAACTTTTGGCATTAAATTTAATACAATTCCAACATATGTTCAATATATTTTCTATTGTATCTTGCTATATGTATTTTATATGCAGGTATGTTTATTAATTAGTCCGTTCTACAGATTATTGGCATTATTTCTACTATACTGAAATTCTTCCATTTTATGAATGTCATTTGAAAATACTTATTTTATAATTCCATGATTCAAATCCTTCTCGATCGAATTCACAATCAATATTTTCATATATTAAATGTTACTGAATTCAGCAAATTTGTACTAGCGTTAATTATTTATGTCTAAACCGAATTCAGTTTCTATTTATTTCAATCTTCTTTTCTTTTTTAAAAATTCTTTCTATATACTATCAATTTTTTTAAAAACTTCTTGAGCATTGCTATTTTAGTCAGTATATTTTTATTTTATTTACGTTATATTTATAATATATTTACAATATTCGTATTCGTCAAAACCTGATCGAAGAACACATTATTAATTGAAAAACAACACTATATCTCATATTTATAGGAAATTTTTATTTTCATTCTAGATGTCGTAATTTATTTATAGAACAGTTGCGCTCCTTCCAAAATCTTTTTTTAATGTTATTTAAAATATTTAAAAAAGTATACACAAGCAGTGCAATTAATTTTGTGCGTAAAAATTAACCGAGAAACGAATTCGATAATTTTGACCATTATTACTAATTATTGTTCCTCTTGTTAATCATAGGCTTGCACATCCTTTTACTAATAGTTATTTTAAAAAATTAAAGTAAAAAATCCATTTCACTTGAAAAGATTATTGAGATTTTTAAATAGTTTATTTATCTTAAATAACGTGCCAGTTTTTACATTGTACACTTTGAATATTTGGAAACATAATTTTACAAACGTATATTTATATTAATACAAACAAAGATGCATTGTGTAAATAGAATTCATGAACATTTGGGTTAATATCCCGAATAGAACTTTGGTAAAAGATCACTAGTTGGATACTAAATATTGCAGCTATTTGATACTTGATGGGTTCAACCAAATCCTTCCCAAGTTTCTAAGTATTATAAAAATTTATCGAATTTACTCTAACTTGTTGAAAACTTTCAAAGTAATTTGCTTTGTATAATGTTAAAAATCGGTTCGTGTTTAGTTATAAAATATATTTAGTTACAAAATTTAACAATACCCACTAAAAATCTGGTTAACTGACCAATATTTCATATAATCAGTTTTACATAGCCGTCGTTATTTCTGTGAATCTAAAAAATGTCTTCTGCTTTTAGTCCATACGAGAAAATTGCAACGAAAAACTCTGACTTCTCTTATTCTCTGTAATGTAACTATCTTTCGATAAAGGGAGTTAATATGTATATAGTTAAGATTCAATTATCATAGGATTATTCTGAAATACTACATATTTTGCAGAACAAGAATAATCTTAAATGAACAATCTAAATGTAAAGTTAATTGATAACAACTGTTAAAAACATTTTCTCTACAAATAATTAACTCTGTGTTCATGTCCATCTACTAAAAAATGAAGGACACAAAGAAACATGGCATATATTTCATACTTCATCAACTCAAAGAAAAATACTTAATTTAGTAAATCAAGCATTGAGTTTACATGATTAAAAATTCAAATATTTGAAATTCAATAGCACCAGTAATAATTTGCCTTTCTGATTGAAAGCATTTACACAAAGAAACATTTTATCTGTGACAAAGAAGCTGAAATGTGCATAATTGTTATGCATAGTTCTGTTTATCGAGAAAATAATGTTATGTCATACTTTTACGACTTTCGTATCAGCATTACGTTTTAGTATTTACTCGTACGAAAGAATCGCACGCCTCGCATAAAAATGGGTGACTTTATTCAACCAGAGATTGAAATCATTTTAACGTATATTATGTGTGCCAGAGACTCATGCGCGTGCATTTATTTACAATGATGGACGTGTCAAAACAGCTGTAATCACATATGCATGCCGTGATACATTGCATTTCAAGATTTCTCTTCCAAGTTGTAACGAATTGTCAACGTCACCTGACAATGGGTTTATATATTCATAAGCATAGTTCCACATACATTTATGATTGAAGTTTTATCGACTCCATTGAATGTTTTTATTTATTCCTTCACATTATTTCACATACCTAACGAACGTTTATGAAATCGCTGCACTTTTTCGGTGACAGTCTACTGTTAGATTTATTATGCTCTTATAAGACTTTTTAAAAATGCATTTATGTAATCTTAGACTTAATGCCTGTTTGTAACAATAAAATGCGTAACACTCTTCCTTTCCATTCAGATCGTAAAATTGCGTTCTGCAGAACTACAAAATGACAGTTTACAGACTTCCTTTACGATTGTGCAAAATATAAAGAAGTACCGACTTGCTGAAATGTAACGGATTTTCGCTTGAAATTGCCATTTAGGTAATTAAAGTTGAATTTCACGAGATTGTGCTTCTAGTATTTTGGCGAAACGTGTTTTTATGGCTATGTAGTAATTTCGTAATAATAAAAACAGTTCAGTCTGCGTTTTGCTCGCGTAACATTACCCGTTCTGGAGAATATAATTATACGAGTGCACTTTTGCAGAAAATGTAGAGCATAATTGGTGCAATTATGCAACTGGGCTAAAAATGTAACTTTATTGTTGCAGAGTGAGCTGAGTGCATTACGAGAAAGAAAGGCTGCGATGCTCGCACTCAACGTATCAACTCATCGGCTTATCACAGATCTTGGTCAAAAAGGATCTCCCGCATTCGTCGCTCTAAAAGACGGGATTGCAGATCTCTACAGAATTTGGGACGAGGCTTTCCAACAGTAAGAAAATTTATATTTAGGCTTAGTTGAAACTGCAATTTAGGTCAATTTTCAAATTTAAAAAACACTTCGAAAGTAGACGAGGATATCAAAACATTGTTAAACTTTTAACTAAACAATCGTAAAAAATGTTCATTTTTTCAAATATTACTCACATCGATAAGAAATAATCCCGGTCATTTTTAGTGAGAATTCAGTATGAAAGTTATCTGGTATTCTTAATTTTCAAAAAGTTTTAGAATTGTCATTTAGAAATATTTTATTGTTATGCAACATGTAAATTAATTATTGTCGTCTTTTATTTCAGAGGCAATCAACAACTTTGTGCTCTTCAGGCTGTGCAGCAATTTGGCGCCAGACTCACTGAATTACAGTGTGCTCTGAGGAGGGATAAAGATACATTAGCGGTATTGGATGCTGCTTTACAAAACGGAGCTACCGTGGAAGTAGCGTCATCGGTTCGGGACGTTGCCCGATTGCTTTCAGAAAAGCATGAAGTTAATAACAGCAGTCAGGTAAATATTAAAATAAACTTTAATTCTTTCGTATATTTTTATATTTATTTATAAAAATTTCAAAAATGTTTAAAATTTCTTTCCTATTATTCAAAATATTAGCAATTTATGAGCAAAAATAAAATTATTCTGTTGATTTCCAATAACTTTTGTCGTAATGTTATTCGGGATATTATGCCGAAATAAAAAAACATATATTTAAATAGGAATAATCCTCATTGATTTAATTAAATTTAATTATATTACACTGATAAAAAAGTCAAGATTTTAAGATTAGAAGTAAAGTCAATTTTAGCCTAAGCAATATAACACGCCGGCTTATTTTATAGTATAGTCGACTATACTTCTGATGCTCACAACTACATATACGTGCCTTAGTTTATTACGATATTGTGTTTAAATTACCTGAGCACAACGTAATCCAAATCGCAATGAATATTAGGTCAATCTTCACTAAGGTTACTGCTAGATTGACAACCTTAAAAAACCAAGTACATATGTCGATCATGAGGAATATTGTGTCCACTGAATTTTTTTCAAAACCCAGGCAAATAGTTATGAATTAATTTGATGAGTTTTTGGCTCTGGTTTAAGAGTAGAAACATTCGAAAAAATTCAAATATTTTGTCTATTTTCATTCATCATAAGGCATAATCTATAGACCGCATGGTTACCATAAATAAATCGTTAATATTAGACTAGTTCTTCTACGATAATAATCAATTAACTCGACTATTGACATCATTTATAAAATTTTGGATATTAATTCTACTTTTTTCTCCACAGAATGAAAGTACTTTGAATGATACACTGATGGATGAGAAGACATCAAGTACTGTTAAATTTGGCGAAACAACAATCATTGGTATCGAAGGAGGTTCCCTCTCTGACAGTGGAATTTCTGATAGCGGAAGCGAGCAAGAATTAAGTGAACGGGAGCGCCGACTTGCTGCTCTACGCAGATTAACACGTACCCTGGAGTCCCAACTTGTGCCCGGAAGTGACGCATTGACTGAACTTTGGAAGAGGGTTGAAGATGCAGAGGCCGAGTTAAGAACTTTGCAGAAGCAGTGCAGAGAGTTGATTGTTCGTACAGCAGCTAGCGTCGAATCACGTTCGAATAGCAGAAATACCAGTCAAGTCAATTTTCCAGCAAACAGGTAACTATTTATGAGATTTTATTTCTTAATATTTTATTTATTACTTCATGTTAAATTCACCCCATGTTTACATAACTGACATTTTTAAAAGTAAGATAAAGTCGTAGAATTGTGTAGCAATAGGAACTGATAATTCTCATGTAGGACGAAACTCCAGAACTGTAGAATACAGTCAGCTTT
Organism: Trichopria drosophilae; assembly: GCA_030407085.1. Classification (NCBI taxonomy): domain Eukaryota; kingdom Metazoa; phylum Arthropoda; class Insecta; order Hymenoptera; family Diapriidae; genus Trichopria; species Trichopria drosophilae. Next base: position 148,046,778 of record CM059583.1, read on the forward strand.
AACATTAAAGTTTCCTTTTAACACTATCGATTCAGATTGTATTAATTATCGAGAATCACATCACCACTATTATTGAAAATTGATTATGTATAAACCAAATCTTCTATTGCAGCAAACGAAAGAAACTGCCTCCTGGTGAATTGGATCCAGACCAAAAAGCGACCAAGTCAGCAATGTCAAAACACGGAGGTTTTACCGCCACCGACGATCCAGACAACGATCCAGATGTCTCGAAAAGTTGGGTTTGGCGCATCTTGAGAGCAGCTTTACCTTTCCAACTGGCCTTGGTAGTGCTCCTTTGTGCAGCTTGCCTCTTGGAGCCACATTGTTGCGAAGCAGCAAATTCATTAAACCTTTCGCTGACTCCTCAATTGCGTTACGTTCGTGGACCACCACCGGTCTGAGCTGGGAAAGCTATCGAACGAAATTTCGATATATATTTGCTGCGGCAATAAGCCTCTGGCAATAATGCGTATTTATTGTTCTAGCGAATCATAATGCGTAGTCAACTATCCAACAAGGTCTGCTGAAAAAGCAGCAACAAAGTGAGGTAAGTTTTCTACTATGCGAGAGATTCTAGAAGCGTTTCATCGGCGATGGAAAAATCGCCCGAATCTGCGTTTTGTATTGAGCGTTGGCGAATCTTTTTTATGTAGCGAATCGTCAGATCAATTTACAGAATGTAAGTTTTCCTAAACGTATATAAGCGGAGTGCGTATGAAATACATGGGCATCACTTATATTAAGCAATGGCGTGGATGAGCAAACGGCACTGAATTTTAAAATGTGATAGACAACGTTAAAGAAAACGTTAAATGCATTGAAAGTTACAAAAGACTTGACTTAAATTATTTTCAAGACAATTGCGCAATGTATAATTAATTTAAATTTTGTTAAATTTTAGATTAGTCGTTTTATTTATTTTTTGTATGAGAATGAGAACGAGAACTAATAGAATTACATTTTTATTTATGGAAATATTTTATATAATACTAAATGGACTTTAATTGAAAAAGTAACAGAATAAATTAAAAGTTATAGTTGTGCCAATCATGGTATCGGCGTTTTATCAACTAACGTGCCTTTTCTCAAGAACTTCGATCCATTGCTGAAGATGCAAGATAAATATAAGACAACTTTTGCTGTCGCGTAGACACGAAAGTTCTGTCTTTTAACTAATCGACTTTCGATTAGAAACTTGAAGTGTTCTCGGTATAACGAGAATGTAAATAGTTAAGAATAGTATAATATATATTTTTTGAAGTTTATAAAAGTATAAACGCAGATTGCATGTTAGAATAGTGCAATTTATATTCGAGCAGATTTTGCGAGGATGACAAGCGTATTTAACAATTGAAAAATCCTCAATAATTTCTTCCATGCGAGGAAATCATTTGCTTCAACACAGCTATCCTTAGCAAAGCTCATAAATTTCACACATAAAAAAGTTTCGCAAAAAAAGAGATTGTAATGCAGTTTTTCAATTTTGTATCTGCAACAAAACTTCGTTCCGTTGTTTTGATGCAGCAACAAATTACAGTAATGAATAGAATAGCCAGCAGTATAACGAAACTATGTGTTCAGAAGCCATCAACTAGTCATCAAAAAACAAGAACTCCAGTATCGTTTTGAGCCTTTCTCGCAGGATGATGCGCCTTTTTAATCATTTAATCGCAATCATCGCAAGATTTATAGCCGAGAATAAAATTTGTATTTTATGCATGACGTTTACCGTGTAAACATAGCTGTATATAGCTTTAAGAACGTGTGTTCGAAAGAAAAATAATTATTTCTACCAACGGGAGTTGGTAAATGCATAAAGTTATTTACGACAGTGTATGATACTTATGCCACGAATTATGTAGGCTAACTACGCATGAGTCTGATGTTTTTTTACTAGTACGCAGAGGTATAACTTCCACATGTACTACTTTACACGAGCCTTCAAATCGTGCCTATCTAACGTTGTTCACACGATGAGTACGCCAGTCGTCAATTCGGAATGATTTTTCTCTCTGTCTTTAGAGTCATATAAAGACGATTCTTTAGGATTTATAATTCATCATTTTTCAGATTACCAAATATACGTCTCCAGACTTCCGAAGGGATGACATTAGAATTTCAAAAGTAACTTATAATCAGAGATCTGAAAGAATAACAGATAAAAATTAATATTCGGCCAATGCAAATAATGTCAATGATGTCATCTGTTTAGAACCTGGAGACGTAGTCACAATTTCTATTATCCTTCACAAATCTTTAACACTTACATCTTTTCTTTCGACATTGTATTACTTGCCTTAAGTATTCTTTTACAAATCCGAAAAATAGAAAGAACTTTGACTGGTTAGGAAGCAAAGACTTCTTGAAAGTTATCCTACGATTCCCTCACGGGAGCGCACAACAATCGCCTACTACCAGGCAGACAACGGTAGAGAAAACCAGTACTTACAATTATGCGTTTATCAATATAGTTTACGACCAACGTAATATTGGCTTTCAAGTAACTATATAAAATATACGCATTGGGATTTCTTCAGTATGAGTTTGATCAGTACACACATATACATAATATATATTTCCATATATGAGTGCAGCTTGAGTTGTCGTGCCCCGTCGTGTCTTTTTACCGACTGGCGATCTAGCTGCTATTGTTTACATCGAATGAAATAGGAAGATAGTGTCGCCGGTTTTTCCAATTTTATCCCGTGTCTCACGTCTGTTCTATTTCACGTTTGCTTTGTGCCTTTACAAAATAAGAATACTTATATACGTAAATGACGTGTCAAATGCACGATTAGTGAGCACTGTTGATAAATTTGGAAGAACCGGCTAAGGCACGAAATATTTTTTCAATACGAGCCTTGCCGTTTGTTGCGTAAATGATAACGCAATATCTGCCTTAGTTAATTACGATATTGTGTATAAAGTACCTGAGCATAAGAATGTTATTGTCTAGTTATGGCCGATCGGCTCTTTTTCGTTTTCAAGCGTCACGAAAAACGCGATGCGTTATTATTTTTTATTACGTGTATGTAGAACAGTAAAATGTTTATCGGCACACCGCATGCGAATGGCCGAAAATTGCGGAAAAATCAACAGTGCCATTTCCGACGATTGGCATGCGGATCGAACGACCGTTTGAAAAATATTGCATGAGTATACAGGGTTTATACGTAAGAAAAAAAAGCGCGTCGTATAGATGAGAAATTTTGTAAAATGCGCCGATATGCGTTGACTGTATTTGCATATTATTATCGTTGCATGCATTTTTAAGTTTATTTGTACGAAATGATTGCAAGCAATAGCTTTCTAGTTGCTTGAGAAAATTGAAAAAAAAAATGAAAAAAAGAGTTGTTAGTAGTAATCCGTTTTCGTCCGTTTAAGATTGTAAAAACTATTATCGTCTGACTGCAGTGGTCGATCCTTATATTGGATGACGTGTAAATAATTAATTAATAGCATATTAATTAATTATACAACTAGAGCTTGGGATTTCATATTTAATCGTATGCGATTGCATTTGAACGTCGCCGATTTTGACAAGATGTTTCGTGCGTCCCGATGCTTTTCGATGGCTGCCAAAGATTATGTTCCCGAATCTGCGCTTCGAATTAGCAAAAGACGACGCTACGAAAGTATTAACACCAAAAGGACTGCCACTATTTTGGGACTAAGACTTAAAGTCTCATAATGAAAATGGACGCGGACAACGATCCGCGTTTGAGATCGTTGATGATTTACACGTACCAAAGGAAGACGATTCAAACGAGCTAGATGAAACGGACCTTCGATTGTTATTCGGAAATTGACATCCGATCGTTTCGACGGCACCCGAGCCAGTTTTTTAAAGTATGCATGGGACCCCTTCGAAGGTGAAGGAAATATCAAAGCGTGTGGTTATTGAAAATCCACAGGACAAGTTATATGCATGCGACATACATTTGTAACTTTGCGTCTTCACGCATACATTTTGTATTCATTCATTCATCATCGCATTAGTTTTCGAATCATGTTGTGTCATTTTTATATAAATTCATAAAGCGATATTCATAAACTCGATATCAGCATATCATACCATTTAAAGGTTTATTATATGCGTACTAACACACATTGTAATGAACAAGATTAATCTTTTTCCACCACAGCGGAATACTGCAGTGTATTTTTTGGCAATTTTGAGAAATAAAGAGAAATAGGTTTCAAATACTTTTTGATTATTCCCTTGTTTACTTATTTTCCTACAAATGTGAATACCTTAAAATCTCTATACATATAATCTGATTAGAAAACAATGTCTAGAAATATTAAATTTGCGAATATATATATAGAGGACAGCGACCATGGTGTTTCTCGTAGATGATGCTGCCGTCTGAATTAATCAGAGTGTAATTGAAAGCTGTCTTAATGTTGACAACTTTGTCATATGTTACATCCTCCCTTCTCATTTTTTTCGAAGATTGTCACGTTTAATGTTATTTTGTTGGAATTCGTTTTTATAGTTCCTGAAATTCAGTTTGCAGTGGTTATTTTTTTCTGAAAAATCGAAAGGTAAGTTTTTTATTACTTATGGTTTCGATTGCAATACCCGCAATTAAAATTACATCGCCTAAAGCGCCTTAAACTATTTGCCTTTCATAGCTGTCCTATTCTGCACATTCAGGATAAGAAAGCAGTGAAACAAAAGAATGATGCCTAACCATACAATACAAAACTAGAAATTTCTCTCCTTGTGGTGGTCTAAATCCGAGCCTCGTTTTTTGGAATGTAATTGTTTATAATGTGTTTTTAAGAAATAAAGTGACATGGACGAGTCACTAACATTCAGGCGGAAGGTCCAAATAAGAAGATATCCAGAAAGATGCAGCATTGCAGTTTGTATCATCGTTTCATTTAGGAATTTAAAAAAAAAACGAAATATGTATACATGAACATATAGCATCCTCTGAATTAATTCTTAAAATTAAAAAAAATCAAATGTGTTAAAAATGGTACAATGGGTCATTTTAGTCCTAGTTCGGAATATCTTCTTATAAAAATAAATATATTTATTCTGAAAGAGAACATTTCTGAAAGAAAATCTTGGTTGTTTTGAGTTTGTCTAATAACTTATTTAAACTCATTCTGAATAGTCTTCGCACGTAAAAAGTTGTAATATATATCTTCAATTGTAAATTACATCGTGATATATGAAAAACTACGAACTCACAAAGAGTTTTTAAGATAATTATTTACATGAAATTTGTTCAAGCCGAAATTTCTCGAATTTAACCAAAATATAACATTTTTTAAAAATAGCCCGATGGGTGTGATTCTGACACAGAATATTTTTTGTCTTATCCTACAAACATACCTGAAAGTTGTTTTGAATTCTGATAATAACTTATTAAGCCAACCGTGTGTTCTATGCTGGACATCGTATATACAAGTGGTTAGCAAGAGACTGATTACAAGCAACTGACATACATAAAAATAGTTTACCAAAAGTTACAATTGTAATTATACCAACATACCAAAAGATGGTGCAACGTATTCTATATTAGTTCCATGTAAATTGTTTTAGCGTATAATATCAACAGTTATTATTGCGTATTTTAAAAGAAGATAAAGCATTGAGTGATTCATATTATTTTAAAATTTAAAGTTTTAAAATTTAGAAGACAAGATTGGTTCCAAAGGAGACGAGTTTGCGCTTCCAGACATGTTCGAGAATGTGATCGCATATATCATGACCTGAAAACGACCTGATGCTAGATCTTGGATATGAGTCTTTTACGGATGACAGGGAAATTTATTCAAATTATATTTTTCGTATTTATAAAAATAAAAACGTCATAATACTATGAAATAAATTTTTCGATTCCTGTTGTATGTAAAAGCTTTAATGAGTTAACCAAAAAAAACTGCAAATTTTAGGGGTGTTGTTCGAAAAAGAAGTAGAAATAATAATGCTCATAAAATTACTAAAAATACAAATAAATATATAATAAAAATAGTTATTTCATTTTTTACATATATTATAAATTGGTAATGAGATGTCACCATTAGGTCACGAATGTGAAGGTCAGTTTTACGATCAATCAAGAATACCTCGTAAGGTCTTTTATACATCATAAGTCTTATTAAGTCTACATTAAGTCTTATTAACCCATTAACGCCCAAATGTGCCGAATTTGCACACGAACTTCAACGCGATGGTACTTGCAAAATAAAAATGTAAAAAAATCGAAATGGCCATTTCTGACTATTATTGGGGTCGCTCTTTCGAATGGCGTTGGCGAAATTTTCAAAAAACGCCATTTTCTATCACTTTTTTTGAAAATTATAAAAAAAATCACAAATTTTTAGGAAATTTTTTTTGTTCAATCGCAATTTTGACTACGATAACGCATTCAAATCACTTTCTAACCTATCAGAAACGTGTTCCCGAGAGTTTTTCTTTGAAAATATGTATAAAGGTATATGGATTTTTACCGATTTCGATTTAATAATGGCGTCTGAACGGAAAAATTATTCGAAATCGCGGGATTTCACTCATTTTTTTAGGCTTTCGAATTTTATATGTAATTTAATCGTATAAAATAAGATTTTCAATGTCATGGATCATTTATTCTGACTTTCGGAAACAACCGGCATCATTTTGAGGTATTAAAATGGCGGCTTCTTCTATACAAGTGGGATTGGGTAACATTTCGTTTGTTATTAGACACGAATTGCAAGGTATATAACTTGACTATTGATGTTTTATATAGTTTTGGACCTCAATGAATACAAATCCGAGATCAACATTTCAAAATTCAAAATGGCGGCTCCAATATGGCGGATGCGATATGCAAAAATTCCGATTTTTGAAAAATAAAAAATACTACATTATTCTACTACAAATTTTAAATGTAAACTTCTTCTGCAGTTTTTCAATTTATTGCTTTGTATTTCGAGAAAAAATTACAGTATGCGATTTTTCTGTTATTTAACTTTCTTTCTATTATATGTGCGTCCCTTTGCCTTTAATTTTTAAAAGTTGCCCGATTCTCACCGCGAGGAGTGGACGCCATTTTAATACCTCAAAATTATGCCTGTTGTTTCCGAAAGTAAGAATAAATGATCCATGACATTGCAAATCTTATTTTATACGATTAAATTACATATAAAATTCGAAAGCCTAAAAAAATGAGTGAAATCCCGCGATTTCGAATAATTTGACGTTCAGACGCCATTATTAAATCAAAATCGGTAAAAATCCATATACGTTTATACATATTTTCAAAGAAAAACTCTCGGGAACACGTTTCTGATAGGTTAGAAAGTGATTTGAATGCGTTATCGTAGTCAAAATTGCGATTGAACAAAAAAAATTTCCTAAAAATTTGTGATTTTTTTGATAATTTTCAAGAAAAGTGATAGAAAATGGCGTTTATGAAAATTTCGCCAACGCCATTCGAAAGAGCGACCCCAATAATAGTCAGAAATGGCCATTTCGATTTTTTTACATTTTTATTTTGCAAGTACCATCGCGTTGAAGTTCGTGTGCAAATTCGGCACATTTGGGCGTTAATGGGTTAAATCTTAATCATGGTTTTCTACGTGTTATTGTCACAGGAAAAAGAACTTAAATTCGCAGCTCGCTCATGATATTATAAAATTATAATCGATAAGTCGTACATAGTTGTTTTAACTTTTTGAACAAATTTTAATAATTGTGCAATTGGATATTCTTTACTACTTCGTTAGTACTACAATTAGTCAAAAATTACGAGGAAACAGACATTAGAAGGGTCCCAAATTAATCTAGTATAAATTAGTTTTATTAATGGACTAACAATATATTAACCCTCAAGTCTTATTTGATTAGTTATTAAATAATTTATTATTATTTGTTAGAAACTAGTATTTTTTGTACATACTGGTCTAATGGAGAGAATTGATAAAAAGGAAGAAAACACCAAAAGAAAACGAGAATAAGGGGTGGAAAGCAGAGTTTGATATACATATAAAAATGTGATGATTAAAACGGAGTATACAAATATGTCTTTAAAATATGTGTCTTTGACGTTTCGATTCTGTTAACTATTGGTGGAAGGGCTTCGAAATAAAACGCGCAATTTGATCGGCCGAATAAAAAACGTATAGATTTATTGCGATCAACCGGTGACGATCCGATCGCGACGCGAACTTCCTAACCTAACCCGACGACGTCCCGAGACGTTCTCTCTACCCGATCGTCACTTTTTTACATCTTCCTTCGATTTTTCAAACTCTCGAACATTTAAATAGACCGCAACGTTGTTTTATATATAGATATTATAATATTCGAATTACAAATAATTTTATCGAGATCGTCACCATTTCGAAGGGCCTTTTACATAATTACCTAACAGGTCAGCTTCATTTTGAGAGGTACCCCCATTCGGGTGTGCAATGGCATAGGGAAAACCACCTTTGTGGGAAGAAACCTACGCCGGGTACCGCAGTCGATAAAACATCGATTCTGTCTGTAACAGATTCCATTGCAAGAACTCTTCAGAGAGTAATTGTGTAATAGTTACGTGAAATTTGGGTTGTATCGATATTTATGTGTGTCATGGGATACAAGTTGTTAATGCATTTAAATATATATGTATAGTTGGTCCCACTCTAAGTTATACGGTTGTTTCTTTCAAAGTGGCGGAAGTTATAGCCCCTCACTATCCCAACTTCCGTAACTCTGTTTATATCCGTGCAATGAGTTCTTCTGTGTGTGAGTGCCGCGAATTCGCTTAAGCGAGTGTGGCTCAGCGGAACAATGCTGTGGGGGGAGGAGAAGAAGAGCGTAATATAACTTTGGACAAGCAAAGTGTATAACTTTGGACGATATAACTTAGAACAGGTCATGATGAATAATAATTGTATTATTGGATTAAATTAAAGATTTTTTTTAGAGAATTGGATGATAAATTTCCGGTACCGTTGACACTTTAAATATGATGTTGATATAGTTTTATCGTCTTCTTTTATGCAGTAGTTTTCGAGATGACTTCGTTTGTAAACTCTTCACTTTTTTTTATACAAAAAATGTTTCACTTGTGTTCATTCAATTGTATTTTTAATGGTCGTTTTCTCTCTCCAATATAAGACGTTTCACAGTGAAGACTAGGAATTTTATAGACCACTCTGCTTTGTTTTTCAAGAGTTAATTTATGTTTTTCAGGTTTAATTTGTGCAATATTGGTTTTAAAGAGAGTGTAAATTAATTTTATATTTTTATATTTGCATATTTTTGCGAGATGTTTAGAAAGTTTTTTATATACGGCAACTAATTGTTTTTATTATGTTTTCATTCTTATTTCCATTTAAATTGTTTGGTGGGGTTTAAATTCTGTACACATTTTTTAATGATTTGATTTATAAATACTAATGGATAGCCATTTCGTAACAGTGTTTCTTTAACATTCATTATTCTTTTATGAAATTCCAGTGACGAAAGTTTTATTCGTAGGTCAATTAAACGATATCTCATGGCCATTTTTTGAGGCATGGGATGTAGACACTCGTAATGGGGGTATCCTCCCTCCGGAGAAAAGTCACCTTAAGCAAGTGGTTACCCTACAAACACGGAAAGTAACAGTTATGTAATATTTGCGTTATGGTTACATTGTTACATAAATGTTACATAGTAGTTACGTAACTGTTAGTTTTGTGTTTGCAGGGTATACATGATTTTTGACTATTTTCTAGGGAAAACTGAGTGAATATTTGATATAGAAATGAATATGCACAATTCCACTTTCAAAAAATAGTTGAAGAGATAACTTCTATATAACGTGACGATATTAATTACTCATCGGTAAGTTATTTGTCAACGAAACTATACGATATCTCAAATGAAGTTAAAAAACCTTTTAAAAAGTAATTTCCATAAATATTTTCTCAAAATACATACAAATGTATGAAATATTATAAATGCATTTGTATCGAAACTTGACGTTTCACTACTAAAGAAAACTATACCATTCTACGATACATTCAAAAACTTGTAATCAAGTAATGTTACACTGTTTCTATTCAATTCCAGTTTATTCTCAAGAAAATAATTGCTGGTAAAATACTGTACTGCACGTAGAATTATAACCTTCAATATTGTATTTTGATATTTTTTACATGCTTCTACTCTTTTTCTGGTAGCATTGTTTTGAAAAATGTAGAAACTGATATCTGTGGTCGATATAGAAGGTATCATGAATATACATATGAAGAACTTTCAACGGAACGCATCGACGTGAATTGCAGGATGGTCTCTACTGTATCGACGTTTCATGTCTACCGATAGATACCACCAGCGTAAGAATACAGAAACTCTAAATACAGATGTAGAATATAATAATAATAATAATAATAATAATAACAACAATAACATTCTAATTAGCATGAGGGGGTACCGCTTTCGTTAACCCATACAAAGTAACTACAAAGAATATGAGTATAACTATTGTAATTTTAAATTTTAAATTTTGTACGAAATTCGTACAAAAATAAATATGTCTACTGATAATGACATTAAAAGAAAATTAAACAATTTTTAATCGATAAAATCATAAAATGTCCAAATTTACACAAAAACGTTCAAATTGGAAAGTAATTTTCGAAATATTGAAATAACAACGATCTTGTCTTACTTAATTAGAATACAATTAGATCATGCTTGGATGAAAATCTAATTCTTATTAAATTTTTCGATAAACTAGTAAATCGTTTGTCATCATTCAAGAAAGAATTCAAATATGAAGATGAAAATATCACTGATGCGGATCAGGACATAACCTAATATTAATAATCTCAATTAAATCATAATTTTTCATTGCTAATGTGTAATGAAGTATGATCATTCAACGATTAATTAAAAAAATATTGGAGTACATTTTTAAAGTAAATAGTAAACACATAATCCTATTTTCAATACTTTCATAACTTCCTGTGGTATCGCTGCAGATTGTGTTACTGAAATCATACTAGGATTAGAATATAACGGCAGCACTTGCATAAGAATTAAAGGTTAAAAGTATTCCTACAGTATTAACTTGCTGTCAAGAGGGGATAAGAAGAAATGTCTTTGAGTATTATATAAAGTACTCAGTACAATTATTAGAAAATGCATACTTAATGAAAAATACTAGATTGTGCAACTAGGGAGCAAAATAGGTGTTTACCAATGAGTGCGAGTTTGATGCCCGAGCAAAGCGAGGACGGCATTTCGCACGAGTCTACAAATACCTATTCTCCCTTGTTGCACATACTACTATTTTCTCATACGGGGGCGTGCTATTTTGCTCCCGCAATATAGGGAGCAAAATAGTATTTTGCGCCCAGAGTGTGAGAAATATCTTTCCTAAAGAGTACCGAACATAATATTTTTATTTATGATTTAAAATGAAAAATTCTGCTGCATGATTCATAATCCCTCATAAATAATAACAATTTATAACTTTCCAGAACTTACTTCTAACCATATGTATAGAAATATATTAGAAAATATACCTGAATACTTAAAATCTGCGTATTATGTAATTTACAAAATAAGTACTGTCTAGAAAATGTTAATTCGTTCAGACTAAATATTATGAAGTCCATACAATATTATCATAACTTCTTTAATATATTAGAAATTATTCAAACATTATATTTTAGTCCTCCGGCCGGGAAACCCTATTTCGCGGCCTATGCCGAAATCTTCCGATCAGAATGACCGAGCCACGGTGCCGTCAAACTAAAAAATATAGTACGTACCATGTCCGAAATATCGTTCTCCAACGAGTATGATTCTCGACCTCGCTTCGCTCGGCCGACAAAGTTCATACTCGTCGAAAATCGAAAATTTCGGCCTTGGTGCATAATGTAATATTTTATGATATAAACATGACAATAATAAATAGAAATATTTCACATTTAAAGCATTTTTTATTATAATCATAAAGAAACCATTTTGTGCTTGTAATGCTCTTTTTCAAAATTGATCGGATTTGTCCCCTGAACCATACTTTATTTTCCTGGGATGTTTTTTTAAGTTAATTGCACAATATTTTCATCCAGCAAAATTATCTTAGAGAATGTTTGGTTAAAAATAGTTCCGGTGTCCGTAGCGTGTTCTGCTAGTGCTGACTTGAAATGTTGAAATTCTTATTATAGTATATATAAATTTAAATTCAACAAATAGTCAAGAAGGGGACTGCATTATTACTAGACAGAAAGGCGATGTTATTTTGTACTACACTACTCGCATTACGTATTTCACATTTTATACTCTATTTTCTTATAATTCTAAATAACTCACAAATAGAAATGAAAAGAAGCTTTTGCATCCGCCGGGATTCGAACCTACGACCCTTAGATCCTAAAGCACGCACGCTAACCATAACGTCACACGCTATGTTGCAAAACATAATTTCGGAACTGATACATTAAGATACATCCAAACTTTGCAAAGTTAGATTAAAATATATATTTATAATTAAAGAACTTTGCACAATATAGCCATAACAAAAAATGCTCCTGTTATATCTAATTGGAACACCTGACAGTTGTTGGAACCGTATTTGATGTTCACGGATATGGTTACTCTTAATCCGATACAGATATCTAGAAGACATTATCTGTCAGGTTTTATATCTTTACTTTTAAGTTGATTCGGTGGTTATATTATTTTTGATAGTTAGAATCTACGATTACTACAAAGTGGGTAATGAAGCAATCAAAAAAGATTATCAATATTTGTCTATGTTGAGGATCAACCAATGCATTATTTTACTTTACGTCGAAAGTATGTTCAAATCCTGATTAATTTTAAATTAATCCTACTAATAGGAAATTTTTTGAGAGTTAAATGCAAATTCGATCATTTCTGCAGTAAACAAGTGGGAAATGTATACGATTAGGGATAGGATGTATGGCGATATCTTAATGTAACAAATCTCAAATTACGAAGTCCAGTTTAACATCTAAAACCTTTCAATTTACTTTTTACTTAAACTTAGGAGTATATAATTTGGTGATATAACATTGAAACTGCTTTAACCGTCATGTCAGCGTCGTTGACCATTGTGAAAAATGTAATTGTTACATTCCTTTTTATGACATTAACTTGACACTAAGTTTAAGTCGTGTCTGTACATCCAGCTTTAAGTGTACTGAATACTGGTTTGGGGTTACGTAACAATGCCAGAAAAAGTCAAGACTACAAGCAAGTAATATAACGATAAGTACATTTCTATCTCATTACTGGTAAAGTATTCATTATCCGAATAACTCCAGTAAAAAGCATTTAAATATGGATCTCATTTGGTGGCTTGGTACGTGATGACGCGAATTTTAGTTACAATGGATGCAAGTCACGTAGTACAGATCAAAATGAAATTTTAATAGATCTGAGCAAATCCAAGTTAAAGCCGTTAGCTCTCAACCAATTTCGCATGAAGGTTTCGGTCAACGTATCGCGGTAGTCGCTAATAAATGCCGACTGGCCGGGTACATTGAACCAGAAGATTCGACAAAACGTCATTTATTTATTTTCCGACATAGAGCAAAGGTGAATCGCAGGAAAATGCAAGGAGGTTCCATCCTGTATATATTGACGTTCAGAAATGCGCTGGTACCACATATGCGGAACATTATAAGATCGGCTTTTCGCTAAGACGCGGCAACGAACGAAACGAGTGTATACGCAGAAACAGTGTTAGGGTCCAACTAGCAGCTCGACAAAGATAGGAAATGCGCGGTGTTGCCGCGAAACGTTGGCGGGGGTGGTGGAGCGGGGAAAGACTGGTCGCTAGAGAAATGTGAATTTTCCGAAAGAGAGGGAAGGAGCTTTCCTTGAGTCTACAATAGAGACGAGCAAAGCTGGTGTGCCTAGGGCGAGTGAGAGAGCATGCGACGTAAAAGCGTAGTCGTGTCGCACGTACGCTCGTCTGACGGGGACGTGCTCGGACTTGCAACTCGGGAACGAACCGAAAGCCGCGGTCTCAACCCCCAAAGCCCTGCACCACCGAGCCAACTGTACTACCACCCTCTCCTAGGTTATCTCTGTCTCACTCTCCTGCTCTGGGTTTCTGTCTTTCTCCATTTCTCTCATTCTCCTTCTCCTCCTGAAGCTTCCCACTCCTTTGGCCTCATTGGGAAGACCAAACACATGCTCCCTATCTATCATCAAGATGTATTAGCGTCCAACATTTGCTGGCTGAACTCGTCGTCGTGCTGCATTATGCACGAGATGCCTCTGCCTCATACCTATACGCTATGTTCTGATCCGGACGAGTTTCCTATAGAAGCGCACCTTCGTCGAACAGGTGCTAATGTCGACAGCCAGGTCACGACATCATCGAAAAACAACCAAATTTGGTTAGAAACCACTGCAATCTAAACAGGTGAAAATACATGGCAGTTAGGTGGAGTGCGTATGATGACTATTTCATGAGGCGCATTAATTTTCTCGACACGACGTCAGAAATTACATGAACACGAAAGAGAATATAGATGCTGACATTATACTTAAGGGATTACTTTGTAAAGTTGATACTCCTGTCAAATGCAGTTAAGTATACTTCATTCTCACTTACTAGCGAGAGACCCGTCTTTTTATGTTCAGCTTTAAATCTGAGAAGTGGTTACAGAATTGCTGTTTGCTGAGCCAGTTTGGTGGTACTATTCTGGTCATTGCTAGATGACATTTCAGATATGATACATGGAATATCAAAATGTTATTTGGATTAGACCATGAAATTCGGAAACCATTACTACCATGAAAGAAATACAATTGAAATCCAGTATTTACGTATTCTGATGATGAATTTCATAGGGTATGGGTCGAAAAACCAACAAATCAAAAAGTCGACAGGTAAAAAAACCGACAGTTAAAAAAACGTTAATCGAAAAGCCGACAGTTCCAAAATGAATGTCCTCCTGACGATGTGTCCATTTTTTTCTGTATCGGCATTTTGACTGTCGGCTTTATGACTGTCGGTTTTTTGACCTGTCAACTTTTTTATTTCTCGGTTTTTCGACCCGCACCCATTTCACAGACTAACTAAAATTAATTTATTTGTAATATTACATGAAAATATTAACCCGTTAAATCCGAAATACACTTTTTTTGTTGATATTCGAGCTTGATCTTGAACATTAAAATGGATTAGTATCAATTTTGTGTTTACCATTCTTAAGTATAGGTACTCTTTTTAAATAACAAAACGCCGAAAATGTGAAATATTTTTTAATAAATGTTTGTATATTGCGAAAACAATGGAAATGTTTCCAAGTTTTTTGTTTTTCGTCTAAAATCAGCCTATCTTCTAAAAAATGTAATTATCTTCATCTGGATGTATGCTAACCGAGGGTATTACTACTGTCATACTCACAGTTACCGTAAACCAATAAAACGATGTTAGCCAATGGTACTACGTACTATGAAACTATGAATCAAATCGTAATAAATAATAGAAGTATGTTTTGAAAGTCGTAAACGAACGTACCTGAAAATGGAGGTGTAGTTTTCTTTCGGTCAATTTTCCTAGTGAGATTGAAGCTCGAAAATAGACAGAAAATGTCTATCTCTTTGAAATTATAGAATCCATCTATCAAAACAACTCAGGTTAGAATATATGGATGATATTCACTTGATGCCAACTTCTGTGGTTGATTTAATGTTCCCCTCTTACTGAGTTTCAGGAATCATTCCTAGCATCTTTAAATCTAATTCGGATCTTTTCTTTAAGCATGGAATTTTCATTTCTTTTGTCCGTTGAACGCTAACCGCACATTTCATTCCAATTAATATTTTAAAATTTCTAATTCAAATCGAAGATGCTAAGTCTAGTTCTCATTCAAGTCAATTCTCCTATTTCAGGTTCATGAACTTGACAACGACACTTTATTAAACGACACAAAAATTCCCTAAAGTTGTCTCATAATTTTGACTGCTGTTACAAGATTCGAATCCACAATATACCGATTGTTCGAACTTAACAGCCAAAACTAATTTTATTATATTCAGAACCCTGTGACGACGTTCAATTTCTTCAGATACTATGTAACGCTATTTCATTTAAGTTGTTTAATAACATTGGTGCATTAATTTTCACCCCACGCTAACAATTCAAGATACGCCATTATCGATAAAACATATATTACATGAACGGATTGCTGATTTCTGTTTTACCGATAAAGACGTTATGATAAATCCGCATAAAATCAGCCGCGTGAATGCCACGCGAACGGCCATGTTTGTGCCATGCGAAGAATCATTGCATTTTGAGGAAAAGCGTGACGATTCTATCATGAACCTGAATATTTGTCCACACAATTTTTTCGTGGAAAGAGATCTTTTTATCGTATATTTATTTCTATTTCTTGAATATATGATGGTATGATACAAAACCAATTGATAATTAATTTTACCAGGTATTAAAAATTGTCATTATTTTTAGTTTCAGTAGGAATAAAATCTGTAATCGCTAATAAAAATCAAGTAACTCCATTTCTGGAAAGCTCGAGAACAACGCATCTGAAGTTTCAAATTTGCATTTAAGGCTGTGTAAATGTGATTTTTGTTTTTCAAATAATTGTAAAATATGATATTGAATCCATATTCCGATCTCATAAATTAATTGTAAATAAAAATGTTATTTCGTTTTCGGTGGTTCCTCAATTGTTTCAAACAGTGTTGTTACCTAGTTTGTCCTAGCGGCCACTGATATGATATAAAAATAACCCGTCATTTATAATTGTGTCAAATTTTGTACTAATCATAGTTGATTTAAATATTATTTTAAATTCTTATACCTGTTCAATCTGCATTCCTGAACTTCAGATTGTAGAAGAAGTATCGGTATTGGGACAGACGAAATTCAATTCCTGTGACTTGATGGCAGAAATACGTGATGAATTTAAATTGAAAAAATACATACGTAGGTATATTCGACATTTGAATTTTATTTTTAGACGTGGAGTCACCATAGAATAAAATATTTTTGAAAGCGAAGAGGTTGAGACATTATGTTGCAACACACTTGTCTAGAAAATCTTAATATTTAAAAACATTTATGTATATTGTTCTCAGATTTAATTGTCAAACCCCATTTCCATTGACTTAAAATTTATCATAAATGTCCACTCAATGTATCCACTAAAGAAATTTGTCGTAAAAGTATCGTGTACTTAATGTCATATTACCAAATTGATGGTCGAAACCACAGAAAATTTGTTCATTTTTCCAAATAGAACTAAATCAAGCGGGCAAATGTAATTATATTTAGAAGTTTTTCAGATCGCTGATTTCGAAGGTGGTTCGTTTTGCTAAATTTAAAATAATGGCTCCAAAATGACGCACATGATGAATTAAATGTTCATGGATGTTTGTGATTATCAATATCCGAATATTCTTCGAGTCGTTAATTGCGAATCACTGGCTTTGTCTAAATAGAATTACAATCTCACTCGATTTAGTGCGATTTTGAAAAATGCACAAATTTTTCGTCGCTTCGACCGCCATTTTAATAGTAAAACAATAAGTAAACAAATTTTGTACGATTCCGTTAGTGTGGATACATTGAGTGCATGTTTATGACGAATGTGGAGTAAATGGAAATGCATTGTAACAATAAAATGTACGAAAAAAATGCGTGGTGAAATAGTTATTACGATACAAGTGCTCGAATAGGTGATTTGCGCACGAGTGTAACGAGTGTGAAAGTCACCTGTGGTGCACGTGTATCGTACACTATTTTTTTTTACTCCGTGAGAGAAATTTTTCGCGCACTGATTTGAGTGTGCGAAGTACTTCGCGCACTCAATTCAGTGCGCGAAGTGCAGTGCGCAAATGGGTCACTTCGCGCACTAAAAATAGTGCGCGAAATTCTATTTCGCGCACGGAGTTAAAAAAAGATATTTCCGTATACACTTATAAAATTTGACGTACAAACGACGTTTAGAATTTAGAAGGTACGAGTAAATTAATTTATATCAATTCCAAATTTTTTAAATGAATAAGTTTGTATCTGGTCTCTTAATTTACAGACCAACTTTGTATAGGACAGAATTTGTTGCAAAAGAAACTCGAAATATTCTTTACCGTTATTAAAATTAATTTTATTATTTAATTCAAAATTCTTGGGATATTCGGTCTTTTCACGAGAATGAAAATAAAAACAAAAACATAAATATAACAACTCCGTGCTTTGGATATAAAGCAATGAAAAATACAAAATAAATATGTACGTGTATAATAATGTATGGTATTACTGATCTGTTGAAATCAGTGATTCCAGCACGGTTATAGTATAGGTACAAATACCGGCATACACATATTTTATTTTTGATTTTTTTGTGACTTTACATTCAAAGCACAGAGTTATTATGTTTTTATTTTCATTTTCGTCAAGGGACCGAATATACCGAGAATTATGAATTAAATTCATATATAGGATCTTGCACATCGATTTACTTCAAATAATATTTCTTATATTCCTCGTTATTTAGATATATTTCATTTCATGCATATGTTATTCTATGACTATTCAGTCTGACTATTATAGGATAATGTAAAAGTAAGTTCAACAATATTCATAATACTTTCACCATACGCTGTAGTCGGACCCTTATTTTGTGTATGAAATAGATTTAAACAACTTTACGGTCATGTATACTTCAGAAAGGAGGTGACCAGTATTTCGAGAAGAGCAATAACCCTTATGATTTCCCATGGGATTAAAACGATGCGGCATCTTCGCACGTTTATCGCGTCGTATTTTCCAAACATCGTTTAAACTTTGGAGTAGTGGATAGTTAATTATAAGTTGCTTGGAACAGGGCTCATGAGCCTAAGTCGAGTAACACAAATGTATGTCAGGATTTCACTCGGTTCGTTCTCATACGCACATTGTATTCAATTATTTTGCTAATATCCTTACAGGAAACTTAACATACTCTAATCGAATAAAAAAAAATATTTTTCAACAAAAGAAAAGTGTGTGAGAGAGAGAGAGAGATTGAAATGTTCAACTATTAATCACGATCTACACTGTTAATAAAAGACACATTAAGTTTAATAAAAATTTAGCAAGCATATTTTAATGTACACAGAAAATAGCATATATGCATCTTAAATTTAGTTTCATTGTTGATAGAATTTCATCTATACATCCGAAAAGAAATCGCAGCTACATGGGCAATTGGATGTAAAAATATTCATTGAAAAAATTAAATGTAATGAATAGTAGCACTGATAAAAATTTGGTCTACATAATGGCCAGTTTGTAAGTAATAAAATGTAGGCAGTTTTCCATAAAAAATTCAACCAAACCATGAATTGATTTTGCTCCCTTTTTTAAATAAATTGAGGGCAGTTTCTATTCTGCAAAGTACTGAGAATGTAATTTACTAACCCAAACACTTGTCCAGTTTCTAGACAATAATTAGATAATGTTATGTATTAGATGGTTTTTTTCACGATAACCTAAAAGTTGCCTGGACTTTTTTAAGTGTAAATGTATTATTAGAAACAAGACGATATGCTGCACGATTTTTATATTTAACATGAGTAATTCGTTCGTCTGTATTAACTGGAGTATAATCGTCATCGTCTACATCATCGCTGTTATTGTCATTATTGCCGTCAACATTTCTATCAATTATCAGATTTCTTCATAAATCTCCTGAAATGCATCATATAATTTAATCCGTGTTTATGGTTACTCGCAGCAGAAAATAACAATAATTGTAAATGGACAGGAAGGAGTGATCTTATCATCAAACTTTAAAATGTAACCGAGCGATTCGCACTGTGCAAATATTTGCGAGAAACTGATTATTATTACTGACAAATACAAGTCACTGTCTAATTCGACTTTATTTAACTCATCAAATCGGGTTTTTGATATCCTAACCTCAAATCTATAAAAAATTATTTGTTAATATTTAGGATAGGATATCGCAAAAATCTAACGTGATGGGCTAAATTGCACAATGGATTTGTTTGCAGCAGCCACAAGTCAATAAGATCCACTTCCTCTGGTTCGAGTTATATTTAAGAACTTTTGGGTGGTCCTGTAAGTTTTCTAAAGTTAATCTAATAAAAAAGTGTCCTACTGTCCTACAAAGTGTAACTATGTTCATATATGAAAAAATCTCAGTTAAAACGGATACAACGATGACAATGTACACAATAAATCAATTCTTTTCGATATTAATTAAAATATTGACATCCATGAGTAAATCAATCGAAGATAATCGCTCAATCTTGTGGAAGTTGTATTAAGGAAAACTGAAATTGTGGTAAAGTTTAAGTATATATACTTTTTCTCTTGTAGGATGATAAATCACTGTGTTGCACCGAGGGCATTACCATTCAACGTAATTACCAGTCGTCTCATTCCTCCCCAATGATTCGCGCGTATAGTGCAACGGTACGTGCATCGGCCAATCGCTGGTGTTTACGAATGCGTAATAGATGCGCAACACGCAATTCCGATTGCGCCGTGCAAATCGAACAGTCCGTGTGCAGCAGCAACAAACTTGGTTCATTCCGCTGCATTTTCCGCAATCCAGCACGCATTCGTAGTGGGCCTTTAGAGGAAACTCGCGTACTAATCGACGACGTAATAGCCTCTAATAGGTGAGCCTTGAGAAAAACTCAGTCTATGTTTTTATTCAGCTTTTTCATGAAATCTTTTAAAGAGTACCATTTTTAAATTACGTATCACCTTTACTACGAATATACAAGTTTCTACAAGACGTACATCTACGTGTCGTAAAAAAGTAATAGACTTCGCATCTAAATTTGCGAATGTCAACTTCAATTTTTTTTAATTTACCATACATGAATAATGGTTTTACATTAGTGACAAATTATGAATTTGTTTTCAATTTCAACGAAAGTAAATAGTAATATTTCAATTAACAATATGTCAGAATGCAGCATAGAAATAATGAACACAACCATCAAGAGATTTCAACTTAACCCTGATTAGAATTTCGTTTACATCTGCAAACACAAAAATCTTGGTGAGTTGTCATAGTTCGTGTTTGATCTGAAAAAGTAAGATTATTCACTATGTCCTACTGAGATGATAATATCGAAAAGAGATCGAACAGAAAAGATAGAGAAATCACATGTTTGTTTCAATAAATAAAAATTATGTTTCCAAATTCCAATAATCCACTTCTATAAAATGTTAAAATATACTTCCAAACGCCCATAACTTAATGACGATGGAAAGTACATATTCTATCGTATTGAGCTTATTGCGAATTTCATAATGAAAATCGGCAAGCTGCATAGTAACACGGTCAGTTTCAAGGACATAAACTAAAAAGGCGTGTTTTCTGCAATCTTTTTGCATTAGAGATGGAAAATTTGGCTAAAGAAAAACCGAGGCATATTAAGCATATTATATTCAAATTCAATTTCTATTATTTTCAAAAAGATAATACAAAAATGTTGAACTGAGTTGATGACATACTCTGTAATTATTAATCTAAATTCTTGACTTGATTATTTCTTCGTTTACAGTTTTTCAGATGTCATCTTAGTATATAATAAGACTTCAAAATTATTCAATAACATTAATTAGAAATTACCTTGTGATGTTAAAAATAACCGACAGTTAACTTTAGACGTTAGATTTCAGATACTTATTTCCAGACATTTTTAGTGATCTCCTGGTCACGCGCCGTATCGAGTTTTCAAAGCGGTCGCTGTTTCACGAGGCAGACTGGATTGTCAATAAAATCAATCAGCTTGACTGGAAGAAGAGGAAAAGAACAAGGTCGTAGAAGGTCAACTGTACTGCATGTCTTGGATCACACAATTAACGAAGAATACCGATGGAAAACAGTTTTATTGAATAAACTAATAGAAATTCCCATTTACTATCTTAAATATGGCAGAAAAAAAATATAATTCTTTTACGAATTATAAAACTTTATAAAAGTAATACTTAAAGTGTTTTGGCTCGTAACACTTCAACATATCTTAATCGACTTTACTTGAGCTGTTCACGAAATCGTATAATAATTACAAAAAATTCATGGTTGACTTCAAAACTGTTTTGCGGTGTTAATGATATGATTGTTCCAGTTAATACATGGTTTCTCTGAATTAGAAAATGTCATTTCGCATTAACGAAACCGAAATATTCACAAAATGTAATTGTCCTAATTCTGATGTGAAAACAGCGTATTGTGCAAATTTTTACAATATATCTATATTGATTTCGTATTTTTTTATTTTTATAACTAATGGTAAGTAGCATCGATATGTATGTGTAATTTAATATATACAAATTAATTGAAACTGATTTTCAGAATATGGGAATCATACCACATACCAAATCGTTTACTGCCAAACAATTCGAATCCACGTATATAGGTATTTGAAAAAGGCTCTTATTTGGCATTTATAGAAATACATCATTCATGCTCTAGCGAATTAGTGACATTTTTAGTAAGGGCGTTATTAAACATTTGGTTTTTTTAGTTTTGTCAAAATTATCGTTTTCGTGACAAACCATTATTTCACTCACACCCGCAATAATGTGCATCCAAATATGTGGAAAAATCTCTCTGTGACATGCAGGATTTTTTGAACATTATGCATAAGATGAATAATTTACGATAAATGCTATTCGCGTTTTATTGATTCTTTTTTAACATAACAAGGTAATTTCTAATTAATGTAATTGAATAATTCTAAAGTGTTATTATATACTATGATAAAATGCGAAAAACTGTAATCGAAGAAATAATCAAGTCAAGAATTTAGATTAATAATTAGAGAGCAGTTGGACTATTTTGTTCGACTATAGTGCAGCTTTTAGGCCAGTCGGTATCCTTTGTTCAGTCTTTTTTTCCGACAGGTGCTAATAAGATTAACTTACCCCTTTGAAGCATACAATTTTATTTGCACGGAAAATAGCTGAAATTTGTTACTCGAAGGTTTTCGGGGACGCTGATCACAAATCTAACCTCAGATTTTCAAAATTCAAGATGTCGGATCCAAGATTGCCGGCCGAAATGTAAAAATTTATTTCATCGAGATGCAACTGGGTACTCGAGAGTTTTCGGAATCGTAGATTACGAATCTTATGTTAAATTTTCAAAATTCAAAATGACGGATTCAATGTGGCAGCCAAAATGTAACAGTTTTCGAGGTCGTAAAAGACACAATATGAAATTCGTGACCGCTTGTTGAATCTGGTAAGTTTTATCTTGAAAATGCAAGATTATTCAGTATTCAGTTCGATTTCGGTTAAATAACTTTTTATATTTCGTACCGTCATGTTGAATTCGCTCGAAAACCCCCGAGTACCCAGTTTCGTCTTATTTCAACGACGGTTTCTTTTCAGCATACATTTTTTGTAAAAAAATACGTAGGTAATTTTTATACATTGTTCGTCATTATAAACAATTTAACACAATAATTCATAATAAATATTAATTTGTTTACATTGAAAAATATGTTATCGAAGTACGGAAGAAAAAATTTGCACTAAAATTCAATTTTAATCTACTGAAAAATAAAAAAAAAATGAATTATAAAAAGGTGTCCCACAGAAAGGATACCGTGCTTCAAAGGGTTAAGAGTAGTGATATACACTGATACATATACCAATCATCGATAAGTTTTGGGGATTTTCAAATTGTATACAATGTGTGCCAGTAAAAAGTAACAAGTTTCGATACGACGGGGCAGTGGCATCTCCTTTTCAAAAACCTACATTAAGCTACAAGTGCGCAAAATAGCTGATTCCCGCCGAGACGTGTTTTTTGACGCCCGATCATAGCAAGGAATTATATACAGGGTGTACGAAAAGTCCCGGGACGGTTGAATAACTTTCGAAAGAATAAAAATTTCAAAAATCGCCGAAACACGTGATTCGATTTTTCAAACAAGCTATCTTTTGAGGGGGGTTTCGGCCCCCCAACCTCAAGGGGGGCGGGGGGCACGAGGGGGGCCAAAAATCTTAAATGGCAACATGGTTTGAGTGGGAGCTCATTTGAAAGGTATTTTCGAGACGAATCCAGATCACTGGTCATAGAGGGCGCTGCGATCGTTTTTCGGAGAGATACAAGTAAAAGAGGTTTTCAATATAACGTTCAGAAACGGGTTGACACCCGTTTAAGAATATTGTTTTACACGATTTTAAGTTTTTTAAGTTTTTTAAGAATATTGAATTACACGATTCGGCGACTTCGAAATTTTCATTTTTTCAAACGTTAGTACGTCTAAGATCTGAAAAAGTCAAAAATCTCTGCGAAAAATGATCGCAGCGCCCTCTATGACCAGTGATCTGAATTCATCTCGAAAATACCTTTCAAATGAGCCCCCACTCAAACCATGTTGCCATTTAAGATTTTTGGCCCCCCTCGTGCCCCCCGCCCCCCTTGAGGTTGGGGGGCCGAAACCCCCCCTCAAAAGATAAGTTGTTTGAAAAATCGAATCACGTGTTTCGGCGATTTTTGAAAATTTTATTCTTTCGAAAGTTATTCAACCGTCCCGGGACTTTTCGTACACCCTGTATATATCTTTGAATAATTTTGTGAATCACAGTGTAGAAAAAGGAAATTTCTACCATAGTCGATTGTGCTAACATATGTATGGTCCCGAGACTGTTTCCAAAATTACGGACCCCCTCGACGCCATTGTATCGTACGTATTCTCGGAAAGTTGGTAGCAATTAAAACACGAAAGAGCTAGTATCTTCAGAGTTACGAGGCGTAAAAAAGCTAATTTCCCAGTTTTACTGGGTGCGTATAGCTACGTGCCGAACCGCGCCGCGAAGAAAAGGCCCGCGCGTTCGATGCGCCTCATAGGCATGCAGGTCTCGACTGCTCTTCCGTCTCTTTCTCCTACTATATACCGAATTCGAATCAATTGATTGGCTGTTGATTGGAAATTGAATTAGATCGGAATGCGCTTCTCTCTGATAAAGGGGACAGGGAGGGAGGTAAAAGAGGGATTGTTAGGGGTTGGAAAAGTGGGAGGGCACGGAAAGGTAGTACAAGAGAGAACGAATGAAAAAGAGGGAAATGCGGATATAGAAAATAACGTATGGAAAGAAAGAGATCCAGAAACGGAGAGAAAGTGGGATAGATTCGGGGTTGTAGATCGGAAGAAGGGCGTTCGCATTTCTCAGCAATTCTAAATGTGCACTGAATATAAATGCTAACCACATTTCGTTGTCAGCGCGCTTGCTGCGAATACTGCAGTTTGCCAGGTTGTTTTGTAAATAATTTTGTTTAATTTTGTTTAAAGATATTCATAACCTAACTATTACTTTTAAATCACTGCGCAGCACGAAATAATATGCACTAGGTGATGGAGTATATATTTTGAATAAAATTACTACTTTCTGTTCTTTAACATATGTAACTTTTATTATTTATCAGGTAGGAACATCATCCCACGTAAAATACAACATAAACACAAATAAATACTCCAATAATAAGAACATACATCAAGAATAATACTCTCTAAATCTGAATTAGTAGAATTTTTACTATTTCGATAAGTAGCAGAATATTTGACTAATTTATTAATACTATATTAGTCAAATTTCCCAATATCATTTAATGAATTAGTAAAATCTGGCATATTGTTTTCACTAATAGCAAATAGTAAAATGATATCACTATTTTATAAGTAATATCATTTCACCATTTGAAATAGTAAACAAATTCACTGTTTGAATTAGTCGAAAATCCGCGTGTTTCTTTGTTCAATGTCGTAATGTAAGGAAAGTGCATATCAACAATAGATTGTACTTTGAAACCTCGCGGTATCACATATTCGTCGCAGAATAACGATTATTTGTTATCCATCAAGATCTGGAAACGAATGGTTAATCGTCGTAAACAAGTCGTAAGTATTTTGTGTATAATTAAGGTTATAATGTTTAACAATGTAAGTTTTCTTGCTGGGCACAATATTTTTATAAATTTTGTTCGTTTTTTTCTCTGGGCGTTTTTAACGACATGTAGCGTAATAAAATTAAAACGCGTTATAATTTTTCAAAATTTAACGTGCTAAATTTTCAAAAACCATAATTCTAACTTCGATTTGGTATAGTATTGAATTTAGAGGTATTACCCAAAGTTTTATTCTAAAAGTTAGGTTAATGATTAATGATTTGTGTTTTACAGATTCATAGATTCCAAAATGATGATTAATCCAGAAATGGATTCTGCAGAATTATCAAAGCAGCTCGAAGATTATGTTGACACTGAAACATATTCCTAATTTTATTGTAATTTTGTTTTTAACAAAAAGCATATCTACATCAAAGTTACTGTCACAACATGAATTAATAGAGCATAACTTTTATCAGTGATAAATTAGTATATTATTAATGAATTATTTAAAATCATTACTAAATTAATGTACTAATTCATTACAGCTAGAAAGTTACCCTCTGTTAGTCCGTGTAGTACAGTAACCGAAGATTGATCATTTTTAACAAATTCGTACGGTAACAGTTAAAGGGATTACTATGAATCTATTGTTGAAGGGCTCTTGGTCCTAGCGAAGGCTCCCGATAGAGGTGGCAGCAAAAAATTCGACCTGTCGCAATGGCAAAAAATTTACTTTTTGTAATTGTGTGCGTAAAGTTAGTGCGTAAAAAATTTTGATGCCTGTTTTTCGTGCGTAAAGTTCACTTTTACGCACTCCTGAAGACAAAATTCGTAAAGTGAACGGTCGACCAGGCATCAACACTTTACGCACTCTCTTTACGCACCTAATTACAAAAACTAGGATACCCAACATGGGTGTAAAGTATAACTCTTACCCATCGGTCGGGAATTTTACACATCACTCGGCACCTTCGGCGCCTCGTATGTATAGTTCCAGCCCGGTGCGTAAAAGTACACTTTACACCCTTGTTAGGTAATATACTTTATGATACAGTGTGCGTAAAGTGCGGCTTTACGCATTTTTGACATTTTTTAGGTGCACTTTACGCACACTTGCATAAAAAAATATTGTTCGACGCATGTGCGAAAATGTTTTTTGTACTAATGTGAATGCGGACCTCGCTTTCAGCTCGGCCCACAACCCTCACGTTCGTAGAAAAAACTTTTACGCACTTGTATCGAAAACTACTAATTGAATCGAAGTTTGTATGACAAGAGTTCCTAAAAGCTGTTACCGTATATTCAAAATTCATCACTTCTATTTTTGCTAAACATACTCCCCTTCGTGCCCAGAAATGTATTATTATTGATTAGTTAAGTAATATTAAAAAGTAAATACCTAGTCAGTAAGAAAATATCCATAAACAATGCCATTTGATTGAAAAAAAGATATAGGATCTGTTTTGTGTAGATAGAAGACCTAGTGCGATACAACATGCTTACGATATTGTAGCGGAATATTTATTTATTTATTTATTTATTTATATGGTATAATACTACACAAAATAGTAATTATGAAAATTATCATGGAAAATGGGGGAAATCACTAGCAAAAGCGCATACCATTAAGGGAGGCCTCTTGCACGAATTGAAAATTGCACACTCTCTCAATTCGAAACAGTGAAAAACTCACTACTTGCACCAGTGAATGAATACTCACTGCTACGTCAGTAATTGTCACGATATTCATTGCATAAGCAGTGATACGGCGAACGAATTTGGATGTGGAACCAAAAAACAACAGTGCTTGAATTTTATTGTCTCATAAACAACTTAATTTCACTGATTAATACAGTGAAATTTCACTGCTTCTCAGTGGCTCTTTTTTCACTATGGCAAATAGTAACTATTCACTGAGAATCTGTGAAATTTCATTGTTTTAATTTGAGAGAGTACTCTGTGATAGTGTGATGCCTCGTATGCTGGTGAAACGAAACGACAATTAAAACTCTGCATTAGTGAATATGAAAATAACATAGATTGAATAAAATAAATTAATAGATTGTCACAAAATATTTCCGCAATTACAACCCATAACAAGACACAGTCGTACCGTGCAAAACAAATCAGCAGTTTATGTCTGTAAGAAATTACACGGATCCATTATAAAATTTTTCGCGTTTTAGTAACAGTTTAACGTTCTTTCTTTGCGAATTTCCGCGCAAATTAGTTTAGTAAAGATTAATTGAAACTTAGCAGCCATAGATGCCTTTGGTACGAATCATTAATTCGCTTTCGAATTAATTTATTTCATAAATTTTCCTTTTTTTTCACATGTGTTTGAGTTTTGTTATGTTAATTTCATGAATCTGATCTCAATGATTTTAATAATTTATAAGATTCATGAGTTGATTCTTCTTTGTTCAAACCTACCTTTAAGTGATAAGCAGTAGCATACTCTAAAATATTTATAAGTTCAGTACTTTCTGGCAATATCAATTCAGAAGAGGCAAGAAATCAAAATAAACAGCATCCAGACCGATACAATTCCCCAACAAGTGGGTACTGAATTACTACTCATGAATTGGCTAATAACAAGTTACTGACCTGATAAGTGGCACTTTTTTCTCCTCTTTCACTCACCATAACCCAAATTGATCGTTTCGTGTTATGATACTACCTATTTTTCCGTTATATCGCTTACATCTGGGCACAATCTGGTATCAAATATTTGTCATAGTGAATAACTCTTACGACTACTAGTCAGAATACGTTTTTCCACATATGTCTCTTCTTGGACGGATGATGCTTGAGGAGGTAGGACATTCTATTCAGATCATTCATATCAAATGTTCCTGTTTTGTGTACATGCATGCATAACAGAACACCTTTCGGTGCGGGACGAAAACCGATAAACCAAAAAACCAACAGTAAAATGTTCGAAAAACTTTAAAACCGAGATGTCAGAAAAAAGACACAATATAATATCAATCGAAACTTTGTTTAATGAATAAAGGTGTTTACGTAATCGAACTATAAGTAGCACTATGTTTATATAGAATGTATATTGTAATGCATTTTTAATAAACTAAATTGGTGTCAAAAGATATTCAAATATAAACCATTGCCACAATCGAATAGAAGCTTATTTCATTCCACAACCAGATGGGACTTGTTTGCTCGCAGTCGACGATGTAAAACGTTATTATTACCTAAATATTGTCGATAATTTAGTAGAGTACTAGTATTTTAGTACTGCCGACAGATATATGGTGCTAATAATCTAAATACTCGAATTCTATATGTAAATACTAATCGGTCCATAATGGGGTTGCAAGATCTAGGAATTGTGGATTAATAAATTATTTTTGTTTTCGCCAAAGCCGTTTTGCAACATTCTCGGCGTGTTTTCAGAATTTTATAAGTACCTATACTCAAACTACCAAGTTAGTATTACAATTAATATATTACAATTAAGTATTATAAGTAATACAATTTAAATTACATAGTTCTAAACAGGAATAAACTAAGTACTCACCCTAGTAGTACATTGTAACTACTTTAAAAATGGTACCGGACTAACAGAAATGCCAAAGCATTCTAATGCTACATGTAGTGATTATTCACTATTACTTTATCAATACTAACACAAGTAATACCTAATACAAATGTACAGTAAATAAAATTATGGATCGTAGTTGTAATCTAAAATTGCTTGTAGCACTTGACTTATATTGAACAAGTACAAGTAGTAACTTTAGTCACTGCATTTTCTCAATTTGTATATAAACGCTAGACATAGCATCTTTCCACAGCTTCAAAGAATGCCAATATTCAGCCAATGTACTTCATTCATCGCCTATTAGTGGAAAATGACGTTTTTGGTGAGCTTCTGTCCAGTTTCATCAGGGTACATTGTAATTTTTTAACATTTTTTTTAACCTTTGGTCTGGATGGAAGTAAATGATGATAATAATAATAATACCATTCCAAATAAATGATCAATATATTACATATATCAGTCAAAAGCTGTTTTATTTATTTTTTTTAATATTCAGCAAATAGTAGTCAAGAGTAATTCCATCTAGAATTAAAGTGACACCTCCAGTTACTTTCCTTCTATTATTGTATGCCACGAAATGCAAACAAATTTTGTACTTTTGACGACTTGCCTTGTTTACTGCAGGAGGAAAAGGAGTTTCCCGAGGACAAAAAGAAAACCCAAAATGGCACTGCTGAGCATCTCGCTCGTTTATGACCGTTGTGACGGCGAAGTGCCGAGTTTCCGACTCTGCCTTTGCCCCGTATACCTTCCTTACTTGCCGTCGTGATGACCAGAAGGACGTCGAGCTTTACGAGCACTCGAACTCCCGGTCACGCGAAGGAGGAACGAGCCTCTCGTTCCTGTTCTCTTTACGCCCTGCGTTGCGCGCTCGGCGTCGCTCGTAAACCCGGGGATTATTTATGCGACCCCCGTCGTTGGCCTCAAGTAGGACGCCACGGGGACGTGACAACGTGACGCGGTTACCCTATCGTGTCCTCATAGGGACCTGCATCCCTTCGCGAAACCGGCGTCGTTGCATCCCTTTCACTTCACTTATCAAACGCTCGGCAGTCAAATTACTTCCTCACCCTCAGGTGCACACCATGGCCCGGAATTCTCCGTGACTGACGGGAATTCCTGTTCTGACGGCTCAATAATCCCAGTCGATTCATACACCTGTATCAACAAGGCATAATGTACATAGCAAACATTTGGCACTTTCCAACATTTTACTGCGTGAAAAGAATTCGGACATTTATGTAAATTTCAGTAGAAATTGTCTTAAAATAAGATGCGTATTCTGATAATAGGTGAAGTTAGATCTACTTACAAAATGAACGGAAGTCGTTAGAATGATTTAATGAACTAAAGTGGCCTTTCGTTCAAAGACAAGTCCTATATGTCAAGCAGACGTAGAAGACTTGAAAAAAGGTCGAAAAGTAAGTAAAAAATATCGGCTTCGTAGCGCAGGCGGTAGTGTACTGAACTACGAAGTCGTAGGTCATGAGTGCGATCCCCGGCCGGGAAAACGGCTCTTCGAAATTGTATTCGAGCAGCAGCTCGCAATATACGTAAGACGGGCCAGGCTGTTTGTTTACATTTCGATGCGTTGTTTACAAGACGGGAATCGACTCATGGCCAGTGCTGTACTTGATGTGGGTTTTCTGCAGTTTCCTACGTCCTCGACAAATATGAGTATGGTGTCATCTATGTCGATCTGCAGCTCTCGCTATATTGACGCACAGAGGTTCTAGAGGCCAGGGTTTCATTCCGGCGTTCATTTTCGATTCCACCTGGTTGAATTCCGACTACGAGGTTCAGTCAGGGCTGAGGTTCTGACTACAGGGCCCCAGGTCGTCCGGTCCTTGTACGGTCAGTATAAGCGCCAATTAGCCTCACAATAAAAAAAATAAATAAAATGTCCTCATTATCCTGCGACATTACAGTCGTCTATTAGGTTATTATGCCCAAATCTATACCAAAAGTATGCCTTCAAAGTCAAATAAACTTCGAGTTCGACATTGGGTCCACTCTTAAAGGGGGGGGGGGGATTTTGTTTTTCGATGTTTTGAAAATTATTGTACTTGTTCTAAAACATCTCAAGGATGTCACCTTAAAATATTAAAACAAAATCTTTATTAGTTTTGAAATGGCAGCATATTTTCGACTGCAGATATACGCTCGGTTTTGTAGCGCGGGGAAGCTTTAAACGCGTTTTTCTCGAAACACCATTTTGTCAAACTGCTTGCACGATAACTAAAAAAAATAATTATTCGATTGTTTTGAAATATTGTAGAGGTCTTCTTCAAACATGTGGCTTTACTCCAAACCTATGGTTGCGATTTTTAACGCAAATTACGGAATTTATTCAAACAAGTTAGTTAACAAAAAACGTTCAATTTTTTTAAAATCTCTCTCATTTTTTAAGAAATTACTTTTTTTTGTTTTATAGGTTTGAAGTATTAAAAATAATGTTACTAACAAAACGTCTTGTGATTTTTTGTTGCAGATAAAAAATAAAGCCGCCATCCTGCAAGAAAATTTCAGAAACACTCAAGTTTGACGCAGTACAGCGCCGCCATTTTGAGAGTTAAAAACCAAAAAAAAATCAAATCGTATACTAAGGATGTATCTAACTCACAATAAAAGATTGTAAACAAAAAAACAACACTTATTCACCTAAAAAAAATTCTTGAAAATCTACCTCGTTTCGGGACTCCTTAAGTCAATATATAATCGTGCACGATTACCTCATCGACCATGATGGCGAAATGTCTTAATTGGTCAATGTGCCTCTATATAAGTCTTTATTTCGATCATCAAGTTACAACTAAACGGTCGAATGGTGTACTAAAAGTCTAACCTTGTAATGTTCGTATGGTCTATTGTACATTATTATCACATGCGAAACCATATCTTATTAGATAATTTCCAGAGCATTAAACTAACAGTGTTACGAAATAAAAAAATCGGCAGGCACATTTATAGCGACCTGATACAAGTTGTAGATTTAGTCAAACTCAGCAACATGGTATGATATAATTTCCCTATACACACCAACATCTCATTTTATGGCTAAAAACCCGATTTTAGGCAGGTTTGTGTGGAAAATCGGTCATAACTCCCCTATATTTTATTCGATTTAAACTTTTTAAAAAAAAAAACTTTTTTTTAAATTTGATTGTCAAAAAGCTCACCTTTCAGACTATTCAAACCTTGTATTCATGAAATAAAAATTGACGAAACTACAGTTGAAAGTATCTGTGATTTTTTTTTTACTGTTTTTTATTTTTTTCAACTTTAACGGTCATTTTACAATATTATTAGATCGTGGAAACTTTTTGCACCGAATAAAATAATTTATTTATAACATATTCTTAAAAAGTGCAAATCATGAGTGCAAAAAAAAATAGAAGTTGATTACAAAAACGCGTTTTGCAAAAATTATTTAGTAGGTACATAAAATTCATCGAAAACATCCATTGGTTGCATCAATAACAGTCATGTTTATTTTTGGTATAGTAACTATTTGACAATAAAGTGTGCATGCCATAGTGACCAAATCTACATGCAAAAGCCCACTTTCTTTTCGAAAATTCTGGTTAAACGATTTTTTTCCTCGAAAAATAATGATTTTTTCCAATAAATTGTTTATAACTTTTTATTAACAAATTTTTCGATAATTCTGACACTGTATTCGGAAAGTACATGAAATTTTACGCTAGAAATGACTAGGTACTCAATCATTTTTTGTGTGAATTTAAGTTGATGCTGTGCATCACTGAAAGTATTGTCAAAAAATGGTCACTTTGGACGTTAAAGGGTTAAATTCAAAATGAATTTGATTAAAATATAGAAAAAACGATTAAAGTGTGAATAACTGAAAACCCATAAATCTTATCAATTTAAACTTACGTTAATTCATAAAAGAAACCTCCTGCTGAAAATTATTTGGCGTTATTATAAGACAATCAGTTACATAATCATTTTCATAAATGCGGCTAAAATATGACGTCAACACTTCGCATGGTATCTCATCAAATATTTAAAATTGCAAACGGGGAACTAATGCACTGCATACGATGTTTATCTTGATGATCTTCACGTGGTCCAAACAGCATAGACAGTCCTCTGACATCTTCCGATTTTCTGCATGAGCATCGCCGAAAAAAAGTCAAAATCTTCTGAATTAGGTAAAATTCCTCATCAACAGACCTTAGTCTCGGAGTGGTAAGCTCGATCCGATTAATTTTAGTTTGATATACCTATTTTATTGCTTGATCGATAATTTCGGATCTCAAACAAAAAACTGTTTTGTTACAGTGTGTGCAAAGTAAAAAAAAAAAAAAAAGTTGTGCGTAAAATGATTTGTTCGATTTTAGGTACACTTTACGCACCATTGTAACAAAAAATATATTTCGGCGCGTGTGTAAAAATGTTTTTTGAATGAATGTGAATGGAACCCTCTCTTCCGCTTGGGTCGTAAAAAAAACGTTTACGCCCATATATCGATAACTACTATTATCCATTTTTAAGACGTAACATGAGACACAAGAAGGGCAAATCGAGAATATCTGATCGATTTATTTTGAAAATATGAAAATTAAAATTTCATGTATTGATATAAATATAAATATTTCTTCTCATTCCACTCCCGTTTCATTTGTTTTTATTCTGTGTGTAATGTCATTCAAAATAAAACCGTCACAATTGTCATATTATTTCATCATAAATGCATGATAATATTTAACGATAATTTCCAGACCGATTTTTTTTGAACATTTATATGATTCACTAATATTCATGTGTTACAAAATTTCATCATACATCGGCATATTGCATATGTTCCCAAAAGGGGGTAGATAACACCGAAGTCATTAATCCTTAGGCAAATATTTTATGTTTGAATCCATCCGAAAAATCATTAATTTCAAGAGCAAATACCTAAACCTTTGTACATATTATAAATCTGTGTTACGTTATGGAAACAATTATGATTATTCGAGATTTTTGAAACAAAAAATTTCTTATTTACTTAAACTTGCATTTATAAACAAAAAATACCCCTTGATTGCCTTCAAATAAATTGTCAAAATTAACCTTAATTTTCTCGTCATAAAGATACACTACACCTAAAGAAATATAATGACATGCCTTGCTATTCCTATTGTTTATATGACAAGGCAAACTTAAGACATTTGCTTTTTAACGCACATATCATATCTACTGGTTTGTTATTGTAACTGTTACGTATGACAAGTGTTATACAAATTAGAAAACCTAAATTGTGCCAGTACTTTTACGAGAAGCTACTAAGAAATTAAACCCGTGTAGTATATTTTCCGACACTCTGGAAACCACGATTATTTTCAATTGTATTTGTCGATCCAAAGAAATTTGCGGTTCTCTACAGTAATACTAGATTTCAGGGAAGTCGAATGTACATCACCGGGTGTATCTTAAGGGCTTCCCGCACTTACCGAGATCGAGGTAATTCGTTTGAGTTAAGGGATCGAGCGTGGCAGTAAAAATGTATATTTGATGTTACACAGCGTACTGGAAACCTTCAGTGAGTGTACCTCTAATATTGTGGACAATCCAGCTTTTGACGAACTGAACTTTATTGCATAGACATTTCACATAATCTGAATTTAACAAAGAATACATTAAAACATAAATCTATGTACATAAGTAATATTATAGAAAAACCAAAGAATGCAGATATACATTTCAGTTGATAATAAGAACAATTGCTATCAGCATTAAAATTATTATAAAATAGGCATAAATACAGTGAAAAATGTTAATAGGGGTATCAGTAAATTAATCCGCAATGTTATTTCTAGACTTGTAGTCATAGTAAGTAAAGTTTGTGAAAGAATAATCAAAATGAAGAACATTATTGGAAATCATAGGAGCATTGAATTAATTCATACAGTTTTTATTTAGTAAACGGTATAAGTAGAGAATCTAAAAATGAAGGTTTAAAATGATAAAGCGGAGTTAACTGAATTCATGACCTAGAACAATATTGTTATGTTAGAATTTTCAAAATAAAATACGGTTTTGTTTCATCAGAAATGTTTTAAATAAATGATAAGATCAATTTTCCAAGTTACAGATATTTAAATATTCTTTTCAGATATCAAATAAATGCAGTTATTGAAGAATGATAAACTGGTCTATTTAATCGTTTAAGTAAATCGTGATTTTAAAATTCAACTACGAATAATCGTAAAGTGAAAAAGTTGTCAATATTATTGAACAAACAATTACTGCTTAAACGTAAAAAAGTCGCGAATTTTGAAGATTTTTTTCAAATAATTGTGTTTTTCAGCAGGATTCCGTATTCTGAACGAGCTAGATCTCCGTATCTGCTATTATAAATAGTTATACTACAAAATAGGAACGTTAGTAAGGCGAAATTTAAGATGGCTAATCCAACATGGCGATTAAAATTTGCTAACAATTTTTAATTTTCATGAAAATTATTATACAGGGGTTTTCGGGGTCGCTAATTACGCATTATTTGTTACATTTCCTAAATCCACAATGACGGAATGACATTTGAAAATTTCAAAAACCATGATGTATTTGCACATATTTGACATAAAAATGTAGAATACGCGTTGGTATAGTCCGTCTGCCGTCACTCAATTGTTACGTTGCCCAATAGTCCGGTCATTATGTACAAAAATTTGGGATAAAAAAGTAATAATTTGAAGCAGCAATTTTATTTTTGGGGCATGTTGGGGGAGTCAAGAAAAGCTTAACTTCAAGTTTTCGACCTCTGAGGTGGCTTGCTTTTTTTTATAACCTAAAAAATGTAATAAAATCGTATTTTTTAAATAACTCGGCCTCTAATGAAGTTAGAAGGTTCACTTAGGGCTCATTTTAAAGATTTTTTTGCGCTTTACAACTTTTTTTCAGAAAATTTTTTTATCCGATCGATAGTTTTCGATATATCGAAGGATAAATGAAAAAAAAGACGTACTTTATATAGTTTTTTGCTTTTTACGTGGAATTGGAAACGGAAAATAAAAAAGTAATGTAAGACAAAGTTGTAGAGAATTAAATAACGAACAATTTCTTTTTTTAATCGTTTCGTTTCGATGAAAATTGCGCCTTGTAGAGCGTCACAAAGTAGACAGTCGGCGTCAGCGTGTAAGCAGCGAGTTGTTCATATCGATATGCTGCGACGGAGCGTTTTCGCTGAAATAAAAGACTTTATTCAAGCATAATTATTATGTAATATGTATTTTTTGAAGGTTTTTTTGTGAGCTACACGTTACAAAAAAAGGAAAAATAAAAATTGAGCAATTTTATTCGTTTTTTCTGTTTTATAAATTTTTTCATAAGACTGTACATGTGATTGAAATAAAACTTAAATAAAACGTTCAAGAAAGATTTAATTTTTTAATCCATTTTTTAATGAAAAACGAGAAAATGTAAAAATAAATGTCGACAAAAATAAATATCACTTTTTCATATAAAATGTTTTCATTCGCACACCTTGTACTTAACAAATAATCTTCCATCGTTAAATAATATTATTTACGTGCAAAACGTACTTTCTAAATAACTATTTTATTGCCTTTCCCGTTTTATTTTAAACGCATGTACTAAACTGCTCAATTTTTATTTTTCCTTTTTTTGTAACGTGTAGCTCACAAAAAAACCTTCAAAAAATACATATTACATAATAATTATGCTTGAATAAAGTCTTTTATTTCAGCGAAAACGCTCCGTCGCAGCATATCGATATGAACAACTCGCTGCTTACACGCTGACGCCGACTGTCTACTTTGTGACGCTCTACAAGGCGCAATTTTCATCGAAACGAAACGATTAAAAAAAGAAATTGTTCGTTATTTAATTCTCTACAACTTTGTCTTACATTACTTTTTTATTTTCCGTTTCCAATTCCACGTAAAAAGCAAAAAACTAAATAAAGTACGTCTTTTTTTCATTTATCCTTCGATATATCGAAAACTATCGATCGGATAAAACAATTTTCTTAGAAAAAGTTGTAAAGCGCAAAAAAATCTTTAAAATGAGCCCTAAGTGAACCTTCTAACTTCATTAGAAGCCGAGTTATTTAAAAAATACGATTTTATTACATTTTTTAGGTTATAAAAAAAAGCAAGCCACCTCAGAGGTCGAAAACTTGAAGTTAAGCTTTTCTTGACTCCCCCAACATGCCCCAAAAATAAAATTGCTGCTTCAAATTATTACTTTTTTAAATGTACATAATGACTGGACTACAACTCCTACCAGCGTGGAGGCGGACTGTTCTAAGGAGTCCTTTTTTGTTTTCATTTGTGTTATTCTACTTTTTTGTTTTTTTTTTACTTTTTTTGTTTTAATTTATGAACGATAGAAAAACTATTAATGCAGTAATAAATTTTTGTTAAGATCGTATAATATTCGAAAAAATCATACTCAATATTAGTCCACAGACCCAATTTTGAAATGAACGTTATAGCTTGAACTCTACACATAACATTCATATAAAACAAAAAATAAAATATTGTAAAGCGCAAGATGAAAAAATAATTCTAATAAATCTTGGAAAGTAAGTGCTATTAATATATTTCAAAGAAATACCTTATTTTTTTTACGTCCTTTTTCGGTGGATGAGATGATAATAATACTCTTTATACGTCGAACTACTCTGCAGCAATAAATTTTGTTGGACATTTTGGGCTCTTTGTGAAAACGAATTCATCGTCAGCGGCCCGGAAAATATACCTGTGTATTAATTTTCACTTAAATATAATATTCCTATAAATCTTTGTTGTCATATTGGATCTGTCATCTTGAATTTTGGAAATACTATAAAGAATTCGTAATTAGCGACCCAGACAACCTCTGTATAGTAATTTTCATGAAAATTAAAAATTGTTATTTTTGATCACCATATTTTATTCGCCATTTTGAATTTTGGACATCTGGCTGCAGATTCGGGTAAAGCGGCCTCAGAAACATGCATAAAAGGAGTTTCAGGAAAATTCGTTTATCCACTCTAAGAACAGACCTCTTGCTGCAAGTGGAATATACTTGCCGCAAATGGATAATCCACTTGATATATGAGTAACCTGATTTCTTCTTGCCGCAAGAGAACAATCTTTTTGAAGGGAATCCGCTTGCTGCAAAACAATTTTATATTTGCATCAAGTAGCATATCCACTCCAGAACTATACATTTCCAGCAAAGAGATTGTCATTTTGCTGCTAATAGAAAAAATGAGATTCGTGTGCAGTAATTATAGAATGTAGACTTAGATGTTCAACACTTACAGCATTTAAAACGCACTCATGTAACAAGCCATTGTAAGAAACAATTGATCGGTCTGCATACAGCCTTCGGATGTATATTTCCCAACGAAAAATTTGTTAACCTCCAAAAATCTACCGCACGTGGTACTTAATTAAAAGTATTTATTTAAATAAATTTTCAGTTTCTCTTTTTTAGCAGGTTATGTATCTCTATAAGGTGAATTTTAGGTTAAGCTCCCAATTCGACATAACTCCTTGCTCATTTTGTATAGTTCTTTATAAAGTATACAATTAAATAATATATGACATAATAAAACAATAAGAACTGACAGTTCTAATATCCACAAAATATCAAGACCTGTTTGGCTTACAATTTATTACAACAAACATTTATAAATATAACGGTTATAAATACACCAGGGTATACCTCGACAATGATCTGTCCTTTACATTTTGCCAAGGTATTTTTTAGAATTCGTATAAATATATGCACATTAAAACTGTTCTCAACTCCAATAACAAACATTGAATGAATAGAGTATGTTATTCAATTTTGTTGACATAAATGGAGTTCATGTTTTATATTAGATTTCAATACATATTATCTCACTATCGACGCCGTAGTTTTGTTACATTGGTTTCGTTACCATGGTTTCGTTATACACATGCAGACTGTATTGTGCACTATTCATGTAGATCCACTTGAGCCAAGCGGATTTCTTCTCCCGTTAAATGGAATTCGCTTTTGCGGCAAAATGATTGCTTATTTGACGTCAAAAAGAATCTCTTTGACGGAAGTGGAAATATGTTTGCCTCAAGAAGACAGTGATCAAGAGGACGATCCTTTTACAGGAAAACAATTATTTCTAAGAGTGTCCACTTGCGCTAGGCAATTATTCTAATATTTTCTTACCCAAATACGGGGTTAAGACTACACGCCATCTGGAATCAGCCATCCTGAATTTCGTCTTACTAACTGTTTCTATTTATTGGTATAACTATTTATGCCACCAGATATAGAGATCTAGCACGATCGGAATACGGATTCCTGCTGAAAAACATAATTATTTGAAAATAAATCCTGAAAATTCGTGCCTTTTTACGTTTAAGCCGTCATTGTAAAAAAAAAGGGCGGCATATAGCGTCAATCTGAGACCGGATTTGGAAAGATGAGGAAAAAATACAAAAGACATGATTATTCTAGAATGATTTATTGATTGATTCTTTTCTTAAAAACGAACGCCGTGAAGAAAAGGTAAAATTCACGGCATTTCAGGAAGAAACGGCTTAAAAAATAAGTAATAAGGATATCTTCTTTCAACAGCAAATTACGGTATTCGTAACTTTTTGCGATTGACGTTACTGCTTATTTTAGTTCGACTTACTTGCTATATTTTGCTACTGCAATAGTGACTGCGAAAAATTAGAGAAATATATATATATTTTTTTGTTTTACCAACTTCATACATATCTATATTGGCAAAATTATTTCTCTTTCATTAGATGTAGGCACGAAACGTTTTTATATTGAAATATGCACTTATGAACATGCAGAATTTTTCTGTTAACAATTTTTGCGTATGATATACTTGTTTTACTCAAAATGATCCACCGATGTCGAAAAATGATAAAAAATAATTCTGGAATATTGAAATATTATTAAAGAAATGTACCGACGATTGATATATTTTGGACGAATAAAGGCGAATCCATTACAGTTATAAACAAAATTAGTATTTTATCATACATCTATTATAAAGATACCCTGATAGAATCTCGACATCAACGATAAAGAACTGCACGCACCATCTGAGTTCATCGAATGTCCAAAGAGGCTGGATTGAATTGAGTGACTGTCAGCTGGTGACGTTGTGCAAATATTGTGACAGGTAATGAATCCACGAAAGCAAACGCTTGGATAACCATGGCTACAGGCACCGAAAGGATCGAAAGCTAGGGATCGCAGTGTTGACCCGTGTCACGGGATTATCGGGTTTAGGGGGATCGCCGGTTTAATCACAAAAGTTCTCGAGATCCTGACTGGTCTTTCAAGCTTTACATTATTTTCGAATTCCAATGTTATCGTCATCGAAAAGTTCTAACTAAAAACTAGTTCAAATCAGGATTACAAATTTTAACTACTCAACTGACTTTGCTTTATTACTCAAGATTTAGAGCAAGTATAACATGTATTCGTCAGAGAGACTTTAAAAATGTGATTTTCGACAAATATTTTTACAATGTGCACAAAACGCAAGTCGTTTTTTTCCTAAAATATTAAACAAATATTTGTGAAATTATGTTTATAATAAAATCCTGTGAGCATACGTTCCTAAGACTCCGTTAGTATTGGTTTCATTTCTCGAACAATTTTGTTAAACTTGGCAGTGTATAGTATTAGTCAATTTTCTATTACAGAATATATAGACATACATTTTTTAAATTATTTTTGGCAAGTTCTTCAAGCCAAGTCGTTAATATATTTCGTTTTCATTTTTTCAGAGATTTCGATGCACTCAGTTCATGGTCAGGTTATGCAAAAGTTAATGTCACATCTCACCTGCGATGTTTCGGTGAAATGGGACATTTTTTGCGGGTTAGTTGAGGTTAGTGTCAAGTCCATTGGAAATGATATTTTTTGACAAATTTTAGTGATTGGGTGTAAGTTCGGATAAGATGGGACACGTTTTGAAAAATCATTTCTCATACCGCACATGCTAAACTATCATAGGTATGTGAGGCGTTGGGGTGCAAAACCTAAAAAGTCCAAAAAAATAAAAACCGAGATAATCATATAAACACACATTACAGATAGTTCTTTGACTGTTTAGAGATTGTGCATATGCAAAAAAATGTTTACCCTTTAAAATTGAGTTGTACACTTATGAATCTGATATCTTTCCAATGTTAGCGGCAAACAGTTTTCCGCGTTTTTCTCAGAACTGCATAAAACGGGCATGGCAGGTTTTACACCCCAACACCTCATGTATTGTTTATTATGTTTATTTGATGTCTGAACCATCGGATTATGAAATATTGTCCACTGTTGTTCCCATGTGAAAGTACAATTGAAAAAAATTGCAAAATATCGGGTGAGTTATTTCCCAAAATTATAATGTTTTACGTTGACACTGTTTATTTGCAGCAATTTAAATTTCAAGCCATTCGTGAAATATATGCTTAGAAAATATATTTATTAGCACAGGTGGTACTAAGGAATAGTATCTTAGTATTCGGATAGTTGTTTATTAAAGTGTATCATTTATGCACCGAAAATATTGTCATATTAATGTATATATAATATACATATATAATAATATATTTGGCACATTACATCTTATTTAACCCATTTATATTTATTCATTAAAATATTTGCTTTCACTTATTCTTTCATCTTAATGATATTAATGGAAACTTTGACTTATTCTTATTATTTTAAACATTCCTATTTCTTACACAAACTCTTATTTGGAATTAATTGTTATCAAAGTAAAATGGTAAGAACAATCGAGTGACTTGTCAAAAACCACATTACACTCTAATTGCGGTAAAAATCCAATAGCCGGCTGAGGGAGATTTCTCGCGGTCAAGGGACGTAGGCGACCGCCGTTTAAACCCCAGTGGGTCAGTGGTCAATCCTGGTTTGCATGAATAAAACCCCCATCAACGAAGGGGATCAAGTGATTCGGGAGAAATTAAAATGGGATTTAAAAGCGTGCCTTACACAAAACCTGAAGTAAATCAGGGTTTCGATTCAGCATTTCCCGAACGCGAGTAGGCACATATGTTGTCTTATTGTTCCGAGGAGACTCGTAGATAAGAACTTTGCCTGTACGAATTTGCTTCATTTTTATGGAAAGCGAGAGGAACTTTTCCGACGGAATGGAGGGAGGACAATTTATTCGAACGATTACGCCAGTACCGGTGGAAATAGACAGCTAGATTTATTCGCATGCGAGGCTGGGGAGTTCGATTTGGTCTTGAAATAAAATGTTTTTATTTGTCGATAGCACAGCGAGGAGCTAAGGGGCTTCCTGTTATGTGTCACCCAATGTTGGATTTACGCGCAGTCTATTTGCCGTCCCTAATTTTCCCCTTCTAACCTCCTAAAGTGCACAGATTTTCATCAGATGTTCCGTGGATCACTGACATTATTGTTACAAATTAGCAAAGCAACCATGAAAATTGATACAGACTCATCGTC
Source organism: Trichopria drosophilae (assembly GCA_030407085.1). Lineage (NCBI taxonomy): Eukaryota > Metazoa > Arthropoda > Insecta > Hymenoptera > Diapriidae > Trichopria > Trichopria drosophilae. The sequence continues at coordinate 148,089,673 of CM059583.1, forward strand.
CGCTATGTGTCCGTCAAGAAAAATTGAAGAATATGTATGTAATACCATTAACAAAATACAAAATATTTTTGTTCTTTTTATTGGTTTACATATTTACAGTAATAGTTTTTTAAAAAGGCACATGTGTTTAGAATGTATCAATAATAAACACCGATGACAACCTTGCAATAAACTTTGCATAATAAGCTGCTCATTGCATTAGTTTCCGTTAAATATATCGCTTTAAACAGAAAATGTTGAAAATAAAAATAGTTTATGGTAAACATCCCCACACCGAGCATCCCAAAAAAAGAATAGACACTCTTTTTGTTTGTATTATTTTCGACTATATTTTAGTCAAAATGTTTGTCGTAATGCTCGGAATTATCAAGTAAAATGAAAACAAAAGAAAATTTGTAGTTTGTACAAAACGGCGTTGTCCAGTCATAAATTCTTATCATTTTATTCATAATCAGAAGGTGAAGTTACCAGTGTTTGTTGAAGCTAGCCAGATGGCTAAATATTTTGGACATATTTGTAATGAAAGTGAAATATCCAGATGCCTCTGATTTTTCATTAATAACAGACTCCAACTCTTTCAGTTTCAGAACATCGGGGCTGTCGAATAATGTATCAAGGAGGTGTTCAGTTAACTTAAATTGTTCCGTTAATGCAGAATGGTTAATTAATTACTGTTTATAAACTTATTAGTTGTTGAAACTTACTATCAATATTTGAAAAAACATTTCAACTAGATAATCTGACCAACTGTACAGGATCCAAGAATAATTGGATAATTTCTTTCAGTGTATTCTGGGCGCATCCATGAAAGGTTTTCATAAATAATATAAATAATAGAAAATAATAAATGTCTAGTTGTTAACACTGTCGTCTTTTTAAACACATATTGAAGAAATATATTTTTCAACATAAAATAAATTATTATTTATCCTGTTTTCTCGCAATATCTAGTCCAAATGTTCAATGTTAATTTATGTAGATCCGCAGGTAACGATAACCCTAACTTCATATCAATACTTTAATAAATTGTCAGATTCATGTATACAACAATAATAAATCACTTTTCTGGCTGCAGTTCTAAATAAGCATTGAATTCTTATATTGTGTATATAAGAGTAACTCTCAATTTCATTAGTATCAATTGTCTGTTATGGATGTTCATAATCAATTGTAATAGAGTGATAATTCAAATGAATTTGTAACTATTCACAACAGTATTCGGGCTTAGCGGATAAATAAACATTCTGCAATATACCTACATATTAAAATAACGCTAATTAAAAGACATATTACTGAATTGTTATTGTTGAATATCTGTAATTTTATAATAACACCGCATCCGTAGATCTCTCCATTAAATTATGTCTCGTTGTTCACATATCTGTGATGGAATACATTCCACGACAAATTAAATTCCATTGGTGGAAAGTGCGGCAAAAGTGGCACCTCAATTTTTCCTTACATTCAATCGGTGAAAGACGGTAAAAGGCAATTATTCAATGTCCGTATACGGGGCATAACGGGTCCCGTGGGTACGACTCAACGTAGGCGTGAAACGATTCGCAGAGCAAGATTGGAAGACCTTCGAGATACCTTCGTATATTAAGAAATACATGTGATCGGTAATTCGTATGTATGATTATCATTAAGATAACAATTGCTTACTTTGATTATACGTAGCTGGATAATGTGAATTAGTCGTAATGTTCGAAACGTGCCAACTTTCTCCAATTCTGAATGATTCATTCAGTCTTAACAAAAACATAAGATTGTTTACCATTTAGTTGGCATTTTTTCAAATTAAAGAATGTACACCAATTTATAATAATTTTCATGATTGGTTCTAATGAAAGAAAATCTTTTTTGATGATCGAAATTAGACGCTATTATCGTTTATTGATCCATATAACATAAGAAAACTCAATGCGAAATGATTTCACTATTATTGAATGCCATTAACCCATTTCGTCTCGAAATTTTCATTTTGATCATCACTTTCATCATTATTTCATCAATCATCATTTTCAACAACGTATTATTATCTATTCTCACGCCCCAAAAAATATAGGAAAAACATTGTTTAATATTTTCGATATCGCTCTACAGATCGACGATACTTAGAAAACGGAAAAAAGCACAACCCCTGATTTTCTTCAGTTAAAAAAACATTGTAGTTTTTACGGTTAAAAAAATATACTCCTACAAACTATCATTTTTTTCTTTAATTGAAGAAAATTAGAGGTCGGAAATGTTCTTTTCGTCTTTTAAAACGCATAGATCGAAAGAGCAACTTCGAAAATAGCAGACTATGTCATTCTCGTCTTTTTGGGAGGGTGAAAATAGATAATAATATGTTCTTGAACGTTGTTGGTGGAAAATGGATATTTCGTGACGAAATGGGCTGAAAACTACATTCAAAATATATGTACATTTATTTACAAAAAAAGGAAAATGTAGCAGAGTAGCATTTCATCGTAATCTAACTTAGACGAGTGAGATAAAAGCCTCTGCTTTGTTCATATTGTATTGCAGTTTTTTCTGTGGGAGAGAGAGATAGAAAATACCGTAGCTCTTTTGAAAGCCATAGTTTATATAGTTATAAGTTACAGTTGTACAGAACTAGATGTAAGATATATCTTAAGAGCTTTTCTTTCGCTGTATTTTGGTTGATCAATATATACTCCCTAGTTTTCGGACTATAATTTCGCCTCCAGACCTACTAAATCCAGGTAACAAAGTTTCCATCTAAAACACGAATAAAATACGCCCGTAAGAACTATAATTTTTTTTTTTTTGATTGAAGAAATTGAAGGACAGCAGATACGATTATCGTACGAAATAATTTCAAACTGCAACCAAGCGTGTCTTACATTAGCGTATCAATATCCACGAAGGACAAAATATTTCTTGTACAGGTTAAAAGACAAAGATTTTTAAAACAACTCGTAGTCGGTATATAAATATATCTTTTAACAGTTAAAAGACCTATATTTTTACCAATATAAACGCGGTAATTCTTGTATATATAAGACAAATTATTACCTGCTATAATTCAGTTCACGAACAATTTAGAAAAAATATTGTACATATCGGCTTCGTAGCTCACGCGGTAACGGACAGGACTCATAGGTCGTGAGTTCAATTCCCGTCCGACGACATTTTTTTCGATTTCGTTTTCAAGCATCAGCTCAATGTTTGTTTACATTTCGAAATTATTGTTTGTCCGGCGGAAATGACTGCAACTTGTACTTTAATGTATTTAAAAAACACGGGATTGTAACTGGTAAAAGACAGTTTTCTCAGTGTATAATGCAATGAAGTTTGTCAAGCCTGTCTTATTATTGCTTGAACAAGTCCTGATCATGATAGAATTATAGAAGAAAACGTTTTATACTAATCATCCGTGGTTACGGTTTTGAACTCAATGACATAAAATTAATGATCTGAACATATTAAACAATGTCCACAGGACTCAATTGCGTCATTCAAGTTTGAATCATAGCCATAAATGGTGGTAGTTAGAATTTTTCAAAATTAATTTTAATCACAAAAATCAAAAATTAAACAAAAGAAAGGAGATTTTCAAATTGAGTCTTTTTTGAAAAATAGTTTTTTGTTCTCCTACCATTTTTTTATTGGTCTAACCTCGCTCTAAAACGGGTCCTCTTAAACTTAAAGTTGTTTTCTTTGTGGTTTGTTCACGGTTTGTTCGTGAACCAGCGGCATTATTTAAAATTAAAAAATAATAGAAACACTAAAATAATGATATAGCTGTAATATCTGTTATAATCTTTATTCTTCATTATGGGTCGTGATGGAAATTGCACGATGACAACAAAAATACAAATTTAATGAAATATTCGAGAAATATTTAAATTCACATAACTTCGTCAATTTTCATCCGTTTTCGTTAAACAATATCGCATTTACGGCGCAATTATGTTTACTTTTAAAATATTAATACAGAAAATTCTCAAGATGAAATAATATCGAAAAATCGGCGACAAATTTAAAAAAAAAATGAAAAAAGCGTCAAATCTCCCATTCTTTCAACTGAATTCTCGTTAGTTGCCATTTCATTAATATAAGGCACGGAAAGTAGAAAAGGTATCCCTGTCGGCTATCAAATAACAAAAAAATTTAAATCGAATAAAAATTAAAACCGTTATGAGTGACTTTTTACATTAAGTTACCAAAAAACAATTTTTTCTATAAAACGAAAATTTTGTGGTGTATCGGAAAATTACACGATACTATTTTTGATAGTTTTCCGAGATCTCCATCTTATGCCAGGTCTCCTTAAACGTTACACACCATGTAATTAGTTTTACACCTTTTAAAACCTTTATTGCACTCATTTAGACAGAAAAGAAGTCGCATTTGAACATATAAATACACAACAATTATTGCCAGAGAAAAGAAACATAAGAAATACAGGATACTTTACAAACTATTTGATAAAAAAACGCAAAATAAACGTCACGCATAAAATATCGACGCTACCGGAAGTTTGCCATCCGTCTGTTGCTTAATTACTTCCAAACTAACAAATAGATAAATACTCATTAGAAACTGTTCCGTTTGTGTTTAGTGTTAAGCAATAACACTTACTTACTTTGCATGCCCGATATTTAGTATCATCCGAGGTTGATTTTATAGGTTTTGCTACTCCATTTTTAAAAGGACTCTACAATAGACAAAAAACAACAAAATTTTACAGACCGAAAAACCAACTATAACATTATGCTTTCATTAATTTTTGAAAACAGCAAATCTTGTATTTCTCTGCCTTCAGCTACTGTCTTGCTCACCAACGTATCAATATTGTATTCAACTGCCAACGTAAAAGGCAAAAACAAATATTTTTAAGTCACGTTTCATCGATTCGAATCAAGAGAAGAAGAATATACGCAGCTTTCGATCTAATAGCAATCCTGAAGAGACATCAGTGCCGGCAGCAGTCAACCAGAAAACTAACGTACTACGCACACGATACAACGGGTATCAGGAAAAAAACGAAACGCAATCCATTTCTTGAAGCATCAAATCGTAATTTCTGTCGCGCTCATTTCGCCTGTCACGAAGACATACGGCTCGCAGCTCGAGACGCAACAAGGGCTGAAGCCGCTCGAATTACACTCGGAGTCACAAACAAACGACACAGTCGAAAATTCCTTTGCGCACTACTTGCGACGGTGTGGCAAAACGTGAAGCCTTGTACTTCCGTCCCAGCACTCGCGACGTTTACGGTACACCGGGGGATAATTTCATCCACTCTTGTTTCTTCCATCATCCAGCTTCTTTCTCAGTTAGTCCTTGGCGACGACTTCGCCGTGTGACTTATCCGCAGAATTTTAAGTCATTGTTATAAATCGCGGCGATTCCGTCTCCCTTCGCGAAAATCCGAATAAATAATTCAGGTCTCACCGTTTGGCAAATTTGCATCGGTCACGAAGGAATATTTTGCCTCCTCACTAGTTTCTTGCTACTTTTTTTTTGACAAGAATCCATCGGGATTATTGGTTCGATTGAACTTCTCGCCACCATTGTTGCTTGCGTGGAATCTATAAATTTTGATAGCTACTAAATAAAATATCACGGATTCTCATCGAGAAGCAACCAGGGAACCTCGTATGGTTTTTGGCATGTGCAAGGGTCGAACGGGGATGAAAACGCGTGAGGTCGACGATATCACCTGCTCTACGACGAACCTCGGGCCGCCGAGTATCTCCGACCTCCCCTTGGGAGCTTGGATCGTTAATCGCCCGAACGATTTTCTTTCCCGTCACGTACCAGGATAGCCCGTGGAATCAGCGTAAAAATATAAATTTAATATGGCTGCCAGTGCGATGGGCTACCTCGGATGATCCCTGCTTCAAACGCCTCTACGTCCAGACATAGTGTACGTGTCGCTAATAAGAGTAATGAATCCGGTCGTTGCTGTATTGAGGATATGTGAAACGGAATTAAGGTATGATCGGCATGGATGCCTATAATCAGCCAACTTTCTTCAAGATCGATTCTATCAAATATTAAAGTCTATAAAGAATCTCGCTTTTTCTTCCTATAAAATGCTGGTAGAACTTTTGTTAAAGGCATTTCAGTAGGATTTTAATTTTCGCAGGAGATATGAAGAAGCCATTCTTCCCTCATCACTGCATTCTTTAGTTTTAATAGGCTGAGTCAACTGTTTGTCGATTAGTGGACGCTTTTGCTTTTCGTCATTGACAATTAATGTGTAACCATGTCAATTCTCATAAAATATCTATGATTATGTTAGTAACTTTTCGAATTCCATAACTGTAAAAACAAGAGTCTCAGTCCAAGATGTGTTTTCCATATTTCTAAGACATTTGAGGTCTCCTATGTACTGATTCGTAAAAGACTTTATACCGCACAATATTTCTCATTAAATATGTTACACCAAGATATATAACAATAGTAACTTATGTTTTCAATATAAACCGTCAACATTATAATTAAAGGTTAGATAATATCCAAGAAAGTTGGCTTAAATCATATAAATTACGCCATATTGGATCCGCCTTTTTGAATTTCTCAAAACTGACTTCTTATTTGGGATCAGCGACCCCGATAGCTTATTGGTGTATGATTTCCGACAGAATTATCAATACAAAAATGTAAACGGTTAATAGGTACCAGAGAAACATAATTTTTTTCAAAAACATACGGAGATTCCAGATAGCATCGATATCGTTGTACGAATCTAATTAAATGTTACGCGATCTTGATCCAAAGTTTGTAAGAATTTGATCTCAACTTTTTATTTCGTCCTATAGCTGGATTATTTTTTGTGTCGCATCCTATTTATTACAGAAACGCTAAAATGTCCAATATCGCCTTTAACCCTTGTGGCCGTAATTGTTCAAAAACAAAAGTAACTCAATATTGTGTTGTGGTGGATATATTTAGATTCTAGAGCAAAATTCATTATCGACTCGTATTTATGAGTCAACAAAATTATATTCCGGTGTTTTATCTAACGGTTTTCGAATGTTGACCATATACTTGATATAATTCTGAATATAAAAACTGACGGATTCCCGAGTTAACCGATTAGAAGCTTAGAGTATTTGGGGCCATTCAACACAAATCTGATAGCGGCTTTTAAAAATGAAAAATGTTAAATTCAACATGGCACTATAGTTTTTAAAAATCTCGCTGATAGTTTTAAAACTTGCGATTAGGATTATTTTGAAACTTATAAAACCATACTTATAAAAATATAATTCTTAGTTTCACGCAATGGTGTTATTCCAAGTAGAATGTTTTCAGTTAAAATATAATACTTAATTATTGCAATACATTGAAGAGTCGTTCATTTTGTTCTTATTTTTTGGTTTTTATTTTTCTTTGTGCTACTTATGTGCATGTAAGTTCGGTGTTTACTAATCTGTCCAATATATTAATTTTTTATTTATAATACAGGACGACAAAAAAAAATTGTTTAGAGATCACTTGAATCAGAAATAGTGGATCTTATAGATTGTTGACCGCTGAAAACGAAACTATTATGCGATTTGGCCCGTCACGTAAGGATTTTAAGATATCTGATCCAAAATATTCAAAAATATTCTTTTTGGCAATTTAAGGCTAGGATGAAAATCTGAAACGATGAGTTAACTCGTACAAAGAATTCGTTTTCAGCAAGCCACAATCTGTAAGACCCCCACTTCTGATTCAAGTTGTGGAAAACAAAATTTTTTGCGGTCTTGTGTTATTTTTTTCGAGAAGTACGTTCAGTGATTAAGTGGACAGTACAGCAAAACAATTTTTTTCTGGCAGATAACTTGAATCATAGGTACTGGATCTTATAGATTTTTTGGTCGCTGAAAATAGTTGTCCAATTTCACCCGCGACGTCAGATATTTCATGTAACCTAATCTTAAATAGCCAAAAAGTATATTTGTGAATATTTTTCGGATCAGATTTCTTAAAATACTGACGTGATGGGCCAAAACGAATAACGGATTTGTTTTTAGCGGCCAAAAATCTATATGATTCACTATTTCTGGTTCAAGTGATTTCGAAACAAATTTTGTTTGTGGTCCTGTGTAATTAATCAAATACAGAGGAGCACTATTCTTGACGTTGGAGAATGATAAAGCAAATTATCCTTTAATCTAAAATTGTTCATTTTAATTAGATCAAGAATTCTGTTATTCAATTATGTTAAACCATCATTGAGCAGTTAACTACAGCCAACACAGAAAAGATGCCGTGCAATGTAAGTTGCGCCGAAAAAGATAGTAATGGCTATAATGCAGTTGAAAGATGAGTTTCAACATCAGTAAGTAGAGTAACTTGATTAAAATACTTTCGTGTATAAGTGTACTACGGTGGCATCAATTATATCAGTGCAGTGGTATAATCTTCATCATTAATATTCACCGTTTACGACCATTATCTACGATATCCATCAATATCTATGTAAGTTTGTCTAAATACATAACAAACAAAATATATACAATCGAGTAAATATTTATTACAAATTGTTCATAAATATTAATTCCATTAAAAAACAAGTCCAAAATATTTTAATATTTGCTGTTATTTTCCAAAAAGATACGATAAGATAATAGGGATTATTTAAATATAAAACATAACAAGTTTATTTTGAAAGATCACTTCCGAAGATCAACTGAAAATATTTACTAGATCTGGTTTTCTATTTCTTATCATTTTTGAAAAGATTCGAAGCCTAGTTATAATATTTACATAACCTCCTCATCACTGCAACGTTTATACTGATGAATAATAGTTTAATAATTTATCAAATAATAATATTTATTCTACATACATTTATAAAGTTTATTCTGGCTATCATCAGAAGTAGCATTTAATTCCAGAAGATAAAATGTACCAATTAATGATCGCGTCCCTATTTAATCCGCGTCCATTCCGAGTGTTAGTTGCTTCATGCACTTAAGAAAAACATGTGCCGAATATGGATGTAGTTAGTAATTAGTCGTTCATTTAATTTCTGGAATTATACCAATAACATTTAAAAAGCATTTTTAGAGTTTCAAAGGAAAACCTACAAACTTCAAAAATTACAAAATTAAATGTTAATTGTCCCACCTTAATGGATTGTCTGACAGCATTTTTATAGATTTTGTTATAAGTAAGTATATTATTATTATCTATATATTGTAAGTACATATTTAAATTGTATATATTTTAAGTATATTCAGATATTTTAATTATCCAACATTGTATGTCACATTACGGGGAATACGGAACCCATTGTATTTACTTATTCAAGTCAGAAGGTCATTGAAAAGTAATGAATCCAAACAAGTAACATGCTTCTAATTAACGATAGCAACGTATCCTCCTAAGGTACGTGCAGTCTCTTCTTGGCACCAAACCCAACTTGTCCATTTCCGTATTACCACATTTTTTGTCGCGATGGATTCGTGTTGGCACTTTCACAAGGCTAATTGGCTCGTCTTTTGGATAAATGTGTTATTTAACTGCAAAGGTGTCACAATTACTGTATTTTATTATAATATTCCTTACTGTAAAGTAGAGTATTTTAATTGTATAGTATGTGTTGCGTTTAATATACTCTTATTTGTGCTATTTTTAATAGTTTACTTTATTTTTTGCAAGGACTTTCAGTTAATTTATTTTTAATTAAATATTTGCATTGAATATAAAGTATTGTAAAATACTATACTACATATAGAGTATTGTAAAATAGTGGTACGAACAAAAGTTGTTTTAAGTTGACTAATTAAAAAAAAGACAATCTTGAATTGCACGTACTTGTTCATGATATACTTTTATATATAGAAAAGTGCAATACAGTTATTTATATGTGGATGTTTGTCTTATTATTATACGTACAAATAGGTCATATTATTATAAACATAACATTATACGCAATGATCGTATAAAAAATTACATTTCATGTTTGTATAAGGTTTTGTTACTACGAATATTCCTAAATGCTTCTCTTTAGTATTATTCTGTATAAAAATCCAGGTAGAAATTACCCTTAATTTTTCCACGTTATATACAGGGTTTAGGAGGAAAACTCTATGTGGAAATATCCGTATAAATCGCGGATAGAGTCTCGGAATATACCAACATTTTATCGAATCAGACAAGTCAACCTAGATTCTGGATCGTTTCGATATCGATTTTTCCCGATATTTGTATATCTATAGTTGGAAATCGTAAAATTGGAAATTTGATTACATTATTCCTGAAAATGTGTTATCCATAATGACATATTGAAGTTACCTTTTAAAAATAGTTTAAATTATATAAATTTTAAAAGTGTAACAAAAATTGAAGGATTCTGTCGTGGCAGGGCGTCCCATATAAAGTTTCTAAAAACTATCTAGGCCTGGGTAATTGTTTCCAAACAAAATTTCTACCAGGGAAGTATCTCTTGATAAATTTCGTAAATTTCATGTTATTTAGAATAAGAGTAATGATCAATTTCTGCGAAATACTAGAAGAAAAGTTGGATAAGAAAATATTGTATTTATTACAATATTTTCAATCATTATGTATATTTTTTAAAACTCTTCAAAATTAGGGTAAATGCAATAATAATTTAGACAATTGTAACAAATGTAAATCCTGATTGTATTGTTCCGACTTTAATCAGCGATGAAAGAAACATGGAGTCGGAAAATAGTGGAATGTTATGATTTTGAACGACATCCATGTGTGAACTGAAGCATACATTATTGTGCATACATTATTAGTAAAGAAAATATTATAGACAATAAATCACTCTTAAGAGAATTGGAATTGATTGAAAATAAAATAATTAACTTGTAAATGTAATGCAACTCTTCTGTTTTAAATTTGATTATTTTGTTGCTGCAGTTATTTTCCATTTTCCTTTATATTTGCTTTAAGGAATTAATCTTATAATTCGAATGTCATTAAATTTTCCTGTACAAACGATCTCCTACCTATGCTTATAGATTTTCAGATAATGTCATTACATGTATATATCCAATTGAAAGTTTTGAAAATCTGAATTCTTTCGATTCATTTTAAGTCTTCTTTCACTTACTGAAAGGTTACAATTATAAAACTAGTATTTTTCATATTTATTAAAGCAAGAAAATAAAAAAAATAATATTAAAGTTATAAGGAAATTAGTCAACAATATTGTAAAATTAATTTTCTATTTATGATATGTTAAATTTGTACAATTAACTAAAATTGTTCACTAATTTTACGCAAGTTGAATACAAATCGGTAAGATAATTACAAAACGTTTCTTCAATAGAGATTGCTTGCAGTAGTCGGCGATGGGTGTAACACTTGCCACGTTAATGACCAAACAGAACACGACTAGAATTTTTTCTAATTTAGACCACATTCATCTCACGCATAGCAATTCTTTTACTTTTTACCGTTTTCTATTTTGGTTTCTTTACCTCCTTTAGCGTAATTTATTTCGCAGTTAAAATATTTTATATATACATTAATTTCAGTTATAAAGACAGTGGTACATTACTATGTCACAATTCAGTTGCACTGTAGTACGGTTGTAAAAACCGAAGACAATCATATACTTACATGAAAACATTATTTCTGTAATTGCTGCAATCTTGCAACATCTGAGATAGAGACATTAACGTACTTAATTGAATTTGATTAAAATTTAATTCTATAGCATTCGTGTAATACTGAACCACACTATGCATGAAGTACGACAAAGATCGTTCGTTATACAAATTCTATTATCAAATGCTTGATTTAATATTAATAAAAGTTCTTCATAATGTGTATTATAACATAATAGCTACACGTCTGAATTTTGGTTGTATTAAGAATACCCCCGCTTAGCTTATATGAAATTAACTTGATGTACCAGAGAAACACTTTAATATGTAATTGTTAACACATACATATACTGTTCTCTAACTAATAGAGGACACGGATACTGATTAAATTTTTGTGTGAAATACAAATAACACATGGCAACAAACTATGGCCGATCTCCTTGCCAGGAAACAGGACTATTCTAAAGAAACAGTACTTTTCCAAAGGTTTTTGATGCGCTGAATCCAAAGTTGGCAGCAGGTTACGATTTTGAGATATTCTAACCTAAAAGAGCAAAACTGCGACGAGATTTGAATTCAGTACATCGAAACACTTCAGAAAAACTGTACTCGGTTTCGGATAACTGTATTTTAATTTGGTTTTTTACAAATTACGGACAAAAATTTACTATCCAAAAAACTTACTCAAAATGTACAAAAATTGTGTTTTCTGCATTTTACATTTGTATATTTCAAAATCTTGACCTTATAGAACAATTCTCATCTGGCAGGTCGATCTCATTTTGTTAGTTATTTTAAAATTACATAAAGCAATTGTATCATATAAGTTAAAATTTTAAGGATTTCTGACAAATAAGTCGAGAAAACCTATCCATCCGCCATAGAAAGTCAATTTATAACCCTACAAATTTGTATATTAAAAATAATTTATTTTGTTGCCTTTATTGATTTTATATAACAAAATAACTAATTTCTAAATATTGGACATCAAATGATTGAAATATAATTTTTTTTAAACAATCCAATGAAAAAAATTTCTTTTACCGAATAATTTATTAATTTAGTAATTGTTGTATTGTGTGTATTTCAATGAGCCCGATAATTTTTAATGATCTAGAATTAAAATCTAGGCAGAATATTTTAAATCGTTGTGAAATTTACATCATGTTTCTCGTAATATTGAACTTTTCAAAAAGAACGTGAATGATGGAATAATTATTTATATATATGTATGCATATCCATTTTTTTCGGACTTATATGAGTAATTCCGCGATACTTTTAATATTTGGTATTTAAAAAAAATTTTTTTTTTACTTGCACCCACATGTAAAGTTATTTTTCTCATTTCAGGTGATACGAAGAGCAAAAATTTGATGGTGCCAACATTTTTTAAAAACGCACATTTTGTAGGAGCAACTTTAAAATTTAAAAAAAAATAAATTTATTATCCATTTTCAAAACTTTGTTGAATCTGTAATTCTTAATCGATTTGATCAGTTTGGGGACTTTTGCCTCTTGAAGATAAAAAATAATTATTTGTACAAACTATTTATTACTGCCAAAATAATCAAAATAATATAATGCAGTAATTACCGAAAATAAAATTATTTGTTGTTCAGTCTTTTTTTTTCAGACAGGTGCAAATAATATTGACTTGAGACTAGTGATACACGCTTAGAAATATATCAAACAAAAAACAGCAATAGGTTTTGGGGATTTTTAAACTGTACAGAAAGTGTGCCAGTAAAAAATAACTATTTTCGGTACCAGCGGCGCAAGTAATATCATTTTTCAAAGCCTCGTATTTTTTTCCGGTAGAGTGGTACGGTAATGTAAAAGGAGTGGTTTGAACCGTTTTTATGTAAGGAATACACTCATGCTTTACTTTTTTTGAAATCTCGAAACGCACTTTTTCCAAACGATAAAATGTAAAAAAATGTTTTCTTTATAAAAATTTAATTTCATTAAATTTAATTAGTTTTTATATTTCATTTCAGAAGGCAGGCACCTTCTTAAAAATGACATGGGTTGAAAGTACAATATCAAATGATAGTACAGAAAAATTTGTGCGGTCTTTCATAAACAAGCACATTTTATTTTTTGGTCGAAAGAAAAGAAATATAGGACAGTTTCCTGCACAAATCTTTAAATATGACGAATTTCAATTTTTTTCACGCAAAACTAATTATTCTCCATCCACCAAAACTATTGTATGTTATTTTCCGACATTTAACTCGTATCAAAAAAATTTTGAAATTCGTCTTGTAAATATACAGTTTCCTAAATATTAAAAGTATCGCGGAATTCCTCATATACATTTCAGTTCCCGTACGGCATGATGAACATGATAATCCGGGAAAAAATGGATTATATATAATTATATACAATTTTTGATACAATTAGATCCAATTAGACCCCCCTAATATCTTTAGTTAGAATGCACTTAGGAGAAAATGTCCAATAGCAAAGTTGTATGGTTTCAAGCGGGGAGTAAGATGATGACCTTGACTTTGACCTTGACCATGTCCTTCAAGGTCATTTCAAGGTCAATCTTATTTTTTTAAATAGAACTCCCTACATTTTATTGCATATTCTTATAGCCTATCTCGAGAGCTTTCCAAAACGCTATAATAAAATATTTTTTTATTAAGTACTTTTTGAGTTATAAAGGTTTGAAGTTAACAATTTTTTGACACAAAATGTAGAATATCTTGTAAAATATTATTTAGTTTTCAGTAATCATAACCTTAATACTTTTGTGCGCGGAATAATGAGACCAATTAATTGGTTTAAAGAAAATACATTAATCGGATCCCCCTAATATTTTCAGTAAGAATGCATTTTGGACTTAACTTCAAACCTTTATAACTCAACAAGTACTTAATAAAAAAATATTTTATTATAGTGTTTTGGAAAGCTCTCGAGATAAGCTATAAGAATATGCAATAAAATATAGGGGGTTCTATTTAAAAAAATAAGATTGACCTTGAAATGACCTTGAAGGACATGGTCAAGGTCAAAGTCAAGGTCATCATCTTACTCCCCGCTTGAAACCATATAACTTTGCTATTGGACATTTTCTCCTAAGTGCATTCTAACTGAAGATATTAGGGGGGTCCGATACTTTTCGATGACCCTGTATAATTGGATCTAATTGTATCAAAAATTGTATATAATTATATATAATCGTATATAAACATATATAATTATATATTATTATATAAAATTGCGTTTAAATTTATATATAATTATATATAATCCATTTTTTCCCGGTAAGCATTATATGAATATACATATATATATTTATATTAGAGTCGCCATCTATGCAAATCAGTTTACGTGGATCGTTTATATATACTACATCCAAGATCGACTAATAGGGCGTAATTAGGTCGAAATTACCAATATGTTACAAATATTCGACTTATTATTGGTCTCTTCGATCCCATTGGCCTGTGACTGACAGGTCAAAATGCCTTCCGCTACTTAATTTTTACTTAAAAATTAAGTCCTTTTTATCCCCACTTACTTCCAAATAAAGTCAGTTGGAAGTAAAATAAGTCGCGGCCGTTTGGGCATACGGACCATTCTGAAGTCGAACTTACCTCATTTCGACCTATTTTGCTGCTTGGGTAGCGGTATGAAAAAGTAGCAGTTTCGTACAGGTGTGACAAAATAGTACATTACGATACAAGTGCGCTAAGTAGGTGATTCACGGGGATCACCTACGCGCACGCGTATCGTATACCATTTTTTTTAACGTGTGAGCTAAGTGCTTACTTAGCGCACTGTTTTCCGTGCAATTTAGAACATTTGTGCACCGTGCGCTAAGTAAATACTTAGCGCACGGTGCACGAATGTTCTACTTTGCACACGGAAAACAGTGTGCTAAGTGAGCACTTAGCGCACGGAGTTAAAAAAAATACATTTCGCTTTATCTGTATATTTCCTGAATTAAAAAGAAACAAAAAATTCCCTTCCACACCATATGTTGTCGGATGATTTTTGTATATAATAGTTCTCATGGCAAATATTCCAGTAATTATTTACCTTAATTCGTGAAGTACTGAATGGCCATTTTTTCACTATAGTTTATAACAGTTAAATTGTGTGCAAAAATAAGTCCAAAAAAATATCTAAACAAGCATATTTGTCGTAGAATTAACTTAACCGATGGCATATTCTGTTCGATAAAAAAAAAATCAACCGTGAAAAACAATGTACCATTACACTCAGAAAAAAATAGTTAAAATAACCAGAAACGATGATTAAATCGGCCCTTCATATTCTGGTTAAAATAACTAGAATTTTGGTTGGTTTAACCAGAAATATTGTTGCTTTAAGTAGCAATATTGTTAAAAGAATTAATTTTATAATTAAACTATCCAGAATTCTGGTTTTAGTATCTTATTTAACCAGAACATTTTTTTTAATATATATTCCCAAAAACAAACAAAATGTTTTTTTCTCTATATTGTTTTTTCATTTTGAAATAATTTCAGAATTTCCGATTGAAGGAACCGTGTTAGAACCTATTTTTACACAAAGTACAACTGTTGAAAACTGCAATGAAAAAATGGTTGTTCTGGACTTAATGGGATAAATATAATTGGGTTTCTGAGTTATATTTCGAAACACGCTTTTAGACAATAAATGTACTCTTAAACGTTAACAAGCATCGTATATTTTCTTTTGGGTACATTTCAAACCCTGTACTTTGATATTACCAAGAACTCCTTTTTGAAAAGTAATTACATAGTAATATTATATAGAAGCTTATTATATAGAACTTTATTATTTTCTCTTTCCATAATTTCAAGCCAAGAAACTGAATCTAGCAAAGAAAAAGGAAAAGCAAGGTGAAATTATAATTTTAAACAAGTTTCTGTAGTAGAGCTTTGATTAGTTTGTGCACCATGGATTCGGACCAAGATGTGACATTCAATGTGAAGTTTTCGTATTATATTCTACGTGATTCGTCGAACGGCAAATACGAATGCGCTTCGTCTGACATAGCGAGGTCCTTACCTACTATCCGTTATAGGAAAAACGTATAGTGCCTTCTCTATACCTATACGCCGGGTTAGAGGTCGCTACTTGGTATGCGGATCGCGCTTTTCATTACCGGAGGCTCGTTTCCCGCATCTCCACTGCTGCAAACAGCCTAAATCTACTCTCTCCCACACTCCCTCATTTTCTTTCATGCTCTCGCTTCCTTTCGACAGACGTCGCAAGCTCTGCTTCTCTCTCACTCGTCCTCTTCCACCCCCTCTACCCCCTGCACACCGCTTTTCCATGATTTTCTGTTTTCAGTCTCACTAGTTCCTACCTGAATTCTTTTTCGTTTTTGAGTCAAGGTAACCTACCCCTTCTCTTGCATTACCGGGAATATTTCGTGTTTCGAGATCCCATCCTCTTATAGGATTTTTAAACCGAACTTAAATTTGGTTTGTATAATTTAAAATGCATCACGTTTTCATACATTTTAAAACGATTGGCAATATTCATCTGGGGTTTATATTATATGAATTATTATTATATGTAGTATTGATAATATTTTTAATGTAATGTAAAGTTTTATAATATTTGTAGGCAGTTTATTTGTATATTTTTTATTTAAAATTGGAATTTCCCTTAAGAATTGCATAGAAAATGTGACCTCAAATATCAATAAAATTCAACAAACACAATTTCCTTTTTAAATTTCTGTCTAAAAAATGCGGATTTATCAACAGACTACATGTGTTGATTTGGTTACGTCTGGAATCGTTAGCAATATGTGGGATTCACCCTAAAGTGAATTTTATTTAAAGTACAGGCGCCTGCCGCCAACAAAGGGAAGCTACCACAGATCGTGTTTGATCTACACGTATGCATGTGTAAATTTCTGATATTTCTGTTCTTCCTCTGTTTACTTGAAATTATTTAATTTATTCTAATGTAACTAATAAATTGTCCAACATTTTTTCGTGATAGCTTCAAATTTGAATTTTTGCTTTGTAATCACTGGAAGATTGATAGCGATTCCTTCGATTATAATAAGGCTTATTTTCCCCAATTACACATTTTAATTCATATTTTA
The DNA here is from genome assembly GCA_030407085.1 of Trichopria drosophilae. Classification (NCBI taxonomy): domain Eukaryota; kingdom Metazoa; phylum Arthropoda; class Insecta; order Hymenoptera; family Diapriidae; genus Trichopria; species Trichopria drosophilae. Next base: position 148,107,317 of record CM059583.1, read on the forward strand.
ACGGTTGGATTTATTAACTTGGTAACCTTGATATAGAAATTTAACTACAATTATTTGAATTAATAGTTTAACGTTAATATCGCAGGCCCACAAACAAATATTTTTTTCTGTACTGGGGTCCAGATCACACTACTCCAATGTATTTGGAACTGTTAAATAGCAATCTGCTGTACAATATTTTGATTGCTGGGAAAATTCTAGACATAACCTCAAAACACAATGAAAAATTAACTTCTATAGTAATATAGGCTTAAAAAGCTACATTTTATAGCTTCTATCAGATATAAGACGTCATCATTTCCTTTTTTTTTATAAATGTGAATTTTCTGAAAATTGAGAACATATTAATTTTATCTTTTTTGATCCGTTGTATATCAATTTGCAGCGAAAAAGGGTGGTACATGGGATTGATGTGTTTTAAACCTGAGAAAAGTCCGTCTTTCTTCTTTTTAGCACAGATATCCCTAAAAGAAATTGTATTTTGAAAGACTTTTTTAGGTTACGTTCAAAATTTGCTCAGCGACCCGCATTTTTAATTGCAGATTAATATTCAACGGGTCAAAAAATATGAGATTAATGCATTCTCAACTTCAGAAAAGTCAAATTCATGCGAATATAAAAATTTTCTGTAACTCATTTTCTAAGTGTCACTTTTGTACATTTCTGTCTAACGCCATGTAACCGGCAAATGACTTTTGTATGTAACATTTTCGTAACATATGTTCTTTGATATGATACGCAAAAATGTATTTGTAGTTCAAAAAATAAATTTCGTACTGTAATGGCCATGAGTTTTTATTAATTGCTAATAAATTAAGCACTTTATGCAAATAAAATACGTGCCCTTCTTTGCAACAATTTTGAAATAATAGCTTACATTAGAGACATGAATTAAAAAACGCTGGAATCTCTTTTGCTTATCAAATGAAGAGTTAAAAATGAAGGTCGCCATTCGATGAGAAACTGAGGGGTGGCAGGGAGTCGCCGATGTGGGTTGCGAACTCATAATACCATAGCTCGTTTACTCATTTGAATATAAGAACTTAGCTGTGAATGAACAACAGCTTTTGCAGTTTCCGTAAGGGGCGGTATGCACGTGCTTTTGCAGTGGTGGATAACCTTCCTTTAATTTCTACATTGACTACTACTCGTATACCTGGAGCTTTTTATATAAGAATATATTCTTCTTGATGAAAAATGTGAGTAACCGCTATTACTTGTTTGGTATTTATATTTGTGGAAAATTCCCTACGCTATTTAACCTTACTTCTTGCAGACCATTCTCGATTGAGGATCAGCAAGCTTAAAGCAGGAGATGAAAATGAATTATAGCTTTTCATAAGGATGACTTGTGCCTCCAGTCTTCTAAAATGTTCTCGATTTCGCAATGGAAGGATGCGGAATTCAGAGGGGAGAGTGCATGTTTCTCGAAAGACTGTTAATTTGATTTTAATCTTATATATGAATTGATGAAATTATTTATCTTCTCTCAGAAGTGATCTCAAATTGAAATGAAACAATTAAGAATACAGTAAAGAAATAATTTAGAAATAATTAAGAAGTAGTTTTAAATATAATTTGACTTTACTCACTGTCATATAGTACTCCTTATTTATTATAGTTATCATTTATTCATATAATTATTTAGATCTGAAGTGACTAATATTAATAAAAATAATTATTTAAACCAATTCTCTTCTGTATAGAAATTCAAATTATTCTAAATTATATACAGAAACTATGCAGATGCTGACTTGAGAGTAAAAGCGTTGGAAAAATGTAATATCATAGAGTGCATATTCCATCGTTTTTCATCAAAGGGCTATTTATAAACCATATTGTTACTTACATAATGCTACTTTGAAATATTATTTATTTTTATCAGAATTTTATTTTAACCCATTAACGCCCTTAGGACACTTTTTTCTTCAATTTCAATCAAGTATTTCGCATAAAAAATTTAAAGGTACTAATCCTACTAATTTCAAGGTTAGTCTTCAAGATTCGGAGGTCAAAATTGAGATTCAGCCATCAGGAATTTAAATATGGTGCCAGACTTGGTGGAACAACTTGATTTATGTACCTCGAGTTTTTACATATTCCGTCTGTTTTTAATTATTATTTAATATTTTGCTCGATTATGCAAATTAGTACGTATTAAATATGGTACATTAGGTATATTAGTGTTGACTCCATTAACCAGTGAAGTTAGATACACTGAGTTACCAGTAAACAACGTCATAGATATGCATATATGTCTATCACCTCGACGGGTCCAGTTCGATTTCTACAACCGAATCAAAATGTTGATAACTTGAATAGAGAAAATCTTCAAAATTGACTTTGAAGATACCAATTAGAAAAATCGTACCACAGATCTAAATTTTATCAGAAAATAAAATCTTAGGCATTGTCTTTATTGTTTGAATTACACTATTACAAAGCTAGTTTCTTAAATAATCCTAAACAATAGTGTATTTAACAATAAAAATTAAACGGTTAGTTGATTAAGTAATCAGCCTATTGATTGTATTCTTTCTATATTTTGTGAGAATGTTCATTCACTAGGGCGTGACGGAAGCTCGATACCGATTGCACACGTTCTTAGTCACCTCATTTAACTTTGTTTTAGGGATGTTTTCTTTTTATAGTTACGTTTAATCACTGGCTTGCGGTAGCGCTAGTAATAGGTTTAGTTCTACGGGCCCGAGATACCTTCTATATTGGGTCGTAAAAAAGTTGTAAAAACTCTCAACGCCTCTTTCCGTTCCTTACGACACGGTTCTCAATTCGTTTCGCGCATCATTCTCTGCAATAATACCATATATTTAAAAGCTAAAGCTACACGCTAACTTGCATATTTTTATTGCCTTCAGAAGTGTGTAATGTTGCAGTTGTCAAAATAGTGTCGCAGTGTCATAAAATAAAAGCAACGTTAAGGTATTTCCTCTGGGCCAGTAGTAGTCATTTGCAGTTGGTCCATGTTTATTTAACGTCAAATTAATTCATGATTTGGTCACATCATTATAATGTAAATCTCTCTCACTGATTAAAAAAATGTCCTAACATAAACATACAGACGTTTTACATCCTAACATTAAGAAGTAGGCTAGTTCCGTTGTTCATTCCGTAGAAAAAGTAGACCAACGATCAGATTTGATCAAGCACATATCAAGTGTAATCGTACAAAGTTCCCAGTAATTTTAAAAATCATATAGGATAAGTATGCGTTCGTAATAATGTGAAATGTTAATAATAAATTCTATTCTTATATACTCCTACAAGTACAATGGTAATTTAAGTTACAATACAAAATGCTTTTTTACATATCTTTCACTATATTCTGGCGTAGTTTGCACATACTTGTAACATAAAATAAAGTTTGGAACATGGACAAGAATATTTTTCATTCGCAGTTTTTGTTCGCAGAAACAATTTTTCCACACTTATTTGAAAATGATTCGTTGAAAATATGTAATGATTGTATTCGATTTCGCAGAAAACGTTCCTAAAAAAATTCTTCTTTTCAATAGAAGACAGGGTAGGATACAACACGAGTCGGGTGCAACACTATTATATACTCTCTCAATTAGAAACGATGAAAATTTACTGATTTCACTGGGTAACAAAAAAAAGTCGATTCTTGTTTATCTTAAAATTCTTATGTTTATTGAATCTTTAGGTCTCAGTGAACAAAAAAGAGAGGTTACAAACCTGTTTCATTCCGTCAGTTCCATGCAAATCGAGATTATGTGTCAAAAACACGACGGGATGTAAATTTCTAGTAGGGCTTAAATGAAACCTTAAAACATGAACTTTACGACGAAAAATTAAAAAATCACTATTAATAGTGGAGGAACTATAATCGTCGTTTTTGTCAATTTTAATAACTGGGCGTTATAATTGTATCTGTATCAAATTTCAGAGGCAAATTTCGTGTTGTATTTCATATAAATGTTTCTCAAATACTATAGCTTTAATGTAATAATACAATTGATGTTAATAAAACTATATCCTTCTTAATTTTTACTTGTATCGAAAAATAAATTTTAGATTTGTAATCAGAGACTTCGAGATCCCTTGGGTAATAAAATCATGAAGAAATTCGAGTAAATTACAAATATTTCGGTCGCCATATTGGATCTGCCGTTTTGAATTTCTTAAGTCTAACTTTCCATTCATTATGAGCGACTACAAAAACCATAATTATTATTATTATTATTATTATTACGACTTTATTGGCCTTATTAAAATAGTTACAAACAATAAATATACATATAAACAGATATGCCAAAAGGCGAGCCACAGCTGATGCTGTTTTACAGACTGACCTCATAATGGGACCAGTTAATAAAAATCTGATCATAGAAAATCGTTTTCTATCAGTTCTTGTCATCACAGCTATTTTTTTTCTTTTTTTTTTTGATATGCTTCATAAATTAAGTTCCCCTACTATTACTAGTGATTTTTCAATTTTTCATTTAAAAGTTCATGTGTTAAGTTTTCCTTTAAACTCTACTGGAAATGTGAACCACGTCGCATTTTTTGCTCATAGGGATTGAAAAAATGCAAAAAAGCTATTTTTTCGCACTTTCATCTGGATTTGTGACCCAAAGAAAACAGGTTTGTAACGTCTTTTTTTGTTCACTGAAACCTAAAGATTCAATAAACATAAGAATCGATTTTTGTTTGTTACCCAGTGTTTTCAGTAAAGCATCTCTGATTGGCATAGTGAAAAAGGAGCCGCAGAGAATTTTATATTTTATTCTTCAACGTATCGGCATCTTGTGGGCCATACTCAGAACTAATTACAATAATTTTTAAACATCTATATATAAATATATGTTCAGAAAGAAAAATGAGTAGCAAAGAGGGCAAAGCAGCAAAATTCGAAGCAATCAAATTGTATTATTCTTGCTATGTAGATAGTAAATCTGTACATTTAGTAAATAGTGGCCCAAATACTCTAGTTTTTCCTTGCAAAATGTCTTCGTAATACTGTTGATGTATTAATTCTAGAGTTATTCCGAAAATGAATCGATATTATGTAAGTACTGCTTAATTGTGATTCAGACAAATATTTCACTGAATTTTCTTGTAATTAGGTAATTGTCACTTGGGCAACTGAACTACAGAGCTAATGGCTTTAGACTTGCAATAGAGTGGATAATTTGTCCAATAAAATACCAAAATATTGGTTCGAATACCACATCATCTTTAGCTTGTTAGATACCTTGTTCTACTTCTACAAAGCACTAAAGTGTAATGAAATTTACAAGAAGAAATCTGAAAAAATTGAATCATCCAAGAACGTGATCATGGATAAAGTCGATCTGCAGTGCGGCACAAGTGACACTTTGGAGGCGTCAGGGGTTAAAAGTACTTAACGTAGTTACGTATAGTGAGCGTTCGACCAAAGGGTCGATGGAGCACACATTGAGTCCCATAATGTCCTGACCGTTCCCCGGCAATATAATGATTCGCCGACGATTGATACATAGGAAGGATGATTGCGGTGTTCTCGAAGCCGCGCAATCGCGGCGGCCTCACAGCAAAGTCGGCACGGCGAAGGGTCGAAGGTCAAAACAGCCGTGTTATTACTACTCACACCTGTATGTACGCGCCGCGGCCGAATTATTTTCTCGATGCCGCTTAACGGACGTGATTCTGACGTAGAATCATTCATGTTTTCAACCCAATAATTAAGAAACACCTAACTACGAAGTGTCGAGTAAACAATTAGGGATACATTTTAAGATATTCCCAAGGGAATCTTTTCGAAACTTTCTTCGATATTGTAATGTAATAATATAATTGCATAAATCTATGTTTCATATAAGATTAATCTAATAGAAATATTGGAATGTTACAATCAATGACGGACCAACTGGACCTAGTCAGGGTTTTAGAACTGTTCACATGTGTAATGAAAACCGATTTGCAATAAATTTTCTTTTCTTGCTATCTCGAGGTAAAAAGCTTAATTAAAAATGACTGGGACGATCTTTCGGAATTCACACTATTCAGTCATCATATACCATCTTTTGAGAGATAAAATTTACATAAACATACAATAGAAGGCATACTTTAAAATGTTATATTCTATCAATTGTGCAAATGTCGTAAATTGTATTATTATTGTATTATTTTTGTATTATTAACATTTCACTCAATCCTCATTTAAATTCAGTTTAACATATCAAATTATTATTCTACGCTACAGTTAACCGAATCTATAGCTTTATGAAATATAATACTCTAGAAAATCTTGTGGATAGAAAATAAATATACTTAAGGGGGGATATACAGTTAGAATTACTAAAAAATTAAATTTTTTTATGCTCGGAGTTTTCGATAATTAAAACTTTCAACGCGTTTTTCTCAAAACAGCATTTTGGGAGTTTATGCCGGTGATATCTCGAAAACTAATGAAAAAATATGATAAAATGGTGGAAAAATGTTAGTTTTTGGAAAAAGTTACGCCAAAAGTGCAAATTTTTTTTTTCATTTTTTCCCATTCATCTACTAACTGTGAATGTAATTAATGTAAAATTTTTTTATTTTTTTATTTCAGATCAAAATTGCGACCAGGATAGCCGGCAGAAGCAAAACACAACGACTTTTTCAACGCCATCTAATGGTCGCCATTTTGTTGAACAATTTTTTTTTCTATTTTTGTATACTACATGGATACACTTATAATTGTAAAAAAGTTTCGATTGATTTGAATAAAAACTTTCCCTTGAAAACAAATTTTCATAAATAATTTTTTTTCTCGATGTAACTGTTTATCCGTCCTTAAATATCTTTAATTGTACTCAAGATGGCAACATTAAATAGCGCAATTTTGTCTCAATTAAATAATAGATCAACTTTTTTATGAATAATATTATCACAGAAAGAAAAGTTTGGGATCCATACAACCCAGATGTGTGTTTAGCCTAATTCTCAACGTTGTGCTCAACACGAAGATTGTGCTGTTCCCAAACTTATGCTGTACACATCAAGTTTAGATAGAGCACGAAACAGAGTTGTATTGAGCACAAATGATTGTGTTTATGTATAAATGGAACATATTCTATCCGTAACTTTGAATATCTTTCTTTCATTCATATCATTTTGAATTGTATGGAATAACATGAAAGGATTAGGAACGCGGTTGTTAAGCGCTTACCTCGTAAACTGAACATTCCGTAGGTCATGAGTTCGAATCCCCGTCCGGTAACCTTTTCTGTTTATTTCCATAGTGGATAATTCAGAAGAAATCTATCGATAATCATCGACACCGTGAACGGTTTTTCCATGCGCGACGCATCATCATTGAATGAAAATAGGACAATATTTGCGATGCGCCTCCTACGTCATGGACTGCCGACTAACTGTTGATGGTGTCATTTATGTGTACTGTTTACTTGTCGGTATTATCCTGTGACCTATGATGATACGAACCTTGCTCATTATAACCACATAAATGGCATAAAGTAGCAAATAAATCTGATCACTCTATAACCTACACTCTAAACGTATTGGACTCAATTGCGCAATCCAAGAGAGAGTAATCGTTAATTTTCACTCCCACGGGCTTCGATTTTACTCTCTTGGAGTCACATTTTCTTCGTTGGGGTATTTCATGCCAGGTTGGAATTCCTTTGCCGGTGTAGTTATACTGAATCGAAAGCTGGTTGCGACGCGGCCTGCCGACAAACATATTTTATGTCAACTCGTTATAACATATTCAATTCTGAGGGTTTTGAAACGAATAAAAATGAAATCAGAACAAATGATACATCTCAACAAACAGTGAAGGTATTCCGGGCCTCGAAACACATGACGCGTTGGTTATATGCTGTCACCAACTGTAACCATTCATTACTTTTTTACTATTAAGGCAAAGAAGATAAAACTTTCCAGAAAATTTGTTCATACTTTTATGAACAACTTCCTAGCAGACAGTTTTCGGATAATATATTTATATGCGATCTCAACATTATTTTTTATAGAAATTAGCCATCACATTGAATCTAACATTAAATTCGTAATCGATTAAGATATTTAAGCATCTATGGCTCAGTAGTTGGTATCCTTGCGTAATGTCACGACAACAAGAATTCAATTCCAACTTTTTTTTTTATAATAATAACAGTTATATACATTTATATAGAGACAAAATTTAATTATATAGGGCTGTATTAAACAAGTAATATTTTGTCTAGTATGGATATAGTACCATGACATTATAATTTAGCGCTTTGTTGAGTTCGCGCACCGAACGGCATGCAATGAAAGCGCAGCGAGGTATACCCTATGATGCAGCGCATCAATGACCGTCGCGATGTGCGCTCTTAAAAAAATTATAACTTTGGATCGGAAAAAGTCTCTATAAATTTTTTTTTTAAATGAAAGGTGAGACATTTTACAAGATAACATATCATTTGACTAAAAAAAGCCCGGGACGGCACTTCAAAATTAAGGTTAAAAAATGTTTTATACAAATTTTTAGGCAAGACAGAATCACAATTTTGTTTCTATTTTTGTATGAAAGTGCTCATTTTTCTGAAGAAAATGATCTAGTATAATTAAAATGTGCAAAGTGGAAAGATAGATATCGTAGATATCGTAATTTTAAGAAATTCAATAAAGGTGATGACATCAAGGCCGCAATTTTGAAATTTTTTGAAAGATACTCTACCATAATGTTTTTTACGTCTATACCCTTCCAATATTTCATTTTGGAGGAATTTGGAGACATCGACCTCAGTTTTGATATTATTGTCGTGGAATGACTCTAGTTCGCCATTAGCTGCGGAAATCCTTAATGAACAATTTCTTTTTTTATTCATTGACTCCAAAGAACTCAAATGTTGTCGAACCCGGCCTATCCCATTTTCTACCTATGTGGACTGAAATTTGAGTCCAATAATTTTATGATATACGTAACATGAAATGAAACATAATTAATAAATATCCAGTATCTATTTGATGGAGAAAAAGAATCAAGAAATAATAAAAACCATGAAAAACTTCGTCTATGTGATATCGATGACTCGACATAGTTGGAGGGGAAAAACGGAAAACAGGTAGGTAAATTGGCAAAGTTCTTTCTAATTTGCAATTTACGAGAACATTTAGCAGTACGATCGCGGGAAGGTTGAAGACAGACGAGGAGTTGGAATAGCCTTAACGCCATCGCAAATGAGTGAAGACAAGAGGCATTATTTTTATAGGGGACGACCCCCTGGCGAGGGCAAATGGGCCGCATCGCGTCGCTCTACGACTCCTGGGGGGTTCCTGCGTGCATTTCTTTTTCGTCTTTTCTTACTTTTCTCTCGTTTCCTGCGGGTACTGGCATTCGCCCCTAGGAACTCCTGACGGTTTTCGCACTTAAGAAAGTAAAAGAGGATCGCCGCACCCCTTGGCCCCTCGGCGATTCGCGAGAGTCCGCGCAAGTAAAGGGTTGAGAGTGGGTTGCGAGCTGTAAATTACCGGGAGGGCATTTTGATTAAATTTTTTATTGTAGCTCTGTTGCAGCCACCCTAGAAAAGAAAGAACGACTCGGGTGATTTAATGGGTAACGGTCTGGGTTAGTGAAGAGCCGATGCCGCCGCGATTCCTGAATTCGCTAAAACACTGTGTTACTTTTAATAAACTTTCCTTTAATATACGGGTTGACGTGTGAAACTAATTTGCAAGAATACCGTAAATTATGCGAAAGAAAGTGTAATGTTTATAATTACTGACTATAAGACCTCAATCCGTACTCTGGCATTTTTTTCTCGATTTCACACTTAATTAATTTTTTAGTAAGTTGCCTAATGAATTGTCCCGTATTGTTTTAATTGCGTTTATGATTTACCGCTACTCCAAGCGAAAGCTTTAAATAACCAGGTTAAATTTTATTAATTTGGCCAATATAATATAAGCTAAACGTTTTATTCTAATGAATTCATGGTGATTTTTGACGTTTTATTCTAATTCAATTCAATTTTAACACTTTTTCTACTAGTACTGTCATTTTTATTGATCACCAATATATTTCAATTCAATGAAGAGATCTGGGAAGATGATAAGGTCACTCATTTCACATAAGGTTATTGATTTCAAAAAATCAACATGTCGGATACAATATGGAGCTACTTTTTAAATAAAATTAATTTTTCAACCAGTCGTTCCCCATATTGGATGCGCCACTTTAACTTTTTTAAATCTAGAACCTTATTGGTAATCAGTGAGCTTATAATCTTTCCAGACATCTTCGACGGATTGTATGACAGTATCAATAGAAAAAGTGTTAAAAATTATTTTAATTTAATTTTCGGACCATACAGCACTTGTTTATTATTTGGGAAATTTTATCGATGTTTATATTCGCGATGAACACTTTGATAACTTTGCCTTTTAGTCACCTTGGAAAAGAATCGCTACATTTAGTTATGTATTTTGTAATTCTGATTACAAATATAGGATTAGATTATTAGTTTTTTAATTTATTTTGGGAAGTACCAATCTGCTGAAAAAGGGTTCCGAATAAAAATATAAGTCGCCAAATTCTCTATACATATTTTTCAATGCTTTTTCTTCGTATTTCACATAACAAGCTCGGCAATATTAAAGTTAGATTTGAGAGTAATAAAAAATCGTTCATCTCTTAGCATGTAATAAGCTAAATTTACATGTACACAAATTCCGTTTTGATTTTCTAAGTTCCAACATACGCAAGTGCTTGCTTTCTGGAGAATAGAGACCTCTACCCACCTCTTTGGTATACTAACCTAAAACTAGTCTACAACTAAGAACTATGACTGATAATGAAATTTGTGGCACTTCATAATCTGGGCTATGCAAAGCCGATAACGTTGCTTTTGCTACCTGTAAAAGTATATTAAATTAAAAATTTGGATGAATATTGTGAACACGATGAAATAGTGAACGAATGTTTGCAATAACATTTTTTGCGCGTAATCATTTAAGAAAAACAGAGCCGTAGAGTATATCGTAGATAAAGCGAGTAACTCTATGGTTTACAATTTTAGCACTTGTGTTTAAGAATGAATGTGTACGCGAAAACGTGAAGATTGCACAGTTTTGGTTTAAGGACGAATTTTTAAAAAAGAAGGGAAAGAAAAGATGAAAGTGACGATAGCGACAACATCGATGATTAATAAGGCTCTCTTTCATTTTGACCAGCATCGGATATAGACACATTTTGGCATTCCCTTAGTAGATGATTTGGTCGACTTATGAACACCTGAAAATTGAGACTTATTTAGCGATGAATCTCATCCTGTAGATGATCCATTGTCTATTGAATATGAGGCAATCAGTTTCTAAAAAGAAAGCTCAAGGAAAATCATACAGATCTAGATGAGACGGTGTAAAGCAACAAGGTCTCCTTGAAGTTATTTGTGGTAAGAAATATAACTTCTTCATGATATTATTTAGAAATTTTCTGTGTCCTCAAAATAATAGTTATTTTACTAATAAATGTGTAAATATACTTTTACGCTTGTTTAGACCAATCATGCATGCACACCCGAAACTAAAAAAATTAATTTTTTTATATGAAAATTGTAAAATTACAGAAGTCGGTTCATGGTTATAGGAGCAAGGTAATCATAATATTATGCATATTCCAATATTTTGTATATATATATTTTAACTGCGTTTCTATATAAATTCATATTAGGCATAATATGTACTTTAGTACGCAGGTTACCATTCTATAATTGTTTAATATATGTTTTGCATTGTGATCGGAGCATCGCCATTGGCAATATTGGACTTGATTACACTTCACAATCCATAAAAGAGCGTCATAAAGTAGTCAAAATCAAACAATGAGTGCATCATGCCTCAATGTTGCATGTGCAAATAATGCAGATCGAATAACAATGATGTATTCTAAGTAATTACGATTAACATTCCATGTAATCAGGAAATTAACGAATTATCATCCGTAATGTCCTCTCCGCCCATAGTTATATTTAGCGGTCTCGAATCATTAAAATTACATATCCATTTGACAATCAAAATTCGCAACTCGCCTCATTAATTGCCAAATATAAACAATTGCTCGCTGAATTATAAATTATAAACAATAGTGTACTGGTAATACACTTCTTTTAATAATTTTTGGGTTGTTTTTTTTAACTAATGAGAGGCGTTTCGAGCAACCACTGACGATGCACCGCCAATCACATCGAAGATTTTCTTACTTTCTCTACCTGAAGTTATATATATATATATATTGTATATATATATTGATATCAATAAATGAAAAATAAAACGAATGAATTCAACAAAAATTCGCTTGACTGTTTATAATGAATATATAACGAAAATATAAATCATATGTTTTCAGAAATTTCAATACCGATACTGGGATAAATATTTTATAGAGCCAACTCCACTGTTGCATTTGGTTCTTCATTATTATTGCGTTTACTATGTAATCACTCCTCGTTTTCTACTTATATTTTTCTTGTTCTATTATTTTATTACAATTAGTATTTTAGTTAACTGAATGATATTTCACAGTATATGTTACTTTATTTGTATCTGTGTAGTACAGAATATCTATAGTATTAGCCTATCCTATCGATAATATTAAGGGGATCCTAAACCTAAACGAAATTTAAATCCCCATTTCAAATGCCGCTGATGGCATTAACATTTTTCTTAATATATGTGTTCTTAAGATTTGGCCCAGAGAGTGCTATATTCAAGACAATATCCAAAATGGCGCTATAGGGTCAGCTGCTCGAAATGGCGGTTAGAGCGGATAGTGTAAACATAGCTATGGTTATATGCGATTTTGTACTTTATTGTTCAAAATTGTAATACAATAATATTTTTTTGTCACACCAGCAGAAACTGCCACTTTTCCGTGTAGGTTAAGCTAACGGAAAGTGAGCCATTCCAGCGACAACGCAACTGAGCATGCGCACGGGCGTTTTTCAATTTTTACAGCCCGCTGTTGTCATTACCGCCCGCTGCTCGTTACCGCCGGGCGCTAAGGTGGCATTTTTGACAGGTGTGACAAAAAGTATCGTGTGTACCACAGGTGGAAATGCATTACACGCTCGGGCGATGCTTAATCCCTCGCCTACGGCGTGTCTCGGCTCGCCTCGTCTTTGCCTACGACTTAAGCTGCAGTGTCGCCCGCGCCGTAATGCCCCTCTTTCCGGCCTAGTTACACAATATACTATTATAACCTCGTTCAGAGTAATATATATATATATATATATATCATAGTAATATATAATATCTTCATATTCTATAAAACGAGCTGCAATGGTAACATCAATTACTATTAACATAATCTATAGTTTTGTATGTCATCAAACAGTTTTTGCCATGTTTATGAATCTAGCAATGATATCATTAATTATCTTCAACTACCTTTCATTTTTCACACTGCCATTAATATTTTAGCTTTTTTACATCGAAAGTAATTGTAACATTCATTACCATCAACGATATTACACTTTTACATTGATAATAGCTCTTGAACAATTTTGTTGATCGAAGTAGTGATAAAATTCATTACCATCAACCATCCTAAATTTCCTATATCGGCAATCATTTTTCAACCCTTGTATTGATCGCACTAATGGTAACATTCATTACCAGTAACAAAAATTTAACTTTTCATGTTGCTGTAAATTTGTATAACATTTTTCTATACATACCAATGGTAACATTAATTATTTTTTGCAACTTATCTGATCGTAAAATTAGTATTTTTTAACAGTTTTCTTTGCGCGCGCAGTCGCAATATTTTCCGTGTGCTAAGTAGCAGATTCATGCATTGTATAAATGGTATGCATGAATGCTTATGTAGTGCAGTGGTTAACAAAAATATCTTAATAACAGTATAAATGTGCGCGATATGGGATTCCCCACTCTCGTTGGTAAGACAGGTTTTAAAATACAATCTCTTTCTGAGTTTGACATGGCTTAACTTACATATGATAAGGCATTGGAGTTGATATATACTAGATTATAGGGGGGTCCAACAAAAAAAGCTGAACAAATTCTTTTTTTTTATGTTTCTTTTAAAAAAGCCAAAAAAAAAATGCTTTGAAAAAGAAGATGGACCACGATGTTCTACATAAAAGGTTAGATGCACTTTCATCATAAACAACGATTATGCCATAAATGAAGGTTAAATATGAAAGAATCACATTTTTTTGTTTGAAAAATACAAATCACATTAAAAAATATTTCAAACAAAAAAGGTAGAGTATTAAATTTTCCACAAAAAAAGTTTGTGCATTTTTTTCATAAAAACAGTAGAGTAGAAGACGAAAGAACTTGAAAATAATCAAGTAGACTTGACAAGTATGTTTTAGCATAAGAGTTTAAAAAGAATACAGTGGTTTGGAAATGAGATTGCATGTGCGAACGGCATGAATGTGTCTTAATACAAAAAATTAAATTATATATTGAAAAATAAAAATAGTTAAATAGAAAAACTTGTCTTCTTGGAACACATAAAAAATGTTTCCAACAAATCAGATAGATCATCAAATTATCTATACAAACTGACACGGTTACGCGAGAAAATAATCCAACAAAACCTAATCGCGACAGGATAATAAAAAAGAATTATTATAATAGTATTGAATAAGGAATACGGGCAATTAACAATTCTTAATAGCGTTACCCTATAAGCATTCATAAGAAAATATTATAATATATATATTGTGAAATTATATGCCTTTATTGTGTTTCGTATACAAACATAGATCAGTTAGTCATGTAATTGAAACGTATACACATATATTATTATTATTATAATCAATTGACAACTGTTTCTTAACCTATTGGAAGAAATGACAGCTGGAACACCAATTGCTCCAGAACGACGAAAAAATAATCGAAATTATGATCAGCAATTATTTAACATCTTTAGTGCATTTAATGAACATACAAATAAAATACAATACTTAAATAATATAGCAAAATGTATTAAAATTTAATTGTACTTTCGAAATGTATTCATTATTATTAAAATACAAATTATTATTGGTCATGTTATTTTGTTTTTCTTGTTTTAATGTGATTATATTGTCGTAGTTATTTTGTCGTAAGTAATTTGGTATGTGTTATTTTGTCGTGATACCAAATTAAATATAAAAGGTCATATTCTATAAAATTAGACCGTATCCGTAAGTCAAGTCTATTTAATTTGATAAAGCGGTCAAGATGAAATGAAGCTTTTATTAATTAATTTTATTACATTCATACGCAACATCGCATTGAAATTAGGACGGCCAATGAGTTTCTACGATCATAACTATTCAGAAATTGCTACAAAACTCAAGCTTCCATCCCTCCAATCACTAAGACCTGTGGATGATTTAATTTATATTTTCAAAATTATTCGAAATATTTTTCACTGTAGTTCTCTATATGACTTATTACCTTTTTCTGATCGGTTATCGATGGGGAACCTCATATTCATTGCGAGCTAACTATCATTTTTATGTGCCGTTCAGTGCAAAAAATTATATAAAACGTGCGCCGATACACAGAATGTATGCTCTGGTCAACTCATTATGTGATTATAATACTAATATTAAATTCTTTGATTATGATTTTTCTAATTGCGATATTATTCGAAATATTAAGTTGGAATTTCACGAATTTAATTAATGTTATTAATGTAATTACTTTTTATGTTTTATTCTTCCTTTTTGAATTTATATTTGATTTTCATTTCAAGATTGTATTTACCGATGTACACCATGTATACAAGAAAGGGTATAACCCGTTAAATAAAAATAAAAAAAAATAAATAAATAAATTATAAGGGTACACCTCCAAATCCCGACAAATAAAAAAAAGACACTTCAAAAAACAGACATTCAAAAAACAGACAGGTCAAAAATTGATTTGACCTACAAGTAGCCCTCAAAATGAATCTCTTGGTAACAAATTTTTGACATTGAAATGAACTTCCACTGAGACCTCAACGACGGCGTACCCGAAATATTTTTGAACTCACCTTGAACGCACCAATCGAAGGTGACGAAACGTCGGGTTCTTGAATGTCTGTTTATTGAAATGTATTGTTTTTCAATGTCTGTATTTTGAAATGGCTGTTTTTTTAATGTCTGTTTTTTGACATATCTGGTTTTGGAATGTCCGTTTTTTTAAATATCTGGTTTTTGAATGTCTGTTTTTTGAAGTGTCTGTTTATTGATTTGTCGGGATTTTGAGGTGTATAATTGAGCACCCAATTATAAATATTACGAAAACAAAAAATTAATAATAATAATAATAACAAATATCCATTATGTTATTCAATAATGTTTCAGCTGATATGTGCTGGGGGTCGAATTTTTGAAAATGATCATTTTCAGTCAGTTTTTTTAAATCAATGTAATAACTAGGTCTGCCAAACTCTGCCCAATCGGTGAGTATATGAGCCAAAGACTGCTACACAGAGAAAACGAAAAAGGTTAATGCAACCATTTTAGAAAAGTAAAATACGTGATTATAAAAAATGGTTAAATTGACCATTTCCAGAGTAAAACAAATCAAAAACATTGTTCGGTTTACTATTTCCCGATACTTAAATATGCAGCATTGCTCATAACCTAAAATTTACCAGAGCTTTACAGTTAAATCACTCGAAATATTCTTGACTAGAAAAATAGATTTAGTAAAAGTGATTAAATGAAAATAACTACTTATCATCATAAAAAGCAATTATTGTATGTTATATTTTACAATATTATGAATTATAAAATTAAGATACTGTCAACTACAACTTTTCACGATGTTAATTATACTGTTATGTGATGTTATAATCATTTCTATATTTCCTTCACGATGTTTCATTAATATTTTTTTTCTCTCTGTGTAGCTAGTACTTATTATTTAATTTTCAAGTAGGGGAGGTCGGGTTATTATTGGACACTGGGTATTGTCGGACAGCGTGATATTTTTCCCGTTTGTAACACTTGTAGTCTCCATCAACTAGCATCGACTCGTCTTATCATAATCTCCTTTTCTATTAAGCACTTGAATTATTTTGACGCATTGTTACCTCGCTATCATACAAAACAAAATTTTGATGTTTGTAAAGTATTTTTTTCACTTAGTGTTTTGGTCATTTTTACAACATTTTTCGAAGAACCAAGTCAGGTAAATATATTTATAATATTCTTGGAACTATAAGCTTTTGACGCATATAATAGTTTTTGATGAAATTTGCATTGTGTTACTTATACGCCGACATTTTGTAGAAATGAGATTCGGGGTATTATTGGACACTTCTGTGATTTGGACACCGATGCGGAGGAAAATACTGCTTTCTGCATAATTTGCATGAAAAATATGCCCGAGAAAGAAAATCGCCGAAACATAGCCCATTGTATCGCTTGTAATTGAGGTGTTCACTTGAGATGTGTCGGAGCAAACCGGAACACTTTCACGTGCCTTACTTTATTTTATTCATTATAATATAGATATTCCTTCAGTTTCATGGACAAATAAACGTTTTCCAGCAATAATTTTCATTTTTTTATCGATTTACAAGACTGTCCAATACACCCCGAGATTTTTTTAAAATCTCAAAAAACAGTTTTTCGCGCCAGCTGATACAGAATGTACGATTTGGAACAATTAGGTCAAATTGCTGGTACCAAATTAAAGGTTATTTATCGTACCACAAAATCAAGCTTTGAAATTTTGAGAAGAAGACATTTTTTTAGAGTTTCTGGACAAAATAAAAATGTGTCCAAGAATACCCCGACCTCCCCTACACTTTTTTCATCCGTATTGGATTTATTAAGACTATGGTGATCAAGTGTCGAAAGGACAAGGTCGATCAGTATTGTCATTCAGCAAAGATTGAACAAGTACGTGGATGAGCATTTCCCGAGCTATCCCATGCCGCAACAAAAGCTCATAGGAAATAAGAGCCTGGCAATCGAGTGTGAGGGCGCATCGAGGGACTCGCAGGCAGCTCAACAAGTGTTCCGCAGTAACAGTCTCGGATCCTCCTCGCTCTCTCCGTGTTCGCGAGGGTGTCGTTGCTTTGCCCTCTTTCCCTTCCGCTTCCTCCCGTGCGCCAATGCACTCCCCCCACCACGGCACCACCGCGGGTGGAGGCGGCGTCTCCGCCTCTTAGCTTCGCGACTTGGTGGGGTAAGTCGTTATAGCCGGTGCCGGTTCACGTCGATTCTACCAATTTTCCAATCATTCCTTCAAAATACAGAAACCATTATTGTATCAATCACACAACTTGCAGAGATTTCACAATTAAATTGTTTTTCTACATGAACATTTTACATGGTTCAAATCGATTTTCATTATTTTTCGAAATAACGTTATATTAATTGAGTTTACTTTTTTGAAATTTCGAATGACCAATATTATTTACGAAATGATCAAATTTGTTTATATTTTTATCGAGGTTCAATTCACGTCTCAAGGATTTTTTAGTAAATTCAGGAACATAACCTCACTTATATTTATAATATAAAATTTGTTTATGTACTTACATGTAATTTCTTTCTAGAACATTTATTGTATTGGATAAAATTTGTTTAAATTTTACATATACATGTATTTAATTTTGTGGAATTACATTAAATTACAGAATTTTCGAAACAAAGGAGGATGTCCATGAATATATGAGGTTTTGTCCCCCGAAGTGTAACCTCCGAAACTACCTAATTCGAACAGAATATGAGATAACACTCATACCAAATTCGATTATTTCCTCGCGAAGGAAAGTTTGAAAAATCGTTGAAAAAACGGGGTTTACATAGTAAAATGCAGCAATGTCAGTAGAAACAGCGAATCCGTTACAAACGATGATGCGGACTGTTACTACTTAGATTGCTGCATTTTCTGGAACTTTAGCAATGATTTTTTAAAACTTTCCCACCGAATTGGGCAGTTTCGCTGATTATACCTCGGGGGATAACACCATCTACACCCATGGGCAGCTCCTTTCATAAGCAGATTATTCTTATAAACTTCAGATTTTACAATTTCGGACTTTCTATTTTTTCCGCCTTATAATCAGATAAATATTAGGGAATAAGCGTCTCATGTTGTCGAGGATACTCGCAATTTTAATCATGGAAACATTTAAAATTAACAATAATGTCATAACTTTCTTATTGAGTTTATCGGGTTTATTAACATTTATTAGCCTTTTAAATTCTTTTAAATATTTACTACACAGAAAATTGTTTGTTCGTACAAAACGACAATTGCAATGCGATTTTCTTTTTAAATTTAACAATTTTTTATCTCGAAAATCATATACTTTAGGAAGCACCCATAACCTACGTTACCAGTTTAGAGGAGGGAAGGGGTCGGCCAAGAACTACGGTCTATATAAAAATCATAAAACAATGTACAATGAGGGAGAGGGGTCAAGAATGCCAAATTAAGGTCTGCGTAGTATACGAATGGTCTCTTACCTTCTTAACAATCTCATTTATCAAAATATTATAATAAATTATTCAAAATGTTTTAAGAAAATTGGAACCAACACCATTAAATAAAACACGCTTGAACACAAGCTACAATGATTCCTGAATTGTTTCGTCACTCTGATTAACGAAAAGCCAAATCACATCATGACATTTAACAGTACTTTTACATAATCTAAAATTTCAAAGATCAGTGTATATTTTCAGTTAATGTGATGATAGCGATCAGCAAATACTCAAAACTCAATTACTTTTATGAAAATGTAATAAAAGTATGTATATATTTAGGGAATCCTGATATAGTACGTAACCTATGGGGTTTCTATATCTTTGTTTGCGGATCTGATCCTAGATCTTCAAACTAAAAATCTGTTGAAACCAGTATCTCGGAGCTCTTTGGATCCTTGATTACAAATACTATTTGAGTTGTAGCAATGCAATTTAACGGATCAAATATGGCGAACTAAAATGTTTAAATTGATATCTTTATGGACAAAAATTTCGATTCCTCAAATTTCAATGTTCAGGTTGGTGATTAGCAATTGAAGATCCGCCATTTTGAATATATTATATGAAATTTCAAAATCATGAAATTAAATGACTTTTAGAATGTTCCAACATTAAACGTTGAGTTCTTGTGATTAGTTTTGAAATTACAAATCCCAATCCGTCGTATTGAAATTACAAATCCCAAATACATATACGTTACTATACTTCAAAATAA